>CM068827.1:33224258-33938832 GCA_028554795.2 Sinohyriopsis cumingii
AACACAGAACACATAGACGTCAAATAAATAGAACAGGATTGAAATATTCGCAATTTTGTGAGGCTGGTAAAGCCATAACACTTCAAAATTGTATTGATTGATTTTGTAACTATGCAACGATTTCCCATTATATGCCAGTATGCATATCCTTAATTCGTTGGGGCAACTTGCTTGAGACCGTGAGATATGAATACCAAGCCTTACACGAAGAGCCACCATGTTTGAGCGATTAGAACTCGCAAATGAACCAAAGCCGTTTCCCTAGGATGAACCATGGCAGCTTGAAATATTATTAACAATACAGGTATTAAAACAATCCAAGCGTGAACTAAAATTTCAAATACCAGAGGCCTACGAAAAGCTAATATACTTGCGACAGTTGGTCTTACTATACACTGCGTCTGACTGCGAAATAGTTTGTGCAACGAAAACACGATTAAATATAAATATTTTTCTTGACAAACCAAGCGGTCGGAAATCGCAAGCTTAGTTGAGGACGATAACAAGCCTCATCGCATGCCAGCTACAATCGCCGCTAAGGCAGTATATTATGTTTGTCAGCGAGCCCAAGTGCCTGAGTTTCAATTACAAAATCGTCTTGGTGATTATGAAAAGTATCATGCAATAAGGAGCCAAACAAAGACGCTATACAAATTTACTCAAAAATGATTCATGGCATCATATCGTGTTACAATTCTGTGAAACTGCTGCAGTTAATGCAGATATTGTTCTTGGTACACAGTTAACAATGGCATTTAATTTTAAGTCATCAGTCAAGGATGGCTTAGAAAGCACAACCCCTTTGATTCCGAGAGGTGCCCGTTTAATATTAAATCCTAAAGACACGACGAATATCAATGAAGAAACCATCAAAATCATTGAAGGGATTCTGGAATGGTAGAACAATATACTGTTCAGGCTGGATTCTTAACAAATGTGTGTCATTTGAAATGTATGCATACCCAAACATATTTTTCCGAGGGTCGAGTTACATACCATGCCAATGTGTTTCGCGGAGGTCAGTAATAAACTTAAATAATTATGACAGAAGTAGATGTTCATCGGCGCTCGCAATCCCATTATATCTGCAAGTGACAATACAGACCAGCTGCGGAATAAAACAGCAATATCTGAATGAATTCAGTTTTTGTGACGTAAAATATCCGATCAAGGTTACTAAGCCACACCAAATTATTTTAAGAACTTAACCCCAGTACCGCTGTTAATGTGTTCGCTTTGAACCAACGGTTAATATATATTCGCTTGGAGTATCTCCACATAACATATTGAATTGATATGGGTCGATAGCTATAACTCTTAGGATAACGAGTCGCTTTTGAAACGAACAGACGGAAGCAAGAAATCATGTGTCTTTAGTAACCAAATTCATCGTTTGCAAGGGAAAGTGTGCCGTTCCTGTATCAAAACTCCCCAATAAAAAACTAGTTGACGCTCTCTGTAAAACACATTGCGTCGTAAAGGAGAAAACAGATAAACCATAAGATGAAAAATGCTAGTGATATCAAGGAGAACTATAAAATGAAAGTAAAATCATAAAGATGCTTTCCACACTGTCAAGCAATAAGATATTGTCAAAATAAGATGGATCTGTTGATCTCATGGCTTACTTTGTATATAGTGTATACACGGTGTTTATTAGCATAGATACAAATTAAAGGCACACGATATTTCGAGATTAGTAGATGAAGTCATTCTTTACAATAGTTAATATTTTCAAACTCAACAGGAAATTTTAAAAACATGTTCAAGATTTACTGACAACCTCGAAATTTCCTATTGTGAAGGCTGTACCATTGATTTCTCCAGATAAACATGCTTGTATTCTCATTTAGTGGGATCTTGTAAGAGTTGTATACATTTTACATTCTGCATAAAGGCTATTCCTGTACAAGTAACGTACCGCTTATCTTCTCTGTAATATCATTAGGTATCGGATCTGATTTCCTTTCTTGTTCTTCTAACCCAGTTACTACCTCTTCGGGTGAATCTCTTATTTCTCCTGTCACAATTATCTGTTCAGTTTGAAATGGCGAGGATGCTAAACTCGAGCAGTCGAGTTCGTTATCGTCATCTATGGCACAAAAAGTGAGTAAATAAAAATCGTAAGTCAAAACTTTCTCTAAAATCTCTAAAATTATTATTATTCATATGAAGACTGTATGCTTAATTTATGTCAGTGATTGAGGCTACTGATGTTTGTCATGCTTGAAACTGGAAAGCAGGATGCATATTAACTTTCAGTTCAAGATCAGTCTTGTTTACAATTAAAATATGATACCAGTAGAAATATTTGTGTAAAGGTTTCTAATTTTAACGCTCGTTTGTTTTTATTGATTACCTTGTCTCAGTTTTCTGTTTCCCTATGAAAAACTCAGAGTCAAAAGCGCTCAGGTTAGTGACACACTAGCTTCGCACTCCTCGTTGTGAGATTATTGCATTTATTTTAATCAATCCCTGACACATATTATCTCTCTTTCTCTCTTTCCCTCTCTCTCTCTCTCTCTCTTTATATATATTTTATATATATAATACAAGGCATCATCGTCACCCATGCCATGGTTTTGCATTCAGACACGGACCAAACTTTGCTTGCATGTTCACAATCTACTCAAATAGTCTCGCGAGATGGAGTGCTGACAAAATTTCCCATTCAAAACAACGATGCTCATTTGTAACTAACCGCGGTGGAACATGCTATGGTGTTGGTATATAACTCGATCAGCGAGACGGTAGGCACTGGGAAATATGCACGTCAACATGCATACATCTGCCAAGAGTCTATCCTGATTCTGCATCAGTGTATTTTTCAGCGTCTCGAGAATGTTAAAAAGGATAGGAATTAGAGCGATCCATTTTAAGAATGATGTCATCATATAAAAAGTAAACCGAAAAACAAATGACATTCAACATAATCATTTTTAACCCTTTCATCTCATTGTTGGTTAATTATTGGATCTCGATTAGTAAATGTGGCTTTTAAATATTCATTTCCATTTGCCATTGCTTGATATTCATTTTGCTCTTGTTTTAAGATTTAGAATAACTTTAGGTCTTCATTCAACATAATTTTGGACATACATGAATAAATACAACTCAATCTGATCACGTGGTTACAATCTCACTAATGTGTGATTTTGCCTTGGAAATTTTGTTAAAAGGCTTCAAGATAATAATGTACACCAAAAAATATGAATTCCTTTCTACTTTCTTTTTCACCTCTTTCACTGCGAAAATACGCTGTATATGTCATCGATCAATATTGTTGTATCCCTTGACATAGGTGGTTGAATTGGTTTAGACTTGTAAACAAATGCTAGAACATTCAATGGTTTTAAATATTTGTATAAATTATAGTAATATATGCATTTCTCAAAATAAGTCAACCTTTATGCAATTATATTGGCATTGTGCAACTAGAAGACTTGAAACATGTTCCTTTCTTTCACTTACACGTAACGAATGAGGCTTATGAGATGAAAAGGAAATATCAAAAAAAGAATGCGAACGAATATTACGAAGTCCTTTGGTACGCTTAATATTCAGGTGTTTTGTATAGAACTGCATCCTGCAGGGGCCCCGAGTGGTCGAGTGGTCTAAAGCTCTCACCGTTACAGATCACTGCCATCTCACTTCTTCTACGTGGGTTCGAGTCACTGGATCAGCCAATGTGGGTATGTGTGAAAGCTTGCTAATAGATTCTCGTGGGTCGGTAGTTCTCTCCGGGGCTTTCCCTGGTTCATCCTCCGCAATATATCATGGCCGCCATGTATAGCCTATCTTTTGCTGCAAAAGGCGTTATCCCCTATAACAACAACAACAACAAGAGCAACAACAGTATCCTGCATTTAAAAGTTCCCCATTTTTATCTCATAATATCATTTTAGACATCTGCATCAAAACACAAGCTTTTACTGATGAAATGTTAGTGAATTTAATAACGCGGGCTCCGATAACTAGATGTCCACTATAGTTTATCTAAATGCATGTATACCTCTAAGCGGCAGTTTGAGATTGTCCTGTGCCTGTTCTGGTGACTCCTCATCTACAATTTCCTCCTCGTGCATATGTCCATTTAGTTCAACGAATGACGACATCTCTGACAAAATGTTTCTGAAAACTGCGCCGTCTCCGTCTCCTGAATGCAACGTGCCTGAAGTAAAAAATCTGCATTTTCATTAAAATGCCATGAAAGAGCAAATATATCGCTATACAAAGAAGGACAATGTTTCAGTGACATTGAGTTGATTAAACAATCAGAATATACATGAAATACTCCTACTTGCTCTTACTGTATCCTGTTGTCAACAGATGGATTTAACGAATGTTTCAGAATTCCACGTAATCAATCTTTTCAAGGACTCATTTTTCCGATCGTTTGTGGCGGAAGCATGTTCCACACTGTTAACGATTTGAGATAATAGTAAATTATCTAAGTAATGGTTACATTAAAAATGGACAATTTTCATATTTAAACGATAAAACAATGCACAATACTTTCCTGCAAATGCACAGGATTTGTAGAAGTCAAATAAATTAAGGACAAGTTAGATGTTTGAAGTGGATGGACGGCGTGCTTTGTCACGTCGATTTATGCAATCGCGTTATGTTAGTAAGAATCAAGACTGGAACAGTAATTTAAATTCAGATATCAATGATTTAAAAATCTGTGTCGTTTCTGATGCAACTTCTTCTTTACATTTCTTCACTATCTGGACAAAGTATATGTAAATGCATTCTCGCATCTCCGGAGGTAGATTCAGAATGTGCTCCTATAAACTGTCCATTTACAGGAATGTCTTCCGACCATTTTCAAGCTAATCGGCTTTTTTTTTACAGCACACAGCTACCTATCTTACAGCCAATGCACTTGTTCTTGAAGTGAACAGTAAAAATTGAGAACCTAACTAACGAGTTTGATAATAGTACGGACATCTTACCCTCAATCTATAGTATATCCTACTCTGAAACTGCTTTCTCCAGATTTATAAAAAAAAACACAAAAAAAAAACAATATTGTCTCACTTCTAATTAGCATTTATTACATTTATAATCTATCAGATTCTAGACTATAAACTTGATATATTGGTAACTTAACGGGTTTCTAGGTGAGAAAAATATAGAAAAGATCGGATATGTGAAAAGTCAGGCTCACGGAGATTGATTTGCTAAAAGCAAATTTCCAGTAAGTAGGTAATTTATGAGAATTCTGGAGAATTAGTTTATTTTATAGATAAGATTTTATCATTGCATTTATGATTTATGCCTTTGAACCCTATTGGAAAATACAATTTTAAAACTGTCGATACTTTAATAAAATAGTAACAAGTGTCATCTAGCGGAAAATGTAAAGTGAAAACTACACTTACAAACCAATACGCCATTTCGATTAAACAACACTCTTTCATCCACTATCTAAAATAAGTTATATATTGGTTAGTACCAACACTATTCTATCAGTACACCATCTGGAGCAAACATCACCCATATATATACCATCCATCACAGATGCATCTACTATCCAAAACTCACACTCTACCATCAAGATACCAGTTGGAGTTACCAACACCCAGCTATATACCATCCAACACCCAATTATCAAATATCCATAACGAATATCTATAAACAAACACTCACTCTATATCATCGACACTCCGCTAGAGCGACCAATACCCAATACTTACTATCCACAATACTATTAGATCGATCACCACCGAGTTATCGGCTATCCTGCACATCTACATTTACGATCCAAGAACAATGGGTAGGAAAATGCACAAACTATACTTTGAAGCACGCAAACATACTATCACTTAGGAGGTGAGGATCCAGAAGTGGAATGAAATCACACACACTATAACAAACATTCAAGGATATGAGTGCTGACACATTTTCTAATAAGAAACGTACTTTTATAATATCACAGAAAAGGTTAGTCAAATAATTGGGAACCTCTGTTTGTTTGGAATCGTTAGTTACGACATTTTTAAAAACAAGTTTGAAAGCAAGCACTAATTCTAAACGTGCTTCACAAGTCAGAGATTTCTTTCTTCAAATTACGTCCACAAGTTTTGTTGTCAATTTAAATTTTCAAATTTATTTTTTCAAATTTTATTTGGTACATTATTACTTACAATCTTTATTTTCAGATTGTGCATTTCAAGTTATAGTTGTTCAATTTCCACTTTATTTTTAAAGTTTTCTAATTTTTGGCTTTTTTCATTTTCAATTTCCATTACGATATTTCATATTTTTTAGCTTCATTTAATCTTCATTTTGGTTTATTGAATGTAAGTTTTTAATGGTTTTCTTTTTCTTCCATATTTTATGTTCAAATTTAGTTTTACAACACCCAACACCCAATTATCAAATATCCAAAACGAATATCTATTAAACAACCACTCATTCTATATCATCCACACGCCGTTGTCAAATTTCATTTTCAAATTCAGATTTCAAATTTTATTTTCTCGTATTCTGTTTAAATTAAAGTCTTTCCTTCCCATTTTCATTTCAGAATTTAATGCTTCTAAATCATTTTCCAACATTCAATTCTCATTTTTCTCTTATTTCATTTTTCAGTATATTTTATTTAAACATTTCCTTTTTCGGTTTTCAAGTCAAACTGTTTTTTTTTTAATATTCATATTCTTAAATTTTTCTTATTTTCATTTTATTTTCAAGTTTATAATTATTTAAATTTTAATTTCATATTCTCCATTCCATACTTTTATTTTCAACTTTATTTTCTTCTTTCAGTTGTCATAATCAGTTTTAAATTTGGCATTTTAATTTAGCTGTTTTTAAATTTTCATTTTTAATTTTTAACTCTTAAACTTTTATTTAGCACTACAAATTTTTCTTTCCAAATTGTAGTTTTCTAGCATGCTGTTTTAAAAGTTTCAATTTTCATTTTCATTATGAAATAGGCATTTACATCGAGAATGGTACTCAATTTTAATTTTCAAATGTTAATTTTAATTTTCATTTCCAAAACGAATTTTTGAAATCGCATTTAAGGTAAATTTTTATTTTAAAATCAAATTGTCAAATATTTGTTTTTCATTCTTCAATGTCATAGTTTCCGGAATGTTTTCAGATTAAGTTTTCCTATTGTCTTCCTGAGTTTACTTTTTTGATAAAAGTTTAATTTTCAATTTTCATTTTCAGTATGCTAGTTTAATTTTCATTTAACAATATTTTTTATCGCTTTTTGTCTTTTCAGAATGTAGCTTTTGTTAATTTTTATATGTTAAGCCTCTTCTTAAAGTTTGAACTTTTGTTAATGGTTGTAATATTGCTTGGGATAAAAGATGTTATGCGAAACCAAAGACTGAAAAGGAGAAAGTAACATTTTCTGTTCGAGATTGAAAACGGCAAAACAACTAACATAGTCCTATATTGACACTAAACAAGATGAAAAAAGGAGATTATGCATCGTGCATGTTAAGAAAGTAATTTTCTGTCTCTCTGTAAATGCATGGTCTATTCATGTTAGCATATACTATACAACTACCTACATACTTATGTTTTAATCTCAAGTATTTTGTGAACGATATGGATATACACAACCACGTGCACAACCACGTGCACCACTTGGAAAAGATATACTCGACATCTAATTGCCAAATTAAACAAGAACCAAATTCATCCATTAGAATTACCTCTCTTGTGTGAGAGTATATAAATATAGTTGTATTTATATCGTGTGTAAGCCGTGCGATTGTTTTGAACGTCTGAGGAATCATCCTATGGACAAAATGTTCAACACCGGATATTTGATTCACCTTATTAACCCCAAAATACAAATTGAAAGATATGAATCGAGAAGTATTGGTATAAACATTTTACTTGCCTACTTTACAGTGAGTGATTAATAAAGAAGACGCCGAGCACGATATGACAAACATTCTCAATCAAAGAACAGGTAAATGGGAAAAGTACGACGTAAGGAAGTGAAGTACGTTGGAAAGGATATACAGGTAGTTTCGAAATTTGGATTTTGCCTTCACAAGGTAAGAACTCAGATAGAAGTAGAAGTGACCAACGTGCCGTTGAACACAGTTCTCAGAGATCCTCTCTTCAAGAACAGATAATAACCACAGTGGGTGTAGTGTGGAAAACGTTTCCCTTAAAGTCAAATTTTATTTTACTACTAAATCTATATGGCGTGTTATGTCATTAGAGTAGCCATTATAAACCTGAGTGTGGCAAGGAAACAAGCAATTTATAGTTAACTCAGCTTTCGCATCATTTATATTATTCCGAGTTCTAGGTTGGCATATATCGACAGTAACAGCAACACCAGTAGTTTCATCATCGCCAGTCAAAACAACAACTCTTCCAATGACAGCAGCAGCCATCTTCTGTGACAACCTTTTGTAAATTCATTATTTTTTAAAACTAAGGACTTTTCGGACACCAGAGCCATCGAACTATAAACAATCAATTTTATAAACATTACCCACTGGCGGTGTTTTACAAGTTTTTCCAACATCTGGTCATACAAATGGATTACAAAGGTCATTGGGAAGTGACTTTTGTATAAATCACTTTCCCACCCAAGACACGAATGTGACCGAAGATCAGACCATTTTCCTCGTCGAAATATTCAAGAACACATTAAAGAATACGTGAACCCAAATGATCCTCTCTTTTACGAAGATATTGCACAATCACCAGCGAATTCCCGATTAAATAGGCTTCCATGAGATTTCTTGTAGTATTGTATGTTACCGCTCATCTTGTCGCCAAAACGATTTGAGATATTTTCAGCAATCACTTCGGCAAAGCTTTGAAGCAAAATATAGCCGAGGCTTCTAATCAAGTACTAATAATTATTTCACATTCTTAAAAGATATGGTGAAACTACGTTTCCGAGAGAAGTTTAAAACAGATATATTCTTTGTACCGAGTAGTCACTCGAAAACGATATCATGGCTTAAAAATTCCGTAAGGTAGTACCCATCTTGAACGTATCATCATTCGAGAATGCACGCTTTCGAAAATACAGATTTGACGCATTGAAAAGAATTTCTTCAAAATTTCCTCATTAACCGACAAAGTCCTTAAGACGCCTTGACTAAAGCTGGAGGAATGTCTTGGTTCATAAAGGAAAAGATCGTTTTTGTCGACGACAAACCCTATAAATATTCTTTGCTTCACACTTCTGGCCAATGTATTACTTCCTTCTGTACTGCAAGGCATGACGAAGCCACAAGAGACGTAGCAATGTAATAGACACCTTCAGAAAAACATTTTGAAAATAAAAGTGACAGAGAACTGTGAGTTTTTGATAACAACAGAAAGGAAACATTCCCACCAAGATTTGCGATTTTCATAAATTGATCTGTTGCAATTGTTCCGATGACGCTGGCGATGCAAGAATCTCAATGGTTAGGTTTTCATCATGTTCTGTCTTGGACTATGGCAATCAGGATTGAATTATAAAGCTCAAACTAAAAATTATTTTTATCTGAATATAAGTCACTTGTACCTAAAAGTCTCCAATCCAGGTACCAACGCCAGAGTAGTTCCCGTCAATAATGTGATACATTAGTTGTTCAGTGAAGTGGGTTTGAACTTGAATAACAAACTAATCAGCAGCAGCATTAATACTTACTCAACCGATCATACCGGTAAAATCTCCTAACGTAAGGAAAAGAAGCCAAGAACACTTATCTGGATACTTCTGTGGATTGGAAATCTGACACACTGGACAAATTCAACAACACAGAGTTGACAGAAGCAAACGGAACTCACAATGCTGGATGTAATGACCGTCGAATGAAAATCAAAGAATAACACAAATTAAAACTGATCGATTACTTCCATATGATCATGGGATTGCAAACGTACTTCTGGAAAGTTGTGGATTTACGTTTCAGACTAAACCTAAGTTGTGCAGTCTTCCACTTGATAACTAATGCTAATGAGTGTTAAAAACGTGGGAAAGGACATCATTCTAATTTTGAGAAAGACAGCCATGTATCGGATACTAAGAGTGGATGTGAAAACCTTCACCATTTATGCTGGACTCAGATCAAAATTTCCAAGGCCAATTACGCAGTTGTTTGCCCACTGGCAAGAAAAGATGTCTGGAAAAGTACTTGATATATTGCTTGAATATGTCTGAAGTCTTTATCGGGCTTTGATTGCATACCAAACCAAGACAGCTACGTAGGACGTTTCCACCATATAAATTGGTTCAACTTCCTGTGCAACTTTACCTAGCAAAAGCTTTTCCCAACACAATGAATGCAATCTTGTACGCATAATTTGACAATACTCTGGCAATCAATAGATTGATAGAAGTTATCATAGACTGTTAGAAGAGACAAGATGTAACACGAATAACCTATGATGACCAGAACAAGAAAAACATTTAGTCCACTGTCTTACTCGGGCCTTGGATGAAAAACATACAGCTCTACCCAGGAAACATTATGATAAATGTCAAATCAATCCGTTTGATAAAAAGCGACACCATAAATGTATTTGCTAGTGTATGATACTGTATGTATATTTACTCAACTTCTTTCATGTTTTACCACTTGTGAGATAGACAGTTTTGCGAGTACGAACGCATAATGTAAAGCTCTACTACCTAATTTGGCTTTATGGATAGCGCACATCGGCTGTCAGATAGCACAGGTGGTATGATGGTATGTTAGATAGTATGATGTGTGATTTCATCCCATCTTTGACATTATACCCTATTTCTCTGATAGTAAGTGAAGGGATTGTAGACACTACACAATTCGTTTAAGAGAGTGTATATGGGGTGTTGCATAGAAGATCACTAAGTAATTTTATCGGTGAAAACTAACTATTCGATAATTGGTAATTTAATGATTATTCAGGTGGTCAATTCTTGCTAACCCCATAATCTTTCGCCCATTTGTCCGCACTCTTTTCATGTTAAATTCGTATTGATCACTGTAATTATTGAATAGTAATAACAAATTTGGTGAGGTATTATTACATGTGTGTTTGATACGTAATCTAACGTTTTACAATAGCATTCCCTTACCTTTCCCGCTTGAGGCCATACATTCGTTGGACTCCATATACATGTTTGACCCTCTGCTCATTGTTGGCTCTACAATTTTAAACAAAAGCAGCTACATAAATATCATTTCACCACAAATTGACGCTCCCATGCTACCATATAGGCGTCCATATCATTATATGATCCCAATTGACAAATACAACCAATTACAAACCTTATTATGTTCATATGAAACCAATAACTCTTGGGAAAACGATTCAGTTTTCAAACAGACTGATGAAAGAAAGTGATAATATGTGTTTAATCTATTACGTGTCGGTATGAGACCCTATACCTTTTCTTGTTCACAACCCTAGCATGCTCCAAAAAGTAATATTATTAAAAAGCGTCTTTTAAAAACACGGTATCTCAGGAGAGACAGCTAAAGAGGAGACAAGATAAAGTAAAAAGGTTAAAGAAGCGTGGTAGTAATATAAAACAGAACAGAAACTTATAAGACGTACTAGTTTTCAACTGAAATATGTCTTTCTCTATGCATAAACTGTAATTGTTCACCTTAAAGTAAAGTCATGAACAGTCGTTCCATTCTGCCAGGAAAGATGGAATTTTCAAACAGAATAGATCACTTAAGCTCATGATTTTGTACACAGTATATACATTTTTTATTTACATTGTTTTATTAGCAGAGATAAATAATAATGACACGTGTAATTTATATCTTAGTAGATAGAATCTTTTTAAAAATAATAAATAATTTCAATCTCTATATGTAACGAACTGTGAATGAAAATATTCAAGATGCCAAACTAAGAGTTATTATCAACCTCGTAAAGTTCCTATTGTGAAGACTGTAAATTTGATTTGTTGCAGTTGAACAATTTGCATTCTCATTTCAATATCTTTCACCAAATTTCTATCACGAAGAACATTTAGTTAGGTTTCATATATCTTGCAAGTTATATAAACGTCATTATTGTATAAGTAACGTACCTCCTATCTGCTCAGTAATCTTCCTTGGTATCTGCTCTGATTTCCTTTCCTGCTCTTCGAAACCAGTTATTCCCTCTTCGGGTGAGTCTCTTATGTCTCCATTCACACATCCCTGTTCAGTTGGAACTGGTTCTGATACATACGAGCATACTAGATTGAGTTCTATCTCGCAATATTATATATTATAGCGAATGAAGCGAAACTCAAGACAAGTCTTATGTTAAAGTTTCTAAAGTTATTCAAATATTTTTTGTTTCAATTATCATGCGTTATTTATGATAAGCTATACATTTCTAAGTCTTTAAAGACGTAAATGAATAGTACCATAAAACGCAAGCTCTTTGGTAATATTGTTTATATGTATTTGCCAATTTATTTGGAGTTCTGTTTCCGAAATACCTGATACTCTCAGGTATTTTTACTTCCTTGTAAACTTTTATTATCATCTCTTCCAAGCGAATTTTAAATATTATGATTTTACCTCATATACTGAATATTACGACCTAAATGAAACAACCAAGCTTCAATGTATTTCAAAATTTTAATCATACACGCATTCCTACAGGAGTTTTATTATCAAGTATCCAAACAATTACTCTAATTTGTCTTAATACGTTAGTGTACGTTTAACAGCGGCGACTGTGAGGGTTAAGAGAGTCCATTGATTGAAACTAGCCAAATACCTAAGCTATCTCTTCACACTTGCATTGTTGCAGCCTAATTAAAAAGCAGGTAAATCCTATCTTTTCAGCATCAATAAATTAAAGAAATTCCCCTTGCCATAAACGTTTTAAAATGAAACTTTTCTAGAACTCAAATGAAAGCGTGTAACATAATCCAAAATGCTTAGGTCATCAGTACTAATCAAATGAGTTAACAATATGTTGCACTTTGTTATGCGGGAAAGAGGTGAAGAACATAGAAACATCAAGTCGGGAGACATATCTCTTAAGTAAGAATGTGGATTACATTTAGAATATAAAGAGTTTAACGAGAAAGAAGATAAGAACGGGGCGGGCGTAAAACGAGCACAGGCAATGGAAAACAAAGTATGTACGCTTATCCTATATTTCCATATAGGTGTATTGTAAATGCAAATGGCTTAAGAACAAATGTCCCAATACTTTTGATAATCTGACTATTGATTGTACCTCGCCAACGTAAACCATGTGGATGCAGCTAGGCCAAAGGAAAACTACGGATATCAACGGACATCAGCTGAAGCAAGAAGACTGAGTATCTTTGTTAAAACAAGGCCGTGAAAGCATAATTGATCAAGCTGACTTTTAAACACATTACGTAGACTCAAGCGTGGGAAGGTATTTATGTCAGAAACAAACCAAAAACATTGCTCTTGACAAAAAGGCTCTTCATATCACTGGCCACAAAATTCAAACTTTCTCAATAAATCCCACAAATTTAGTAATAACCAGAAATGTGCTATATCAAAGATGAATTCTTCAAATTCTGGCAAATAATCTGATAGGTCGTATAATAATCAATTGCAAATAAAATATTCCGCACTTACCGGTCAGAGCGGTTTATTCATCAGTACACACGCTACTCGACAAGAAGATTTCCCTGTAGGGTATCAATGCACCCATATACATAGCACTTGCCATATTTCCAGGACAGTCAATTTAAATTCCCAAGAAAATCTTTAAGTAGCAAATCTCCGCAGTGGGTTAAGCTGGGCGTTGTGTTTGAGGGGTCTTTAATATATGGTGGTTATTTAACAACCCAAATCAATTAACAACAATAATATCTCATTTACAGTTTTCCTCTTCCAAATAAAAACTTCCCAAGAAAATCATTAAGTTGAAATCGCCTCAGTTTATCTTCTTCCAAATAAAACCTAATAAAGATGATAGAAACACAGATCTCTAATTCCCCATGAATAGTTCAACACATGTACATCTTACTACAGTCCTTATACACTTTGTTTGGGCTGTGTACACAATATCGAATCCCTGGCTGATATAGAAGGTTTCGAAGATATAACTAAGAAAAGTTAAACATTATCTTTATAAAAAAATATTACTTATTTATCGTTCTTTTTATATGGCATACATCAATTAATAGTGTTAATACAGTAGAAATATCAAACTGTTTGTATGTTTCTATTTTCTGATGCATAAAATGTGTAAATTTAGGGTCAACAGGTCACTCTACTGATTCATTAACTTATATCGTATTAGTGTGCTGTATTTATAAACAATAGCACGTCGCCCGATACTCTGCTGGGACAACACTTACAACACGTACAATTGTAACTGCTTTTTGTTTTCTTTCTTCTTGGTTAAGAGCGGCAGATGTATATACATTATTCTGAGATAATTATTTAGAATTTCAAAAAAACATTATACTTGCGGATGACCTGCATCAAAAATATGAGCCCATAATATTACCTGATGAAATACCAAGAGGCGTATGAAAAGCTAACATACTTGCTCATTTGGTCTTCCTGTGCACTACGTCTGACTGCGAAATAGTTTCGCGCAACGGAAACACGATTAAATATGAATATTTTTCTTGACAAACCAAGCGGTCGGAAATCGCAAGCTTAGTTGAGGACGATAAAAAGCCTCATCGCATGCCAGCTACAATCGCCGCTAAGGCAGTCTATTATGTTTGTCAGCTAGCGCAAGTGCCTGAGTTTCAATTACAAAATCGTCTTGGTGATTATGAAAATTATCATGCAATAAGGAGCCAAGCAAAGACGCTATAAAAAAATTTACTCAAAGATGATTCATGGCATGTTACAATTCTGTGAAACTGCTGAAGTTAATGCAGATATTGTTCTTGGTGCACATTTGACAATGGCATTTAATTTTAAGTCATCAGTCAAGGATGGCTTAAAAATCACAACCCCTTTGATTCCGAGAGGTGCCCGTTTAATATTAAATCCTAAAGACACGACGAATATCAATGAAGAAACCATCAAAATCATTGAAGGGATTCTGGAACATTGGAAATATATACTGTTCAGGCTGGATTCTTATCAAATGTGTGTCATTTGAACTGTATGCATACCCAAACATATTTTTCCGAGGGTCGAGTTACATAACAATGCCAATGTGTTTTGCCGAGGTCAGTAATAAATGTAAATAATTATGACAGCAGTAGATTTTCATCCGGCTCGCAATCCCATTACATCTGCAAGTGACAATACAGACCAGCTGTGGAAAAAACAGCAATATCTGAATGAATTCAGTTTTTGTGACGTAAAATATCCGGTGCAGGTTGCTAAGCCACACCAGATTATTTTAAGAACTTAACCCCAGTACCGCTGTTAATGTGTTCGCTTTGAACCAGAGATTAATCTATATTCGCTTAGAATATCTCCACATGACATATAACTGATACGGGTCGATAGCTATAACTCTTGGGATAACGAGTCGCTTTTAAAACGAACAGACGGAAGCAAGAAATAATGTGTCTTGAATAACCAAATTCATCGTTTGTAAGGGACAGCATGCCGTTCCTTTATCAAAACTCCCCAAGAAAAAACTAGTTGTCGCTCTCTGTAAAACACATTGCGTCGGAAAGGCGAAAACAGATAAACCATAACATGACAAAATGCTAGAGATATCAAGGAGAACTATAAAATGAAAATAAAATCATAAAGATGCTTTTCACTCTGTCAAGCAATAAGATATTGTCAAAATAAGATGGATCTGTTGATCTCATGGCTTATTTTGTATATAGTGTATGTACTGTGTTTATTAGCATAGATATAAATTAAAGGCACACGAAATTTGAAAACAAAATGTTCAAGATTTACTGACAAACTCGACATTTCTTATTGTGAAGGCTGTACCATTGCTTTCTCCAGTTAAACATGCTTGTATTCTCATTTAAATTTATTTCATGGAGTTTATATAACGACACTCATTTAGTGGGATCTTGTAAGAGTTGTATACATTTTACATTCTGCATAAAGGTTATTCCTGTACAAGTAACGTACCGCTTATCTTCTCTGTAATATCATTAGGTATCGGATCTGATTTCCTTTCTTGTTCTTCTAACCCATTTACTACCTCTTCGGGTGAATCTCTTATTTCTCCTGTCACAATTATCTGTTCAGTTTGAAATGGCGAGGATGCTAAACTCGAGCAGTCGAGTTCGTTATCGTCATCTATGGCACAGAAAGTGAGTAAATAGAAATCATAAGTCAAAACTCTCTCTAAAATCTCTAAAATTATTATTATGCATATGAAGACTGTGCTCTTAATTTATATCAGGCTCCTGACGTTTATCATGATTGAAACTGGAAAGCAGGATGCATGTTAACTTTCAGTTGAAGATCAATCTTGTTTACAGTTAAAATATATGATTACAGTAGAAATATTTGTGTAAAGGTTTGTAATCTTAACGCTCGTTTCTTTTTATTGTTTGCCTTGTCTCAGTTTTCTGTTTGAATTTGAAAGACTCAGAGTGGAAAGCGCTGAGTCTAGTGAGAACCCAGTTTTGCACTCCTCTTTGTGAGTTTATTGCACTTATCTTAATCAATCCCTGACACACATTTTCTCTCTCTCTCTGTCTCTCTGTCTCTGTCTCTCTCTCTCTCTCTCTCTATATATATATATATATATATATATATATATATATATATATATATATGTATATGTATGTATATGTATAAAATTTCCCCATTTTTATCTTATAATATCATTTTAGATATTTGCATCAGAACACAAGCTTTTGCAGATGAAATGTTAGTGAATTTAACTAAATGTCCACTATAGTTTATCTAAATGCATGCATACCTCTAAGCGGCAGTTTGAGATTGTCCTGTGCCTGTTCTGGTGACTCCTCATTTACAATTTCCTCCCCGTGCTTATGACCATTTAGTTCAACCAATGGTGACTTCTTTGACACAATGTTTCTGAAAACTGAGACGTCTCTTTCTTCTGAAGGCAAAGTGCCTGAAGTAAAGAATCTGCATTTTCATTAAAATGCCATGGAACAGCAAATATATCGCTATACAAAGAAGGACAAAGTTTCATTGACATTGAGTTGATTAAACAATCAGAATATGCATGGATTACTCCTACTTGCTCTTACTGTATCCTGTTGTCAACAGATGGCTTTTACGAATGTTTCAGCCTTCCACGTATTCATTCTTTTCAAGGACTCATTTTTCCGATTGCTTGTGGCGGGAGCTTGTTCCATCCAGTTAACGATTTGAGATAATAATAAATTATCTAAGCAATGGTTACATTAAAAATGGACAATTTTCATATTTAAACGATACAACAATGTACAATATTTTCCTGCAAATGCACAGAATTTGTAGAAGTCAAATACATTAAGGACAAGTCAGATGTTTGAAGTGGATGGACAGCGTGATTTGTCACGTCAATTTATGCAATCGCGTTATGTTAGTAAGAATCAAGACTGGAACATTCTGATAACGATCACAATGCTGGCTGGGTTATATCATGTACAGTTTCTTTAAAAATGGACAAGCGATAATAAAACGTCACATTACGATATGCTTAGGCACCTAAGAAAGGTGTCGAAAAGACTAATATATGCGTATGAATTTATCTCGGATGGTTACTGTTTCACCTTACTAACGTTATTACGAATTGCAATGAAGGTACTGCAACAATAGCATCCGGTCTACTGCGAATAATTACAATAAAGACAATTTGTAGAATAGGTGGACCCACGACCTATGTAGACTGGACGGAATTATCTAGACAGAGGGATCCATTATTATCTTCAATGGCTTTGATGCAATACTTATAAATTTTACTGTTTTTATGGTAATTTATTTTTTTCCAAGAATATTACAATACTAGTTGTATGTGCCAATTGTGGTTCATATTGTAATTACATAGGCCCACATTGGTTAAAATTGATAATTCTAAAGGCGAATATATGTTTAACATGCAAATGGCATTATCAGGTCATAAAGGGAACGCAGTATTGTGGGTACATTGTAAACATGTTAGAATTGGTTCACCTGAAAGGGCATATAGTGTTAAACGTGGCTGACCTCACATGACACATACACTATCTTCTGGTTCGTGGTTATTAGCACATATCTGAGATTTATATATAAAGCATTACTTATACCTCAAATTATGTTAGCGGTGTTGATAATTTTCCTGTATTGCACTGACGCTCTAAATACTCAATGACACCAATTCATAATAACATTAAAATGAATGTCATTAAAAGTGATGCTAAATTACGTAGTTGTCCCTAATTTTAAGAAACTCGGAAAATCCCAGAAAATTAAACTATATTGGCTTAGACTAAACGGGGAGCTAAATTTATGAAAATGTCTCAGGCTGTAGCGGAGCCTGAAAATCCTTGAACATTAGATTAAATTATTTTATACAAAATATAGTAATAAAATCTCGAAAATGCCCTCGAGTCCGACAGAGGGTGAGAAAAATATGTAATATTACATTCTCATGTAGGAGACCAAAAGTAGTACTAAAATTATCAAAATTTCGAAACACATCACATAATTTCATCATTTAACTCTCTTTCTCTTTTCAATTTCTTTACAGGTATCCGTTTTTACTATGCTAGTATTCCTTCTTCTTTTCTGCCTGTTTAATGTTTCTAATTTTCATACCATAATGGATTCCACTTCTGTTTATGTGTCTGAATTGTCTTTCTTTACTCTGAAGGCCGTGAGCTTTTTTCCCCGCGATTAAAAACACGCATCGTTACCTTTTCTCGTTTTTCTTCAGTCGTTGAGGTTACCTTTTATGACAATGTGGACATTCAATCAACCAATAACCTTTTTGTAGTAACATATATAGCAGGTATTTTCACATTTAAGAGTAGCCATATATATTGTTGGGAGGATGATTGTATTGCCTATGGCCGAGGAATACTTTCATCGACTGTCATGAAACGAGCACACATTTCGAGAATCTACGACATTCTGTTTCACCAAAAACTCACCAAGAAGTGTTGTCGTAAGTTACTCAGGCGATTTCGACGAAGTTTTATAATAGTACTGACATCTTATCCTCAAGCTTTACTATATCCTACTCTCAAACTGCTTTCTCGAGATTTATTTTTAAAAAAAACAATATTGTCTCTCTTCTAATTAGCATTTATTACATTTATAATCTATAACATTCTAAACTTGATATATAGGTGACTTAACGAGTTTGTAGGTGAGAAAAATATAGCAAAGCTCGTATATGTGAAAATTCAAACTCACGGAGATTGATTTGCTAAAAGCATATTTCCAGTAAGTGGGTAATTTATGAGAATTCTGGAGAATTAGTTTATTTTATAGATAAGAATTTATCATTAAATTTATGATTTATGCTTTTGAATCCTAATGCAAAATTTAATATTAAAAATGTCGATACTTTAACATTATAGTAACAAGTGTAACCTAACGGAAAATATAAAGTGAAAACTACACTTACAAACCAATACGCCATTTCGATTAAACAACACTCTTTTATCCACTATCTAAAATCAGTTATATATTGGTTAGCACCAACACTATTCTATCAGTACACCATTTTGAGCAAACATCACCCATATATATACCATCCATCACAGATGCATCTTCTATCCAAAACTCACACTCTACCATCAAGATTCAATTTGGAGTTACAAACTCCCAGCTATATACCGTCTAACATCCAATTATCAAATATCCATAACGAATATCTATAAACAAACACTCACTCTATATCATCGACAGTCCGCTAGTTCGACCAATACCCAACACATACAATCAAAAAAAATATTAGATCGATCACCACCGAGTTATCGACTATCCTGCACATGTACATTTACAATCCAAGAACAATTGGTAGGAAAATGCACGAACTATACTTTGAAGCACTCAAATTTACTATCATTCAGGACGTGAGGATCCAGAAGGTGAATGAATTCACACACACTATAACAAACATTCGAGGATATGAGTGCTGACACATTTTCTATCAAGAAACATATTTATATACTATCACACAAGACGGTAAGGTTCGTCAAATAACTGGGAGCTTCTGTTTGTTTGGAATCGTTAGTTATGACATTTTTAAAGACAAGTTTGAAAGAAATCACCAATTCTGAACGTCCTTCACAAGTCAGAGGGTTTTTGTCTTCAAATCACGTCTACAAGCTTTATTGTCAATTTAAATTTTCAAATTTATTTTTTCAAATTTTGTTTGATACATTATCACTTGCAATCTTCATTTTCAAATTGTGCATCTCAAATTATAGTTGTCCAATTTCCACTTTATTTTTAAATTTTTCTAATTCTTGGCTTTTTTCATTTTCAATTTCCATTTCGAGATGTCATATTTCTTAGCTTCATTTAATCTTCATTTTGAATAATTGAATCTAAGTTTTGAATGTTTTTCTTTTCATATTTTATTTTCAAATTTAGTTTTACAACACCCAACACCCAATTATCTAATATCCAAAACGAATATCTATAAACAAACACTCGCTTTATATCATCCACACGCCGTTGTCAAATTTCATTTGCAAATTTAGATTTCAAATTTTTTTTGTCGTATTCTGTTTAAATTAAAGTCTTTCCTTTCCCATTTTCATTTTAAAATTTAATGTTTCTAAATCATTTTAAAACAATTGATTCTCATTTTTTTCTGATTTTATTTTTCAGTATATTTTACTTAAACCTTTCATTTTCTTTTTTCATGTGTAAACTGGTTTTTGAATATTCATATTCTTAAGTTTTTTTTATTTAAATGTTAATTTCGTATTCTCTATTCCATACTTTTATTTTCAACTTTCTTTTCTTATTTCAGTTGTCATAATCAGTTTTAAATTTGGTATTTTAATTTGGATGTTTTTAAATTTTCATTTTTAGTTTTAATTCTTAAAACTTAATTTAGCCCAATTGTAAAGATTTAATTTCAAATTTGTATTTCCAAATTGTAGTTTTCCAGCATGTTGTTTCAATTTTCCTTTTAATTTTCAGTAGGCATTTGCATTGTCAATGGTACTCAATTTTAATTTTCAATTGTTAATTTTAATTTTTATTTCCAAAACTACTTTTTGAAATTGCATTTAAGCTAAATTTGTATTTTCAAATATTTGTTTTTCAGTCTTCATTTTCATAGTTTTCAGAATGAAATGTCATTTTCAGATTTAGTTTTTCTATTTTTCTTCCTGAGTTTACTTCTTTTCATTAAAGTTTAATTTTCAATTTTCATTTTCAGCATGCTAGTTTAATTTTAATTTATATTTCTTTTAGGTTTTTTTAATCTTTTCAGAGTTTTGCTTTTGTTAATTTTTATATCTTAAGCCTCTACTTAAAGTTTGAGCTTTTGTTAAGGGTTGTGATGTTGCTTGGGATAAAAGATGTTACGCCAAACCAAAGACTGAAAAGGAGAAAGTAACATATTCTGTTCGAGATTGAAAACGGCAAAACAAAACTAACATAATCCTATATAGACTCTAAAGAAGATGGAAAAAGGATTTCATGTATCCTACACGTTAAAAATATAATTTTCTGTCTCTCTGTAAATGCGAGGTCTATTCGTTTTATCATATACTATACAACTACCTACAAACTTGTGGTTTTATGTGAAGTATTTTGTGAACGATATGGATATACACAACCCTTTGCACAACTACGTGCACCACTTGGAAAATATATACTCAACATCTAATTGCCAAATTAAACAAGAACCAAATTCATCCATTAGAATTACCTCTCTTGTGTGAGAGTATATGAATATAGTTGTATTTATATCGTGTGTAAGCCATGCGATTGTTTTGAACGTCTGAGGAATCATCCTATAGACAAAATGTTCAACACCGGATATTTGAGATATTTTCAGCAATCACTTTGGCAAAGCTTTGAAGCAAAATATGGCCGAGGGTTCTAATCAAGTACCAAGAATTATTTCACATTCTTAAAATATATGGTGAAACTACATTTCCGAGAGAAGTTCAAAACAGATGTATTAATTGTACCGAGTAGTCACTCGACAACGACATCATGGCTTAAATATTCCGTAAGGTGGTACCCATCTTGGACCTATCGTCAATAGAGATGGCATGCTTTCGAAGATACAGATTTGACGCATTGAAAAGAATGTTTTCAAACTTTCCTCATTAACCGACAATGTCCTTAAGAAGCCTTGATTAAAGCGGGAAGAATGTGTTGGTTCGTAAAGGAAAAGATCATTTTTGTCGACGACAAACCCTATAAATATTCTTTGCTTCACACTTCTGGCCAAGGCATTATTTCCTTCTGTACTACATAGCAAGAAGAAGCCAGCAAGAGACATCGCAATCTCATAGACACGTTCAGAAAAACATAAAAAGAACAAAAAGTGAAAGAGAACTGGGAGTTTTTGATAACAACAGAAAGGAAACATTGCCACCAAGATTTTCGATTTCAGAAATTGATATGTTGCCATGGTTCCGATGACGCTGACGAATCTCAATGGTTAGATTTTCATCATGTTCCGTCTTGGACTATGGCAACCAGGATTGAATTAAAAAGCTCAAACTAAAAATTATATTTACCTGAATATTAGTAACTTGTACCTAAACGTCTCCAATCCAGGTACCAACGCCAGAGTAGTTCCCGTCAATAATGTGATACATTAGTTGTTCAGTGAAGTGGATTTGAACTTGAATAACAAACTAATCAGCAGCAGCATTAATACTTATTCTACCGATCATACCTGTAAAATCTCCTAACGTAAGGAAGAAGCCAAGAACACTCATCTATATACTTCTGTGGATTGGAAATCTGACACACTGAACAAATTCAACGACACAGAGTTGAATGAAAATCAAAGAAGAACACAATTTAAAACTGATCGATTGTTTGCATATGACTATGGGATTCCAAACGTATTTCTGTAAAGGTGTAGACTTACGTTTGAGACTAAACCTAAGTTGTGCAGTCTTCCACTTGATAACTAATGCTAACGAGTGTGAACAAACGTGGGAAAGGACATCATGCTAATTTTGAGAAATACAGCCCAGTATCGATACTAAGAGTGGATGTGAAAACCTTCACCATTTATGCTGGACTCTGATCAAAATTTCCAAAGCCAATTACCCGGATATTTGCCCATTGGCAAGAAAAGATGTCTAGAAAATTACTTGAGATTTTGCTTGCATATGTCTCAAGTCTTTAGGGGGCTTTGATTGCACACCAAACTAAGGCAGCGACGTAGGACATTTCCACCATATAAATTGTTTCAACTTCCTGTGCAACTTTACCTAGCAAAAGCTCTTTCCAGCACAATGAACGCAATCTTCTACGCATAATTTGACAATACTCTGGCAATGAACAGATTGATAGAAGTTATCATAGACTGTTAGAAGAGACAAGATATAACACGAAGAACTTATGATGACCAGAACAAGAACATCATCAGTCCACTGTCATACTCAGAACTTGGATGAAAGACATACAGCTCTATACAGGAAACATTATGATGATTGTCAAATCAATCCGTTTAATAAAAAAATGACATCCATAAATGTATTTGATAGTGTATGATAATGTATGTATATTTACTAACCTTTTTTCATGTTTTACCACTTTGAGATAAACAGTTTTTTGAGTATGTACGCATAATGTAAAGCTCTACTACCTATTTCTTAAGGTAGAATGTCTACTGTGGTTTTGATTACTCCCATAGCGTTTCGGATTGTAAACAAAAAGTGGGTGTTGGATAATATATACAATGTTGGTGTTGTATAGTACTCAAAAAGTAGATGTTGGATAATCAAGTGCGTGCTGGATAGTAAGAAAAAAGCTAGCATCGGATAGTATATAAAAATGGTTGTCGAATAGTATATGAAAATGGGTGTTGGATAGTATATAATAAATAGGGTATTTGATAGTATTTGTAGTGTGTTGGATATTATATTTGCACGATTTCATCCTTTTTTTATAACATACCCTTTTCGTCTTATAGTTAGTGTGTAATTTACACGCTTCAATTGGCTTTCTGGATAGCGCACATCGGCTGTCAGATAGCATAGGTGGTATGATTGTATGTTAGATAGTATGTTGTGTGATTTCATCCCATCTTTGACATTATACCCTATTTCTCTGATAGTAAGTGAAATAATTGTAGACACTACACAAGGCGTTTAGGAGAATTTATATGGGGTGTTGCATAGAAGATCACTAAGTAATTGGATAGGTGATAACTAAATATTCGATAATAGATAGTAAAATGACTATTCAGGTGTTCAATGTTGTTAACCCCATAATCTTTCGCCCCTTTGTCCGCACGTTTTTCATGTTAAATTCGTATTGATCACTGTAAGTATTGGACAGTAATCTAACATTAGGTGCGGTATTATGACATGTGTGTTTGACACGTAATCTAAAGTTTTACAATAGCATTCCCTTACCTTTCCCGCTTGAGGCCATACATTCGTTGGACTCCATATACATGTTTGACCCTCTGCTCATTGTTGACTCTACAATTTTAAACAAAAGCAGCTACATAAATATCATTTCACCACAAAATGACGCTCCCATGCTACCATATAAGCGTCCATATCATTATATGATCCCAATTGACAAATACAACTAATTACAAACCTTATTATGTTCATATGAAACCAATAACTCTTCGGAGAACGATTCCGTTTTCAAACAGACTGATGAAAGAAAGTGATAATATGCGTTTAATCTATTATGTGTCGGTATGAGATCCTATACCTTTTCGTGTTCAAAACCCCAGCAGGCTCCAAAAAGAATTATTATTACAAAGCGTCTTTTAAAAACACGGTATCTCAGGAGAGACAGCTAAAGAGGAGACAAGATAAAGTAAAAAGGTAACGGAAGCGTGGTAGTAATATAAAACAGAACAGAAACTTATAAGACGTACTAGTCTTCAACTGAAATATGTCTTTCTCTATGCATAAACTGTAATTGTTCACCTTAAAGTAAAGTCATGACCATTTGTTCCATTCTGCCAGGAAAGATGGAATTTTCAAACAGAATAGATCACTTAAGCTCATGATTTTGTACACAGTATATACATTTTTTATTTACATTGTTTTATTAGCAGAGATAAATAATAATGACACGTGCAATTTATATCTTAGTGATGGATTTTTTAAAATAATAAATAATTTCAATCTCTATATGTAACGAAATGTGAAAGAAAATATTCAAGATGCCAAACTAAAAGAGTTATTATCAACCTCGTAAAGTTCCTATTGTGAAGACTGTAAATTTGATTTGTTGCAGTTGAACAAGTGGCATTCTCATTTCAATATCTTTCACCAAATTTCTATCATTTAGTTAGGTTTTATATCTCTTGCAAGTTATACAAACGTCATTATTGTATAAGTAACGTACTTCTTATCTGTTCAGTAATCTTCCTTGGTATCTGCTCTGATTTCCTTTCCTGCTCTTCGAAACCAGTTATTCCCTCTTCGGGTGAGACTCTTATGTCTCCATTCACACTTCTCTGTTCAGTTGGAACTGGTTCTGATACATACGAGCATACTAGATTGACTTCTATCTCGCAATCGTTTATATTATAGCGAATGAAGCGAAACTCAAGACAAATCTTATGTTAAGGTTTTTAAAGTTATTCAAATATTTGTTGGTTCAATTAGTATGCGTTATTTGTGACAAGCTATAAATTTCTAAGTCTTTAAAGATTTAAATGAATAGTACTATAAAACACAAGCTCTTTGGTAACATTGTTTATATGTATTTGCCAATTTAATTTCAGTTTTGTTTCCGAAATTCCTAATACTCTCAGGTATTTTTACTTCCTTGCAAACTTTCAGTATCATGTATTCCAAGCGAATTTGAAATATTGTGATTTTACCTCATATACTGAATATTACGATCTAAGTGAAACAACGAAGCCATAATGTATTTCAAAATTTTAATCATACATGCATTCCTACAGGAGTTTTATTATCAAGTATCCAAACAATTACTCTAATTTGTCTTAATACGTTAGTATATGTTTAACATTAGCGACTGTGAGGGGTAAGAGACTCCATTGATTCAAGCTAACCAAATATCTAAGCTATGTCTTCACACTTGCATTGTTGCAGCTTAATTTAAAAGCAGGTAAATCCTATCTTTTCAGCATCAATAAATTATAGAAATTCCCCTTGCCATAAACGTTTTAAAATGAAAATTTTCTAGAACTCAAATGAAAGCGTGTAACATAACCCAAAATGCTAAGGTCATCAGTGCTAATCAAATGAGTTAACAATATGTTGCACTTTGTTATGCGGGAAAGAGGTGAAGAACATAGAAACATCAAGTCGGGAGACATATCTTTTAAGTAAGAATGTGGATTACATTTAGAATATAAAGAGTTTAACGAGAAAGAAGATAAGAACAGGGGCGGGCGTAAAACGAGCACAGGCAATGGAAAACAAAGTATGTACGCTTATCCTATATTTCCATATAGGTGTATTGTAAATGCAAATGGCTTAAGAACAAATGTCCCAATGTTTTTGATGACCTGACTATTGGTTGTGCCTCGCCAACGTAACCCATGTGGGTGCAGCTAGTCCAAATGTCCTATGGATATCAACGGGCACCAGCTGAGGAAAGAACACTGAGTATCTTTGTTAAAACAAGGCCGTGAAAGCATAATTGCTCAAGCTAACTTTTAAACATATTACATCAACTCAAGCATGGGAAGATATTTATGTCAGAAACAAATCAAAAACATTGCTCCAGACAAAAAGGCTCTACATTTTTCTGGCCACAAAATTCAGACTCTCTCAATAACTCCCCAAATTTGGTAATAACCAGAAATGTGCTATATCAAAGATGAATTCTTCAAATTCTGGCAAATACCCCGATAGGTCGTATAATAATCAATTGCAAATAAAACCTTCCGCACTTACCGGTCAGAGCGGTTTATTCATCAATACACATGCTACTCGACAAGAAGATTTCCCTGCAGGGTATCAATGCACCCGTATACATAGCACTTGCCATATTTCCAGGACAGTCAATTTAAATTCCCAAGAAAATCTTTAAGTAGCAAATCTCCGCAGTGGGTTAAGCTGGGCGTTGTATTTGAGGGGTGTTTAATATATGGTAGTTATTTTACAACCAAAATCAATTAACAACAGCAATATCTCATTTACAGTTTTCCTCTTCCAAATAAAAACTTCCCAAGAAAATCATTAAGTTGAAATCTCCTCACAGTTCATCTTGTTCCAAATACAATCTGTTAAAGATGATAGAAACACAGATCTCTAATTCCCCATGAATAGTTCAACACATGTAAATCTTACTACAGTCCTTATACACTTCGTTTGGGCTGTGTACACAATATCGTATCACCGGCTGATATAGACGGTTTCGAAGTTATAACTAACCAAAGTAAAAAATTATCCTTATAAACAATATTACTTAATTATCCTTCATTTTATATGGCATACATCAATTAATAGTGTTAATACAGTAGAAATATCAAACTGTTTGTATGTTTCTATTTTCTGATGCATAAAACATGTAAATTAAGGGTCGACAGATCACTCCACTGCTTCATTAACTTATTTCGTATTAGTGTGCTGTATTTATAAACAATAGCACGTCGCCCGATACTCTGCTGGGATAACACTTACAACACGTACAATTGTAACTGCTTTTTGTTTTCTTTCTTCTTGGTTAAGAGCGGCAGATGTATATACATTATTCTGAGATAATTATTTAGAATTTCAAAAAAAAATTATACTTGCGGATGACCTGCATCAAAAATATGAGCCCATAATATTACCTGATGAAATACCAAGAGGCGTATGAAAAGCTAACATACTTGCTCATTTGGTCTTCCTGTGCACTACGTCTGACTGCGAAATAGTTTCGCGCAACGGAAACACGATTAAATATGAATATTTTTCTTGACAAACCAAGCGGTCGGAAATCGCAAGCTTAGTTGAGGACGATAAAAAGCCTCATCGCATGCCAGCTACAATCGCCGCTAAGGCAGTCTATTATGTTTGTCAGCTAGCGCAAGTGCCTGAGTTTCAATTACAAAATCGTCTTGGTGATTATGAAAATTATCATGCAATAAGGAGCCAAGCAAAGACGCTATAAAAAATTTACTCAAAGATGATTCATGGCATATTACAATTCTGTGAAACTGCTGAAGTTAATGCAGATATTGTTCTTGGTGCACATTTGACAATGGCATTTAATTTTAAGTCATCAGTCAAGGATGGCTTAAAAATCACAACCCCTTTGATTCCGAGAGGTGCCCGTTTAATATTAAATCCTAAAGACACGACGAATATCAATGAAGAAACCATCAAAATCATTGAAGGGATTCTGGAACATTGGAAATATATACTGTTCAGGCTGGATTCTTATCAAATGTGTGTCATTTGAACTGTATGCATACCCAAACATATCTTTCCGAGGGTCGAGTTACATAACAATGCCAATGTGTTTTGCCGAGGTCAGTAATAAATGTAAATAATTATGACAGCAGTAGATTTTCATCCGGCTCGCAATCCCATTACATCAGCAAGTGACAATACAGACCAGCTGTGGAAAAAACAGCAATATCTGAATGAATTCAGTTTTTGTGACGTAAAATATCCGGTGCAGGTTGCTAAGCCACACCAGATTATTTTAAGAACTTAACCCCAGTACCGCTGTTAATGTGTTCGCTTTGAACCAGAGATTAATCTATATTCGCTTAGAATATCTCCACATGACATAGAACTGATACGGGTCGATAGCTATAACTCTTGGGATAACGAGTCGCTTTTAAAACGAACAGACGGAAGCAAGAAATAATGTGTCTTGAATAACCAAATTCATCGTTTGTAAGGGACAGCATGCCGTTCCTTTATCAAAACTCCCCAAGAAAGAAATAGTTGTCGCTCTCTGTAAAACACATTGCGTCGGAAAGGCGAAAACAGATAAACCATAACATGACAAAATGCTAGAGATATCAAGGAGAACTATAAAATAAAAATAAAATCATAAAGATGCTTTTCACTCTGTCAAGCAATAAGATATTGTCAAAATAAGATGGATCTGTTGATCTCATGATTTATTTTGTATATAGTGTATACACTGTGTTTATTAGCATAGATATAAATTAAAGGCACACGATTTTTCGAGATTAGTAGATGAAGTCGTTCTTTACAATAGCTAATATTTTCAAACACAACACGAAATTTGAAAAAAAAAATGTTCAAGATTTACTGACAACCTCGAAATTTCTTATTGTGAAGGCTGTACCATTGATTTCTCCAGTTAAACATGCTTGTATTCTCATTTAAATTTATTTCATGGAGTTTATATAACGACACTCATTTAGTGGGATCTTGTAAGAGTTGTATACATTTTACATTCTGCATAAAGGTTATTCCTGTACAAGTAACGTACCGCTTATCTTCTCTGTAATATCATCAGGTATCGGATCTGATTTCCTGTCTTGTTCTTCTAACCCAAGTACAACCTCTTCGGGTGAATTTCCTATTTCTCCTGTCACAATTATCTGTTCGGTTTGAAACGGTGATAATGCTAAACTCGAGCAGTCGAATTCGTTATCGTCATCTATGGCACAGAAAGTGAGTAAATAGAAATCATAAGTCAAAACTTTCTCTAAAATCTCTAAAATTATTGTTATGCATATGAAGACTGTGTGCTTAATTTATGTCAGTGACTGAGGCTCCTGTCTTTTGTCATGATTGAAACTGGAAAACAGGATGTATATTAACTTTCAGTTGAAAATCAGTTTTTTTTTACAGTTAAAATATATGACTCCAGTAGACATATTTATGTAAAGGTTTGTAATTTTAACGCTCGTTTGTTTTTATTGTTTGCCTTGCCTCAGTTTTCTGTTTGAATTTGTAAGACTCAAAGTCGAAAGCGCTGAGGCTAGTGAGAACCTAGTTTTGCACTCCTCGTTGTGACTTGATTGCACTTATTTTAATCAGTCCCTGACACATTTTCTCCCTCTCTCTCTCTCTCTCTCTCTCTCTCTCTCTCACTATATATATATATATATATATATATATATATATATATATATATATATATATATATATATATATATATATATATATATATATAACAAGATCAATTTTGTTAATAAATCTTGCATCTACCCTAATAAGCTACAAACAACTACCTATATTTTGTGATGTCATGCCGATTACAATTCTATATGGAAGTGGAATGATGGAAAATTTGAGAAATAGGTGAAGATAATAACAGGGAGGATGATATAAAAAAAATTGAAGATAGTAAGAAGCATATATAGCAGGAATAAACCTGCTCTGTTCGTTTGGATTCACTGTGAACACTTCATTCCTTGGACACCAGTCATTGTTCAGGAAATAGCACATAACAAGCGAGGTCTTTCTGAATGAGGTTAGGATAAGATGAGACAGAACATATTGACATTGCAGTAACTCCCAACACACACATTTATGAAAGGAAGAACAGATGTTAATTTCCATTCGATGGCTTGCAATTTTCTGGCGATTTTGAATGTCGACAAATTGCGTGCTCGATTTAATAAAGGATTTAAATATGTGTTTTAAATTTTTATATAGAGCCAATTTACATTCAGCAAAATCACAGTATACCATTTACGTATAATTCACCATTCAAATCTTCGTTATTACTCAACTTCTGTTTGGGGTATATTTTCTGTTGAAACAGAAAACATAATCTAGGTACATTTCTGTGCACAAAAAGACCATCTTAAAAAGTGTCTTTCTTAACTTAATATTGTTACGTATATTTTTAACATTGTTATGTATATTTATATTGTGTTTAATTTTGTCCATGATTGTAGATTGTAATGATCGGGTATATATTGCATAGTTATTTCTAGTCCATGCTTGTAGATTATATTTCGAGATACTGACGATATAATAGGTTGTTTACTTTGGTTCGGTTCTAGACACAGCCTTGATTAATGAACATGCTTGCATTTGGAGGTAATGTTCCATTGGTATGATTGAGTAATACAACATATGTCACGTTGGGATTAATTGCGAAATGAAGTCGTAATTGACCCGTGATATATATGAGGAGATAAGTGAACAATCATTTATATTTATATTACTGTTGTTTTTCATTTCAGTCTGTATAATTATTTCTTTTTCTACTTAGATGACTGTTGAGGGGAATCATTTATTTAATTCATTTATTGGAAAAATACAATGCTCATGGCTGCTGGAATAAACAATATTCTCTAATTATTATGCATTGTGATACATTATGACTGCTGGCACTTCAGAACATTCAAAGATATTGGTACATCAGCACATTCAAGACCTGTAGTTAGTACGGAACAGTATTATTTTGGACTTTTGATAACGTTTAGGATTATTTTGGAATTAATTCACATTAATTTTCATTTTTATAACAAAGAGGATTAAATTATTTTTTTAGTTTAACAAAACTTGCCGGTTTCGCTTCTTTGCTTAGTTTAGAACCATAACATCGTAACAATATGAAAAACAAAGTGCAAGAAAAGAGTCTACTATCCACTTCTTACGCTTGCATGAGAAAATGAAAACTGTGAATCGAATAATTTTTAATGTTCTTACTGGTTATGCAGAAAAGATAGTTTGTCATCACTGGTGATTACATTTAGAGTAGTATAAGACGGCTTCTTTCTAAATCTGCTCCTACCATTATTATTGTATTCAGTGATCACAACCCAATTACCTTCAACAATAAAATGAAAAAACCCAGATGTTGTTGAGATAAAGTTTCGTGTTGCAAGAATACAACATCTATATTCGGCACATTAAGAGAAAAGAATATTTAATAGCGGATGCACTTTCACCTGCATGAGAGTTTCCTGTTACTTTGTTTTGCATAGATTTGGTACATTCATTATACCTCTTCTTTGGACAGTTTTGTCATATGTGTATTTGATTAACATGGAAAAAGAACGCTTTGTTGCTTTCATTACGAGGAGAAGAGTTATGTACATATATTATTTTCTGTACCTTCTGGTACATGATTTAATTTAATTTTCGTAATTTATATTCCTGGTCGTAAAGTGTACGGAATAATTATTGTTCTAATTGTTTGCTTAAATCTGCTCTGTCGAAAACCAAACTATCTAGGATATATAAATAGATGTTTACTTACGTGTTGACAATTGGTAATAATAATCGTAAACTAATAAAACTCAAAATGGCGTCTTTGGCGTTCAATTTCAGTGATTGATGGGATCTGGAGGTTTCAAGAAGAGTTTTGTGGATTCCCATTGGTTGCACGAGGTTATGTAAATATATGTCATTTGTCGTAAATCAATCGTGTATGTTGGCACATGGGGTCCATTGCGAACTACAGTCTCAATATGCGGTGTATATAAGAAGAAAATTAAGCATAAACATTTGATTCCAATTTCTAGAGTCATTCATACCTTTTGTGTTCCTAATGTAAGTCTTCAGACGTATTTTATGTTTGTACTTATATATTTTTGGAGAGGAAAAACATTTGTTTGGACTGTTCAGTGGTGATAGAAAGTGATCATTATTTTGACTCTAATATTATTCTGGAAATGTTATAAATTATTCGAAACAATACTGGACAAGACCATCTTGACAACGTCACGGTTCTTGGAGGACAGTTCAGTTCCGGTATTGAAATATTTAGAAACTTTTCATTCGTTTAAGACCTTCATAGACCGTTATAAGGACTAAGATGGATTCGCTTCATTATGCTGTAAGGTACTCTCACATATTTTCATTTATAACTTCAATGATTAAATTGTTTGTGAAAGTTTACAAAACGTGTTGGTTTTGCATCGTTTCTGTTACTTAATTTTGTGATCATAGCGTCGTAAGAATCAATAACAATGCACATAAAACATTATCTGCATGAAACAATAACAAAATGATAATGACAATGAATAATCCTATATCCGCATAACCACAATAAAACGTTAGGCCTGACTAGAAACTCTACGATACGCATCATTATCATAATAAATAATCGTGTCCACCATAGTAGTGTGTTAATAGTGGCTTGTTGTTTATTGATCTAGGTCCTGATGTTTCAAAATGGCATTGTCCAGAACTAGTTTTATTTACTCATAATAATCCCCGAATAACATTTTAGTCCAATAAACACGTATTAGTTCCAATGAATATTCAGAACAATGTTTCCTCTCAAAATATATCTAAACATAACATAAAAAAACAGGTGAAGTCTGACGTTGCAATAAGAACATACGAAATAAATCTGACCAGAATTGTCCAGCTCCACGAATTTACTTACAAGCATAGGTGTGGAAAAGCATTTCCTGCCTGACAATTTTCAAATATCCCACATCGTAAAAGAAACTTCCTCACCTGGACCATTCAATAGTAAATAACTGAATTCTTCTTAGAGCACACCTGACACCACCAACCAATGAGAAATTCCCCAAACTTGTCAATATGTTTACTAATAGTATTATTAGTAGTAATTTTGACCACATCTGTTTATAGATCCTGTACAGATTCGTCACTCTAAATATCTTAAAATAGAACCAACACATATGCAAAAAATTCAGCTATAGACAATAACTAAAACTTAAAGTCATTAAAACATTAACACAAATTATAGATATTCATAACACTATTTATTAGTAGAGACGTGTAAGTTACTTTCTGTAGTACATATCAGATCAATTTATGTTCATTGCCGTAACTATCTCAACAATAATTAAATCAGAAACACGCTGTCGATATTCTAGCAATTAAGAAAAGTACGTTTGTTTACAATTTATCTAAGCAAAATATAGGTGTAACCATTGTTGAAACGGATAGGAATTAGAGCGATCCATTTTAAGAATGATGTGATCATATAAAAAGTAAACCGCAAAACAAATGACATTCAACATAATATGGAATCTTTACTTTCGTAAAGACTTTTAACCCTTTCGTCTCATTTTTGGGCAATTATTGGATCTCGATTAGTAAATGTGGTTTTAAATCTACATTTCCATTTGCCATTCTTTGATATTCATTTTGCTCTTGTTTTAAGATTTAGAATAACTTTAGGGTCTTCTTTCAACGTAATTTTGGACATACATGAATAAATACAACTCAGTCGTATCACGTGGTTACAATCTAACTAATGTCCGATGTTTTCTAGGAATATTGCTAAAAAGCTTCATGATAATAATGTACACCCTAAATTATGAATTCCTTTCTACTTTCTTTTTCACTTTTTTCATTGCAAAAATACGCTGTATACGTCATCGATCAATATTCTTGTATCCTGTGACACAGGTGGTTGAAGTGGTTTAGACTTAGAAACAAATGCTAGAACATTCAATGGTTTTAATTATTTGTGTAAATCATTGTAATGTATGCAATTGTCAAAATAAGTCAACCGTTATGCAATTATATTGGCATTGTGCAACTAGAAGACTTCAAATATGTTCGTTTCTTTCATTTACACGTAGCAAATGAGGCTCATGGGATGAAAAGGAAATATTAAAAGAAGCGTACGGACGAATATTACGAAGTCCTTTGTTATGCTTAATATTCAGGTGTTTTGTATAGAACTGCATCCTGCAGGGGCCCCGAGTGGTCGTGTGGTCTAAAGCTCTCACCGTTACAGATCACTGCCATCTCACATCATCTACGTGGGTTCGAGTCACTGGCTCGGCCAGTGTGGGTATGTGTGAAAGCTTGCTAATAGATTCTCATGGGTCGGTGGTTCTTTCCGGGGTTTTCCCTGGCTCTTCCTCCGCAATATATCATGGCCGCCATTTATAGCCTATCTGGTGCTGAAAAAGGCGTTACCCCCTATAACAACAACAACAACAGTATCGTGCACATAAAAGTTCCCCATTTTTATCTTATAATATCATTTTAGACATTTGCATCAGAACATAAGCTTTTGCTGATGAAATGTTAGTGAATTTAATACTGCAGGCTCCGGTAACTAAATGTCCACTATAGTTTATCTAAATGCATGTATACCTCTAAGCGGCAGTTTGAGATTGTCCTGTGCCTGTTCTGGTGATTCCTCATTTACAATTTCCTCCTCGTGCTTATGTCCATTTAGTTCAACGAATGATGACTTCTTTGACAAAATGTTTCTGAAAACTTCGCCGTCTCCTTCTTCCGAAGGCAACGTGCATGAAGTAAAGAATCTGCATTTTCATTAATATGCCATGAAACAGCAAATATATCGCTATACAAAGAAGGACAAACTTTCATTGACATTGAGTTGATTAAACAATCAGAATATACATGAATTACTCCTACTTGCTCTTAATGTATCCTCTTGTCAGCAGATGGCTTTTACGAATGTTTCAGCCTTCCACGTGTTCATTCTTTTCAAGAAGTCATTTTTCCGATCGTTTGTGGCGGGAGCTTGTTCCAGCCAGTTAACGATTTGAGATAATAGTAAATTATCTAAGTAATGGTTACATTAAAAATGGACAATTTTCATATTCAAACGATAAAACAATGTACAATATTCATGTAGATGCACAGGATTTGTAGAAGTCAAATACATTAAGGACAAGTGAGATGTTTGAAATGGATGGACGGTCTGCTTTGTCACGTCAATTTATGCAATCGCGTTATGTTAGTAAGAATCAAGACTGGAACATTCCGATGACGATCACAATGCTGGCTGGGTTATATCATGTACAGTTTCTTTAAATAATGACAATCGATAATAAAACTTCACATTACGAATTCTTAGGCACCTAAGAAACGTGTCGAAAAGAGTAATATATGCGTATGAATTTATCTCGGATGGTTACTGTTTCTCCTTAGTAACGTAATTACCAATTGCCAAGGAGGTACTGCAAGAATAGCATCCGATCTACTACGAATAATCACAATAAAGACAATTAGTAGAATAGGTGGAAACGTGGCTTATGTAGACTTGAAGTAATTATCTAGACATATTGGCCCATTATTATCGTCAATGACTTTGATGCAACACTTTTAATTTGTACTGTTTAAATCCTACGTACATACCTCTGTCAAAATGTATTATTTTCCAAGAATATAACAATAGTAGTTGTATGTGCCAGTTGTGGTTCATATTGTAATTACACAGGCCCACATTGGTTAAAATGGGAGCGCCACTTGAGGGTCATATGATAATTATAAAGGCGCCTATATGTTTAACATGCAAATGGCATTATCGGGACATAACGGGAACGCATTATTGTGGGTACATTATAAACATGTTAGAGATGGTTCACCTGAAAGGGCCTATATAGTTAAACGTGGCTGACCTCACATGGCACACACACTATCTTCTGGTTCGTGGTTATTAGCACATATCTGAGATTTGTATATAAAGCATTACTTGTACCTCATATTATTTTGGCGGTGTGGATAATTTTCCTGTATTGCACTGACACTCTAAATACTCAATGACACCAATTCATAATAACATTAAAATGAATGTCATTAAAAATGACGCTAAATTAAGTAGTTGTAACTAATTTTAAGAAACTCGGAAAATCCCAAAAATTAAACTAAATTCACTTAGACTAAACAGGGAGGTAAAATTACGAACATTTCTCAGGCTCTAGAGGAACCTGAAAATACTTGGACATTACGTTAAATTGATTTATACAAAATATAGCAATAAAATCTCTAAAATGCCCCCGAGTCCGACAGAGGGTGACAAAAATCTGTAATATTAAATTGTCATGAAGTAGACCAAAAGTAGTACTAAAATTCTGAACATTTCGAAACAAAGCACAGAATTCCATCTTTTAACTGTCTTTCTCTTTTGAATTTCTTTACAGGTATCCGTATTTACTATACTAGTACTCCTTCTGCTTGTATGCCTGTTTAATGTTTCTAATTTTGATACCATAATGGATTCCTCTTCTGTTTATGTGTTTCAATTGTCTTTCTTTTTTGTTTCTTTTTTCCTCGGATACTCTGAAGGGTATGGCCTTTTTACCAGAGATTAAAATTACGCATCGTTACCTTTGTCCCTGTTTTCTTCAGTAGTTGAGGTTACCTTTTATGACAATGTGGACATTCAATCAACCAGTAATCTTTTTGTCGTGACATATATAGCAGGTATTTTCACATTTACGAGTAGTCAGAGGTATTCTTGGCAGGATGACTATATTGCTTTAGGCCGAGGAGTACTTTCATCGAGCACACATTTCGAGAATCTACGACGTTCTGTTTTACCAAAAACTCTCCAAGAAGTGTTGTCATAAGTTCACACAGGCGATTTCGAAGAAGTCATGATTGATTTATATCCAACACCACCTACCTTGACTGAACAAAGAGAGTCAATATCAGCCAAGAAAGAAAGTTAGCTTCTGAAGGTTGTTTTTCAAATAACAGCTACCAATGAAGTGACTTCATTTAAATATTGAACGACAGTTTACATTAACCCTCCTTAATGTAAGCATTTAATGTCCTTATGATTGTCATGTATTTGCATGTACTGTTCACAAGTTTGCCAAAATAATAATTGGGAAACGAATGTTAATACACACACACACACACACACAGAGCCACAGAGAGCCACACGACATGGTGTCCAAAATTCAAATGACTCAACTTGTCGTGTAGAATAAATTCCTTTAACAGAACTTGAAAATCCATAAAGTCCTGAGCACTGTCACTGACATTCCTCCATGGAATTTGGTGTATCACACTTAATATATAAGCAGTGGCAAGGCAACGCCTATAATGACTTCCCATTTGGTCAATCTCTGAGCATTTGTACATTTTCTAAGTTAAATTCAGATATCACTGATTTAAAAATCTGTGTCGTTTCTGATGCAACTTCTTCCTTCCATTTCTTCTGTATCTGGACAAAGTGTATGTAAATGCATTCTCGCATCTCCGAAGGTAGTTTCAGAATGCGCTCCTATAAACTGTCCATTTACAGGAATGTCTTCCGACCATTTTCAAGCTAATCGGATTTTGTTTACAGCACACAGCTACCTATGTTACAGCCAATGCACTTGTTCTTGAAGTGAACAGTAAAAATTGAAAACCTAACTAACGAGTTTTATAATAGTACTGACATCTTATCCTCAAGCTTTACTATATCCTACTCTCAAACTGCTTTCTGAAGATTTATTTAAAAAAAAAACAATATTGTCTCTCTTCTAATTAGCATTTATTACATTTATAATCTATAACATTCTAAACTATAAACTTGATACATTGGTGACTTAACGAGTTTGTAGGTGAGAAAAATATAGAAATGATTGGATATGTGAAACGTCAAGCTCACGGAGATTGATTCGCTAAAAGCATATTTCCAATAAGTAGGTAATTTATGAGAATTCTGGAAAATTAGTTTATTTTATAGATAAGAATTTATCATTGAATTTATGATTTATGCTTTTGAATCCTAATGCAAAATATAATATTAAAAATGTCGATACTTTAACATTATAGTAACAAGTGTACTCTAACGGAAAATGTAAAGTGAAAACTACAGTTACAAACCAATACGCCTTTTCGATTAAACAACTCTCTTTCATCCACTATCTAAAATAAGTTATATTGGTTAGCATCAACAATATTGTATCAGTACACCATTTGGAGCAAGCATCACCCACTTATATACCATCCATCACAGATGCATCTACTATCCAAAACTCACACTCTACCATCAAGATGCCAGTTGGAGTTACCAACACCCAGCTATATACCATCCAACACGCAATTATCAAATATTCATAACGAATATCTATAAACAAACACTCACTCTATATCATCGACACATCGCTAGAGCGACCAATACCCAACACGTACAATCCAGAATACCACCGAGTAATCGACTATCCTGCACATCTACATTTACGATCCAAGAACAATGGTTAGGAAAATGCACAAAATATACATTGAAGCATGCAAACTTACTATTACTCAGGAAGTGAGGATCCAGACGGTGAATGAATTCACACACACTATAACAAACATTCAAGGATATGAGTGCTGAGACATTTTCTACTAAGAAACATCCTTATATACTATCACACAAGACGGTAAGGTTCGTCAAATAATTGGGAGCTTCTGTTTGTTTGGAATCGTTAGTTACGACATTTTAAAGACAAGTTTCAAAGCAAGCACTAATTCTGAATGTGCTTCACAAGTCAGAGGTTTTCTTTCTTCAAATTACGTCGACAAGTTTTATTGTCAATTTTAATTTTCAAATTTATTTTTTCAAATTTTGTTTGATACATTATCACTTGCAATCTTCATTTTCAAATTGTGCATTTCAAATTATAGTTGTTCAATTTCCACTTTATTTTTAAATTTCTCTAATTCTTGGCGTTTTTCATTTTCAATTTCTTTTTCGAGATGTCATATTTTTTAGCTTCATTTAATCTTCATTTTGATTTATTGAATCTAAGTTTTGAATGGGTTTTTTCCACATTTTATTTTCAAATTTAGTTTTACAACACCCAACACCCAATTATCAAATATCCAAAACTAATATCTATTAAACAAACACTCACTCTATATCATCGACACGCCGTTGTCAAATTTCATTTTCAAATTTAGATTTCAAATTTTATTTTGTCGTATTCTGTTTAAATTAAAGCCTTTCCTTTCCCATTTTCATTTTAAAATTTAATGCTTCTAAATCATTTTCCAACATTCTATTCTCACTTTTCTCTTATTTCATTTTTCAGTATATTTTTTTTAAACATTTCATTTTCGGTTTTCAGGTGCAAACTGGTTTTATAATATTCATATTTTTTAATTTTTCTTATTTTCATTTTATTTTCATGTTTATATTTATTTAAATTTAAATTTCGTATTCTCCATTCCATTCTTTTATTTTCAACATTATTTTCTTCTTTCACTTGTCATAATCAGTTTTAAATTTCATGTTTTTAAATTTTGATTTTTAGTTTTAATTCTTAAAATTTAATTTAGCCCTATCGTAAAGGTTTAATTTCATTTTTGTTTCCAAATTGTAGTTTTCTAGCATGTTGTTTTAAAAGTTTCAATTTTCATTTTCATTTTCAAATAGGCATTTACATTGTCAATGATACTCAACTTTTATTTTCAACTGTTAATTTTAATTTCCATTTCCAAAACTAATTTTTTATATCGCATTTACGCTTAATTTTTATTTTAAATTCAAATTTTCAAATATTTCTTTTTCAGTCTTCATTTTCATAGTCTTCAGAATGAAATGTCATTTTCAGATTAAGTTTTTCTATTTTTTCTTCCTGAGCTTACTTTTTCTGTAAAAGTTTAATTTTCAATTATCATTTTCGGTATGCTAGTTTAATTTTCATTTTTCAATTTCTTTAGCTTTTTTCTTTTCAGAGTTTTGCTTTTGTGAACTTTTATATCTTAAGCCTCTTCTTAAAGTTTGAGCTTTTGTTAAGGGTTGTGATGTTGCCTGGGATAAAAGATGTTATGCCAAACCAGAGAGTGAAAAGGAGAAAGTAACATTTTCTGTTCGAGATTGAAAACGGCAAAACATAACTAACATAATCATATATAGATATATAGACACTAAACAATATGTAAAAAGGATGTTATGTATCGTACATGTTAAGAAAATAATTTTCTGTCTCTCTGTAAATGCTTGGTCTATTCATGTTAGCATATACTTCAATTACCTACATACTTATGTTTTAATGTCAATTATTTTGTGAACGATATGGATATATACAACCCTTTGCACAACCACGTGCACCACTTGGAAAAGATATACTCAACATCTAATTGCCAAATTAAACAAGAACCAAATCCATCCATTAGAATTACCTCTCTTGTGTGAGAGTAGATGAATATAGTTGTATTTATATCGTGTGTAAACCATGCGATTGTTTTGAACGTCTGAGGAATCATCCTATAGACAAAATGTTCAACACCGGATATTTGATTCACCTTATTAAATCAAAAATACACATTGAAAGATATGAATCGAGAAGTATTAATATGAACATTTTACTTGCCTCCTTTACAGTGAGTGACTAATAAAGAAGACGCCGAGCACGATATCACAAATATTCTCGATCAAAGAGCAGGTAAAATGGGGAAAGAACGACGTCAGGAAGTGAAGTACGTTGGAAAGGATATACAGGTAGTTTCGAAATTTGGATTTTGCCTTCACACGGCAAGAACTCAAATAGAAATAGAAGTGACCACCGTGCCGTTGAACACAGCAGCTATGTTGCCTTCTCAGAGTTCCTCTCTTCAAGAACACAAAATAACCACAGTGGGTGTAGTGTGGAAAATGTTTCCTTTAAAGTCAAATCTTTTTCTACTACTAAATCTTTATGGCGTGTTATGACATTAGAGTAGTCATTATAAACCTGAGTGTGGCAAGGAAACAAGCAACTTATAGTTAACTCAGCTTTTGTGTTATTTATATTATTCCAAGTTCTAGGTTGGCATATATCGACAGTAACAGCAACACCAGTAGTTTCATCATCGCCAGTCAAAACAACAACTCATCCAATGACAGCTGCAGCCATCTTCTGTAACCACCTTTTGGAATTTCATTCTCTTTTTACAACGAGTGACTTTTCGGACACCAGAGCCATCGAACTATAAACAATCAATTTTATTAACATTACCCACTGGCGGTTTTATAAATGTTTTCCCAACAAAGCATTATTACATCTGGTCATACAATTGGATTACGAAGCTCATTGGGAAGTGATTTTGGTAGAAATCACTTTCCCACCCAAGACACGAATGTGACCGGAGATCCAACCATTTTTCTCGTCGAAATATTCAAGAACACATTTAAGAATACGTGAACCAAAATGATCCTCTCTTTTACGAATATATTGCACAATCACCAGCAAATCCCCGATTGAATAGATTTCTTGTAGTATTATATGTTACTGCTCAATTTGTCGCCGAAACGATTTGAGATATTTTCAGCAATCACTTCGGCAAAGCTTTGAAGCAAAATATGGCCGAGGGTTCTGATCAAGTACCATGAATTAGGTCACATTCTTAAAATATATGGCGAAACTACATTTCCGAGAGAAGTTTAAAACAGATGTATTTTTTGTAATGAGTAGTCACTCTACAACGATATCATGGCTTAAAAATTCCGTAAGGTAGTACCCATCTTGAACCTATGGTCAATCGCGATTGCATGCTTTCAAAGATACAGATTTCACGCATTGAAAAGAATTTCTTCAAACTTTCCTCATTAACCGATTAAGTCCTTTAGAAACCTTGATTAAAGCTGGAAGAATGTGAAGGGTCATAATGGAAAAGATCATTTTTGTCAACGACAAACCCTACAAATATTCTTTGCTTCACACTTCTGGCCAAGGCATTATTTCCTTCTGTACTGCAAGGCATGAAAAAGCCAGCAAGAGATGTTGCAATCTCATAGACACGTTCAGAAAAACATAAAAAAGAAAAAGTGACAGAGAACTGTGCGTTTTTGATAACAACAGAAAGGAAACATTGCCAACAAGATTTTCGAATTCAAAATTTGATCTGTTGCCATAGTTCCGATGACGCTGACGAATCTCAATGGTTAGATTTTCATATTGTACCGTCTTGGACTATGCAGCCAGGATTGAATTAGAAAGATCAAACTACAAATTATATTTATCTTAATATCAGTCACTTGTACCTAAAAGTCTCCAGTCCAGGTACCAATGCCAGAGTAGTTCCCGTCAATAATGTGATGCATTAGTTGTTCAGTGAAGTGGATTTGAACTTGAATAACAAACTAATCAGCAGCAGCATTAATACTTACTCTACCGATCGTACCTGAAAAATCTTAACATAAGGAAAAGAAGCCAAGAACACTCATCTGGATACTTCTGTGGATTGGAAATCTGACACATTGGACAAATTTAACGACAAAGAGTTGACAGAAACAAACGGAACTCACTATGACTATGGGATTGCAAACATATATGTGTTGATAGGTGTGGATTTAAGTTTGAGATTGAACCGAAGTTGTACAGTCTTCCACTTGATAACCAACGCCAATGAGTACAAAATCATCATCGAAGAAACCACATTTTTCGTGTGACGTTTGGACTTTTACTTAACGTGGGAAGCGGCATCGGGCGAACTTTGAGAACGACAGCCAAGTATCGGAAACTACTGGTGTAAGTGAAATACTTTAACATTTATGCTGGACTTTGATCCAAATTTCCACAGCCAATTACCTTGACATTTGCCCATTGGCAAGATAAAATGCCTAGAAAATTGCTTGACATCTTACTTGAATATGTTTGAAGCCATGGGACAGTTAGGTACGAACACCATCCACGGCATTTCGTGCGACGATTGTGATGTTCTGGGTGATCTTCTTTGTGGAGCTTTGATTTCACTCCAAACCAAGGCTGCTACGAAGAACGTTTCCACCATATAAATCGGGCCAACTTCCTGTGCAAATTCACTAAACAATAACTCTTCCCAACACAGGGAACGCAATCTTGTATGCAGAATTGGACAATATTCTGGCAATCAATAGATTGATAGTAGTATCATAGACTGTTAGAAGATACAAGATGGAACACGAATAACCTATGATGGCCAGAACAAAAACAACATTTAATCCACTGTATTACTTTGGCCTTGGATGAAAGACTTATAGCTCTCACCAGGGAACATTGTGATGAATCTCAAATCAATCCTTCTAATCAGAAACAACACGACAAACGTATGATAATTAATCAAGAAGAAAGGCTGAAAGAGGCATGATCTCTCATTTCAGAAGAGTAAGTGGCATACAAACATGTGTGACCATTCCCTACCTCCACTGACTTCTCTGGCTTTTTGCAACAGATTAGAGAGAGTACCCGTAGTTCACTGACTTACCTGACAAAAATATTCAAGGCAAATGCCATGTGCAGATTAATGACATTATTACCTGTGGGCAAAACAAAAGCATGGTTACCTGGAAATGTTATTACCTTCAGCCACACTGTTCGTACACAACTTCTTGGAATCCTTCGGAACATGCTAAAGATATATTTCCCTACAGCGAATTTTGAAGACTTTTAAGCCTACGTCATCAATGCAGCCTAAAGTCATCACCCTGGAATCAATTGCGTATCCTTTTACTTTTCCAACGATCACAGTGTGCACTATTTTGATTCCTATGGATTATATCCTCTTAAAGACGACATCATTGACTTAATGAGAAGAAATGCTGTACCGACTCAATTCAATAATGTGAGATTACACGGATCAGATTCAATTCTGTGTTAACAATATTGTGTGTAATTTCTTTACCAACGCAGCCTGGGATTTCCCTTTGAACGTTTATGAATTGGGTTTGATCTTGAATACTCTGTAAATAATCATAAAGTAGAAATATGATTGTGTGGTCATTATGGCTATCTCTAGTCTTCTGCTCAGAAGTGTAGTATGCATCGATGACAAAAAGGCAGTGCCTTGCTTTTATCATTGGAAGTACGTTCAGGTCCAAGTCATTTTTGTCTGTCTGTTTGTTTGCTTCCATACATGGTGTGTGTTAGAGAAGCTTATATTGCTTTTATTATTATTATTATTATTATTATTATTATTATTATTATTAAACATGCTGAACTTTTGAAGAAGAAATGGTGTTATCTTGGCTTCATGAAAAATAAAACTGTATGACATGCCCATTCAATCTTTTATCTATGGATCTTAATCATATTTTCTTTCACGTCTGCGTACAGAATTGATGTTATGCTTTGCATCCTGTGCATGCTTTTCCCGTACAGAGTGGTGCGATAACAATTTGCTTGTGTATGATAATGTGTGTATATTGAGTCACCTTCGTTCATATTCTAGAATTCTTTTGCGATAATTAGTTTCCGTGTATGTACGCATAATTTAAATCTCTCCTACCATTTTCCTTGGTTAGTATGTGTAGTGGGCTTTTGATTACTCCAACAGCGTTTCAGATTGTAATCAAATATGGGTGTTGGATAATATTTTCAAAGTGAGTGCTGAACAGAACTCAAAAAGTGGATGTTGGATAGCGTAGTGTTTGCTGGATAGTAATAAAAATATTAGTAATGGATAGTATATAAAAATGAGTGTTGGATAATATATAATACATTGGGTATTTGATAGTATTGGTAGTTCGTTGGATATTATATTTGTGTGATTTCATCCCTTTATTTTACAACATACCCTTTTCGTCGTATTGTGTGTATTTGTTTATTTTACACGCTTCAAATGGCTTTCTGGATAGCGCATATCAGCTGTCGGATAGCATGGGTGGTATGATGGTGTGATGAATGGTATTTTGTGTGATTTCATCCCATCTTTGACATTATATCCTATCTGTGTGACAGTAAGTGTAGGGATGGACAAGGCGTTTAGGAGAGTGTGTATGGTATGTATCATAGTAGATAACGAAGTAATTGGATACGAGATAGCTAACTATTCGATAATAAATAATTAAATGACTATTCAGGTGTCCAATTCTTGTTAACCCCATAATCTTTCGCCCCTTTTCTGGGCACCTTTTTATGTTAAATTGACCACTATAAGTATTGGATAGTAATCCAAAATTAGGTACGGTATTATAGGATGTGTGTTTGATATGTAGTCAAAAGTTTTACAATAGCCTTCCCTTACCTATCCCGCTTGAGGCCATACATTATTTGGACCCCATAGACACATTTGACCAAATTCTCATTATTTATTCTATTATACCTTCCCATTTCAAACATATAAACACCTATATAAATATCATTATCTGATTTCCTTTCTTGCTCTTCGAAACCAGTTATTCCCTCTTCGGGTGAGTCTCTTATTTCTCCATTCACACATCTCTGTTCAGTTTGAACTGGTTCTGGTATATACGAGCATACGAGATTCGAGCTGTCGACTTCTTTTACGCCATCGTTTACATTTGAGAGGAATGAAGCAAAAATTATAAATTATGTCTCAAAGTTATTCAAAGACTTTTTGTATAAAAGAAACAAGCTCTTTGGTAATATTTTTGATATCTATTCTCCAATTTATTTGGAGTTTTGTTTCCGAAATTCCTGATACTCTGAGGTATTTTCACTTCCTTGTAAACTTTTAGTATCATCTTTTCCAATATTTGAAATATTATGATTTTACCTCATATACTGAATATTACAACCTAAGTGAAACAACCAGGCTATAATGTATTTCAAAATTTTAATCATACAAGCATTCCTACAGGAGTTTTATTACCAAAAGGTGTCCAAAAAATTACTCTAATTTGTCTTAATACGTTAGTATATGTTTAACAGCGGCGATTGTGTGGGTTAAGAAAGTCAGTTGATTCAAACTTGCCAAATATCTAATATATGTCTTCACAGTTTGTTGCGCTTAATCCAAAAGCAGGTATATCCTATCTTTTCTGCATAAATAAATAATGCAAAAATAATTCCCCTTTGCAATAAACGTTTTTAAACGAAATACGTTAATGTAAGATTCACTATTTCTCACACATAGTACAAAGAAATATAGCGGAACTACTAACCTTACTTTTCTTATTTCAGCCTGGTTGTCTCAGCCCTGCTGGCCGTGTATTAGTGTCCATATGGAAGGAACTACGTTTCAAGGGAAGAAACCCTTGTTGTCTCCTTCTCTGCCTAACGGAGTTGTTTTAAAATCCAACAGCAGTAGCAGCAAAAGAACCTCACTTACAAAGCAACTTAAGGTCTATCCTACTTTGATAACATAGAATACAACATATTTACAGAGAGAGAGAGACACACACACACATACGAAGACTGGCTATTTTGTAGAATTCATAAATGAAAGCGTGTAAAATAACCCCAAATCCTTAGGCCATCAGTGCTAATCACATGAATAAATTGTTTGAATTCTCGCTGTTGGCCCATAGCACTCCATCAGCTTTATTAAATCGCTTATGATTTATAAATATGTTGCACTCTGGGATGCGGGAAAGCGGTGAAGAATATAGAAACATCAAGTCGGGAGACATATCTTTTAAGTAAGACTGTGGACTATATTTAGAATATATAGAGTTTAACGAGAAAGAAGATGAGAACATGGGAGAGCGTAAAACGAACATAGGCAATGAAAAACAAAGAATATGCGTTTATACCATATTTCCGTATAGGTATCCTGTATATGCAAGTGGTTTAAGGACACATGTCCTTGTGATTTTTGTGACCTGACTATTGATTCTAAATTGGCAAAGTAACCCATGTGGATGCACCTGGACCAAACGAACAATGGATATCTACGGACACCAGCTGAGGCAAGGAAGATGAGTACTTTGGTTAAAACAAGGCTGTGAAAACTCTGACTTTTTAACATATTATATAAGCCCAAGCATATTATATAAGCCCAAGCGTGGGAAGATATTTATGTCAGAAACAAACCATAAACATTGCTCCAGACACACAGGCTACACAAATCACTGGCCACAAAATTCAAACTTTCTCATTAACTCTCGCAAATTTGACATCAACCAGAAATGTGCTATATCACAGATGGTTACTTCAAATTCTGGCAATTATCCTCATGAGTTGAATAAAATATAATAATGCAATTGCAAATTAAAACTCCTCCACTTACTGATTAGAGTGGTTCATTCGTCAGTACGCGCGCTACTCTACAGTAAGATTTCCCTGTATGGTATCAATGCACCTGTAATAGTAACACTTTACATATTTCCAGGACAGAAAATATAAATTCCCAAGAAAATCACTGAGTAGAAATCTCCTCAATGGGTTCAGCTGGGCATCGTGTTTGATGGGTCCTTGATATGTGTTGGTAATTTTACAACTAAAATCAATTAACAACAGCAGTGTGTCATACGCAGTGTATCATCCAAATAAAACCTGTTATATATGATAGTAACACAGATTTATAATTCCCCATTAATAGTCCGACACATATAAATCTTACTGCAGTCATTATACAATTCGTTTGGGCTGTGTACACAATATCGTATCACTGGATAATATAGAACGTTTCCAAGTTATAACTGACCAGAGTAAAAAATTATCCTTATAAACAATATTACATATTTATCGTTTTTTTATATGGCATTCATCGATTAATAGTGTTAATACAGGAATAATATTAAACTGTTTGTTTGTTTCTATTTTCTCATGCACAAAACTTGAATACTTATGGTCGACAGGTCACTCCACTGCTTTATAAACATATTCGTATTAATTTGCAATATTTATAAACGATATCACGTCGCCCAATAGACCACTGGTGCAATACTTACAACATGTACACTTATAACGTTTTCTTTTGTTTTCTTTTTTTTTTTTTGTTTAAGAGCGTGTCTAGATTCTTGCGAGATAATGATGTAGACTCTCAGAAAACATCATACAACCTGATAACCTATGTCAAAAATATAAGCCCATATTAGTACCTGATCAATACTCTGTTTAAACTGCTACCTATATTGCAAAATCGCCGAGTTATTTACCTCTGAATGGAAACAATGGGTGATTATTGTTGAATAGTCGTGGGGGGAGACAAAAATTGTAACACTTGAATAGGATTTTTTTGTCTCGGTGGAAATACCAAAATAGATTATATTAATCTAATTTCGGATCCATCACTGCACATATCTAATCTCTTGTTGTTTCCGTTTTCTTTTTATTGTTTTTCCCTCTGTTTGTTGCTTTTTTTATCACTCTTTTAACACAATATTGCCCATATAGTGCCGATATAATGGGAGCTAAGCAGCTATCACAGAGACATACAAACGCAGGCGACTCAGTCTTGCCATAGCGGGTTTCGGACTAGTGATCGCTGGATTAGAGTCAGACACCCTACTAACCGACCTACCACGGCTCCTAAGCATAGTAATTAATAATCCTCCGGGATAACCCTTCTCTGCCAATCAGCATTCACTGTTGATTTCTTTGCAAATGTTTTCAATGATTTTTTCACCAACATTACCACAAAGTTAAAAGAACCAGTGATAGAAAACAAGTTTAATTAACTGAAAAAGTTCTGCAGCAGCAAAATCTCTAAGGATGTATGTTTCTCTATCCCACCAATATCAAAACACTTTGTTAAAAAAATATCTCAGTGAACTTGATACCAAGAAAGCTACAGGACTTGATCAGATTGGTCCACGACCCATTAAATCTTCTGCCTCTGCTATTGTAGACAGCATAACATTCATAATTAATTTAAGTATTGCAACCTCATCTGTCCCCAAAATATGGAAAACTGCAAAAGTAACTCCTATTCACAAATCTGGTTCTAAGGATGACGCTGATAACTACCGACCAATCTCAATACTACCAAACTTATCAAAATTGGTTATATTTAACCTAAACACTTGCTGTTACAAGAGCCCTGAACTCAATCAGGCTTTAGACAGAACATTCCTGTGAGACTGCCTTGATCTCCTAACTGATAAATGGCATTCAAGCACTTGAATAAATGGCTTCAAGCACTTGACCAAGGTAGAATAATCGTATCTGTATTTGTAGATTTCAGGAAAGCTTTTGACATGGTGGATCACAAAATCTTTTTGAAGAAACTGAAAATCAACCAGTGTGATGAAGGAACAATTAGAAGGTTTACTTCTTACTTAAGTGAGAGAACACAACATGTTTACATAAATAATGTTCTCTCTGAACCTGGAACAATTAGATATGGAGTACCACAAGCTCAATTCTAGGTCCATTACTATTCATTTTTTTATTAATGACCTACCACTTTTACTAAGAGACTCAATATCATCTACAGATCTCTATGCAGATGACACAACATTGTCAGACATCCAAATCACAAAGCATTAACTCAAAATTTCTTTACAGAATGTACTAAACAAGCTGGAAAACTGATGCACATGCAATGGCATGGTGATAAATATTGGAAAAACTAAAATATTACTTATCTCAACACGGCAAAGAAGGACAAATCTTGATAGTAATGAACTATGTCTGACATGGAAGGCTACAAATTTGCAAATGGTCTGTCATGATAGACTACTTGGTGTTCTGGTAGATAATAACCTATCATGGACTGAACATATCAAACATATCAGTAAAAAAAAGTCAATTCAAGTTTATGGCTTCTCAGTAGGATAAGACATTTTCTCCCTGAAAGGCAGATAAAGCTATTTTATAACAGTTACATACAACCCTATTTAGAATACTGTAATACAGTATGGCGTAATTCAAATGAAAAAAAAACATAGCAAAGATGGCACATCTTCAAAAAAGAGCATTTGGGCTAATATCAATCCAGAAAGAAAGCAAGGAAAATTTAGCTGGTAGGTTAAAATTATTACCTATTAAAGACCGAATCTGTTTGAGAAAAGCCAGATTAATTTACATGATATCCCATAATAGTGCTTCTGAATATTTACAATCACTATTCCAGTATAGACTACCTGGTAATACTCCCCACCTGCGATCCATGTCTACCAAACAGTATAAAATTCCCAAACCAAATAAGGAGTTATTTAAGAGAAAAGGTTTCCAATACTCTGGAACTCTGCTCTGGAATAGTATTCCAGTTGAGATTAGAAATGCCTACTCTATTTCCTTCTTCCAAACCAATATATCCAGTGGCTTCCTACACACAGCTAAAATAAATAAATTCCTTTGTATGAGGGCCTCGAGGTAGATTAGTTGTTGGCTAATTGTGTTACCCTCTTTAAATAAGGTCATTATTATTATTATTATTATTATTATTATTGACGCTCCTTGATACCAGAGAGAGAGAGAGAGAGAGAGAGCGAATATCCCCTGCAACGCACTGGGCATGGTACCAAGTTAACATAATATTTAACATGAAACATTATAACAATTTTTGAACTATGATCACAACTCACGAATTTTATGTATTTCTACTCCCCAATACAAAAAAAATTAATTTTATTTGTTTTATCATTTTCTCGCAGCTTGGCATATGCAAAACTGAGTCTGGAGTTAGTCAATGGGTTTGAAAAGTGTTTACCAAATACGCCTGAATCAAACAGAACATTTAAACTTTCTTCAAGATCCTATTTGTTAACAACAACACAGAACATATAATTATAGTAATTCAATAATATATTATTGTTTAACTTCTGCTTTTGAACTAGTTTCTTATAAAACTTAATAACTGATGTTTGACATTTCGATGCCAATAAAAATAAAAGACGTAAGAAAATGTCTTCTTTTGAAAGGAAAAGGGACAGAAAAGACTCTGTTATGAAACTATTCCACCTGTATGGTTGAAACCAAGTCGTGAAGAGGAACAATAATAATAATAATAATAATAATAATAATAATAATGATTTGATTTGATGCATCGTATAGGTAAGGATTAAAACTATATGGACCATGGTTTTAAATCTGTGTTATGAATGTAAGAATAAATCTGTAATTCATGATGTTTCCTAATTGAAGATATAAAAAGGAATTCATGATGGAAAGGATACTCAAATTTCCCTTGTAGTAATACGCAATGTACGTGAAAACTGCATGATGCACGGTTCTTTAATTCTGCTATCAAATACGACTAAATTAAAATTCAGATTTAACTGCATGTTATTTGTGTGAATTATGACATTTGAATATGGCTTTTCAGAATGCCAAACATTCTTAGCGAAACCGATTATAAAGATGGCATACATTCCATTTTATATATATAAACGGAATAATTCGCTCAGAGCAGATTAATTGTTTAGTTTTTAGGCATATAAAACATTATTTTTTCTTTTGAAGTCGCAAACTAAAAAGTATGTTTTCTGAATATAAATGGCATCCTGAGAAAATATATGTTGGCAGAAAGTAAATGCCGAGGTATGATTATTAGTTCGATCAATGTTGTGGCACTTACCTATACCCATCCTATTCACATCCGGTGAGATAATATTTTCACTTTTCCCATGGTTGTGTACATCTGGATCAACTATCGACCGTTCCTTTGACGGCCTAAATGGACACACTGGCTGTAATTTAGGTAACCATGCGATATCCGTGACTCCGTCTGATGTATTGTCATCCTCCCGAGACATAGTGCCTGGAATCGAATACCCATCTTCCATTAAAACAATGTTTTGTTTTCACGTAGGATTGAAAGCAACAATATATATATATTCATCTATCTATCTATCTATCTATCTATCTATCTATCTATCTATCTATATATATATATATATATATATATATATATATATATATATATATATATATATATGTGTGTGTGTGTGTGTGTGTGTGTGTGTGTGTGCATGCATATACATATATATATATAGAGATATATAAATCTATTGCCATAATATGTGGCTTACAAAATATCTAATCTTTGTATTTGCAAGATAATCCAATCAAATACACATTTATCAAATCGTAAGTAATAAACGACATGGTATTTCATTTCCACAGACATTTCATTAGCATCAGGTGTCTTGATTCTTTCCTATTACATGAGACTAAACAGGACGAAATGCTAAACATAAATATTTTGATATAGGACAAGGGTGCCCTAAATCTTTGGAGCTCTGCATCAGCTATCGGTTTTATTTGCGGCGTCTGTTATATGTGCATTATGTCGCATACTATCTTGTTTAATGTGAAGTAAATTGTATAACATCGAAACAAATGCACGCTCTGAATCGTTCTCGTGAGAGAATTGAAGAGTATGAGGAGGCTTTGACTTTAATGACTGTTTCCTTAACGAGTATAAATCCTTGTCACTCGCCATTATTAAACGTGCTCATAGAGAAATTTCCGAACGGTTGGGATAGAAAGTTAAGCGATATATTGGTATCATGCACAAGGGTTTCGTTTGTTCTGATGTGATTGCAAACGTATACCACCAGTTAACCAGCCTTTAAACCACACTTTACAAAATTTACCAAACAAGATTGTATTCTATTTCCACTTATTTGACTGCAACAAATCAACATAGGCTGAGGACGATTAGTATGTGACTCCAAAAATGTATGGACTACTTTAGAGAAAGAAACAGGACATGCATCATCATCTTGTTGAATAAACAGTAACACAAGAAAGAGTGAAAACAACAAGCTTTGAAAAATACAATAATTTATTTCCCTGATATGTGTGTAATCTGGATCTTTAACGTAGCTTTAACGATTTTCCAGTCTCATCGCTACGATGTCTGCAGTGAGACAGTTTATAGTGATGTCTAGTACTGGGGCTGAGCGCCAAGCGAGGCAGCTGTTAGTTCAATTTTCGTAAGTCTTTGGTATGACTCGGCCGGGGATCGAACCCACGACCTACCGCACCCGAGGCGGACTCTCTAACCACTAGGCCACCGGGGCGGTCTTATTTCCCTGTAAAAATGAAAACAATATGAACTTACCATTTTGAGAATCAAATCCAAACATAATCCAAGAATAATCCACGAATAAACGTTTAGAAGTAATAATAATAAAATGTTCTAATAATTTCAAGTTCGAGTCCCGACGAAGAATCCAAGATGGAAGGCGATGGCGTATGCTGTAACCTGCACTTTGTTAAAGTCTACAGTTACTTGTAGAAACACAATAATTAATTCTCTGGTTCTGGAAATCCCAAATAAAATTTGTAACAAATGTCTTTGCTCAAGCATTCTGTATAAGCACAAAATATTTTCAGAGAAACGAATTAATCTTTTAGAATCCGAAAAATTAAAATAAAACTTAAAAACTCAAAAATTCAATACTGGTCACAACAGAAGAAAACAACTTGACATTAAGTGTTTAAAGGCCCCCAAACTCTTAGATCTCTCTCTCTCTCTCTCTCTCTCTCTCTCTAAACATCACTATTAATACTAAGTATTTCGCAAATTTGGAAATGCCTTATTGCGAAATAGAGTATCAGGTGATCATGTTTACATATAAAAATCATGTAGCCCCTGTATGTCCCTGATAAGAACCAATCATTTTATTCCGAGTAAAAGGTTATTAACTTGACTCTCAATCAAGGCCAGGAACTAAGTAAAAAAGAGAAACAGTATTTATCAACATCACTTTTGATTTTTGGCCAATAGAAGTGAGTCAATATCTTGTGATAAGTTTTATTGATCCCTAAATGACCAGCCAATGGAGCTTAATGGGCCAGACTAAGTATTTCCTGTCTGCAAGGTTTTGGAACTACGATTTGATAGTTCACTGACCATTCGTCACCAGCGGGTACCTCAAGAGGTCTCCACTTTCCCAGAAGAATTCCATTTGTAATGAAATAACAGACAGGAACTTCAATAGCTTCAGTTTCACTAATGTCCCTTTGAAACAAATAGGAGATCTCAGGATCTTTTTCCTGTTCAACAAGTGATTGTCGTTTATCACCCTGATTAGAATAAAGAGAATGATTCGTTAAAAGAGGATCACTGTGATCAATACCTTCTGATTGATCCAAACATGGAGTCAAAGTGACCTCATCAAAAGCCTGACCAATACATGTGTCAGCTAAAGTAATACTTTCCTTCTCAACATCATTCTCAGTAACTTTCTTTGCCATAGCTCTGGTAACTGCACAAGCTGAGAAAACAACAACATGGAATTCTTTTTCATTTGGATCGACTTTCTGATCCAAGCAAGGGTTGTCAGTGATAAGTGAATTAACTACAACCTTGTCTCCAGCAAAGTCATTGACTAGTAATAAATGAATGCCCTCAACGGGTAAAGCATATACTGTTCCGACTGTCACGGGTCCTGAGGCTAAGTCTGATGACAAATTTACACAATGTAGAGGAACGTTAACAAAGCCTCACTATACTCCCTGATTAAAAGACTATGAGAAGCTCATGTATCCCATAAAATATTAATAGGGATATAATTGGCTACAATTTTAATAGGGACAGGATTGGCCAAATCTCCCAAGAGTGATATAGAACCCTTCAACATGAACGGTTCATAATTCTCCATAATCAAATCAGACTGGGGTTTATTAGACCCAATAAATGTATTGCTTTCAATACATGACCGTGACCTTGACCACTTAGAAATAAGAAAAATTTGGAATAGGTCTGTCTTGATTCTGATGCCTATTTTTAAATTTGTAACAATCAGAAATAACGTGTCCTTTTTTCTTGCAATAGGTACACTAGGAAGAGACAATGATCTTGAATCAAGCTTCTCTGAAGTTTGATTGTTAGAAAGTGTGCCAGTCTGAGTTTTAGAAGGGCTTATATTAGGCTGAAATACTTTTCTGCCGGAAGATTGTTAAGTAGAAGTCTTATTTACTAAAAAACTTTTTGAGTTAAAAATACTCATCAGCAGCTCGAGCAGCATTTTCCAAGGTTTAATTCTGATGCTCATCAAGATAAGACTTAATGTCACTATGGACACAGTTTTTGAACTCTCCATGTAATACAGGTTGTTTGAGACTTTCATAAACTCGTTCAACTTTCTTGGCTAAGCACCATCTATCAAATAACTGCTCTTTTCCATGCAAATAGGTCTGGTCAGCTTCCTTTTTATAGTTTCTGAATTTCATTTAGAAGTGTCACATTAGTGATGTTGTATTACAGAGCTGAGATAGATTAACTCATTCTATGCCTCATGCCTTTATAACTACTTTTACCCCGATCTTCACTTACGAGTGCGTGGGCTGTAGAACAATAATAATAGTTCGAACGCTAAAGTGAAAAGATTTTTCGTAGCAAAATCGGCTAGTGTAAAGCTTTGAAGCTGTTATTAATGTTTTGGCAATAAAAGTATTAATTTTCAAAAATTTACAGTTGTTAAAACAACGGCGAAACATCGTGAAAATACTGACAGTGGCAAAGTAGCATATACCGTTTTTGTGTATATGCGGTGTACATTGTTGTCTCCATGTACATTTCTAAAAGATGCTCATTGCAAACAAAATGATACCATTCGCTCAGGTGTACGAGCTTTGTATAGCAAAAGTTGTGCCATAAATCTGCTGGCAGTCAGGCCTTCATTATTGATTGTGCCTGTACTACTGTTAAGTTTCTTATTCTGTGCGACAACAAATACTGCTACAGTAATACGATTATTGATCGCCACTATACTGAGTATGAAATACTTTCTTATACATTAATAAATGAATATATGAATATCTATACTGTGTTTTTCAATTTTGTAAACAACGAATTACATAGCAAACATTTTCTATTACTGTAGATTGTACTTTAAGTTATTGTAAACATGTTTATATGGCCTATTAGCTTTAGGAGAAGTTCTAGAAGGATTACCTGACGTTTGTCTTGTTTCTGTATTGTATATATGTGATTGAACAAACAGCGGTAATCAACGAGTTGGTAAAATATTTTGTTTTGAGCAGCTTACAATGATTTGACCAAGTACTGATTTGAAGAAAATTATTTTCAGACTTTAAAAACAAATAATTCATGGTAATCTAATGTTTGAAAATGACTATCATAGATGATAAGTATTTTACACCGATTGACCCTAAAATCAAATATTATCCATCGAGAGTATTGTTAAAACCCTATATATTCGGTGAGGGATGAAATCGTATTAACTTGTTTTTCGTGTTAGCCTAGGTGCTAGACTTTGCCTTAAATATGTTATCCAAGTAAAGTCTCTCAATCAGCTTTATCGTGCATGTCGGCGGAGATCACTGAACATATGGTTGTACTAACAAACGACAACGTCAACAATGTTGATAAAAAAAACGTACAGGCCTCGAAAACAAATTAGACATGATTGCAATGATTGCGATTTTCGAGCCTTGTAAAGCCAGAAATACTTCAAAATTGTATTAATTGATTTTAACTATGCCATAATTTCCCAGCACAGACCAGTATGCCTATCCTTTATGCGTTGAAGCAACTTTCCAGAGACCGTGGGATTGGAATACCAAGCAGTATGCGAAAAGCCACCATATTTGAGTAATTAGGAGACACAGCTTATAAAAGCAACATTACCAATACAGCTACTAAAACAATGCAAGCGTGAGCGTAAATTACAAATACAAAGAGGCGCATAAAAAGCTAATATACTTGCGTCATTAGGTCTTACAGTGCACTGCGTTTGACTGTTAAATAACTTCATGCAACACAAACACGATTCAATATGAAACTTTCTTGACAAACCAAGCGGTCAGAATTAGCAAACTTAGTTGAGGACGATAAAAATAGCCACTGCATGGCAGCTACAATCGCCCCTGAGGCAGTCTATTATGTGTGTCAACGAGCCCAAGCGCCCGAGTTTCAATTACAAAAACGTCATGGTAAGTATGAAAAGTAGCATGAAATTAATCCGAACGCGTAGGAGGCAAGCAAAGACGCTAGAAAACATGTGGTCAAGATGAGCTCAAGATGATTCATGGAATCATATCCTGTTATAATTATATGGCACCTCCGGAAATAAGGTAGATATTGTTCTTGGTGCACATGTGACAATGATACCTAATTTCAAGTCATCAAGATCAATGGGTTAAAATCACAACCCTTTTGGTTCTAATAGGAGCCTGCTTCATACTAAATTATACAGACACGACGAATATCAATGATGAAAACTAATGAATGACATGCTGCATTTTTTCAATTACAGCCTATAATAACCCGTGCGCAATTATGCAGAGAACCGCAAAATCACTAGTCGATAGGGTGGAGCCGTTGATGATGGAACATTCGATTTCACTCCAGCAAAAGAATATATCCTTATGAAACACAATTACCAACGATAGAGGCATTCTGTCCGTCATCACTGTATCGCGATTTCATATCCGACAAAGACTCTGCATATCCTCATATGCACATTATGTCTGGTCCGCGTTCAGATGTCAAAGCCTTGGCAACAGGATCGGAGAACGATCGCAACCAATGAGTTGAAAAGTACTTCTTTAAACCCAATAAAAATACTGCATTCGGAAAAAAAAACATGAAAAACTTTGTCAACCTTGTCCTTGACAGTACACATGACAAACTTCACAGATTGTGTTGCTTATCTGACATTTCAGTCAAGAAACTAGTTGATCACGGACTCGTAGATATCCAAATCAAGAAAGCGAATATTGTGGATGCCTGTGTTATCTCCTTCACTGACTACATATTCACGTCTGTTATCATTTAAGCAGTCGGGAACCACTTCAATGTTGTCATTACTCTCACATACCACAGACTCACACCCAAAAGCTGGTATTGTGGGAGTTTACATGGTAAATAGGTTTTCATCATGGTCTTATCGCACAAAAACATGTATTAGTGAAATGATCACCAAAATGAAAGTAAAATGATATTTGACACATTTAGGGTGACCAAAGTTTCTTTAAAGTTAATCTCGTTCAACTTTCTTGGCTAAACACCATTTATCACACAACTGCTCGTTTTGTCTAGCAAATTCAACATGAGTTTGTCAAGCTTCTTTCCCATAGTTTCTACATATCTGCCGATAAGCTTCAGGGACTAACTCGTAATCCCTTAGGATGCTTTCTTTAACCACATCATAGTTACCACTTTGGTGAAATGACAGCGAATTGTAAATATCACAAGCCTTACCGGTGAGTTCACATTGTAATAACTGAGTCCAATGATCCCTTGGCCATTTCAAAGTTTCAGCAACCTTTTCAAAACGAGTGAAATATTTGTCTACATCTTTTTCTCTGAAAGAGGGTGCTAAACTAATATTCTTTGCAATGTCAACACTTAAAATTGGACTTGAAGTATGAATGTGCCTTTTACTTGCCAGTTCCATTTTTTTCATTTTACATTGGTATTCCCTCTCTTTATCTCTTTCTTTCGTCTATATTTGCATTTGTTTTTCTTGTAATTGCATTTGTCTTCCTTTCTCTTTTTCTTCCGCTTATAAATGCATTTCTCTCTCTCTCTCTCTCTCTCTCTCTCAAACTGTAACTTTGTTTGTTCTTTTTGAAATAAAAGTTGTTCTTTTTCTTTTACTAATTGCAAATGCATTTGTTGTTCACTTTCTTCTTTCTGAAATTCCAGCTTCCTCTACTCCAATTCCATTTTGTATTGTAATTCTAATTTCTTCATTTTGTTAGAGCCTGATGCAGACCTGCTGATTGACACCAAAGCACTTTTATCCAAAAACATTCTTTTCTACCAAATACTGAACCAAAACATTTCTTATTTCCTGTTTCGTTAAGGAAGATTTACCTCAGAAAGATCGTATGTTCTGGCAAGTTGAATCACTTCAACGTTTTTGAAAAAATATAATTGTTCCAGGGTATGATTTGAAAGAAAGAGTTCCACTTTTGGTGAGATTTTAGAAAACGCTTGCCGATTTCACTAAAAAGTTCAAACCCATGGGGAATTTAATTTTCAAAAACATAAGTTTTCAGAATTCCAAATTATCCTTAGTACGAGCGCCCTATTCTTGGTTTACGTGTTTAGGCACGAATAAACAAGAAAGAGTGAAAGCAACAAGCTTCGAAAAAATTATAATAATTTATTTCCCTTGAAAAAGTCTGTAAAAATGAAAAAAATATGAACTTACGGTTTTAAGAATCAAATCCGAAAATAAAAAAAAGAATAATCCAAGAATAAAATTTCAGTAGTTCTAATAACAAAATGTTCTAATTATTTCAAGTTCGAGTCCCGACGAAGAATCCAAGATCGAAGATGGTAACGTATGCTGTAACCTTGTAGAAACAATAATCATCACTCCGGTTTTGGAAATCCAAATAAATATTTATAAGAGCTGTCCTTGCTCAGGAATTTCGTATGAGCATACGTATTTTCCAGGAAAATAACCGAATTAATCTTTTTCAATCCAAGTAATTTAAAATAACTCTAATCCATGTAATTTGCAAGAACTCCAAACAGCACAACATACAACTTCCAGTGTAAAAAGAAAGCCCAACTTCTACCGAGAATATCTCTCCAAAACAAAAGTTATATCCTATTCTAAAACGCAAAAGGCGCTCACGTGATCATGTTCCAGAACTTCGTCGAAATTATGTACTTGTTAAAGGTCACAAAGACCAAGTGTGGCCTTGACGAAAGCCAATCGTTTTACTCTATGAAATTAAAAGTTAATAAAATTGTTTCCATCTTAAACACGTGGTCCCATCATGACCTCGATAACAACCAATCATTTAAAAATAATAATAGAACTTATTTACGTGGTTGCTTCTAATTTTGAATCAAGGTAAGGAACTAGCTCAACAACAGGTTTATAAAACAAACAGTCAAGGTCAGACTATTTTCTGGAAAACAATATCATCTTTAGTGCAAAGATTTACATTACAATAGCATGTAATGAAAAATAAAATAAAAATTAAAACTGACAAACAATTCAATTGAAATAAATTTATATTAAATCAGATATAATTAAATCAAATATGCATAACACACCCCACATGATTCGGAAGTACTAATGTCATACATGTCTAAAGGTATAGAGCAAAGAAAATAATGAGAAGGCTTTGGCCGACTATGTGACTTTCACGACCTTGCGGATCGGTTGAAAACACTCGTATCAGTTCGTGCGTGTAACAACGCACCTTAAGTCAATCATGCGGTCGCATCGATTTGTCAGCGGTTTCTAAACAATGACATCATAGACTCAGAAACGTTTAGCATGTTGATGCCTGAACGTATTGAAGATACACATTATATATATATATATATATATATATATATATATATATATATATATATATATATATATATATATATATATATATATATATATATATATATATATATAACAACGACGATGAATTCTGTGGTCATTGAAAACTTCTAGTTTTAGGCAAAATCAATGCTGCAGTGCAGCGCGCTGGTGCAAACATAACCCGGAGAAATGCTTCCATAACCAGAATCTTAAATGAAACGAAAATTTTATGTGATTTGTTTTCTACACCAATATACTCGGGGGAAGGTCGCTTACTAAAGATTGCACAATCATAGTTGTGTGTTTATCGTAGATGGCCGTTTTAGCACTACCACGATTAAGTCGTTTGTGTTTTCGTGGGAGAGCTAAATAAAATAATAAAATGATATTCGTACTTGGACATGTTCTTAATGCTTGAAGATCTGTATATATAACATATTACGGATATGGCCTTTGCGAACGTGTTTACAGGCGCTGCACAAATCTCCAAACAAATTGCAATGCACTCGTTCATTGCATCAACAGATGCTGCTGCTGATTAGTTGAAAAATCTGTTATTGCAGGCAGCTCATTATTTTTTAGTCTGGTTATTACGATTAGAGACTCAGGTAACAACAGGGCCAGCATAATGTCTGGTTCACTACACATTTCGGTATTTTCTTCCTTCTAGATAGTCTTGTAATTCCAAGGAAATGGTGTACAAGACACCAATGCAGCAGACGGTGTTAATTATAATGTCGGATTTGCCAACATGTGCACCACGGTGTTCTTTAACAGCGCACGTTGTCCCATGGATAGATAGGAAATCGAAGCAATTCTTGAGAACGTCGACGCTCAAAAATATTTCTTTTACTCGACCGTTACAGTGACGATTAGGCAATGCTTGCTGGCCCATATATGATGTTCATCAAAGACACGACTAAACATCGTAATCAGAGGGCAGTATTTCATTGGAAGCGTCAGAAACGCCGCAAGAAAAACATTACCACGCCCTATGTACACATCATCGAGCCCAGCTTAATGATGCAATCTAATACGATTGTAACACAGTTCCCAATGCTGGTAAATTTATGTTATCTAAAATACATTTTGAATACCACCAATGAGTCTATCAGTGGTGACAGTCGCACGTTTGACATCATTTACGATGTCTGGCTAAACATATATAATTCCTTTTTTTCGCGATGACCGGAGACCCATGACAAAGCAGCGGTCGGTGTGAATTTTCATGACATATAAGTATTAAACAAGGTGTTGTGGCATTTTCATTTTAAACAATCTGAACACCCAACTGGAAAGTAAGTCCCATGATATTCCCCCATGGCAGTAACTGAGGTCTCGCTAAAGTTAAACGGACATCAAAAACACATCAAAACGGTGTAACTATAAATTCGCTCGTGTGTATCATAGACCGTTGAAAGATATTGACCGAGACAAAACTTTAGACATAGGTGACGCAGATGTTAAGTGTCATGATGTAATCCTCTACGACAAGACTGTTGCTATATGTCTTAGCAGTGTACACAACGACTACTGACATATACAAACGATCAACCGTCTGACTATGCAACCCTGACGTGGAACTGACCTGCTTTGCCTCCAAAGTGGATTTTACTAAGGTTATCAGCCGGGCTGTTGACGTTGACTCATTCGAACATGTCACTTTTGAAAACCGAACTGAAAAATTTAAGACGCTAAACTTGTGCGTTCAAAATATTGTTTTCCAGCTGCATTTCCGAAGAGTATATTCTATAACTATTAAACGGCGACAACATTGCATTCAGAATAAACAAAGTAGAATTTGCTACCTTTCCAGTTTGACAAATAATCTAATTATGTCGGTCAACAGCATTATCTGAAGAACTGGAAAGTAAGTAAAACGTTTAATGTCTTGCAATAATTGCTCTAGTAATATCAGTATAAGATAAAGGGTTAACGCAAAATTGCATATGAGAAAACATCTGTATTGGTTTGACATTGTAGTCAAGTTTCAAGCAATTGAATAACAAATATTTAGTAATATATTCAGTTCTTGTTTCAAATATTTGTCTTTTCGGTCGTGATATTGATGCATAAATGGAACTTACTTTGAACGATACATTCATTCACACCAAAGGCAATTTATTTTCCTGCCAATAAAAAACTATAATTACCATTATGAGAAGTATATATTATACGCCTTTCAAGTAGATGCAAACATATGCCCTGATGTGCTTTAAGTGCTTGTAATTTTCTCGAAAAAAGAAACCTTAATACTTCATAGTTTTGGCCTATATGGTGCGGCTCTATTCGCAAATTAAAATCAAGCAGCGTTAAATGAAATATTGCAACCTTGATAAACATTCATCATCTTCTATACTTCTGTGCAGAATCTCTGTCATAGATATCGCCTTCGAACAACAAGTAGGTATCAATTATTCTTTTCCAATGATATCTATCAATGAAAATTATCCCACCGACAATTTGATTTAATTCTTAATAATTTTGAACGAATTAGGCAATTAATGATTTTTTAATAATGTAAGCCTTGCAATAATGGGTCTTGCATTAAAATTGAAGTTGGATCTTAGTATGCAAGACAGAAAATACCAGTGTCATGAATTGTACATACCTGAAGACTCCATTAAACAGGAACGCGTGCTTCATTTAAGAATTATCAAAAAATTAACATGGAAAAGTTATATTTTAATGATCCAAAATGATATATGTTTAAGTTATTTCGCTGGTAATCAATTACGTGTTGCTATAAATAATAAAGAATATAGTACATAAGCCATGGTTACAGCAAAGATAGAACGGAATGAAATATGGTAAAATTATACGTTATTGAAAGACGCCGAAATGATGAAAAAATGTTAGACAACCACGGAAAATGAAAAAGAAACAAATGTAACTACCAAAATATGTACCTTGTTTTTTTATAGAAATGTTTGTAAGTAGTGTAGAACATTGGATTTTTAGCCTGTAAAGATTTTCATCGCTGATGTGTAAGCAGCATTTCAGTTGTGCATATAATATTAATTCATGCCCATTGCAGTAACGATCTCAACAATAATTTGATCTGAACCAGCATGTCAATATGTGTAAGCATTGTTTAAATCAGGCAGGAAGCAGAGCGAGCCATTTAATAAATGACAGGATCTATTACAATTTCCCAGAAAAATCTTAAATTGCACACATTATGGACACTATGTATAGGTGCAGACGTCTGCCTTCCGTGCGTTTTCAAGGAAATGTTTTTCCGGTCGTGACATATACGTAATGATTATATTCGAAATAGAGAATCGTAATTTACCTATGAAAATATTCAAACGAGCTATACATGAATATGAATCATTTTCAAGTGGTTCACTTTAATATAAAGAAACAATTTCACTCATGATTCCATCCTGTGTTTTCAGTCTACCAACATAAATCTGTGGTTGCCATTCATACCCATATCAAAACGTATTTCTTTCCAAGAATATTACCAAACATATGAATTCTACAACAGATGGAAGCAATAAATAACGTGCATTTTATTATTCGTCTGTAAGGTACCGTTTATGAATCCGTCTTGAAAACACCAAAAGACAACAAAAATAACAAAGGAATATTAGAAAGCTACTTTTAAATACAATGTATGACAGGGAAGACAATTAAAGAAAAAAAAAAACACAAATAAACAATACCAGAAACATTGTTTTTCTCTATGCAAAAATTGTAATTGTACATCTTAAGGTAAAATCACGACCATTAATTTCATTCTGTCAAGCAAGAGGAAACTGTCAAATAGTACAGATCTAGTGAGTTTATTACTTTGCATACAATACATAAATTGTTTTATTAACATAGCTGAAAACATAATGAGATTAGTATATGAAGTCATTCTTCAAAATAATTAATAATTTAGCTCTCTTTTTGCAACGCAATTTGAAAGAATGTATTGAAGTTGTCAAAGCTAAACCTAAAGATATAGTATCGACCTCATAACGTTCCTACAGCGAAGACTCTTACTTTGATTTGTTGCACTTAAGCATGCTTGTCGTTTTATTTAAATGTATTTAATCGAGTTTTAATCATGATCTTTTAGATGTCTTACATTTGTATAAACGTCATTCATGTATAAGTAACATACTTATACTCTACTCTGTAATCGTACTTGGTATTTGCGCTGATTTCCTCTTTTGTTCTTGTAACCCAATCGTTCCATCCTTTTCCGAATTTCTTAGTTCTTCTTTCAGATTTATCTGCTCACTTTCTGATAAAGGTGAGCATGCCAGACTATGGTTGTCAACTTCGTTCTCGCTATCTTCTGAAACAAAGACTTTCTGTCTTATCTCAAATAATATTAAAACATTGTTTCCCATTATCAGTTTTTAACTATGCATTTCTAAATTTTTCAGGAGGATAATACAGAGTAGAATGAAAGTAAAACACTAAAACAGCTTCATTGATAATATTCAAATTGAATGGTTACGTCAAATATGGTCTAGATATGAGTATGTAATTTAATTATTGTAAAGTTGTGGACTATTACTACGTCGATATCCATGCAAGTCATGTGCATTTGTCAATTAGTTTGGAGTTTTGTATCCAAACTTTCTGCTATCTTGAACTTCTTTAACTTTATTTCATTCTCGTCCAAATTTCATGCAAGCTAATTTGAAATAGTTTGCTTTTGCATGGACAGTACTCTCACATTGCACCAACATGTCATAAACATATGCAAGGCTGCATTTTTTGATCTGATACGCATCAGCTCAATTTGCAAATATCTTTCAGTTGATGCCACTAAAACAATTGTGTGTTCATTAATACTTTCAAGACTGGACTATTGTAACTCAGTTTTGTCTGGTTCATCTCAATATCTACTCCAAAAATCTCAAAAAGTTCAAAACACAGCTGCTCGGATCATACTTAAAGTACCGCGATCAGAGCACACATCCCCCGCTGCTCTGTACCCTACACTGGCTATCCATTCGATCCAGAACGAAACACAGAATGTGTTCTCTGTGCTACATTTCACTAACGGACTCCATCCCAACATACCTATCCGACCCCACCCATGCGTAAACACCAGCAAGATACCTTCGCTCCTCTTCTGACAATTGCATACTCATTATTCCCACTATGAAAACAAAGTCATATGGACAGCGTTCTTTTGCATACCAGGGCCCCGCAACGTGGAATGAATTGACCAATGAACTTAAACTCGGTGATCCCATTCAAGAGTGCTCTTAAAACTCACCTATTTCGACTGCAAGAACAAACTTAAAAATTTAAATATTTTCAGCATGTTTTTATGTTTTCTAATTTCATGGTGTTTGTTTTTTTGTAATCATATCATTATATGTTTTTATTGTTATAGGTATTGTCTAATGCTGCAAAGCGCTTAGAGCTTCTAAAGATTAGGCGCTATAAAAAGTCCTCTTTATTATTATTATTATTATTATTATTATTATTATTACTATTATCATTATTATTATTATTATTATTATTATTATTATTAAATATGACGACCTGTGTGAAATGACCAGCTATATCAACATTTCAATCTTATGACCCTGATTGTTCTTACATGAGTGTTGCTACCAATTATCCAAGCTTCAAATTGAAAAGTTCTTCTGGAAAGATTTTTGTAGACATTATTATAGATCTATAACGTTTGCATATCAAAAGAAATCCCTCTCTGAATTTCAGTCCCAGGGTACTATCACATGCATTATAAAAGATAGTAAAATAGACGATTTAACGGTAATTTGAGACTAGTTTCCTAGACTATAAAATAGCATCAGCTTCAAATGTGTATCGGTTTAAGGCTGTACTTCCTTCAGTTATAGATAATAATCAAAAAGGTTTTTGATGTTTTTGTGTTGGTAAAACACTAGAATTTTATGTGATTTCATGAACTGCCCGGACGAAACAGGTCGATCTGGTCTGCTCTGTTTAATTGAATTTGAAAAATCATTTGACTCCATCAAAAGGGGCTTGCTGGAAAGTGCTCTGCAATCTATTATCTTTGGTGATCATTCGACAGTGGTTCAGAATGTTTTTCAACAGATCCAAGTGCAGTATCGGTAACAATGTGCGTCTTCTAACAATTACAAAGATTGCATTCAAAGATATACTTTAGTTCTATATATATGTCTTATAGAATATGAATTCTCTACATTTATAGCAGCAATAACAGACATATCACCGGTATATTTCATAAAGGTAGAGAATTTAAAATGGGTGAATACGCGCAAGATGTCTTTATAATTTTGGATGGCTCAGTCGTTTAGTTGTACTGTCGAAGAACTTACGGATTTGTCATCAGTTTCTGGTTTGCATTGTAAATTGTTAAACTTTAACGTCACATTGAATAAGAGGGAACAAATTTCCAAAATACAATATATGCACAAACATTGTAATCGTTTGCTCTACGTCATCGTTTTTACTTTTAATAGTACAGGTCTCTTTAAACCTATAAGATGTATGCGAAGAAACTAAAAGAAGTCATAAAACTACTGGATTATGGGATCGTGGAAATATGTCCTTTATCGGACTAAACTTTGACCATATCACTGATTTTACCAACATTTATTCATTTATTATTATATGCTGATTTTTTTCCTCCGTTAACTTTACATTGTCAGAATCGTGCAATATTACCCGATACTGAACTCACGTGCAAATACACATATTGCATTCGCATGCATAAAGTAACTACTTTCTATTGCAAACAAACAATGGACGCAGACGCCAGTATTTTCAATTTGTAAACAAATTACGTAGTAGCCGCTTTACATTGTGGTTGTCTAGTTTTGTTTCTGAATGAACTAAAGCAGATGTTTCGTGGACTGTCACATACCAGCTGATTTGGCACATTCCACGTTAACTTTATTGATACAATGTTTCAAATTTAGGTTAGCTATACAACATGCAAAAAACGATCCTTACAAATAGCATACAAGTGACAAGTCATATGCTTTCTTTTTTAGCTGGTGATAAGAATGGCCAAAAAAATATAGTTACAGTATTACATCCTAAATTTCCTCAAAATGTACTTTGTTAGTTCTGCAAATCCGAATTACATGAGCCATGTCATAGGTTCTCAATCTTGATTACATATTTCGAAATTGTACTGTAATTTCGAATATAAGTGCAATTACATCCTCCTGAGTGCACTCAAAATGAAATAAGCATTAAATTCCATAACGTCATTTTGATAATTGCAATTGCAAGGCTTCGTATTTTTCCCACATTATGATTTAAAACATTCAATGACAGAAATAGAAACACATTTACAGATGTCAACAAGCTTCTTCCTCGCTTCTTCAATTTGATGTATTTCATGTGGAACTGTCACACATAAATCCAGTCCATAATCACGAAATTTCGTAGAATCGAAACAATACCAAAATCTATTCCTTCCAGATCAAATGGAAAAGTTGTTGTAATTCACATTCATTCACAATATGACTCCAAATTTCAATTTTAACTAGACGCGCCTTTTCTTTCGAAAGTTAAGTCGAGCGCACGGCTAAGTTCAAAATTGTCTGGACGGAGTTATGTGCGCAGCAATAATGTTGTTGTTGTGTAAATGATAAATCTGCGCTTGTGTATTTAGTTTGGAATACGTCATACATTCAGTTACTTTGTTTCGTGTAGTGTATTTTGTTAATATATTTAGGCATTTGGTAGAATAAAAAAATTAGCATATAATAAAAAATGTACTGCATTTGTATCGGAAAATACGAACTCGTTTTCTCGGATGAATATACTTCACTCCCAAGGTCGTGTAGTATTTCCGTTAGAAAAACTCGTTCTTATTTTCACATACAAATGCAGTAACCTATAATTCCCGGCATTGGTTAGTTCCATATTGCATATGCGAAATCAATGAACAAATTTTACAGCTGCAGCTACCGCACTGTTCTTGATACAGAAAATATTTATGATCGTCGAACCTGAAATGGTCTGCTAAACACTTTCCTTTGTAATTATGTCATGGAACTATCGCATGCGAAATAGACCCATGGCTAACAAAATGTGTAAAGGTCAAACGTTCTAAAAAATAATTATAATGCGATATGATAACTTGCAATTATGCTAGAACAGCTGCCTTAAAAAAGCAGAATTTACTCACAACAGCGCTTGACTTAAACATCCGATAGGTCACTGGCTTAGGTCACTTGTTCAAACATGACAGTAAATTCTGTGTTAGATATATATCTGGTGACTTGGAGACACAAATCGACCAGTACATAAAAATTACCACCCATGAAAGAATTTTGTGAAGAAATAAGCGTTTATGTAATAAAAAGCGATCATGAACTTAAAAAGAAGATGGAATCCCGAAACCGGCATGTGATGCTTCCGACATCAGTGCAGCTATATTTTACAACCCTGCTAAATTCAGTGCATTCTGTAAAACGTTTGCTTTCTCGTTTTCTCACTCCATAACACAATTATAACCCAAGATTTCTGAGATATACTGACATATCAGTGTTACACCACGTGTAAATTTCAAACTAATCTGATCTTTACCCATGAACAAAAAGATTCACTAATGTATCATTCCTTTAGCACAGTTGATGAGCAATTGGAATAAACGTTACAGTAGCGGAGCACACAAAAAACTTTGGCATGTGCAACAACACATGTTTGATTTGTTAATTACAAACACTAAAAGGATATCATGCAATGTTGAAGAAAAATTGAGACTTACAAAAATGCATTTAGTATAAGATTGGGATAAGCATCATCATTCGTGATAGAAAGATTGCTAAAAGAGAACGGTATGGGGAATGATTCAATTAACAGGTTGATGTTGATAAATATATAATTTTTTATAAGCCTTTTTTTACAGAACAACACCAGGAACTAGCAAACCTTACTAGATGGGTCCTTAAAGATTGTCAGAAGGCAAGACATTAATGTATGGAAAACAAATTGTTGTAAAACTACACACCCTGACTGAGTATACCATTATGCTTGTTTCGAATCGTCAATAGGAATGACATAATTTCAAATCGATCTGAAAACATTTGCACGTTTGCTGTCAATGCCGAAACGTTGCAAATTGTTTAAAACAAAGGTCACTGTTGTATATAGATGTCATAGTGGTTGGTCGATAATGGCTAACGACAATTTGTCAATCGTAAAGTATTATCTACATGCGCTTTAAAGGATGAATATCGCAGGACAAGAAAAAGAACACCATTTAGAACATCAATTCAACAATGGCGAAACTCTGGCTGTTAATCAAAGAGTGGTGTGAATAAATTAAACGTTATACAAAGAAATAAAGTACACTGAGACTGAAATAATTGCTAACTGAACAGTCTAAAAAATATTACATATGCAAGAAAGAAATACATTATATATTGAGATGTCTATTTAGGGAATCTGATTAAAGTCGGATCACATTAGTACGTGTAAATCTAATGGACATTTTAAGAGTTCATCTTATGTAGACCTTGTGGTTCACCAATTAACTCACAATTTGTAAATTTTTGAACATTACTTACGTCATTCAGAACATATTGTTAGTAACGATGACACTACCAAACACTAATTTGCAAGGCTTTATCTTCTAAGCTACTAAAATTAAGTGAACTGGGAATTGCAAATATCACCAAAACATTAATTTTTCCTGTTCCCTGTCAGATCCCCACTTCGGACTGTGAAGGTCTGATTTTAAGCAGAGTCCCTGTTTAGGTTAGTCAGTAGGCACGATGATCAGTGGCAGGCAGGCATTGGTGATATGCTGCATGCAATTGAGAAATACAGCAGAGTATACAGTGAAAGCTATATTCTCAAAATATTATTGGGATGAGAAAATCTTATGTATATCTGTATTGTAGATTTAAATGGTCTATAGTGAACAACTTATTACACATATAACCTTGTTCATGATTGTGATTATACTTTTATATAATGCAAATATGTTGACATGTCATTTTTACCATAGACTAGCTCTTTGTCTTGCTTGTAAGTACTAAATACGTTGTTTACTGACATCTGAGCTCAACGTCTACCACTAGAATGTTCTAAAAAGGGACCTTCTTTACGAATTAGATGGGAATGATCTACATTATGGTCATATTGTTATGTCGTTTGTTTTTATATAAGGTTCTGCAGAAACAAAATGTTCTTTTCATTCTTAAAGTTACGTTGCGTTCAGATATAATCAAAGATGAATCAAGTAATAAAAATTATTCTTGGGAATTACAAAGTGCTCATTGGCATCTTGAACTAAATCACCATTTGGGGATTTTTATGAATTCATTCAAGGACATTCTGGATAACATCATTGTGATACAGCAAGACTGTTGGCACATCAGCACTTCCAATACTGTAATTAATTCGGAACACTGTATACTGTTGCATTTGTGATACCATTTTTAGGATTATTTGGGATTCAATTCAGAATACAGCGAGCTCCTTTAACATTTTCGCTTTGTATTATAGGGGAAATAAATTATTTGGTGAAGTTACTAAACCGATTGGTTTCGCTTTATCTGTTAGGATTTGTTGGAAGTGGATAACATCGAATACCATTCACTTTTACTCAGACACAAACAATTTGGATTGTAGTGGTTTTACGAACCTTTGAAGACTAGAATGTACAAGCATTGAATTCAAAATAAAAGAAAACTGGTTGTTTTACCAAAGTCAATTGAGATACCATAATACTCAACACGAGTCAGTAGGCACGACACTATTAGAGCCGAGGGGGGAAGGAAACAGATCAAACTTGCAAAAAATTCTATTTGATTATTTGACAACTGGTACTTTGGAACTCCTAGATTCCAACTCGGCATAATTTTGAAATATAAAGTATGATTTCTAAAGGGAATTCACCTAACATTACCCAGAGAAAATTAAAAATACACAAAGTAATTTTGGGCGATTCGATCACAAATGTGAACAATAAGAGGAATAGGATATAAAGGTATATTTTAATGACAATATTTATCTTTATACAACAAACAGGAGGGCCTAAGCAAATTTAAACAACTTTAAAGACAGTAATGTTAAAGCTTGTTTTTGCGGAGAAGATAACATAAATCGACTAATAGTTGGGAACCAGCCGATAACACCGTTTTATTCAAATAAACGACTGAGTAAAAATGAGACATATATAACAGTATCCAGAAGTAAGAAACCGTCGATATTTTTTTAAAGGTAACACGTTTTGTGGTGTAACACATATGGATAAAAAAGCAAATTTCTATTGATCAAAAAACACGACGTTTAAAAAAAAATACAAATACATATACATAGCATTTAAACAACAAATTTGTACATGAAAAAGAGTCGGTCCATGTGAAAATTGAATCTCCAACATTTGCCTTACACAGGAACTATGTCAAACAAAGAATTATACTAACTGAAAATATAATGTAATAAATTTGTCATATTTTATTTATTTTTACAATAGCATTGATTAATGAAGACACTTTAAGGAATGCAACGTATTCTGGAGTTTTCTTCCCAACAAATGTCATCCGAAACACGAACTGCAGTTTTAACAACACATGATATAACCTTAGAGACAAAATGTTGATATATGAAAGGGTACCACCAGTAATCATACAGCCACATAGACTAAGCGAAGTAGTTCTACGGAGTATGAAAGAAAATCCTGTTCTTTTATATTTCAAGAATGGTATGATATTATGCCGTTTGTAACAATAAATGTAAGTGATAGAAAGAAACCTCTAACAAAAAACATACACTTCCATTTGAACAGTGACAGCTTAAAAGGACACATACCAATAGCAGGAGTGTTACTAAGGACCAATATGCATTTTATGCTGTCTTGTTTAAAGTGTGCATTCAAATAACTCGGTGACATTTAGGTACTGAATTTAGTAAAGTTTATTTTGAAATCCATTATGGAAATAATTAATCAAAAGGTGGCCTTTATTACCACATGCCCCAACCGAGGACATAACCCAGCGGCAACATTCTTATGAGAAGAAAATAAAGCATGTGCTTACACAGAAGAAAACAAAACTGGTACGTTTACTTTTTTTCTGAGTTGTATCAATGTTTCCAGATTTCGTGTTTGCAAACGATTGTGAATCGAAAGGTCTAACAAAAATTGTTAAATCATAATTGCCCTGATAATAACTCCAGTCATATATTTTATAAGGAACGTGAAATATTGTGTCTATGAATACACACCATTCGATGTACAGCTTAGTATATATTTTCACGCATCTTTTTCCATCCAAATGTTAGCATTAATCGGTATGTGATATATTTCCTTCTATTCTTAGAAAGGATAACCTAGTTTTTGTACCTCACTCCTATATATATATGGGAATGATTGTTTAGATACATGAGAATTAATTACTGGGTCGTCATACGAGTGTGACTGCTACAAACGAGTGCATATAACACTGATTGATGTGTGCTTAGTTGTGAGGGAATATTGGCTCATGTGTGCAGGCACAGCGATGAGTGCCGTTTACCCGCGGACCTGGGTTCGAATCTCAGTAGAGTACGAATTAAGAATTATCTAACCTGTATGATAGTATTATTTGCATTAAAATAATAATGCTGAGTACTAAAATTATATATATATATATATATATATATATATATATATATATATATATATATATATATATATATATATATATATATATATATATATATATATATATATATATATATATATATATATATATATATATATATACACACATTCAATTGTGTCTCTCTTAACTTTACATTGTCAGAATCGTGCAGTATTATACGATTTTGAACACATTGACACGGCTCGGCACGTGAGTCTAAAACTAGTATAGCTTAATAGGAACTACTTTGCATACAAAATATGTACATTCATGAAGTAGACACTTTAGATTTTAGTTTTTACGATTTGTTTGTGGATGAACTAAAGAAGCTGTTTCGTCTATTTTAAAGTACTAATGATAAAGTGAACAATGTGGAAGAGTTTACTGATTCACAAATGAAACTTTCAAAGAAGCTAACGACTGAGTGGTATTTGCAACGTCCACAACAGAAGTGAGAGAAGCAGTATTGAAAGTACCATTCTGATAATTTAAACAGTTATTTAGAAGACATGTTCGTAACGTTTCCGCAGGGTATGGTTCAGACTATGACCAGTGCTCTCTGGGGCATATAAAATAACATATAACAGCATACCGAGGCCAATGTCTATGGTATATTTATCAAAGACGTACCATTTTATAAGTCACAGTACAAAATTCAACAACAAAAAATGCAGCATAATGTTTCGGTTGAAAAGTACGGTCCTCAGAGCGAATAAGCCAAGACGACGAAAAGTTCTTATGTCCGCTAGTTGAATGGACTATCACACACCAGCTTGCGCTAACGTTTGTGATAGACGCCATACAGGTCATAACATAGCTGGGGTCCACTACAAAGAGCATGTAGCTGACAAGGTATAAGCATGTCTTGTTTAGCTGATTTTTGCATTTTCAATTTCCTAAAAATGTACTTTCTTAGTTCATTTTGCAAATCTGATATACATGACCCATGCTATGGTTTCTAAAACTTGATTGCACACTGCGAAATTGTCCTGTAATTTGTACTACTTTCCAACTACAATATCATTCTCCTTATTGCACTCGAAATAAACGTGATATTCTGAAGTCTTTCTGGACTGAAAAATTTCAATTGAAAGAGTTCATTTTTCTCACATTATGATTCCAAACATTCAATGACAGAACAGAAACACACATGTAGCTGAGTCAAGACGCGTCCCTCCCTGCTCAAATCACATGTACTTCGTGTCGAATTGACACAGCTCATAAATTCAATCCATAATTGAGAATTGAGTAGATTGTATAGTAAGAAGATTACTGCATTTGTATGGGAAAAGTTCGTGCAGTATTATTTTGAAAAACGTCACTCATATTTTCCCATTCAAATGCAGTAACTTATGTATGTATGTATGTATGTATGTATGTATGTATGTATGTATGTATGTATGTATGTATGTATGTATGTATGTACGTATGTATGTATGTCGTTGAGACGGCTTTGAGGCAAATTAAGCACTAGCTTTCGTCATTTTAGAAATATGCTCTTTTCTTAGTGCTAACTCTCATGATATATATATATATATATATATATATATATATATATATATATATATATATATATATATATATATATATATATATATATATATATATATATCAGCAATAGATGGACCGGGTCAGATCAAGCGTCGGAGAGGGTTGTCCAACATTTCAAAAGGGCCCTGATTTCCATCGAAAAGGCACCATTGCAAAAGCCTATGTGTTAATTTACTCAAAATGTGCATAATACCCAATAAACACGAGGTGGTCCAATTTCAAGTGAAAATAACTGTACGTTTATGTGTGTACTTATTTAAACCGGGAGCGGGGCTCGGAAATCCTGGACCCTCAACCCCAATCTGGCTCTGAATAGAAAAATCAAGTTTATAGGAAGAAACACATACAGAAATTTATCTTGGCATTTCTAACGGTTTCCTATATTTATCATAATTTTGGGTTTGGGGAAGATTTGTGACTAATGCTAAAAGAATCGAACGGGAGAAAATGGTGGTTTTATAGTATGATAAAAACAAATATTAGATTTTGCATAGGACTAGTTTCCAAAGTTAATTGCTATTGTTAATATACAGAATCTTAATTGCTGAATGTACTTTTTCGGGAACTTCAACAATGTTGGACATCCTTCATAACTCATTTCTTTAGTAGTGCAAATAATCAGGGACAAAATATATACATATACAGCTGCACTTGAAAGTTTTATTTTCATTTGTTATATAACTTTCCGTTATCAAACAAATTTTCAGAAAAGAAATTAGTCAGAATTACTTAAATATCAAGATCTCCGAGAGGATTATTGATCATTAACCTTAAAAGTGAAACTGCCTAATCATCAGAGAGAAAATCTGTTTACGCTTATTTAAATAAGCGAAAATGTAGCGGATGCTGATTTAATTATGAAATATATCGTAGTAGTGTACTTTTGATAAAATTATAATTACGAAGAATCGCCTCAAAAATTATTACCCACAGTTCAACATAAAACTTTCTAACAGTACACACTATTCTAAACTGTACTACTGATGCACGTATTAGCTATGAGTCAAGTGGCTAACAAATGTTGAGATCAGACTAGATGCTTATTATGGCCGGAATTCGGTTTGCCCCTTTAGAATAGTCAGTAAGGAGTCTTACGAGGACTTACTGATTGGAAAAATGAGAATTAGTGTAATGGAGATTTGCATGGTATATATCTTGTTACATTTCACAACTGGTAATAATAGGATTGTCAACAAATTTGTATGTCTCTGCGACTCAATGTTAGTCAGTATAAACAAATGTTGCGGTTGCAGCGTCATTGAGATATGCGTTCTCTCGACACTCCGTCAAAATATGGCTGGGTTAAAATATGGTGTGGAACGATGAACGATATATATATGTATGTATTTCATTTGTTTTCTCTATTTCGCCTACTTGATCATGCATTTGCGTCTTTCTAAACTGGTATGTATTTATTGCTGTATGCATGTATATGTGTATGGACGGATGTATATTATGGAGGGATAGGTAGATACGCATGCAAGAACATATTATTCCATGCATGATACCTAGGATAGGACAACCAGTTCTTGCTGCGCCGCTCTCATCATCATCGTCGTCTTGGTCATCGGAGTCTTCATCATCGTTGTCACTATCTAATTTAGGGTTGTCTGGATTCGATGGGCCCATGGCAGCGCTGCTTCAAATGCAATAAAGATATCAAAGTTTATTGCTATACCCAAAACAATAATTCTTTTATAAATATAAATAGATTTCAGTCGGTGCGATCCGATAAGTTCCTGTCAATCGACAATATTCACATATGATGCATTATGCGGATTAATTTCCTAAATCGGGGGAAAACAATATACAAAAACCACATGATTCATGCACATTTAAGTAGTATGAGGCCGACAATACGAAGGGAATTAATAACATCTATGTTATACATATTAACGCAAGAAATAATATCGTCATCCTCTGAATATATTTTCTTTAAAATTACTTAATCATTCGCTTTTCTTATACCCAGTTAGGTCATATTTAGTCACGTGATAGGTTCTTTCTGATTAATTAAATTTACAATGGCTGACTCAGTGACACATATGAAGTTTCGATGTCAAAAGCTATTGAAATTCGACTGGAATACATTTGTTTTAAATGTTAGCATTGGTCTTTGTAAGTTTTTTGTTGCATTTCACACTTTGTGCGAGCTGTATACTTAATACTTAACAAATTGTACACGAAAACCAATCATCAAATAATATGCATTTGATCTCTTAAACATACCCTGAAAACAAAACCGAAGATAAGTATTTATTCATCATTCTTTTAAAGACAGCCGACCTTTAAGGTATGACAATTTTTAAATACAAATATTGATAGACATTGTGAAAAAGAAAGAAGTGTCTATAAAGTACTTAGCCTAACTAAAAAAGAAACACCGATGTGAAAATACGGGGTTCCTCTCCTTTGATTAACGCTGAGTTCATCTGATGGTCCTTCCGGATGCAGAACGAGCTGTGTTTTATGATGAGATCCCGATCAAAAGTTATATGCAATGGTAATTTGTTGTATCATGCTTTTTGTTGTTGAGTCAAATTAACCGCAATATCGAGGTTTAAGACGTTAGCGTTAATGATGTCAGCCTCGATATCCTTTGTGTTTTTGATAACGACGTGGGTGATGTATCTCGTCTCAAATATCTTCTACCCTAATGAATGTGATAATTTTAATAAATTTTAAAATAAGCGCTGCTCATACACGAAGCACGATGTTTATGAATGAGATCTGAATGATATCTGATTTAAATGATGCAATTATCGGATAATTTTTCCTCTGCTCTGGTGTTAGGAATATTTAATTCTAATGAGATAGCCTCGTCGAATTTGCAATATGACGTCGGTGATAAAACGTTCCAGCATTTTTAATTTGTATCATTATCATCAAAATAAGAATAATGGGTTTGCTTCAACAGTGGAACGAGTTTATTTGAAAATACCACGTGAAACAAAACTCTGTCGACTGGAATAAGTTGTTGACGACAACGGTCGAAGGATCGGAAATAGCCACAGTGATAGGCTGTTGTCCTTTTGGGGATATCGATTCGATCGTGGTTAAATTGTATCTTCTAAAACATTTTCTATGACATTACCTTACTTGTGGAGATCTTTGTTTAAGCATGTACTCAGTAAATATACTGAAAAAATGTATCAGGGTAAAATTGTTGGTTATGATATTTGCATAAGGTGATATCCACGATTTTTGATAATCACACCTTGGCTAATTAGTTACCAAAAATAAAATTGTATTATTCGAATGTAAATGTCCTTTTGTGCGGCGCGACCGCATAATCCCGAATAATATTATCCTAAAGTGTTATCCGGGTTCATTGCCTCCCCGATCGGCTCCCAATGTTTATTACTTGAAACTGTGTTCCGAAAATGATCGTATGGTTAACTCGATTTTTCACAGTAATAAGATTTTTTTAAAATCATGACCGCGATTTTGGTTTGTGGAAGAATACACCTTTATTTGTAGGCATCATTTTATTTTGGGGGAATAAGATGACCGAGTAGACTATGGATACTCTGATAAGAAATCTTTATTGTCTTTATTAAACCAAAATTTTGAGGCCGTTATGATTTTGTTCACCAAATAATACCATATGTTAAAATACCACCAAATGCACCTGATATGTCCTGATAAAAGTTTACCCGCTTAGATTCTGTTTCAATTAATGGTGCTGAAAAAATACCAAGCAGATCGTGATAATAATTAGAGTAGAATCATTGATTTAGCCGTTTCACGTGTTAATGAAAGAAAATGCAATCGTTTAAACAAGTAGAATGAAAATGCTCATTATAGATACTGGCTCCATGGACAGTACATCTGTGTTTAGTAATTATGATGAGGATGATAATGAAAATGTTCGTCATGTGCGAACAAAACATTTATTAGCGTTTAACATCACCAATGGCATCAGGGCGACGTCATAGTTTTGTATTTGAAGCTCACAGAGGAATCATTTCAGTGGGTTGTGTCGCAAATCATCCTAATGGCAACAAGGTCAACAATCGCCTCGAAAATTAAGTGATCTTCAGACCACGTGAAAATGATCCTCGTGGATGGGGTGGTGCAACTAATTTTGGTCTTGCTCATCCCGAATTCGCCATCAATCTCGACACAGGAGATGAGACTGAATACTTTTGTCCATCATGCAGGCTTCTAGAACACTGAAAACTCATTCACAAAGGAAATATACTCGATTTTCGTTCAGTTGAACCTATCCACAGAAATGTTTTATTGTGGGATTTTTCTAATAGTGTGGCAAAAATCGGCATAAAATCCACCGTGTTGTCAGCGACCGTCCTCAATTTTTAGAATTAATGATTCATATCATGTTTACCTCCCCTCAGATACGATCGGATTTTATTTAAACTTTTACTGTAAGTGACAAAGGCAAACCTGGCACTATTTTGTTTTGCTTCTAAGTTAGGCTCAGTTTGTTTTAGCAACCTTTGCAGTACCAACCCGCACCAGGATAAAAATGAGCATGAAAGGGTTAGCCATCACTCATGTAAATACAACACCGCCTTTCGTCACAGCAAACGATGCTACTGATAACATCATCAAACTCCGTCTGAAATATCGGTAAGCGCGTTTAAAAACAATCTTTTCGGTGGTAGCAATCATAATAAGACTCTAAATCTCAGCGATCATCCGGTGAATAATATTTCGTCGATGTGATTAAAGTCTAACACTGGCCGCATTTTATAAAAATATTAACCCAGTAGATGTTTCTAAGATAATGTATGAAGCATCGAAGTTTGATTAAGCTAGGTAATATATTTGCTGACATTTAAATTTCGGTTTTCAATTATTTTTCATAGTTCTGATGTAGCAGGTGGAACATCTTCGAAATTGTTTTCCCTGATTTTAGTCACCTCCGAGAGCAACTGTGCATATCCGACAGTCCTTACACGCGCATGCAACGACTCCAAATAACCCACATCAGCAGAAACTTTGTCTCGATTCGCAAGTTTGGCTAACGATTGTAACACTAAAATTTAGTAAGCGTGATCAATTTTTTGTTGTTGTTCTTCACGCTAAGTTGGTTTGAGTGCTTGCGCTGCTGCATCGTCACCCTCACCAGAAACCGATGTTTTATCATCTAACGCCATGACACCCACGATCTTGTCCACATTATGGTTCTCTAATCCGACCTGATGAAAATTATTTTTCTTTCATCGATGTATTCGCGTAATTTATTCCTACGAAATGCTTTTAGCGACGTCTTTTTATCCTTTTTATGCTTTTTATGCGCGTCATCCTGTTGTTTTTGTCCAAATTTGTCTGGTTTAAAATACCCTGTTTTAACAATACTGTCAACCACATCATGATGAAGTTCGTGGATGATGGTCCACGATTACCTCGATATGCAAAACCAATCCAATAAATTCTCTATCGTTACGAAATTAAAAGACGGCAAAATATTTGCCGATGGCCTCTCGCAATTGCTGATACCACATTTTCCGCACAAACGGCAGCGATATTGCCTGAGCATCATTTTGAAATCCTGCGTAAACCTTATCCACCCCCGTTTTATCCAAAGTTCTCAGGTGATTAATAGTACCGCATAATCCAAACGTTTTTTTTAACACGTGCTAATCGTATCTAGCATTTGAAAAGTCCTGGCGATAGGTAACTGTCAACCTACAAACGTAAACGCAAATTATTTTGTCTCCGAAATCGTCATGGTACATTCGTGTAAATTCGATCCGATCCAGTAGTGCCGTTATACAACTCATCCACCTGTTATCCTGCTTTATACCCTCTGATCTCCACGTGAAAGTGCGTTCGTGCCGATGTTTCGTTCTATCAGCTAAAATTTCAAAATAGACTGACACTGGAACTCGAACTAGCATCCAAAATATTGGAGGTGATGCTGGCTGTTTTCCACTCGTTCAGGTTGGTTGACCAAGTTAAATAATAAGCAAATATCATGAAAGATTTAAAGAAGAGGAGTATTCGGATGAGGCGGTGACTGTGCGCCCAGATTGATTATTTGTATTTTCCGTCAAATTCGGGAAGTGGCCGCTATTGTTTTAAACACGACGTTTGTCGACATTTTGCTTTTTGGTAACTTCCGAAGCTAGTGTGGTGGGTAATACATCACGAGCAATTTTGTCCCGATAGGCACAAATAAAGCCCCATTGTTAGCACTATCACGTTCAATTAAGAATTCTCTCGCAAGCGCTTCATCGCATGTTTTACGGACAGCATAATTTTTAACGTTAGCATGACTCGCTACGGTTGAGTCTGAGCCCGGTGCAGAAACAGGTACTTCGAGGTTTTTTGTGCTTTTTCTGGTCTGGATAATCGCAATATCTACCCGAAAGTGCGAAAATTTGCAACGTTATAATTTCCAAAGATTTCAAGGACTGCAATCATGCAGCTACCCCAAGCTTTAAACACGATTTTATGACATTTCATCCTGATGATGAAACTATCCAGGAGAGGTTTTAACGAATTTTGCTTTCCTAAGAGCAGTTAAACAATTTGCTTTATCTATCATTGTATTATAAAAAGATGTCATCTAAAAAAATTAAATCCAAGCGTCAACATGACGAGGTGTTGAGAAAATGTGTGGAACAGCTAGTGTCTTTACGTCACCAAGTGCTAGAAGATAAAGTGGATAAACAAGAATTTCAGCATGATGTGGCCCAGGAAATGTTTAGACCCGTTATCGAAGCGCTTGGAAATAGCCCGGCAGGACATGATCTGAAGCAGTATAAGATCACTGCAAAATAGCTGAAGTCGGTATAGCTACAGATGACAAACATAATCAGCTCATTCCGAGGATTGTCGATGCTAACAGAGTACAGGACGATACCATGGAAAAGCTTGCCAGGCTCGAAGAGGAAAAACAATTCTACAGGACCAGATCCTAGTTGGCATGCTGCCTGATTTGGGTAAACCGGAACTGAACGAAGAGAAAAATAAGAAAACGCCGGAAGGTTATCTCATTAGTAAAGACCAAACGATAAATGAAATTTTAGTCAAACCACACAAATTCCAAAAATTGTTGTAAGTGTAAGAAAAATTTCCAAAAATTGTGAGTACTAAGAGCCGCTTAAAAAAGATTGCCTTAAACCTTAAGATATTCCTCTTTTAGAATCAACGCATCAGAGTAAACGCTATATTAAACAGTCACGGTATCAGCTCTAGTCAGAAAAGACAAAGAGTTACATGGCGATTTATGGCGGCAGTACCACAAGTGTTGCATGGGTGGCCAGTTCTGTGGCGGATATGTGATTCGCTATTATCATCATCCGGCTGAAATCATCTCATCGATAAAATTGCTAATCGCTCCTAAGCAAGCGGATATTAAAGGCACAACAATCGAAAACGAAATCGTGGAAATTCTAAACAATCTATTAAACGAGTAACTAATGACGCGTGATCAATACCACTATTCTACCTGGAATTGATTTCTGCATAAAACCGGTGACTGCAATATCTGTATCAATTACGATGATTTTTGCATAAATCATTAAATACAGAAAATGTCGCTCGAAGATACAACTTTGTTATTTGATTCTCGCTCGGAGAGTTGCAAAGCATGATATCATCCGCCGTTACAAATGGATCAGGAATCCTCTGATGAAATCGCGATGATTTTGGTTAAAATTTGGAACACTTTTTTTTAATTACCGAGAAAAACAACTTGCTATGTTAATGATGCTGAAACTCAGGTAATCGAATGGCAAACCATCTTAATGTCCCCAGGTGGTTAAAACATTACCGATATTGCCGCGAAAATATCCCGGTTGATAACCTGTATGTCCAAAATGCGCACAATATTAAAATTGAACCGATTTACTCCACGCTGTGTACCAGACTCATTTTAGGAAGAAATTACATGATCAAGTTTAATTTACCGATCACAATCGGGTCGGTGCTTGGTTTTGTCGCTGAGGTTATTAATAGCAATCGCGTGTACGAATGGAATTTCTGATTAATATTACCGATTTCAACAGTTTGCTCAATAATTGTTAGATCGATCAAGGGTCTTTATTTTCTTCGGGTGCTGCATCCAACGAAATTTACTCGACATCGATTAACGTGCCTTCCTGGTCGTTGATTAAATGCGGCCCAATCATTTTATGTATTATCCCAACGTTCAACACTTACGCAATTTCTGTATGGCTGAGAGACCAATCGCGAAATATCATGGATAAAACAACGAACCAATCACATCTTATTTGCATTCAAGACACGAGCATTTTTAGAGACGTTTTTATTGTATGGTTCAATGTTTAAAAACTATGAAATGCAAAACGTACAGCTATATGTAAAATAAATGTGTGCTTTTATCTACGTTATTTTACAAAATCACTTTAGCATTGCCTGTGATAGTTTCTAAAGCCGCACCAATCGCTCTCAAAGCCTCAGACGCGGAATTGACCGGGTCAGCGTCCTCAGCAAGAACGGCGGTATGTCAGAAAACAGAGAGTAAGATTATGGGAAAGCCCAGAACTGGCCTAAACCAAGAAGCCTAGAGGCTAAACTTACAGCACAATCCGAAGAGATTTTATCAGAGTCAGAAAGGAGCGTGGGAAATACCAGCATTATCGGAAATGTGGTGGTTTCACATCAGCTTATGATTTATAGAGGCTATGGTAATTGCTTTGTAATTACTATCATGGCAATTTGTTTTTTAATGTTAATGCAGAATATATAACGTGTACTAGAGATTTAGTACCCATTATTTAAAATGTTAATAGGATAATCACATCGACGACTCCACGACCGAGTACGAGTATGTCGAATAATAGGATTCGAATGTTACCAGTCTAACTTCGAGTACACATCGAGAAACTGAAACATGAGACGAAGATGTGTATTTTGTACTTCATAAAGCCTTTGTTGGAAATCCGAGGAAAACTTCAAACCAATGCCAGGACTTTAGTGAATTTAGCCGATGGTGCTCAGGTTACAAAGCATCGGCGGGTCGTTATTTAAATCTGCTTAATACCAACTGAATAATCAAACCGTGGAAGACATTTGCCTGAAGCCAGTACCATCTTCAATTTGATCACAATTAGTGAACATCATATGCCGTCGTTCGTTACGAGCATATGGTGATGCCATGATACGGGCACAGGCGCTGCGGTTTGTAACGAATTTCAAAAGGGGGCTTATGCGCTCGCGATAGCTGCTGTAGGCAATGGCGCTAACGTAACAGGAAACAAATCTCATAAAGCCGCGTTGTACTGAGTTGGTTGTCCGTGTGGATGCCTAAAATCACACCATTTATCACACTTTTATCCGAATTAGAATCGACGTAAGTCAAATTTACCAAAAAGCTCCATTTTGATCAAGCTTGGATTTACATGGAGATTTTTACTGTAGCTCAGTTGACCAACACGTGGAGAGTAGCGACGAAAGTGGGCAATGAGCTTCACGTCTTTGTCGCTTTTCACCTGGCGGCACGGAGTGCAGACCAAATAGGAAACAATCATGTTTTTGATCACATCGCAGTTAGCCGCATTCATGTCCGCATTACTTTGTGGCAATATCCCGAACGAGAACTCGAATGTAATTTCCACTTCGCTAATAGAAATTACACTCCAACGTACATGATGCTGATAGCAACCATGCAAAAGTACCAGGACATGGATACAGTCACTCAAATTTCTTTAGAAGATTTTGCAGCGTTATTACCCATGTTTCATTTCGATGTTTCAAAACAACTCCAACGAGTCAAAGATTCACTCGCTGATCGTGAAATTCGATGGACAGCAGCCCTTTTTGTGGATTACACGTGTTAAGCTTTTGTCACCTCCGATCGGTTCATGACGTGAGACGTCCTCAACGGAAAGATGAATGTAGTGGTGTAAGCGATCATTGTCTAAAAAATATCTCATTTATTATGTATAAAATACCACAGCGACGCCGTAAGTGGGCACAGTAAAGGCCGATCCACTTATGGTGGATCTATTGCTTCTGCTATTCTTTCAGTGATAAAAACTCATGGCGCTAAATTTTTAGCGTGTGTATTATTACTTATTGGTGAAGCTGCAGGAGCAGGAGAGGCCATGGGAGCTACAGAGAGAGAGAGAGCGATCAAAGGTTATGGCTTAACAAGAAGAATGAGAATGATCATGACGTCGCCTACAGGTTACCGTAACAAAACAAAAAAACATACGTTAGAAAAGATAAATATCGCCATAGCAGGCAATGTAAAACATCCATGTCGATTAAACGTGATGCGGCTCCGGTAATCTCTGCTCCTAACGGTCTTCATAAATTCAAGCTGGCCACTCGTCATGTATCTGAGTTAACTAAACACCCTGAGGATAAAAGAGGGTTAATCCTCAAACTCTTCGCAAGACAATTATCCAAACAAGAAGCTTTATTGAAACGTTATTAGCAGATATTGCAAGGTCGTTATTACCGGGGCATTTAGGTAATGTTCTCTGTGGAAGAGGTCTCTAACTTCCTGGAACGTTAAGAGGTTTTAGAAATGTTGTTTCAGGAAAACAACTAAGACAAGAAAAGGAAGCTGGTTGACATTACTGGGGACGCGCTAAAACACCTGTCTAACTTTGACATCGAAAACATTCCTATTTTTATTACAATTTTTATGTGTTTTTTGTTTTCTTCTTCTAAGTATCAGCTCCAGGATACAATTCATGCGGATGAAAGTTGTGTGATTAATGCTCAACATTGTTAAGATGGTAATGGGACTCACTGGGTAGCTGTAGTAAACGATCCTGCCCAAAAGGATGTGGAATATTTTGATTATTTTGGTTTATCTCCTCCAGACGATGAGATTCGATATTTGGTAACAGGAGCTATAAATGGACCTTTGTACAATTCGCTTCAGCTTCAATACGTCGACGAGTACACCTGCTTCTGGTATTGCATTGGTTTTATCCAAGAGTGACATCCTGTAGCAGCGGTGTTGAATTTAATATCAACATGATGATATACTCAAAATGTCGTCAAACAACCGTTCTTGGTGCTTAAGGTGTAAGACCAGGACGAGAACTAAAACAATCGTCAAATGATTAGGTTTAAGTGCGCTGTGGGTGGTAGGAATAAATCCCGAGTGGTATCAATAAAGGTTGTGTTTATGTGATATTTAATAATTATAATATGCACGCCCATTATTAACGCTGTGGGACGGATACGAGCAACGCCACTATCAGCATTGAATTAAATGTCTGTCTAGGCAGATGTGAAAAATGTGGAGGACGTAAAATCGTGAAGTGTTTTCTACTGACATCCACAAAATCATCTGCAAACTACTGATACCTAGAAGAGGTTGGACATTACCCGGACACACAAAAAAAACGAATAGTGGAATCCTCTTTATGAACAACTAAATGAAAACAATCAGCCGTTACCAGGTTAAGAGCCTTATAACAGCGTCGATGCTACTGCTATGCGACACGATATTTGTTACCAGGATCACTCGGACGATAAGGCTGGATGCGATAAAGTCATTTTAAACAATTTAGGGGATTTGAAACCCAAACATTTTTGAGAGCTAGTCAACCGCAACCGGATGATAGGACCAAAACATAAATTGGGAGTGGGCACCAGTACACCAGGAGAGCGCCGATTGCATAGTGTAGACGCTAGAGCACAGCTTGCCGAAGAGCTGAACGAACCCGTGCGAAAACTTTCCATGGCGCAAAGTCGTTGCTTTAGGGGTAAATGATATTAGGTCAGTAGATTTAGTCGACATAAGAGATTACAGCTCTCGAATGATAAAATGAAATATTTTCTCACTATAATTCATGTGTTCAGCAAATTCGCCTGTTTTGTGCCTTTACAAAATAAAAAAGAAGCTTCTGTCATCGACACGCTAAATACTATGGAGAAAAATGTTACAAAGAACCGTCTCGGATATTTTCCCAAAAATACAATCACGTTATTAAGCACACAAAACCAAGGTAAACCTGTAGTGATCGAGAGTTTTAACAGGACGTTAGAAACACCGCATGTGGAAAAGGTTCACTAGCGATGACACTACCGATATGTAGACATTTTACCAGAAATTGTACGTGAATATAATCACACAAGGCATAAACAGACGACTTATTTTTTACATTCCACAAATTTAACGTGAGAGACCAGGTAATAATCAGCGGGCATACGTTTGAAAAAGAATACACGCTCAATTGGACTTAAGAAACATTCGTGGTAGATAAAATTAAAACAAAAATACCTGTTACCTACACGCCGTAAGACGCGACAGCAGAACCTTCAAGGCTGTTTCTGCAAACAGGAATTTCAAAAACCCACCAGGAAATTTTCCGAATAGAAAAAGTCATTCCGACCAGAAGGACAAAATCGCTAGTCAAATGGTTTGGTTATCCTGATAAATTTAATTTGTTGCTTCCGACGAATCAACGAAGACATTTGCTGAAGACTCAGACTGAGAAGTTCATGTGATGTGCTCGCACATCAGATACTCTTGCGTCTTAGATGATAACACGTTCGATGTCGGCGTGATCAGAGGCGCAAGCGCTATGAAAAATTATTTTATTGTAAGCCGGTGAAACGTTTCTTGCCCGGCATTTGGGTAATCCCATCACGTCAAAAATACGTTGAAATACATAATCAAATTTAATAAATTTCATTCTGCCATGGAATGGAGTGGGTGTGATGCTATTAAGCAAAATGTAAAATTCTTCTCATAATGGTACGGTCAAATTAAACCGTTTTAGTTTATTTTGAATGTGGTCTTGCTGCTTATATTTTTGTACCGGTCGCTGATGAGTGGCGTAGACATGACGCTTAGAATCAGGCTCATCGGAAAACAATTAACTCAAGAATATAACTTAAATCGCTATTCGATATATTTTAGCACCAATTCATCGACGGGTTCTGGCAGCTAATTCTGTACCATAAGAGTATGAGGATCAAATTTTGCTAGGTTCATTATTTATGCTATACTTATTTTATTCAATTGGAACACAATTTGTTTGTCAACAACCAATAAAAGAAAGCCAGTGATGTGTACGCCATGTAGATCAGACAGTGATTCCAAGCTCTTGTGGGTTTCAATAAGAGCAGCTTTACGCTTTTTTGAATGCTGTTCCGATCGATGCTATCGCTGCTAGGTCGAAAGCCAATATACAAAGGATTTTGGCTTCTCTGTTGGAGAAACATCGCAGCATTAAATGTAATGTGATCGTGGAGGTATTCTTTAGACAAATGAACGAGGATGAGATCGATTATAATTTTGCTACGCGCCAGATAGCCCTCTTTAACGCGGCGGATGCCAACGTGAAATTGATTTACGACAAATTATTGGAGGAAATAGAGAAACTTCAGCATTGTGGTTCTGGGTGGGTTATGGTAGGGATTACATAATTAGTCGTCAAAACAGCCAAGTACAATCAGCTCGGAGCGACAAATCAAGGCTGTCTCAATGTCAAAAATAATGCTAACTAATGTTTTAAATAGGCGGTATAATCCAAACTTCATGCCACTGCAAAATAAAAACCTGACTGGATAAATCATTAATTTTTATCGCGATGGAATTTCTAGTACAGATCTCAAAATTTGAAAAGCAGGATAACATCAGAATTAATTTGCATAACGATAGTGTTTATCCACTCAGATTAGCCGGTCATTATGAGGTGTCCGTTAATCTCCTATACGTTCACAAGTATGACAAGGATGGTCATTAACGTTCGATTAAAACATTTTCGGAGAAAATTCGAGCAAGTATCTGAAAAAGAAATGGCGATGTTTTGTTTTGCAAAAAAAAATGTTTATCCGCTTTACAAGTCAAAAAAATTAAACGATCATGGCCTTGATTGCGTCAGAGTCAGGTGATGACACCTCCCAAAGATGATATAATGAACAAAAATAACCTACAAAAGTTTTCGTTGTTAAATGAGGATTCCTTTTGTGGTGTACGTCTATTTCGAAACGCTTATTATGTCGGTGGGTCATCAGGACCATACCGATGAAAAACGTACACTATCCCGTATCAGCAGTATGTGCCATGCAGTTTTGCGTGCAAAATCGTTTGCATCAGCACAAATTATAATTCCGAGGTCAAACTGTATCATTGTCTGTATTGCGTCTAGACGTTCGTGCTGGATTTACTGGCAGAAGTGGATAAATGGATTCGATTTTGCGAGCCATTGATTCTTACTAAGCAAAACAAAATTGATTTCGATAACACTGTGGATTGCTAGATATGAGGAAACATGTTAGATAATTACCGAGTGAGTTATCATACTCATTACACTAGCAAATACCTGGGAGCTGCTCACAGCGTGTAATTTACATTTTTTTTAACTTAACTCCTTTATGTGGTGATTTATAATCTGTGCTGATATGATTCGCATTTGATCGTCAAATGTTTTGGGAATTTTTCGCAGAAAATCAAGGGTATCCCTAACAATATGGAAAAATACTTGTCGTTTTCGTTAGGCCAAAAAAAAGGATTCATTGATAGTTTTCAGTTAGACGACCTCGGCAAATACAGAAAACAGTTAAAACATACCAAAGAAAATGTCACGCGCGAGGAGATTTATCCTTACCATTTCATGGATAATTGGAGCAGCTTTGATGGGGTGTCTTAATCAACCAAAGAGTAATTCTACAGCTCCTTGACAGATTACAATATTACTGGGGCGGATTATGCTCATCCTATACTATTTTGGAACGTGTTTATGATTACTATGGGTGATTATCGTGATTTATATTTACCTACATATGTACTGCTACTCGCAGATGTTTTAGAAAATTTCAGGGAAGTGTGTTTAATTTAATATGGATTAGATCCTTGCTGATATTATTCCTTGCCAGGTTATTATGGGACGTTGCACAGAAAATCAGAAGGGGACACCTCAAATTTGTTTGCCGATGTTCAATTTCGTCGAAAAAGGAACTCAAAGAGGTATCAGCGTTATTATTCACACACGTTCGAAAACCAGTATAAAATATTTATCTCATTACCATCCTAATGAGGAATCCAATTATATCATATACCCCGATCCTAAAAATCTTTATGACTGGGCGATGTCACAACCGACACCTGTCGGAAATTTCTCAGGAATAAATCCGGAAAAATTTACAGTGAATATCCTTGGCAGCGATGCTGGCACCGGATACTTTCTCGAAGGCAATTTTGTTTTATCTTCAGGAACTCCACGAAAACATAATGATTACCCACTAGCACCAGAAAGTTTAACAGTGACTGAGGACATGATGAGCACTAATATGCTACTGTTAAAATACATTAGAATGTGGAGGAAAAACGTCTAAATTAGTACCTAAGCTCATGACATAAAATCGGTATGTCATTCATTACAGAAATCTCATGTTGGGAGTCGAATTGGTGAGGATTCATCGTGTGCTCAACTTTGATCAAATAAGATGATTAGAAACTTATAGTCATTTTAAAACATCGGAAAGTACGTTAGCTACGAGTAGTTGTGAGCAGAGTTTTTCAAGTTGCTGAATCACTCAGTGTTTGGCAAATTTATGTAAAATATCAGAAATGTAGATGTCGAATTAGATAAATAAGTTAGTAGCAGATCTAACGTTTGCCAGCATGAAACACTTCGACGAAATTTTAGTAGCGATTCACCGAAAACTAAATCGGTGGTGATGAGCAAACCCATCTACTGCTGGTTTAGTATGTTAGATTTATCGAAATTGCTCATGCATGATTTTTATTATCGGCATGTTAAATCGCGATATTTAAAACTGTCAAGTTGTTGTTGACCCACACGGACAGTTTTTGTCACCAGATTAAAACCGATGATGTGTACGAAGACATGTTCCCGGACAAGCATTACTTCAGTTTTTCAGATTATTCTAATTCGATTAAATTTCACAATGGCTCTAAGAAGAAGGTGATTGTAGCATTTAAGGACGAGACTAAATTAGTGCCCATAGCTTGCGTTTTTGGTTTAAGAAGATGTATTCCGTTAAATTAGCAGGTGGAGATGGTAAAAGAGCGCCAAAGGAATCCAGAAACGTTATTGTCACAAAATCGCTGACGCACGATCATTACCTGACAGCGCTAGGAGAATTGAAATATTTTTTTCGCGTAAACTGGATTAGATCGAATTAGTCATAACATATTTAGATACTCACTCAACAAAGTGGCTTTATCCTGTTAAGGTGGTAAACAATAGGTTCTTCATGATGGTGTTAACACTTTAGTGTATAGCCATAAAGATATTAGATTAGATGTTAAAGATTATTTACGGGATGTTCTTGGATCGATGACATCAGTGGTTATCAAGGAAGAGAAAAGAGGACCGGGTGATAAATTTTATTTCGACATCACAATAGTTGGCTATGATTTTTTTGTCAGGCTATAAAGGCGGATCAGAACACACCACACTGTGTTCGGAATTACCTCAAAAACAAGATCAAGAGTAAAAATATCATATTTGTGTTCGGAACCGCCTTTTTGTACATACTGCTCACATACAGAAGTGAACGTCAGTTATTCAGATATGAAGACATTTAAGTTATGTCTTCATATATTTACATGCATGTACTTTTTCAACAGCCAAATCAATCGGAAAGCTGCTTTTAGATATCAAACAAGATATCACTAAACTGGAAAGCTACTTTTAGATATCAGAGTACAACACCATATAAAGTAGCCTTTTTTAGTGTGGTACTCCTGCGGACTTTAAAGGTGAAAATGACATTGACAAATAAACTCGAATTCTCTTGAACGTGATTTTGCCTGTAAATACTCTACGTCGTATATTATGTCACAGGTTACGGTGTCCTTAAAGGGCACTGTTATGAGAATATCACTCATAGTTAGGCAATCTAGACATAACACAGATGACAATATTACATCTTATAATTTAAAACATTCACAATATTTCCTGCTCAAGAGGTATTTATGGAGCAACAAATTTACAGGAGGATATATCAATCATACAAATACATTAGAACCTTCCATTGATGGATATTACCGTTAAAATTATCGCTCAAGATTGTAATGTGATGCGATATGATTTGAATTTTTAACGTAGCTTTAACAATTTTTCAGTCATATCGCTACGATGTCTGCAATGTGCCAGTTTATAGTGATCTCTAGCAATGGGGCATCATGTAACATGATGTCCCACCCAGTCACATTATTCTGACACCAGGGCAACCAGTCCTAATACTAATCTCTTAACGATGAGCGCCAAGCGAGTCAGCTAAGTACCATTTTTTAAGTATTTGGTTTCACTCGGTCGGGGATCGAACCCACTACCTCCTGCATCTGAGGCGGACGCTCTAACTACTAGGCCTCTGGAGCGATCTCAAGGTTGTATCAGAGAGAACTGAACGACATTCATTTTGATAAAGCAAGATTGATACTTTACACCATGCACTACAAAACACGATCAAAACACTTGGTCCGTCTCAAAATACTATTTACTCATACATTCCAGAGATGTCTTTATGTTTTATAAATGAGGGAGGTTTATTTTGCTTATTTGTCTATGCGACCATATAGTCTCGTGAATACTGTACATTATGACGTTTGCTTCTAGACATTGGTTAATTACTCACCATAATCAAACAAATAATCACTAAAATCATAGGCACAAATAACACATTCTCTAGGTTTAGTTCAATACAAACGAATATAAGCGTGCAAACATAGATCATACCTTCTTTTATTCTCTTGATTTGCCTCTTCGTTATCTTCTAGTTTCAGGTGAATATTAAAATGATCAAAGTCCATCTTTAAGCGTGTCACTTGCTTTATCAGTGTCAACAAACACTTTCTAATACCTTCTCTAATCGCGTTCTTATTTTTCTGGTACAGACGTTCACAATATGTTTTATCTTTGGTCACAATTACGAGGGCAATGCATCCATTTGTTATTTCAATCAGCTGACATTCCATTTCTTCCGTCACTATTGCAATAAGTTGTTGGATTATTGCTTTGGTATCGTTGTTGTCTTTATTAGAGATTGCCTTCAATGCACGTTCTTCTATTGCTAAAACTTGTGTTTTCGTCAACCGTTTGTCCCGAATTTGGATTTTTAGCTTCAGTTGATGGTTTCCTTGAGAGGTATCAGGTACTCCTGAAATAGGGACATGTATAAAGTGAAGTTGTGTCCATCGGCACCAAGCATAATGGGGGAATGTTGGCTTAATTGTGACTGAAATTCCTTCTTTAGTTGCAATATAATGCAGAATAATGTCATACCATACAATTTAAAAAAACAAAATATTGATACAATATAAAAAGCAATACGATGTAGTACAATACCATACACTACAGAGCAGGACAATAAATTAACACGGTAGAAATATACTAATATACAATACAACACCGTACATTTAAGTTGCAAGTTCGAATCTTGCATTCGGATCAGTCCAGGTCACTTGTGTATCTCTGGGCATGACACATTATCCCAATTGACTTAGCACCATGAAACATATTTGTGTGTTCCGTAAACGTCAACTCTAACCAACGTGAGTAGAGTTTACTTTCCTAATTATGGGATGTCTTTAAGTGGAGTAAATACCAACTATAAAGTTGTTGGCAATAACAGTGAACCAGCAATGAATATAAAGAGGAATCTCATGCATACTGGCATTTCATATCTAAGCATGCATACATGTATATGTTTAATCATGTTTCATTTTTCCCATGGGCCGACGCGACCAGCCTCCACACACCCAAACCCCACCCCAACCCCCAATTGCAACAGACAGACGACCAAGCCTTTTCTCTCTTTCATGGGGCGGCTCGTCACTAGAATGTTTGCATGTAGTAAAAGTTATGTCATCTAGGATAAAACATTGTGAGTATTGAGTGCGCCCTGCTTACGACCTACATTACTAGCGAGTAAAGTACCATTGTTTAGAATCAATTTTTGTGTCGCAATCTCAAGGAAGAATTGATGCAAAAAACAGGACGAAATCTGACCAGACTCAGACGAGCTGCTCTCTTGCGATATTAAGAGATACTTTATTTGAAACGGGGTTGAAGGGTCTAAGAATAAATGGAATTATTTCTATATATGGGATTGGGGGGGGGCATCACTCGTGGATCTAAAGTGTTGTTAACTTGATATATTGGTTGAACAGATGACATGGAGGGAAAAGACAATGCATGTGCGAGTCAGGCCCGTGGAAAAAAGCATATTAGAAGCAAGACAGTAGAGCATGGATGGTTGTATATATGTAACTGAAAGCCAACTTTGATGCTGTATGGATCGATATTAATTACACTATTAGACCCATAATTTCCTTGAGAAGTAGGCTGATGTTTGTTTAAAGCGGTCTTTGATCCAGCTTGGCTGTCGTTTGATACCATATGGAATCATTGGGGCTTGGCCTCACTCAGCATAATTAACACTGATCGGTTATACGTTCGTATTGGCCATAAAACCATATATACAACATCCTAATCATGGCATGTGTGTCTGTTAATCTCAAGGAGTACCAATTATTAGGCATCTGAGCACTACTATCTACTTTTGTAAAATCATTTAAAAATAAACATGGACTTTGAGGTAGGTGTAAAAATTATTGATTATTATTTTAATTAAGGGCAGTAGCTATCAAATAATGGACGCCGATGACCTAGGTCAGTTATTTGATGAAATAACTAAACTCGAAAGCAAATACACGAGATATCCCAGTTTGCTAGTAATATAGACGACTTTAGGAGAGCGTACTGTGGAGATTCGCCATCAGTGTACGAGATTATCCACAAAGGCGAACAACTGTCGTGCCAAGCGTTGCAAGCAACTTGTGTTTATGAAACGAATATTCCATTGCGAATAGTATCTGCTGTGAGAAAATCAAGCTCAGCGCGATCGATAAGAATCCTGCTGATAACTTGTTTCCCATCCGTTGAACCACCCTGTGTAAATTTCCCAATCATTTTTCTTCCTTTGTCCTTGGCCACTGAATCTTTTCAGGGTAATCTTTGCTTGCCAGCTGCTTGTGCAAGAGGTTCTGGGAGCCATATTTGTTTGTGGTTTGTACGTTATAATAGTCTCTGCCACTGTTAGCGCCGTAAGTATGTTCTGGTCCAGCATGAACCTCAGAAGAACTATCGGAGCCCATTTATCCTCGCAGAAGTTTTTCCCGAACCACGCAGTGATCACGGGTGAACGTCGAACTCAAACCGATCAATCAAGTAAAATCCAGTTAAGTCAGCATCCACTGGTGGAAAACTATTTATTGAAACCCTGGTCAGTTCGTGTGTAAGGTGACCATTCCTGGTAAAATATGGTTCACCTTCGCCACGTTCAAGGAAACTCACTGGGTAGCGAGCAAACATGTCTACGGAAACGACATCATTCGGGTTATAATTTGTGTTCGAGAGACCTCCGTGGCCGTTTTCGACGAATAATCACTGGATATCCTGGGGAAAACTCTTCGGAGTTGGTTTCCTGTCGTTTCTTCCTGGCATAATATAAATCAACAGACATTCGCGTATATGTACACGTGCTTGATAAACTCCTGTTGAAGATGTTCAGTGCGGTAGCAAAAGCTTTTGATAGCATTAACTGATCAAAATCTGACTCATGGTCGGATTTTGGAAACCAGATCGAGACCGGATCTTGTTTAAGACATCTTTGATTGCACGATAAATGTCTCTGGTGTAGTATTTAATGGTATGTTTTAGCAGAAACTGGAGAGAACTGGACCACGAGTGTGCGTTATGCTCCACGATGTATAGTAACCCCCTGGATGTTCTGTATTTTCCCGTGCCATAAAAAGCCTCGCCGATTATAGTCTTTGTGACAATAGGGGTTTTCAAGTTGCGTTCTAACTCAGCAACATCTTCTAGAGTATCTCCTATCTCTCTAACTTGCATTTCCCATTCGGATATGATCTCCAGTCTCCAGACCGTTAAGCCCGCTAAAATGCTCCATGACGCGAGCAGCCACATAGTTAATGGTGTCAGACGTTTTCTTTGGCTGCAGCGACCCTTTCATTGGTTCATAGATTGGATGAAGGCCATATATAACACCGGTTGCAGGATATCCCCTGTCGTAATAAACTTTGTCCATGCCAGTAAGTAATCCCGTGTTTGACTTAGACGTTGTTGTAACAGCCGATAGACCTTTACCGCGTTCCTCACGTACTGTATCAACATTGTCTTGGACAATCCATTTACATGAATGTTTGACAGAAACAAATTTTATTCTGATAAGAGAACTTTTTCGGGGAGTGGGGGTAAAGTGCTAAAATGGACGACGCTCGAACATCGCTTATCTTGCCACTATAAATCCGTCTTTGTTTTATCTAAAACTACCACTTCGGGTACACTTATGCCGCCCCGTCAACAGAAAATTAATTCGCGGCATCGTGAATAAGTATGTGGATCGTTAAAAAGTCTCTTTGGGGTTTGAGATACATGTCAGACGTTTTTGTGTAGACCAAAGAGGACAGTTACTCTGTAAGGTTCAGTAGCTGATTGCTACTGTATTTCCTTCCGGCCTTTTTTATCTTATATATATATATATATATATATATATGTTTCTGTCTGCCTGTCTGTCTCTAACATACCTTACCATTTTTAACCAAAACTATGGTACTGGACAGTTTTCGTTCGACTGTTTTAAAGGCTGTTCGGTCGAATGATCCAATTGTTCACTCTGTGTAATCGCACCATCACCTGTTAGGTTATCAACAATACATTTTACCCTGTAGCCAACTGTGACTTTACCTTGTTGTATGTGGTCGAGGTCTCGTGAGTCTTTATAGCCTCCTCCTACGACGCTGTTTTGTAAATATTTCGATGAATGATCATTTCGCAGTTTTTCAGTCCTGCGGCTGAGTACTGCTAGGATGCAGTTACGTCGCCGTTCATTGATCTCAGATAGTGGTGTTATATAAGTATAATTTGATATCTATCAGGAAATTTCTGATTTTGTATTTTTTGCGACGAGTTTAGAACGTTCATACCATTGCACCTAACTCACCTTTTGACTACCATGTGCGGCACATAGAGGTATTTTTCCACGAACGCCATGTTGAGATACTTCACGTGGAACGTTGCTTTCTTCCTTTCTAATTATGTCATCGTGTATCCTACAGCACTGGTTGACATATTGCTGTCCACAATGTTTTGTCTTTCCTATAAGGAGCCATTTACACTTATTTTTTCCAATCATCGTCATTAGGATTGTAACCTTTCTAATTAATTTTTAATATGCGCGAACGGTAAAGTGATGGGCCGCCCCATGAAAGAGAGAGGGGGCTTTATCTGCTGGCTGCTGCATAGGGGGATCGTGTAGCCCCATTGGAAAGATGGAGGAGAAAGTTTGTGATCGGTTGGCTATCCCTTAGATGCAAAATTGTCAAAATGTATCCGTGAAACGTCTCCATTGAAAATATCATTTACAAGTCTAATGCCTTTCTTAAGCCATAGTTAATAGTACACACTTCTTCCATTTATTGTACTGTAGGTATTTAACCATGTGTGTTTTTCTAAAATTTGCTCGACTGTGACCAATTTGAATAGTCTATTTAGTTCTTGAAATGCTTAAAAAAACCGTCTCCAGAAAGGATTGAAATCCGTTTTGATTGAGTTAGTTTAATCAATCCCAAATAAAAAGGAGTTATCAATATTTGATATTAAAAATTGTAAGTCGTTAACATTCTGCTAAGCCAAATAAGTTTCAAAACATTCATAAAATTTAATAATATTAATCATATTTAATCCCACTTCGTGAAAACCCTTCACAGCAATATTTCGTTTAGTTCTGTTCCCATGGTATATACAACTTGTGAAATAGTGTATTTAGTTGACAGAGAATATGTGTAGGTGGATTTGGTAATGACAATACAAGATGGTTAATTATGGAGATAGCTAAACTTTTTATTAGTACTATGATTATAGCGGGGTTATGGACCTTTTAGTCCCTTGAATTAGCAAGGTTTTATTTTCTCGAATTTTAGATGGGTAAGTAAGAGATGTAATTGTTTCCAAATTAGCTGAAAACCTAACATCTAAGACAACAAATGTAATACATCCCCATTTACGTTTATATTATGGAATATAGTTCATATTACTATCAGAACTACTTCCAATAGAAAACAACTTTGTTTCTCCAATATTTATAATAAGTCTAGAAAATTGTGAATATTGATATCAAATATTCAAGCAGACATGAGAGATTTCTTTGATGCATCATGAGTAAGTGCCATATCAGAAGCATAACAAAAAATGTATATTATTGCACCTATATTTCTTCCCTAATATCCTTATTTTTTATACACCAAATGAGCAAAACTTTCTGTACCAAGAATAAATTTTATGGGAAGAGAGCATGAGCTGAAATTGATTATATTCACAAGTAATGCGATATTTCGTTTCACCGTAGTAATTCTGAGGAGACAGTATATAATCACTATAGTTTATTCAAATTCCGGAAATCTTAGCCTCTCGTTTCTCGGATCTGTGGTGGGAGTCTTAGTGGGCCTTGTAACTGAATAAAATGAGACGACATGCTGGCCAATGTGACTTAAGGAAGTGAAACAACTCCTGTCCCCAGGAACACCAGAAGCGTCATAATCCTTAGAGCTGGCTGTACTCGTGAATTCACAAATCTTAGCAAGCATATGAGCTTTTTCTAATATTTTCAATAAAGGTCAAGGACAAAAGGTAATAAGACGGATTTTGGTATTATTAAATAATTAGCATTCAATGTTAATGAAATAACAGAAGCAAACAAAGTTTAAGAAATCTATACAATGATTATGAAAGCATAGTGGCTTTCAAAGCATCAGTCAACCTAGCGCATAAATAAACCAGTACGTCGGGACTCTTAAGCAGTATAGGATAAGCAGGAGGATGCTATAACTCTTTCTCACGACAAAATTAAAATAGTGAAGGGATTAACATTTTCCGAACACAATATAATCAAGTTTGAATAAGATTTTCATGTAAGTTAGTGAAGCAAATGATCCATTTAAACCAGAAAATGGGTAGATATCTTATCAATCCTTATGGATGGGTACAATATTTCATATAATATACCCAAAGATATAGCAGCTTTTAAAGGCGGTGCCCCTAAAAACAGATATTAGGTGTAGGTGTGTAATTTTCTCACAACATACATCTATGTAACTCCTAACTATATAATAGGCAAGAAAGTTCGACTTTCAAAATATCAATTTATTCGTGCAAAATGATATCTTCTTATTTTAACAGAAGATATTTTTATTATCAGAGGAAACTCTTTTAGGAGATCCAATAGTATCTAATTAGAAGACTTGAAAGGCATAATACTGATGGAATATTTTGAGCAGGTGTGTTACATTTAAAGGGCAAACCAAATTATGTTTTCAAGCTTGAAAGAGTAAACTAAAAATTAATCTTGGAAAGATGTGCTGTAAGAATGGAAATAAGATGACCAATCTTTTAATAATTGTGAGCCAGAAGAAATACTAACGATTTGTATCATGGGCCATATGTCAAATATTAGGCAAACACACAACAAAATAAAAGTACTTTAAGCAAATGTAATGTTTTGGGTAGTGATACTTCATATGTTGGACATTGAAGAAGCACACATTCGAGCGACTATCTAGAGATTATTCTTTAGTACCAGAAAAGATAATTTTAAAAGATGGTGATTTATCACTATTACGGAAAAAATTGATAGAAGATACAATCTGTACAATACGTTCAGTACATAAATTAGTATAAATGTTAGAATAAGTAAATAAAAATTGTCCATAAAGTTAGGATCAAAATTATAAAAGATGCAGAGAGCAGTTTTTTATCAAGAGGAAAGGCTAAAATCATATAGAACTGAACATATCATTGAGACAAAATGCACCTAATAAAAAAAAAGGATTTCCTTAACTTATGCATAATGCTGCCTTCGAAAAAAAAACAAATGGAATGTTGTATGCACTCAGATAAAGCAGTGTTAAACTTAAACTTCGAAAGACTATTGAAGCTAATTAATGCTGACTTTGCGGTTCTACAAGTAAGTTACTCATATATTTTTTAAAAAATTCTGAATTCAAATACTTTTTACGATCAGTTCCTTTGTCTTTATCGATACTCAATTTAAGCTTATTCTTAGTTAATCAAGGATGACATTTATAAATGTTGAACTGACGCTTATGTCAAAAATGTTTCTCTTTATCTCTTTTCTTAGATTAAAGACATTTACAAAAATAGTATTTAAAATATTTATATTTTTATTTTGACACTCAGATAAAGAAATGTGTTAAACTTAAACTTCGAATTAATGCTGATTTTGCGGTTCTACAAGTAAGTTACTCATATTTGTTTTAAATTGCTGAATTCAAATACTTTTTATGAAATATAAAGATATAATTCAGCAATATAAAATATTTAGTATAGTATTTATTTTGACATAAATGTCAAAAACTAATATTCTTCAGCCCGTAAGTGGCTCTGCACTTTTATCACTTTTATACTTGCAATTAGGATAATTCGACATCTAAAACCCAGACGAAGCACTGAAGTGCACAAGATAGAATCATCTCCTTGTATCTGGAAATCACGTGGTGCTATAAATTGATTTATGCATACAATAAACTAAATAGCTTATGTACCAATATTTTGTGCAAAAACCGTGCATTGACCACATCTGATTTCATTTCTTAGTTTTTCAGTCAATGTACAGTGTTATATTTAATATTTTTGTTAAAATATTCTTGTAATATAAATATTTAAGCATCTTGAATTTTGTTTAGTCATTAAGGTTAAATATAACATTACTACAATAAGAAATGGTTAGCTCTCTAATATGCGTTCTTTCAAAATCGTCGAAATCTTAATTATTGGCAACCTCTTTACACTATGACATCATATGGTATGAAAAATATAAGTGTGATAAATTCATACATTAAAACTTTTATTCGTCAGGACCCATTTTTTACAGGATCATTCGTCCAGATGATGAAAGTTTGATCAAAAATAGAAGTGTGGACAGGGGCCAAAGTGTCTGTGTGTGTCATTTGGATTTTTAACGTAGATTTAACAATTTTTCGGACATATCGCTACGATGTCTGCAGTGTGACAGTTTATAGTGCTGTCAAGCACTGGGGCATCATGCCTCAGACATGAAGCATAATGTCCCTCCCAGTCACATTATCCTGACACCAGGCGACCAGTCCTAACACTAGTGTCTAAATGCTGAGCGCCAAAAGAGGCAGCTGTTAGTACCATTTTTATAAGTCTTTGGTATGACTCGTCCGGGATCAAATCCAATATGATATTTGTGCGAGCTTAGCTGTGGTAACATAGAATTTCGTTGGTAACATAGAATTTCCTGTGCAACATAGAATTTCCTGCGCAACGTGCTGACGTCAGTAAGTTTACGCCACTTAATCCTGGCATAACCGTTGATGTATCTGTTTGGAACAATCGTCTGCAGCCTATTCGACTATCTACAAATACGCATGAATGTAGTTTAATATTGAGTTGCTATTGTTGCAGATTGCGGATTCGTGGTATCATTAAGTATGGGGGAAAGATATTACACAAATGGCATGCCAGTAGATTAAGTAGGATATCTCCCAGACGACGTTTTATGTATAATTTTAGCACCCATCAGCTGAACACGGACTATAATATTTACTGCGGCAGAATCAGTGAAAAGCGGAAGCGGACGACTGTGAAAGAAGCCGAAAAAAGGTTGTGATATTACCAGCGGTTGAACGATAGATGACAGTTCCATGTGCAATTTATGCTGATTTTGAATATTTGAACGTTTCCATGAACATTACCAAGGTTCTAACAAATACGACACAGGTTGCATACAAGACTGATACACGATGTTGTAAAGTGGCTAGGATACAGGTGAGGTGTTTTTTTTTTTTTAAATCACTCGAGGTTACATCTAAAAGGATCCAACAATAGCCTACCCCGCCCCCTTGACATGATTTGACATGACTAGACCTATGATGATAATCACCGGGTCAATACTGCTGGTTTTGTGAAGGTAACTTTGGAGCCGGGGCCAAATTATGTGACCATCGTGTATACCGGGGAGCAGCACACAGTGTATGCAATCTACAGTTGCGAATTTACCTTCTTTTAACAACAAACCCTGTGGTATTTCGTACGTTGTGTTGTTTTGATGGTCACCTAATTACTCAAGGAATTGATTGCAGCAGCATCAAAGGTACCAATAAGCATAATCACCATCAACGTGGAAACATTCATTGCAGCTTCTGAATTCTAACCTAAACAAGCTAGGCAGTAACCTTACGGAGGGGTCCAATGAGCGACTCCAAATCACCAGTTGATATGATACCACTAACACTTACAACCTTCAGCTCATGACTAGAAAAGTAGTTTAGTCATATATGTATGTAGTTTACTCATATAAGTGGATAGGACACGTTTGAAGTTCAGTTGCCACATATGTCGGCTCTCGCAACGGTTTATTTACCGATGACTAATAACAGGCAAACAAGGTTTGGTCAGCAAAAACAATAGCGACTATCACGATCTGTGTTGGAGAACAGATGTTCTTCTGCTCGTGTATGCCTTTGAGACGTCTTGCGATACAGCCATGCACGTATACAAGTTAATTCCTCCGAACTATTTTTTGTCACTGGGAATCATGTGGAACGCCTTATTACTTAAAGCACTGGTTGAGGTGAAAGTACCGACACCGACACTGATCAGCACCTGCTTATTGAAAGTGGAATCCCACGACATGTTTTCAATCGGGAGCAACTGTTACGCACGCGTCTACAACCCAGCTATGAATGGATAGGATCCCACGACCCCCAAAGTTTACATCATGTGTCTTGACACCAACAGTTGTATAGATGGGCAATGATGCAGAACATCCCTTTTGAATGGAGACATTGACAAACATGTACATGAGTAAAATCATAAACAGCGACCATGGATACTTCTATTGAAGTTGATCTTAATAATCTGGACGATCTTTGCCACACTTATAATGATCATACTCTGCACTGGTACCATGCGGTTATCCGCGTATCAAGCAGGATTAATGAATCCACCCAGCTATGACTTAAAGCAATCATGCTTTTCATGTACAGAGCCTACAGCAGTATCCATGATTCGGGATGCGCAAAAGAAAAATCCACCGAGTGTTGCAGTTTCGCCAAAGTACATTTATGACCCGTGCATTCTAATGAAAACAAACCTGCGTACCGAATCGACGAATGAGTTTCAGAAAGATTGTTTTCAAGCTACCGAACAATACCATGTTCGGTTAGACTATTGAGAAATCTTCGGAAACGGATTCGAGTCGACCTTGTCGTTGTTAGTGAACAAGATAAGCTTCGAAGGCTTATTACTGACCCAGTATCCTAGTCCCGAAAGATCTTCGATGATGGACTTATTGCTGTACACAGATAAAAGTCGACATTTAAGTTGACAAAGTCTGTGTAAGTTGGCTGCTCTGTTTTGGACTTTTTGAAACTGCTCATGTATGATATACTTAAGCCGCGATAAGGCGAAAACATCAAGATTCTGCACACGGACTTGTTCTCGTTATTGATGCATATTATCACCTATGATGTATTCACCGACGTGCGTGACGCGTGGCTAGTAAATGGGCTTGGCTCCAGCCAGTAACCGAAAGATGCTGCTCAGTAACGAACATAAAAAGTTGTTGGTAAATTCCAAGATGAGTGCTCGGATAAACCTATTGAGTAATATGTGGGACTGCATCCAAAAATGTATTCGATCGTGGTTGCTGTCTCTAAAAGCATCAAGAATGCGAAAGGTGTCTCAAAGGTGTCAAAATTATATAAAAGTATCTAGGACAGGATATGTATGTGGAATATCATCGCAAGCAAAGTGGATTCGCACACATAGCACATCTGATTCAATCAGAGAAACACTATGGATGTGCGTCGTTGCAACAAGGTCAGTTTGTTTCACTTGAAACGACACATAACGCTGGATTATCCCTGATGACTACTTACGTTTATCGGCACGCGCAGATCCCAATATAACCCTTGGATGTAGTTCCGTATCCGCTGGAACAACTTGCAATTCCTCTTGTGTAAATGCTATACGTGATGGTTGTACCGCAGAGCAGTCTCCAGCATATCACAAATGGTAACATGTTGGTTATTTAGGAGTATCAATAAGGTCAAAGATTGTAAATGCATCAATGGACCATGTCGTTGTCTGCCTTCTAACATACCGCCCCTCAGGTACCAAACAAAATTGTTTCTGAGTGCGACTAACGCAGGTGATTGTGAAATCATTTTAAAGGTAACGGTGACAATTTTCTGCGCAATATCGAGCATTCTAGGTTTGAGTGTACTGATGTCTGAATACTCGACTCGCAAGTATACAGTTAAATTGTTCCACAATAACCTGGTCACGATGACAATTACCTTGTCCAAGAAGAATCCGCAACGTATATTTTGTTTAACAACAACGCAGTGGAACCAGAAAATTCGTTGCATGGGTCCTTTTGCAAGAAACATAGCCATTTCAACGGTCCGTATGTGTAAATACGTCTAAGCGCATCTGTATCACTCGCTAAATTTTTAGACATCAAAGGCTCTGCATTTTGTATCTACTGGCAATATCTACAATGGTCAACGCATACTTGCATTTAGGTTCGCGTACCCGTACATGTGAGGAAAAATACCATCAACGTTTGTCACAATACCTGTTTGGTCAACCATGCTCGATCAAACCCCGTGGATAACCCTTTTCCGCGCTTGCAAACCTTTCAACAGGAGTTTCAACCCTCTATAAACCTGGAGGACGGTAATAGACTTATCCACTTTTATTATAATCAATGTGCTTTATCTCCAGTGAGTGTACTTTGTCTGCCTCCCAGTGGAATCTTAGTATACTTACTTGTATGTAGTATGGTCAGAATGGCGATTCTTTCTTCTAGTTATAATTGATCGCGTTCAAGTCGTGGATGAGATCTATATCAGCACGTTGGCGTGCATTGATATCACTAAACGTTTTAACTCCAGCTTTGTTTGGTTGTGAGAATTAAGTTGTATATCCAGCCGTGTTCCAGACCCATACAATTCTTTCAGAAGATGTACCTTTCACCAGAGTATTTGCTCCATGGTATCTCAGGTAGCTTCGCAACATGACAGCCACCGAGCCGTTTTTACCCGCTTATGCGTTTGCCAGTGGAACCAGATGTTCTCACAAATGTGAACTTCTTTGAGGCACACCTAAGTTTAAATGATTGCAACTCTGCACTCACGTGTTTGAATCCACGTTAGATATGCAGCACTTACTTTCTTGCGACATTGCACACAAAACGAAGACATAATTGTGTTTCTACAATAGCTTCCTCACTGTTGACATAAGTGGACTCGCAAAGCCTAAAGAGTAATTAATGAGGTCGCATTAATTGGTCTGCGGTTAAATAAAAATATCATCAATTGTTACGTTTTGCAGTAACTTATGGAAGACAACGATGATGTATACAACACCAGTGATGAATTCTGAGTCAATTCTTCATCAAATCAATGCTGTGATGCTGACTGTCTTTACAAATGCACCCCAGTGCGTCACGTCGATGATTATTATCTGATAACAAAATAAACCTGAATGTATATATTTCTACACCAATCACCATGGTGGAAGGGTCGCACAATAGAGACAACACTAACGTCACTGTTCGTGTTTCACAGTTAGTCTAATATCCGATCACAATTATTCCGTGCTTTTGATGCGAATAACTTGCTAGCGGTTTTGCCAGATGATTCACAACTTGGGATATTGTAGAAAGGTCCCCTAGGTGCGTACAATAATGCCTCAATCAAACATGAGATCTGACGAACAATTTCGTTGGTGACCGACAAATATTGTAAACTTTTGATATGCTAGCTAGAACCCAAGTACAGCTCTGTCATCTTGATTGAATCTCAGCAATATATGGTCAAAAGTAGACAGCTGACGCTAAGAATATGTCTTGGTTGTTAAAAGGATATTTCCGAAAATAACAAATTCTGCTATTACACAGATAAAAAAATTCCTGGATGTAAAGATGGCATTGACGGACAAAGTAGCAGTATGATAATATCAATTGTTTTGGTTATTTATCTATGCTGAAGTTTTCTCCCCACATCTGTTTTCTCATGCATAGGCTCCTCATGGCAACTTTCACGCGTGGGTTCGCATGCGTAAATGTAGATTTGAGGACAAAGTTATGGGAGTAGAAGGCTTTGACCTAGATGAGCAAAAAATACAAGACCACCGTCATCATACTACTTATGGTGATGAAGATGTTGATTATTTTTACCGTCTTGCAGATGTTATTTATTGTCATTTCTATGACCGTTTTGCAATTGTTGTGTTTTGTAATTACTGTCTATGTATCTTCGAAGGTAGGATGTAGATGATGGAGAAAAACAAACATGAGTTAAGTTATATTAGCACCGCTACAAAATACGCTAAAGGCTTGAATCATAGATTAAATTTTTTTATTTATTTTGTTTGTGAGGGTTGGTAGCCTAGTGGGTTTTTTTAAACTTAGGTTTGATGGAATGGTGGGTGGCCAAGTGTTTTCGTGCAACATTTGAGTGATGGTGGGGAAATGCTTTTTGGAACTATTCACATGGTATCGCACTAGCGACTTTCTGAAAAATATATTAGAAATTAAGTTCGGAGTCTGGGGTTTCTGAAAACATTGGCTCACAAAAGTTTGGGTGGCCAAATGTTTTTGTCAAAACAAAAAGACATGTCCTCGTGTGGTAGGTAGCTCACGAGTGCACGGAAACATCTATAAAGGATGAGAGGGTGGTTATGTATGATTATAGTGAGAAATTTGAGGATAGGAAGGTTGGTAGCTTATGGCTTGACAAATAATTTAAAAGTATAGAAGTGTAAGAGAACTAGACTAATTTTTGACGATCTACTTTGTGAATGTTAAAGTCTGCATAACGTTCATTTGTTCGCCGGTACACAGTGACGTCTATCACTTCATGAAATCGTGACAATAACACGTTGGAAAAGGTACATGCTGCATGTTCTCGCTATTCGAATGAAGAAGTGTGCGTGTACACTGGAGACGTTTGGTTAACAATCGCCAAAGATAAGACCAGTTGCAAGTTAATACATTTGTTGTACATACCATGAATACTACATTTGTTTTCTGTATTGCTATATAATAGCTGGCGCAAGAATCGATCACGTGGGTGTGACAAACGAATACTATAATTCTGAGATTCGTTACATGCGGACATCAAATACGTGTTCTTGCCATCGCGCCAATTAGTCTCACACGGTCACATTGGGCATACCCGCTAGATATATAAATTTTGACCATGTTATACTCTGTGAATATTTAAGTCAATCTTAAAACAAGACAAGGTGCATATAATTTTTTCATGTAATGACTGCCTTGATAGGAATTATTGTTTTTACTTACCTACGTTGATACTCGTGGTATTATTATCCCCTATTACACAGCATTCCTGAGGGAGAAAGGAAAATGACATCGAGTTGTATACAAAATGTGTGTATATATATATATATATATATATATATATATATATATATATATATATATATATATATATATATATATATATATATATATATATATATATATATATATATATATATATATAAAATCTTAATTTCACTCACATTAACCTCTCCCCCTTGTAATTATATATGGTTATTACTGATAGCTGATAATATGTCTTCCAGTGTTTTCACACGAATGTTAAGCTCATTAACTCGTATATATTCATTATTCTCTTACTTCACACATTTCAAACCGCTCTGAAATTGTTGAATTGATGATGCTTATTCCCTCATCGTCACTCTCTAGGTTGATATTTCAGCACTTTTGTTTTCTTAAATTGGCCGTAAATTTTGCTATATAATTCTATAGCTTGTCAATGAAATGATATATTACTTAATCTCCTGAAATCAAGAGTGTTTTAAATATTTTAGAGTTATCATATACTTGTTTTGTAGGTTTGAAAGTTCAGTAGATTTTTCGGTTGATATATTATTAACTTTTATACAAAATACCTGAGGGCCCCGAGTGGCTGAGTGTTCTAAAGCGCTCACAGTTCCGGATCACTGACATCCCACCTGTCTACGTGTCTTCGAGCCTCAGTCTCGGCTAACGTGGCTACGTGAGAAAGTTTGCCAGTAGCTTCTCGTGGGTCGGTGGTTCTTCCCCGGGTTTTCTAGGGTTCTTCCGCCACCAGTTATACTGGCCACCATGTATATAGCCTACCTTATGTTGAAGAATGGCGTTAAACCCTACAACAACAACAGCAACAACAACAACAACAAAATACCCGATATGATTCGTCTGCCAAATACCAAGTACCAAATAATGAAATCGTCACATTTAGTACACCGTGCTGTTTTGTATAACATACATGTTTTTACTAATTTAGGTAGAAGTCGTGAAACAGATTATTTGTAAAGTGTTCTTATGTTTAGATATGTAATGGGACTATGAATACCTGAGGTGAGAGTGGCAATGAGGTATACAAAGAGTGCTTAAGAGTGTAGTGATTTCCAGTAAACTTGGCAATGTAGCTACGTGGTATTGGACTGAGGTAGACGGGTGAATGGTTACCAGTTTTATCCTTCCAGCTATTTGATAGTAGTATTGTTGTATAAGGAAGGCGTGCACCACCAGTTGGCAGTAGATCATTATGTTGAGGACAACATAATAATGAATATTTAGCTAAGTAGTGTTCGACAATGTAAGCTAAGTAGTATATTACTGCTTGAATTTAGCCTATTTTGGCTACGAAAGTTTATCACGCTAATATTCGGCTATTAAACCACAGCACGGTAGAATGTGACTATTATAAACTGTCAATGATGTGATTACTATAGTTAATTATTATAGTACTGACTTTTATGTATGACATTGAATATTTTCTTGTTATGCTTGTATTAGTCATTGTCATTTGTGTGAGAGGAAGAGAATATACATATACACTTTAATACATTTCATATCACTGAATGTACACGTTTTGTTTTCCTTAAGCTCATTTTGGTCTCAAAGGGTTACAAGTTCAGCCTCGTTACAAACTTGTCCTCTCCGTTTATTTATATCGTCATTGACCTATTTGGAAGACTAATGTTTTTGTACAGAAGCTTTATTACTTTGTAGAACGGGTGTTCAAGACAAAGTCATTGTTTAGTGATTGACATATTCTACTATTTTCTCCTTTTTTGTGTCCACTATAAAGTAAACGTAAACTTTGAAGGGCATCTTCAAGGTACTTTTGTCATTTATATAAAATTGAACTGGCATAGCCATTATAATCGATTGCTTTTAAGTTTCCATATCGAATTCCGCTATGTAATCTGCTTATGGTAGCCCTATCCCATAGAAACTATCCGCTATTACGCCGTACGAGATCTAAATCACCCACATACACATTTTTTATAAACAGGGTAGACTTAGGAGTCTTTACAGCAATTCTTTATATTGTTTAGTTGATCAAGGAAAAATTGCATCTGTTTATGTAAATGCATTTATAAACTGTTAGCGATTAAATTCTAGTACTTTAGAATTGTACTTTGTTATATTCAGTGTAATTATTAATCGTGGTTATTAAATCATAAGAATTGTTTTCAACATTCAATATCTAAGCTTTACTCCCTGTTGCTATTAGCAGTCATTCCTTCCTAGACTATTCGGGTACTTTTCAAGATTATAGAATCTCTTGTATATTCATATAGTCTTGGTTTTATTTTTATCGTTTATTTACTAGAATATGCTGTTCTTATAATCATTTCAAATAATGTAATAAACATCCACAAATTCTCATTAGATAATATAATGTACCATGCTTTTTCCAATTCGACACGAAGATTAGATTGTTAATTGTTCATAGACTGTCATTCCATGGTAATATAGGTGGGCTTCACCACTGGGCTGCCTTCCAAATATGACAAAATAAGAATAGGCTCGATTCAACCTACACGCAACAACTTGTCTCGAGAGGATTGGTTCTATGCAATAATCCTGAGAAATTGTACTAACACTGAGTCCTTTAGGTTTATTTGCCGCTACGTCCCTGCAAATATTCTTCGTATTTAGTAACCATATGAAATCAGTCGTGATAAATTTCATTATCGATGCTTGATTTACTTGCCATTTCATTATTATTCAATTAGAGCAGATGCTACAATATCGTCATATTTTGAAACTTGATTTTGTTCTAGCAGCAATTCTGTAAACGCCAGAGAAAAGTCTTCTGAAGTAGTAGATGAAACAACTATTCAGTTAGATAAACTTGATACGAAAACCTCAACAAGGTAAAGAAAAACAAACACTTGCTGTTTTAAACTTTTTTCTTACACCTATGTAATGTTCTATCTCTTTAAACAAGGTAATGTTTTATCTCTTTACGTAACGTATTTCTGATTTCTGTGATTTTATCCACATGAAGTTAATTCCATGGTCGTTAGGCAATTTGTCTACCATTTAAACATATTAACCTATTGCCTTTACAGTCAATAGATCTGTATAGTTAGACTATTAAATATATAGTTAATCTATGTAATTATTGTATCTGGTAGTACATATTGTATCAAGTTTCCTTTCAGACAATCGCCCTCAAAGAAACTGGAATAATCAATGCTATTTTTCTATACCATTTCAGTTAGGGAATCTATTTTAAATGAATATCCTTTTTTAAATCATTCGGTAACTTACTGTAAGAGATGAATTTAATCCTGTCTGATAATTATGATTAATTATGGGTTTCTTTTCGCTTTCCATTTATTGATTAAAGTGGTATTAGTTTTAATATTTAGCTATTTGTTTTATATTCAGTCTTCTATATGCTTGCTGTTCTACTAATTAGGTAGAAAATATATTAACTGTAAAGTTATTTTTTATAATTTCTAGAACATGGATTCACTTTATTTATACTCTGCGTGCAGACTACTATAGAGTTAGTAGGCTCTTCCGTCCTGATTATATCAGAGGTGTTTATTTGTTGTAAATATTTCGCTTTGAATAAGTAACGCCTTTCATATAGCAATAATCAGATCACTTGCCAAGCAGTACATTTTGTTCAGTTTTACTGTCTTATATGTCTTCTAACGCCAGTAATCTCTGCCAAAATATTTACTGTTTTAAACTAGTATGCATTGACTGTCCCACAAAAATATAACTGTATGCGAGTATCTTTCTTTTGCGAAGCTACTTTCTTTCGTGATGATTTAGAAACGTTCCAGAAACAAATACAAAAAGCTAAAGGTGTAAAATGCTAATATTTTTTAAAGCTATTGGTATATGAGCATACACTTTTCGTAAAGCCACATTATTTTTTTCAAAACAATTGGACGAGATATCAGCAGCAGTTTGATTACCAGGAATACTTATAGGTTCATTGATAAAATCAGAAAAATATATATGATAAAAGAACGTATGTTTTGAAAATATTGTGTGAGAGTGCAAATTAACGTTGAAGTGGGTGGTTTTTATAATGTATCACTCAAAATAGTGCTGACAAATCGATATTTAATTAACAAAGCGTGAATTATGGAAAAATATCATCCAACAAATTTGTAATTTGTTATCGACAGAAGTTTCACTGATCTTGTACTAGCTACAAATGGATAATATTCCATGCTCATAGTTTCCATATAAATGTACACAGACAAATTATGGGCTCCAGAGTCCGGTTAGGAGGTTTCTAATTACATTCTATTGTTTTGAAAATAATAATAATAATAATAATAACAATAATAATAACAATGATAAACTTAGCATGTTATTCAGTTTCTAAAGTTTGTCATTTTATTAACAGCATTTGAAGATAACTGAGAACAGCTCAGAATAATTTTGAAACTAAAAGCCCCCACACAATCGGGTCTAAAGAATCTGACATCCAAATCGATCGAACTTTCTTTGCAAGCGTTCTCTTTACAAAACGAACTATGGTATGTAATCATTCTCGACAATCGCTTGTAGCTTTGTCGTTCTACAAATACTCAGCAATTGTCATTATGCGTTGATTTAAACAGTGTTTAACAAAATGATTACTCGTTATAATCATCATGCCCTGTAACATCACTTACAAAAGTCGCTAAAGTAATTTATTTTCTTTCAAAATAAATAAATGATGTTGCCTTTGCAGCAAGTTTCCATACACATCTTGAATGTTAAGTGGTTAGAGCGTCCGCCTTTGATGCGGGAGGTCGCGAGTTCGAACCCCGGCCGAGTCATACCAAAAACTTGAGCAAAATGGTACTAACAGCTACATCGCTTAGCGCTCAGCTTTAGTGCTATGACTGGAAGGCCTGGTGTCAGGATAATCTGACTGGGTGAGATGTGATGCAGCGTGTTCTGCGGCGTGATGCCCAGTGCTAGCCATCACTATAAACTGCCATACTGCATACATCGTAGCGATATTAGTGAAAAAAAATTGTCAAAGCTTCGTTAAAAATCCAAATCACACATTGCTTTTGTAATATTAATAAATAATATAAAAAAAAATAATTTCCCTAGATATATTCAGAATATGTATATGAAATAATAGGTGTAATACTTATAGGTTACTGTATTTGCATGGGAAAATATGAACGAGTTTTTCGGATGGATATACTGCACGACCTTTGGGAATGAAGTATATCCATCCGACAAAACAGTTCATACTTTCCATACAAATATAGTAACCTTTTAATCATATGGTCATTTCTTATTCTACCTAAGGCTTAATTATATATACAAAAATACACTACAAGAAACAAAGTAACTGATTTATGCTGTATTCCAAGCTAAATACACATGGCTAGCGCAGATTCATCATTACACAACAGCAACATTACTAATGCGCATATAACTCCGCCCAGATACATTTGAACCTAGTCGCGCGCTAGATACCACTTCCGAAAGAAAATGGCGTTTTGGTCTACTTAAGATTGAACTTTAGAGTTCTATTGTGAATGACTGTACATTGCAACAACTTTTTCATTTAGTCTGGAATGAATAGATTTTGGTATTTTTGTCGATTCTACTAAATTTCGTGATAATGAGTGGATTTATCTGTGTCAATTCTACATGAAGTACATCTGATTTCAGCAGAAAGGGAGCAGCGTGTTAACGTCTGCAAGTGTTTCTGTTCTGTCATTGAATGTTTGAAAAATATGAAGTCTTTCAATTGTAAGTATCAAAAAGACGCTAGAGAACATAATGTTTGTTTCATTTTGAGTGCAGTAAGGAGGATGTAATTGCACGTGGAATGTAGTCGAAATTACATTACAATTTCGAAATATGCAATCAAGCTTTGGAACCCATGACATGGCTCATGTAATGCGGATTTGCAGAACTAAGAAATTACATTTAGAGGATATTCAGGATGTAAAACTGTAAGTATATTTTTTGCCATTCTTATTACCAGCTATAGAAGACACGTTTATGCATTGTCACTTGCGTGTTATTTGTAGGGACCCAGCAATTGTTGGACCTCCTGGTGTCTTTCGCTAGCCTAAATCCGAAACATTGTATCAAAAAAGTTAACTCGAAATATTGCAAAGCAACTGATATGTGGCAGTCCACGAAACATCTGCTTTAGTTCATTCAGAAAAAAATTCAATCAACCAAATCGTAGATGGTCTACTACATGAATGTACATGATTTGTTTACAAAGTAGTTCCTAATACACTACTGGGCACACCTGTCGTTCACGTGAATGTAATATCGTAAAATATTGCACGATTTTGACATTATATAGTTAATGGAGACAAAAATGAGCTCATAATAATTTGGTTTTCATTCTATTCATATATATATATATATATATATATATATATATATATATATATATATATATATATATATATATATATATATATATATATATATATATATATATATATATATAATGAACATGGTACACAGATGTTAGCAGAACTTCAAATACCACGTGATACTGTGGTCTCTGATTGTCATTTTCGGTACGATCGCTGAAACTTTCCTCGCTTTCTTTGCATCCATCGTCATTATCTAACTGTCCCCTCCTTGACTCAGCAGAAACTATATTCCCTTGTCTCCCTTGTCTTTCTGTTTCTGCGAATGCATTCACATTGTTTATCTGGCATCCTATGATAGAAATAATAGGCATTATGTTATATAGGTGTGTTTCACCAACACTTACATCCATTACGACTTCATATAGCTGCATCATCCCATAAGTGCGAAGCCAATGGTTTTGTGAAATTCTCCTGTGCTTCGTAGTACTGGGACAATGGAGTACAAAGATATAAACAAGCTGAATTTTGTTAGAAGCGAAATAGTGGAAAGAAGCATATATTTCAAAATATAAATAACTGCATTGCTTAATATTTCATTTAAAGCTTTCGCGCTCGGGTAGTAATTGAAATAGAAACAATGAAAACATTTATTTCTCTAAATAAATAAAAGTCACTTCACTGAGAAAACTACCAAAAATGTTTGGATTATTTAAATGATTAACATGCGAACAGATGTTTCACAAACTAGTACAAATGTTGGATATTAATCTTTTGATTCCGAAATATGGATATTATATAATTTTTGTTAGATGTTTAGAATTCTTAAGCATGCTTTCTTCCTAATATGCATTTCGAACTTTGAAAAGAACATTATGTCCATGCGCAATCTCGAAATCAAGGCAAAGCATTTGTAATCTATGATGGTGGAGTTGTTTACAAAGCCTGCCATCCGCATGCTTGGTTTGAGCTGAGTGTTGAAGTGCAGGAAGGACCGAGCGATTACATTGTTAGAACTTCTGTCCAGACAATTTATCTGAATTAGCAAGTTTGAACAGAAATGAAAGCGGTGGCTGAAGTGGTGTAGAAAATTATTCCTTCCTAATCTTGACCAAAAACATTCTGAAAAAAGGTAACCGACATCACATCAAGCGCTGCCCTTTTTATAGTAAAGTAGTTGTTATTAAAAATTAAATGATCACTGGATATGTATGGAAGTGTAAATTTTACCAAATAATTCACAAAGTAAATTGGGTCAAGGGATCTGTCTAGCTTAGAAAACCAGTGATCCCCTTAGAAGGGCTTATGTCCCACTTTCCTGTATAAAGTAATGCAAGAAAAAAAAAACAATAATGAACCATGTGAAAATTTAAAGGGCCATCAAGGAAGCTATATTGCCGAGAATCTTTAAATGTTACCTTTGAAGCAAAAGATATGGTTTTTTGGATGCCAATTAAAAATTATTTCAGTATAACTGTATATGTTGTACGTTTCTTGCAAACCGATACTGGTCCATCACTGATGCATTCAAGTCCGAAACATTGGCAAATGGAAGTAATTTAATGGTAAAAAATGTGCTGGTGAAATCGAGAAGATATGACAAATATTTTCATTGTTGGGAATCGGAGAAAAATATTTTTCAAATCTAAAGAACTCTTACTGGCATTATACTGAAGAAGATAATAACATCAGTCAATACAAGCACCAAAACGTGCACGTGAATTTCGATACGCCAAAAGAACAGGCTCAAGGTTCTACCATGAAAAATATATTCTATTTCAATTTAAAGATATAAAGCTGCAAACCACTCTAAACAAAATAAAAATAATCCTTAGAAAATAACAATGAATACTGGATACATAAAACGAAACGAATGCTACAAAAGCAATACATACTCGATTAATGGTCGCAATAGGATAAGGATAGGTTTGCAAAGGAAAAAGAAGTTTAAAGTAACTTATGTGGCATGTAATAAAATTCACAATTTGAAATTCAATGGTATTCTTCAGTTACTATGTGCATAGTTAGTGTAAATACAGCATGTTAGGTAATCTTTCTACATTGATCATTATATATTACACAGTATCTATACACTTTTTAAAGTCAGCATTGATATATTAAATGACATTTGTAATGTAATATTAGTACCTATATAAGCTATTCTTTTTCTTGTTTTATAATCAAAAAGGGATTAAATCGATTTTTGTTCTTATGGTTTCCATAAGTATTCATTATATATAGCTGTATCTTGCCTGAGACATATTCTCCAATTCATAATCGTGATTTTCACCTTTTGTCACTTATGATGCTCTATATTCAGTGTAATTATAAATCATAAGAAAAAATAAATTGATACAACGCACAATGATTTGTCAATATCGTGAGATCAGGTGACATGGTAAATATATCGTTCCTTTTACCATAGGCTGAACAGCTTCAGTACTAATGGTTTGTACTCTTGGTCCAAACAATCTCAGTTTGTCACTAATTATACCTTACTCTAGTTTACTTGTTCTCACTGGCGCTGGTTACCATAAAAGGTAATCATGAATCTCAGACCATCATGAGAGTGTTCAGCCTAAACAAAAATCGTCACAACCGTGAGAAATGCTTTGTGTATGATCAGCATTATTCTGATAGTGTCACTGATGAAAATGTTTCTATCTGTTTTACGTTTTACAGGTACAGTTAAACTAGTCATTCTATCCTAGGTTTTTCCACTTGTTTTATTCTATTTGGAGTGTGCGACATAAAGTAATATGGTTTAAAATGCCTAACACCCTGGAAAGTCTTCCCGTTTGTTCTGATTTATATATTTCCATATGTTGCCATCTTTCTATAGCTATCTACTTAGCTATATGTAGTTATACAGATGCCTATTCTTAAGAAATGTATCGCCTACATAAACCATACGGCCAATGACAACTGCAATAGTTATATATTCAACAGTTATCTGCCAACCATACGAATTGTCAAAATCATCAAGTGTAGTTTTGTCTAAAGTACGACCTGTGTGAGATTGAGTGGAAAAATATCGAGACAAAACTTCATCGAAACTATTTATGTACTGAGTAACTACACCTTGCTCTCTTAGTCTTTTGTTTAGGTAATGTAGTGACTTTGTTCTGTTTTTGTTGAACTCGTTGATTTTATTGCATTTCCTTATATTGCTATCGAGTCTGATCTTTTCTCGTTATCTCCATTTGGATGACAACCTTAAACAGTAAATTATTTTCTATCAATGATACTCCATTAGGAAGTGAAGTTGCCATTTTGATAAAGTTTATGACGTATCCCATTTTAAAATCTAACTTTATAGAATGAAGATATAATTATATTAAACTATTGGGCCTAATCTAAGTCTAATTTGTTCAATATTTTATCTTCTAAATAACTCCTTACCTTAATCGTTCATTCTGGTGACTATATTAATTGGGCTCTTTCAAATAAATTGGTTACTTCAATTCCTTAATCATATATACTACATGCAAGAGAATGCTATTAGTTACCATTAATATAACATATCTCAAATCAATTTCACTTTCAATATTTTCAATTAACTTGATAAAACTTGAATATAAGCCGATATGTTCATTTTCTTATAGCTCACTTATTCTGCAAAATGTGATGGAGGATAATCAAATCCAGATGCATTATATATTATTTGTGGTGTTGTGAAACTAGCAAATATAGTAGCACAAAAAAGAGAAACAAACAAACAACGCTAGATGTTGATATTCGCCTTCATAATCTTGTCTTCCTTAGCGAATTGAAAACTAAAATCACTTGGATATATTAAAGATATTTTCTGTGATTTATTGAGCCATAAACGGCAACTTCATTTGCCTGCGCTATTGTAAGGATATATGTAATTGACATATCATGAAAACCTATTACTTTTCCATACTCATCTTTAATGTTGATATTCAGTCTGCTTACAGTTGGTTTTTATCATTATTCATGTGGTCTATTGACAATGCACGGATTGAAATCACCAGGAGATGCATTATAACAGTTAAAGATTCAAAGAGATTTTAACGAGAGGTTGAAGACTCCGCATTTTCGTCATAGTAATTATTTGTATGTTTAGCTGATCAAGGAAAATATGTAACATTTTAGGCTTGATGAACTAACAAACTGCGAGTCGGTGAATATTTGTACAGCTCTCTGACTATTCAATCCTAATTATTTAGAGTTACACTCGGTTATATGCACTGAGTAATTATTACATGGAGTTTTTAAAACTTTTCGAGTCATGTTTCTGGCATTCAATATCAATGACTTCTTCATTTGTTATGACCACTAGTCATTATCTAAAGGACCTGCATCACGCACATTCTTTTCAGGTTGTTCGATTCAAGTTTGAAGTAACGATCTTGTCGATTTCCAAATATCTTAAAACAATGTTATATTTAATTGTAAAAATTAAAAACATCCACTCTGATCATATTATCATTTTAATTTGATTAATTTGTCTCTACATGCAGAAGCATAATACGGCAGACTGTTTGTAATTTGATAAAATTTTTTAAGTTAGTCTCATTTGAGTTTTAAAAATTAACGTTTATTTCTTTGACAGGGTGCTAGCCCTGCTAATGTTGTAGACTATATTCTGGATTTCAAAAATGAAAGTTTGTTGACTTAATTTCTTTCGCCAGCTTTTTCTAAATTAGATTCATAAGTCAGTATTTACTGCAGAGTGACTTTGATAAGAATACAATTGTGAATATAAAGACCCGTTTTTCGTGTTTCTTCCCTCCGATTATGATGGGTTACGCGCATTACCTGCGCGACGTGTGAATCCGTGTCTCTATATGCTACGTTTTGGTACATATATTTATTTTTTTTGTAGTTCCTCGGTAGTTGCCTTCTATAAACAGTTTCTAACCTCATCTGGTCTGGTTTTATTTCCCTTTATCTAGCTACTTCCATGCAAAATGTCATATACTCTCCTTGAACTTTATGATACAACTGCGTCAAACTCGGTCTAGTGGATTTCGTCTTATCGCAGTGTTGACCATCTGATATTGTTCAACATTTGATATAATTTTCGAAGGCCTTTATAAGTGGTCATTTCTTTCAAAATATTTATTTGAAAAGTTTCAAAAGTTGTTATTCTTATAGTATAGGTTGGAGAATGATGAGTGTTTATACCTGAATGCCAGATATTTGAAATTATTATGTTTTCTTTAGTGTTATATTTAGTAGTTTTATTTTAAAATCAACTTGTAACATTTGAGTTTTACCTTTAAAATGTTAAAACTAGATTCAGATTCTTAGACATCTAGATGTACAATCACAGTATAAAACGGTTCTTTTTACCGATACATGTATAGGGCAAAATGTGGAAATAATGGCTTAAAAAAGTAAAACTCTTGACCAAATCCGGAATCATTAGGTCTTTTTATTATAAAAACAATGATCAGAAAAGAAAAATATTTACCCTCTCCACGTTTTCGCTTAGAGTACATAATTACTAAATGTATTCGATCATGCTAGATAACTCGTAAAGATACATGCCATTTGACTGAAGGAAGATATCTATATACAAATTTATTGCATATTCCTTGATGACAAAAATTCAAATTTTGGGGCAGTGAAACGTTATATTCTAAATTTGGATATTCTTTAAGATTTGTAACCGAATTTGGTGACTCTTTATGGCAATTTCACGTCGTGTACCAGATATATCTTTCCAAAGAAATGTATCCGTTTAATGTGAATACAAAATGCAAGGAAGTTGTAGACCACAATGCATCGTTCGTATCATCAAACGAGCTTAAAAGCTTGCATTTTATGGAAAGGATGAAGTTCTCACTCTCATTTCCAATTTATTAAGTCTAAGAGATATTAGTAGTAAGTCTAACTTGACTCATTCACTTTAAAGACTTTGCTTAGTATAGCTGAGTGGTACTTATATTTATTACTAAGAAATCATATCAGATCCAAGGTGACACATGGAAATCGCCTCAGTGGGAATTGTGCGAGCTAATCAAGAAGTTTATATTCACTTTGAAATTTATGTTGTGTTGGAATCAACGTTGCGTTCCAAGTCGGCATTGTTCTACGACTCATCCCACCATTTATAGCTCTGTGGCATCCATCCCTCCCCCCATGAAAACACCAATACCGGCCATCCCTACTGCTCCTTGCAAAGGAGTATTAAGTTTTGTATAATGTCATAATACCCTTGCGGAGCCACATTGTTATATTGGTAAAAATAATCTGAATTGAATTCCGTTATTCAGTACTTACCTTACCTGTATGACGACACCCATTTAGTTTGACCAAAAAAAAGATATGTGTTGAACCTAACAAAAATCTTGATTCTGTGTGTTATAATTCTAAACGAGGAATCAAGGTTTGTTTGATACGCCTTAAGTGTCAAACTCAGTAAACGCCAATATAAAACTTAATTCATGTTGTAGTTGGTAAACGGGCCAAATAAATAACATAAATTTAATTTTGTATTGATTTCTTGGAGGGGTGTATTATTCATTTTTCCATAGTGCGAATACCTTTATATATCGAATTTTGCTTACCCATATTAAACAGGTGTCATAGCTCAAGTGGTTAGAGCGTTGTAATATATTATACATTGAGAGGGGGACACAGCAAGTTAGAATCGGGAAGATTGTCGAGTTTAGCCTGAATTGCATACATGAACTGAAAGTCACCATCATGAATGTGTCGATTGATTTTAATTATGTCATTTAGACACGCAAGTGTGTTTTTTGTGTGGTATCAGCACTTGAACGTAAATAGAGGATCTCAAACGTGTAACGACTTAATATTGAATTTAAGAAACGAGTTGAATAATGTCCAGCTTTTGCGAGCCAAGGCTCGCAAAAGCTGGACATTATGTAACGAGTTTCGTAAATGTAATATTAAATCATTACCCATTTGAAATTCTTTTTATCACATAGTTTAATTTCAGTAGAAATTATTTACATAGAAAGAAGAACGAATAATTTCGTTCATTCTGACAGACGCTCTATCTTTAATTTGTTGTGCGTAAAAAATAGTCACAAAGTTGAAATAGTAAAAGTATATTATACATTTTTGATAACTATAAATCAAAGAATAAGTGTCCATCCAAATAAACAGAACAATTTACAAAAGACAAAAATTTGTCAACACAAAATGCCCAATGTGCGTAATATCACATTGTTTGATACGGTGCACAGTACCGGTTTGAATAGTGACAGTGTTTACGTTGAAATTTCACATCACAACTAAACATTACATTGTTGGGATATTTTTGTGAAAAGATGATTACTGGTTACAGAAATAAACGTATTTACTGCAATATATTTGTGACCGGATATTTGCAGTATTTGAACATTAGATAGTGCAGAAGTCGTAAACAAATCTCTTTTATAGTCGGAATTTTTTGCATCACATATTTACCGCGTAAATATGCTGTGGATGGATACAGTTCTGTCAGTTCGGTAGACCGGTTTATGTTTGCATTCTTCTGTGAACAATGGTGAGTTTATTTACTTCAGTAAGTTCACATTTAATCCAAGGCTATAAATATTCCTTCATTCCATCCCCACTCCCACCCTCGTTACCATCTAATGAATACCGGCAGTTTTGCTTGTTGTTATTGTTCTTGTCTTGGGGGTTTTGTCATTTTTCATGTTATGATATTTTATACATGATATAACAAACTCCTGTGGGGGTAAATTGGCAATATTGAAACAGACGAGACCATTTTTCCCAATTTCTTTTCGCGAGTCGAATCAAAAAATGGCGGCCAAAAATGTTCATTGAAAACAAAAATTCCATAAGGCGGGGTTGAAAACGTTTTTTCACGATCGCAGCCAATCATAAAGAGAATACTGCACAATACTTTCATGGCCTTATTTCGACCAATCAGTATCACATAAAATGATGTGTTCATATGCATAATAACAAACATATGCAACTGCACACGCTGTATGCAAAGTGTACTATGTCAAACTAATATATATATATATATATATATATATATATATATATATATATATATATATATATATATATATATATATATATATATGTATATATATATATATATATATATATATATATATATATATATATATATATATATATATATATATATATATATATATATACGTAATAATAGACATGCAAATTACATGTACATGTGAACTTTTTGGTGCAAAAAATGCAAACTTATCATAGTGATTCGTTATGGTGGTGCTATTGCTGCATCTCTTGGTAAATTGTCAGGGATGCCATGGGCAAAATATCCCGGGGAAAACATCTGCCAGTATATAATTATTGCGGTCCAGGTACACTATTAGAAATCCGACTTGATCCGCAAAACTGACCACATGCTGGTGAAATTCCAGCCAATCAAACCGATCAAGTTTGATCTCATTACGATGTTTCTGAAACAAAAATGTGGATTTACTACAACGACACATCTCCAATGTAGAAATGATTCAAGACTTAAAATCGATCAAAACTGAAAGTTTTAGAGAAATCATTGCACGTTTGTTGATGATTTCGGCGATGAAAGGTAAATTGTTGGTAGGTGGTAAGATATAATAGAATCGATTAACTATAACCCAGATGGGTATTGGAAACGTGCAGCAGCGCGTAACAAATTAGCTAGTGCGGCATGGGTCGACCAGGTAGTGGCAAAGGTGGTCCCGACAGGCAATATGGAAAATGTATCTACCAGAGCCAAATTATATTCAACATGGATGATTTAATTTAAAATTTCAACGAAGTTCATCAGGCAAATGTATATTTTTTGCCGCACGACACAATAATCGTATATATACATAAAAGTATACGTTGACCGTAGTTGATGCTAAATGCAGATACAAACCATTACAACCGCGAACGACAAAAACGGTATCAGTAGTCACAGATGCATTTAGGCGAGCTTATACACTTGGTCGCTTAACGTGGCTACAATTGCTGTAGATTGATCCCGGCAAAGAATTTCTTGGAGCAGTATCATTGCTGATGGAGATTCATTATATTATGTAAATGTTCGACTAGGACACACTAGTATAAATCATGATCAGGCAATTGTACAACTAGTTAATCAAACACTTGCCGAGCGATTGTTTGTACATCAGTTTGCTCAGGAACTATTGATGCTGAGTGCTAGCATTAGACAGCGATATCGCAAAATGGTGGTAAGACTTCCGGAGGTTGTTGCCGCGGTGAACAACGAAGTCACACGCACGATTGCAATGAAACTCGTCTATGAAATTGAAATGAATAGCGCATTTGCAACGAAGAGTCACAGATAACAAACCTGTTTTAGCGAGCAACATAACAGGCATGTATCTATATGAACTTGGTGAGCTGAAAGGTGGTAGAAAAGAACAACCGAACTTACCAGAACTACTAACACGCATTGTATTTCCAGCGCGGTAAGATCCGCTGATAAAATGCACATTAAGACTGGATTCAACTGCTCCCCAACGTAGATTTGTCCGCGAACAATTAAAGCCAGTTCCTGAAAATACATAGTTACCTCTCCGATGATGGTCGCAAAATTAATTTAGCAACGCCTCTACCACGGTTATACTCACGATAAGCTAGCACTCAATTGCCTCTTGTATGATCAATCTGATATCGATCTGTTCCACGTTAAATTGTTTAGAATCATTAAGAAAAGATAATCTTGTTTGTTTTTTAACTCAGCGATATAATGGAGATGAAGATCCAACACGCGTTTATGTCCTAAGTCATATCGTCAGTATGATGCTAATGTTTCCATTATCAAGCAATACTAAATTTCCTTGTTGTGGATGCTGTAGTGTTTGATTAGTAGTAAAATTATTCTACCCAGTTGAGATATGCGCTCAGCTTGAGATACAGCCTAAGATATCAACGATCTAGACCAGGGTGGGATTTGATATCGTTAATCATTGTAATGAATGAATCGCGATTGCGTATCAGAGCGCCCAGCAAGACTGCGTTTTACCTCTTGGCGCTAACACGTGCTCATCTTTCTCATCAGGCATATAAACGACGTCGCTGAGCATCGGTTCTTGACTTTCGTCAGTGGAACAAGACTATTCGGGAATTTCGTTGCGTGTAGTGTAAATAGCAGTGTCTGAAGTTCATCTCGAATTAGTTTTCGTGAAGCAGCGATTAAATGGTCGGGTGCCATCTGGTTTATAAAAACTTTCAACGACGTTTAGAAATAGCGTTACGCATTTCGTAACATTGAATTCCGATTTGGAGCGAACCGCATGTTGACCGTCAACCGTTGCAATGAGCCCGATAATCATCACGTACTTGTTCGTAGTAATCGACATGTTTGGCTAATCATGAATGAGGGGATTCACCTGCAATTGGAGCTGATTGGCCTTGATCACTGCAAATAATTATCGCGGCTAGTTTACTTTCAGCCTCGTTAAAACATTTCCAACTTCGCACTCGGTACAGCACAAATTTCATCCCAGATAATAACACGGGGTATATATTTCTGGCCCATTCTTGCCGGATCGCAAGTATCGCCACGCCATTGAAACAAAACAAAATATGATAAGTTTGGGATTTAACTGATCCGTTATCGCGCATTTCCTTCGCGACTCCATTCGTTGGAGTCAATACAGTCATGCCGGTTGGCCCATGATACCGCCAGCCCCGTTCACATAAACAAATTTGTGGTGCGCGATCGGATCACGTACAGACGACGCAGTTGATATCGCGGCAACATAGTTGTTATGAAACTATTTATCGACCGGGGACTAATCTGCGCTTGCTTGTCACACGCGTATTTGCTCTTGCTTGATTCTCAAATATCCCTACTGACTAATTGCGTCCAGTGCAGTTATCGGCTCTCGATGATGATCACATTGATGATCACTATCGTTACGATTTTGGGGGAAACACAGAATCGACTAGATTTTGTTTCATCACTGGAAGATTATTGATTTTCGTCCTCAGCAATGGTAGACGTTTTGCTGACACAAAACAAATCAGTGGCAGTTCTAACATATCGGTGAAAAATCTGTTGATCATCGAAATGCAATTGATGCTTACATGCGTGAGAATCGATGACCACATATAAGAATATTGCAGTGATTTAGCATCGTAATATTCAACGATATATGCAAGTAATACGTCCACTTATTTTGAGTCCTATATTTTTCGCATATGACATATCACCGAAACTTGCCACAGGTTTAAGTACAGGTACCCAAATCTTTCTGAGGTTTATGGGAAATTATTGTTTCGACTATCGTCAAACTGGTTAATATACCATCATCAAGCATAATAAGCAGCAACACTGTTAAAGCCCATTCACGTTTATTTCAAACGGGATCATCATCGCGTGATAGATTAAAATCTAGCCTAACCACGTCGGAATAAGTGGATGAACTTCGCTGCAAAATTTAAACGAACACATTTCGGGGAATCCAGTTGTATCAAATTCAGGTCACGTGACGTTAACAGAGACACGTCGCTATTGAATGCTTGGCATGTCCAAATCATTTAAAATATGGTTCACACTCTCAGTATTAGAGAAAACTAGCTCGATAACACATTAACATATCAAACGACACTACATCGCCGGGAGCATGGAAGGTATTCCACAATTCTCTATGTCCATATTTCCACACACGACTGCTGCACATCTTCGAGAAAACTTGCCGGAGTTGGTTTTCACTTATTTCGTTGCGAAGCAAAATGCAACACCCCCGACGCAGATGTAAAATAGTCACTCGCTATCTCATTGATCAATGAATCATCAGACGTGTATTGACGGCGACCTATCTTAAACGTTCATGAAAATCTCCCCCCCCCCCCATAACAATTCGCCACCGGTAGCACAAACTGATCAAAACCAAAATCCGAGTCGCTGAAACAATAACGGAACGGACACTGAATCGATGCGCACAACATCGTATACCGCCTGATATATATCACACGTGATAAAATATAACTATTTGTTGCACGATGGTTAACCACGCATGTGCGTTGTGTTCCACGAGTTCTACAGCGCCTGCTTGTTATATATACGAGAATTATGAAGAACGTTACCTGCGATCGTTTTAATCACGATCGGAGATTAGGTCTTGCTTTCTAGCACGGCGACGTCGTTCAGTTTTGCTTCCTCCACGGCCACGCGTTCGCTAAACTCCCTTATTTTTTAAAGTCGTTCCTCGGTTAATTCATAACGGTGCTTTACATTTACAAAGTGCTCGATACTACTTTGAGCTACATAATTTTTAACGTGTTTTCATCGGCAATAATTTATTTTTGTAAAGTTTGCGCATTACATAAATTACATAAATCGCGTCCTCCACTGTAGTTGTTTGATATGCGTGCTCGTAATAAGGTTTATTAATTCAGATTAACAATCCAGCAAGCGTCAACGCCGACAATACAATGACGTGTCGCCGTCGCTATTACTATTCACGTATTGGTTCTAGTTTATCTCAGATCAACCAAGAAGAACGTTCACGATATTCCACAATGAATTTAATCCTAACGGTGTAGCGTCGGGTATCGGCTCAATTGTATCTGTCCCACGCACATCTGTCATCGTCGCATTAACTACTTGTCGTTGTTGTTCGATTTACCATGTAAACCATGGTCAGGATCACATCGTATCGCTAGCTGCTCGGGTTTAATAAGCCCCAGATTAGCCAATTCTTCAGATGTGTCTATCTCAGCGTCAAGCGCACCAACTGTTCGTTGGACCGTTGGCAGTCCTATTTGTCAGGTCAGTGTATCGCTGTACGGTTTCTTTGACGCGCTTTTGCCGTTCCAGTATCGTTTGTCTAGTAGCGCTTTTCCACGAAAGCCAATTCCACAACGAGGACATTGAAAAAGTCCACGAACTCGATCAGCATGTAACGAATAGTATTCTTTGACGCGGCTTTGTCAAAAATTTTGATGTTTTCCCAACGACTTTTTTTTCTGAACATTGTTTTCATACTGTATCTTTAATTTACATCACTAGAAAATTATATGTCTATCAATTATGAACTCTCTCCACAATTTTCAAAATTCAAAGATTTTATATCATGCATATATGCCTAACATAGATCCACGTGGGAGGAAATACCGAAAAACAAACTCACGGGGATCTTTTACAACCACAACAATTCAACGCAATGCCGCGACACATTAGCCGTATTGTATTGCACACGATGGAATAACTTATATGATTTTTATTCACCCAGAGCAGCAGCATCGCATCGTCAGATGTTAATCAGAAAAAATGAAACCGATATTTACAAACAAGTTAAATAAACCTGAATTTTACATAAACAAATTATTTTATTATAACGATGAATCAAGAAAACATTGATGCGATTTTGTATGCGATTGAACACCTGCAGTTTAGCAATTATAGTTTACATCAAGAAAAGAAAGTCGAGAAAATTAGTGATGACTTTAAGCAACACTAACTACAAACAAAAAATAAATCAGGTAGATATACACTTCCATCCGAATATGACAGATTCGCTGGCACCTATTTATGCGTACGACTTAGTTGCAATTCTCCCGTTGGCGACAGCGATTGAACGTATTAGATTAGCGCAGTCACTCGAATACGAAATTAAAAGTCAATTAAGGGGCGAGCACGACATTTACTGCAAATTAATGCCCCTGAAGTGATGAATAAATCAGCGGCGACTGAAGTCTTTACAGATAAATCCAACAGTTTATTTTTTCCAGCAATAAATCGACAGTTACTGAAGTCACCATCCGTCATTGATAAATCAACGTCAATAAATCAACTTCTGAACAAAATACTGCAACGTTGATTTTGTCACGCTACAGTCCACCATTTATAGAGATACACGTGATCGCAACTGTCGGCGATCAGCGTGTTATTTGTTACTTTTTGTGTTACCTGATGATCTTTGCGGGCGATATCGGATATACAAACTTTGCGTGTTTCCCAACGCAGATCAAGAAGATTCCTGTCTTCGTCGGTCAAGGGTAATCGCATCCGAGGTATGCTATTTTTGTTGCACTGCAAATACATGGAATGAGAAGGTACAGACACGATGAGACCGCCTGGAGACACGTTTGGGGAAAACAACTGTTCAAGATATATCCATGTTGCGATTGTTTACTTTGTTCCGACTGATAATTACTATCAACGGCGTCTCAAATGAGGGTAACCCCGATCTTCGACGTGATATTAACGATGTCGGATGCGACATAATGCCCAAAGTTATGATTCGTTGTTGTGTTTGAGAATTGATGGTAATAATTATTGCTGCAGTATATTTGTGGTAATCCCCCGAATGTCATCGTGGTCAAATTCTAGTATTTTAGCGGTATGTACGGTGTCTTCAGTGGCATCAAAGTGTTGAAAATATTGCTCAGATGTGGATGTTTACGTTCCTTGACATCATCGGCCAGGCAGCTCCAAAAATATAGTAAGTCTTAACCCTCAATAGTCTCACAATATTGGAAATCTATGTGCCAGCAAAATCGCTAATGGCGATTAGGTCAGCATTTTTTGTCTAACAATGGTACACTGGATGAAGGAAATTGCGTATTCACGAATCAATTGCCGATAAAGCAGTTTAAGACCACTTAAATTAGATTTATATATATCATCACATTCTATTAAGTCTTTATTGAATTGAGTGATTTGATAGGACGTTTATGCGTATGCTTCTCTTGATGGAAAACGTTCGCCATATAGAACAAAGAGGAAAACGCGAATGTGTTGGTATAGATGGGAAACTGATCAATGCTAACACAGATGGGGCTTCGGGGCAAGTATCAAGTGGTCCTGTCCATCCTACAATGTGCTTGTTCGACTATTGTCCAATATCATCCTGATAATTAGGATCTGTTGTCTGATCACGGCGCTCAGCGTTAGTGCATGAACCGATATTCCAATCTTAGATTCTTTTCCGGTTACATAGTCTATTTCCTCGATTCCATACGCGCCAGTGGGTATTCCAACCAATTTTCAGTCATAGGTTCCATCTGATTTATTCTGGTAGAAGAACACCTTCAAATGGCGCTGAATTCAATATTTGACCAACAGTAATAATCTCGCAGCTGCGACGACGCGATTTCTTACATGCGACCGCTCGGAACCATATGGTGATTGTCGCGGTTGTAATTGTAATAACATGATTGAATAGTGACGTTATTTCTGCATTGATATCATTGATTACATCTTGGACCAATTTGATTTTTCAACAACGTTCAGTTTCTATGTGCTTCGCGTCATTGAAAATATCGCTGATATACTCGAATTCGTCATCGTCGAGCTTTCCGTCCGACAGAACCGCTAATATAGCGCCTGTCACAGACGCGTACGCGTTACCCGCGATGATGGTGAATCTAGCATGTTCATGTAAGTCTTTGATGGCGCAGTTTGATAATTTTATTGTTGCAATGCTTACCACAGTGACCCTGATCGGGGTCGCAGGAACAAACACATAAGTGTCATTCAGCGACATCAACGTGGTTGAAGCGGTCGCTACATGACTGATCGCATGTTTGTGGAGTTGTCGATGATGGTTATTCAGTGATTGTATTTTATTTTATTTTTTGTTTCACGATATGTTCCGCGATGATCTGCTTAAGATCAAATTAATATTGTTGGGCTTGATTGTATCTCCACTCTGCATAATTTATGTCTATAACATCGCTGCGATATCGGTTGAGGAGTTTTACACACAAATTCGATACGCTAGTGATAACGTTTGATCTTTCGGATCCAATATGAATATTTCATCGGTCCCGCTGTTTAACAAGACCAATACAACTCCGACGAATTTGTCGGACAAAACACCTCCATAAAAATTTTATAAAAATTATAAATCTCTCAGCTCTGAATATTGAAAGCCTGGACACCCCGGTGATCGCTATAGCATGACTGATATTTTTATTTTGTCGGGCCGACGTTACCAGGCAGAATGAGACTTGTGTACAAGGCGCCGCTGGTGATTTTGTTCATGTCTTGGATTTTCACAATGATGTTTGTAAGCGTTGATAGTACCTGATGAAGTTCACGTTGTAACGCCCCTGTATCGTCTGCGATTGACCATGTCATTGGTAAACATCATTGACGTGTCAGCACTACGCGAATAAATATCGAAATATCGTTCGAGACCGAAAATCTTCGTTGCAAAATATACGTTGTCCAGACACGCTTCGTTTTCCTTTCTATCAATTATAGACTACGGACTGATCTAAAGAGCCGTCATTACGAAAACCATCCATCTCGTTTTCCCGCCGCGTGTGGATTACCATTAGTTTTACTTGTGTTCTTTTAACTTCAGCGAATGCCTAGGAGGGGGAAGAAATATATGCTTGTATCTTGAACTTGTAAATCTATTTGACCACGTTCGTTTGGAACACATGAGTCAGAAGAAGAATACTGATAATCACGTATGGACTATGAGCACCAGTGCGTTCATGTCAAATGAGGGATCTAATAAACATTTGAACATTTTTTATACTTTCCTTTTTGTCCACAACTATGACCAGATATCCCGCTTCCTGCTATTAGATTCTCAGCGATAATTTGGTTTTCTAGTGCTGCTTGCCTTTTTGCCATTGGGGAAGAAGTAAATGGTGGCCCATCAAGCAAATCTTGTAATCGCTGATTCGCACGTTCATTTATAATTTTACTGGCATTAGCAGGCATCGCTGCCATGCGTCCTAGTTTTACTTTTGGATATTGTTATATACTAATAACGGATTAATGAAAATGCGTTTCCGACAATATCATCAACTGTTGCAACGGCTTCATCTCGAATCACGTCGATCGCCTTCATACCTAACTGCTTTGCGATTGGAATCGCTTTAGGATAAATTCTATTTAATAAACCTGAAGCATTACCATGACCATAGCCGTAAATAGCGCGGGAAACAAGGAATCATGAATTCATTACTCTGACTTCTTCGTGGGTACGTTGGGAATTGTATATGATAATTATTTTTCTGTTGCCGATCTAATTGATCGTGTCGGTGTAATGAACGTCATCAAATAATTCCTCAACGAGTGCTCGATAAACATGTCTGTCCATTATTTTGCCAATGTATAAACGCTGGAAAATTCCCGTAGCTCATTGAAAATTTCAGGAGAATTAGTACAAGCTAGTATACCATCATAAGAACTTCATGTAGACTACCATCTGTCAACACGTGATCCGGACACGTTTGTGGTCTGCACGCTAACCCGCTGCCTGTTCGTGTTTCTTCATATGCCGGAAGTGATGATGGTTGTTACATTTGTCACGGTACTGGTTGTTTTCTTGGAGGAGGCACTGTTTCTCTACCATATGATTTTTTCAACCTGACTGATACAATACTGATGATCAGCGTCATTCGTTTTACCTCTGATCTTTGCAATGCCACTTTAATCTCGATATTCAATGTCTACACAGTGACTTCCTTTAACATTACAATGTACTAGTAAAGTAAATTTTGCCGTAGTCTATATCCTGCCGCAGCAAATGCAAATGAATTTGTATTAAATTATATATATATATATATATATATATATATATATATATATATATATATATATATATATATATATATATATATATATATATATATATATATATATATATATATATATATATATATATATATATATATATATGATGTGTTCTTACACATGTGGAAGAGTGGAAGAGGGGTGCAAGTTATTGTCAGAAGGAAAGTGAATGAAAACAAAGGGCTCTGTAATAGTAACTTGTTGGAAGAAATTGTAAAATTAAATGTGCATACACCAGCCTACTCTTTCCGACATCGATATAGTCGAATAAAGATAGAGAGTGAAAAGACAGAATTCCCTGGGTCAGTCGTGCAAATATTACAAGGTCAAAGTATATGGGTGCATACTTAAAACAAAGACAAACGTTGTGTTTGATGCTGGCCACTTTCGTGACCATAAATGATATTAGTGAACCAAACATTTGCTATGTATTTACAGCATAACATAACCATTTGGACAAAATATATAGAATAAACGTGCGATGAAACTGAACAATGTGACATAGCGTATAATACAGAAATTGTTTTAGGCTGCAACCGCCGTAAACAAGAATGTTATATACTAAGCAGACACAACCTAAACTATGTATTTACAGCAATATAACTGTTCAAACAAAATATATCAAATGAAGGTGGTAACAAATGAAACACTGAGACGAACGGCATTATAAAACAACGAGACTGTAGAAGCCGTATAACTTTGTAAAAACTGAACAAATGGAGACCAACAAAAACAAAAAAAACACAGATAAACCATATTTTTAACAACATGATAACATACAACAATTATATACAGGGAGGTATGATAGGGTGGAGGTGGGAAAAATGTCTTCAGAAAAAGAAATAACGTCCGCACCCCACAATGAAATTGGCTCAACTGAAGACAAAGTCCCTAGCAAAGAGAATCCCTCCGCGCGTTTCCAGTGCGAAAGCATTGCGATTGGCTGGGCAGAATACGTGATTAAAAACTTAAAATATATTGACCCTTGACAGCTCGTTACCCGACAAATCTGGCGGAAAATTGTAGACCCAATCACACCTCCCATACATGTCCTAACGCGAGCGTAAATCATTTTATATGATGTGTTCTTACACATGTAGAAGAGGGGTGCAAGTTATCGTCAGAAAGAAAGTAAATGAAAACACAGGGTTCTGTATTATTAACTTGTTGGGTGAGATTGTAAAATTAAATGTGCATACACCAGCCTACTCTTTCCGATATCGATAGAGTCGAAAGGAAGATATGTATATAATGCATACAGATGTTACTACACACAATTTCAACGGTTAACTTATCATGGGGACGATCAGAACAGTCGCGTCGGAGGACATCAACACCATCCCAAACAGAGTGGACAAATACAATATTTCATTAGGGAAACTGCAGTTTATTGAAAGTCTCCATTTTATGAATGGCGGCCTGGAAACTTTCCAAAGCAGGCATTGTGTACCATAATAAGGCACACAGCGCTTGACAGTGACATCGAAATATTTACAAGCAAAAGAGTGTGTGAACACATGGCCAACTGGGAGCATCATGAAGAAACTCAGCTTCCAGTGATAGCGGCCTTCTACAACCAATACAGCCATGCCGTTATCTCTGGGAAAGATTTTGAGCATATGCAGAGTGTGTAGAAGACATTTGGCTATTAAAATATGGGCAGATAACACGACCGTTACCTCACGACCGATGCACTTCTGCTGGCAGAAGTGTCCGAAACACATCGCGACACGTCGCTCAAGAACTACGGCCTCGACCCTTCCCATTACTATAACGCAGGAGGAATGAGCTGCGACGCCCTCCTGAAGACCACTGGTACAAAGTTAGTGATACTGACAGACATCAACAAGCACGTTTTCTTTGAGGATCTCATCCGTATCGGAATCCCAATGGTGCGTCGTTGGCACTCAAAAGCAAACAACCCAATGTGTCAAACTATGACAGGAAAATAGCAACAAACTACATTATACAAATAACGTCTCTGGTGCATAACGTCATGAGACTTAATTTGGGATTACCCACCCGTACTTGCTGCATTCAAGAAGTCTAGATAAAGTATCCGGATGAGCTTCATGACGCACGGAGCCAGAAACCAATGGCTCAAATGTCATACCATAGTTTTACCTAACCGAGCTGGCGAAACTATGGAAAACACCAATGATCCTGGTTTTCAGTTGTATGCTTCGCAGCAGTAGCAGACATAAGTTATGTCTGCTAATGTTTCTACCAGAAACATTTACCTTTAGAGACACTTTTGCCGACCAAAAATGAAAGTATGGGTTTCAACCAATGCCACATGTCATGTAAACATGAATCAACACCTATACTTACAGCATTATAAATTATGAAGTACAGGCAAGATGCTCAAAACAAGCATGCGAACTAGTGCATATGTTGCTATTTTTTTTTCTTCGTTTCTTTTATCCATGAAATTGTTCTCATAGGAAAACATTGCACTACATGAAGAAACTTTACGTATATACCTTTATATTTTCTATTAGTTATAGGGCTTGAGTTACATTTTACTTTACGTAATGTATGTATGTATATATGTATGCATGCATGCATGTATGTATGTATGTATGTATGTATGTATGTATGTAGGTAGGTAGATATTTAGATAGAGAGACAGATACACGTACATGTACATGTGCATGTATGTGTTTACTCTACATATTGCTTTTCGTATACTACCTTGAATATCAATATTCTCATCAGCATCGTCAACGCCGCTGTTATAGTGATCTTCAGATTCAGCGTCGTCAGTATTTTCCATCTCAAGATTGTCTTGAGTCGACTGCGTTGCTGCAACGTTCCCACTAATACAAGATGGAATAATTAAAGCTGATTTGATTCATTTTGTATTCATGTTGTTCTTTCTTAAATATTAATCAATTTTGTTATAATTTGCCTGAGGTTGTCCGTTTGAGTTTATTTTTTTAATTTACAATTTGTGCGAGTCGCATATTCTGTATCTATCCCATTCATGGGAAACAAATCTTCTTTTGTTAGTTTCAGCAGGTTTATTTTTCATAAAATGACTGGCATGTCAGAAAAACTATTTATGCATATAAGACGAATGTTAAAGGCTTTATAGATTCAAACTCTGAAATTAAATTAAGCATACAATGAAAGTATGTTAGTTCCAACTTAAGTTAGACAGGATTTTACAATTACAGATTCATATTTAGTTCAAAGCTTTCGTGTTAAAAACATTACGATATTTGAGGTCTCTCTCAATATATTAAGTTTATGGTTTACAAGACATACATTAAGCGGCATATTTTCGAGGTTCGCTTCCTCTGAAGAGAAAAACTTCGTAGGAAAATAACTGCTTATTCCCAAAGTTGACTCATATTCTAGGTCAGTTTATTTTCATTTTTATGATATTTATCAATTTTCAATCTCTTGTTCAACAGCCAAATAAATTAGAATACGGTCTCGTAACATATGGTATCATGCATAAGCTCCAATTATTATTCTCCTGCATATTATGTATTGTGCTTCTTTTATAGTTTATTTTTACTGATGTGATATTATCAACAGGTTTTCATCTATCACATCGATTCGTTATATCCTCTCTTTTTCACTCGTACGTACATTTTACCATTCGTTTGATTCTGTTATCACCATTTTTTCAACTTTTATTTCCAATTTTTGTTTTCGTTACAGCGATATAAAATTATGCTGTTCTTAAAAGAAGGGTTTAGACCAATGTCTGCTTCATTCATATTTGTAAAATAATCGATCATGGAAACAACAATTTTCTTGATTTCATGTATTTACTAAGTAAAGTAAGAGACTTATTTTATATCAAAAACTGTTTTGTTTTAGAAATTTTCTTTACGTTTCGAATACATCGTTTTTAAAATAACTGGCACGTTTATCCATACATTTTATCTGTTTTTATCCTTGCTTGCTACAACTAGAGTCATGCCGGTGCCGCTATGATGTGTGTTGTTGTAGCATCATTGTGCGTTGGAAAGATATTGGTGTATTTCTGGTGTCTGCTTGGACGACAATGTTTGGCAAGCTAGTCCTCTACGTTCTGTTGGGCCTCTCTTTTAAAGATGCCTTTGTGTTTGAGTATGCGAACAGTAGTAAATCTCTTCTTTCCCCGAAACTTTCAACTGTTGCGAGTATTAAAATTAGTTTTATCATTAAACTGGATTTAGCCCTGCAAATACATTTTTGTAAGCACACTATGAGCTCTGTTCTTGTTCTTTTGTTTACACTTATTATGTGAAGTGTATTTGAACAATTGTATCACCAATATATTGTATTTACATCTGTTGCATAATTTTGGAGGCTTGCGTGGTGTAATGTCTATGCCAATTACTGTTTATCCGCGTGACTGGCTTAAATCTTTCTATATGCATATTTTTAGCACGGACTTATACCATTTGTAGGTAGATGGTGTAATTAACAATATTTTCAATTCTGTCTATTATATATTTCTTTACTTTCTTATACCATTTGTAAGAATGTATTGATAATTATCTGCACTACGGAACTAATGCAGTCTGAGCAAAGATGTATTAAATATTGTTCTTTGTTAGTCATTTAAAATGATGTTAGACATACACATAATACAGAATGCCTGATAAATTGGTTTTAGGCCGTATTAACAAGCCAACAGTATGCCACAATGAAACAGATTTTTTTTCAACAATCCTGCTGCGGTTTTTCGATTCTTTAAATCATGTCAATGGTTTCAGATTTATGTTAAATATTGCCTTTATTATTACTAACTCTGCTAAATTTACATCATTTACTGAATCCGCGTGTGATGCATTAAATAAATGTTTATCCTCTGTAAGTTATATGTCTTTATTTCTTGAATCATTTAGATGGACCCTGTGAAATGTAGTATATGGTTCAGTTGTACTAACAAGCTTCGTATGCATACGTGTGTATGCTGATTATAAATACATAATTTATACCCTCTTCGTACTTTCCTGTTTAAACACAACTACTTTCAAATGTACTTTCTTCAGTGGTATCACTAGTGAGAGTAGTTTATAATCTGCTATCATTTTTAAGCAAGCAGTATATATCTTTCTTAAGACCAGATATGAAAACATTCTCTTGAATGTTATTCCTCCACCCACCTAACGTTTTTAGTATATTTTATCCTGTCAAAAACAGGAAACAATTATGAGTCACATTTGTATATGGATATTATTCATTTTATATTCAAGTAATACACTCTTCACCCATTGTCTAAGGCATTTGATTTAACATAATGTAGTTTTACGCATTATTGGCTCTTGAGATATCTTTCTTAATCTTTCGCCCATTATACCTTATTCAATTCTGCTTGTTCTAAATAAAACAAGCAACCACATCTATTTTCTATATCAGGAGAATGTTATGGTCATTAAATTAGAAAGATAGCCAGTTGCACATTATATTTGGTTAATCGTTTAACAATTTGTTAACCACTGCATTGTTAGCAATTCCCGGACCTTTATATCAAACGATATGTTGAAACTACCCTGTGCAATCAGTATGTTGTGGCTATGTGTTGGTATTCAAACTTTTAACGTTGGTTCGGTTGTAATATTATCTTGGGTGTATATGATACAAAGCATGTACTGGAATGAGGTATCTAACTCCTTGATATATCTTCTCCTACTTCACGGGAGTAATGTGCCTTACATTCGTCGACATCTTTGCAATTTATTTCCTATCAAACAGTCAGAGCATTCTATATTTGGAGACCAGTTCGTGCAGAGCAGAATCCAATAAGCGTGTAAGCAGCATAAGTACTAATACCCGATTCATGTGCAAGTAAACTTAGTCCAAGCCTACTAAAAATAATTCAGTCTGATTGCCTTGGGTTTGAAAACTTTGCTATTCCATTATGGTCATTTAAATCATTTCTAATATCTGTACTATAAACAAATGCAAACGTTGCAAAAGTCCAAGTTGAATAAAGGACGTGTCACCAAATATTGATCTCTAAATGTTTCATTCATGTAGTCAAGAATCAATGCGCTGTTTTTATTGAATTTGGCAAATTTTATGTAACTCGTCCAAACTTGTGTCTTAATCGTAATTTTTACCCTCCGTTTGTATCAAATAAGCTGAACGGAAGATTCATGCAAATGCTAAACCGCAAGCAAGTTATTGATGCAGTGACCGAAGCAACTTTGTTTCATTTGTGAGCGACACATTTTAATACTGCTGGCAGTTGTCACTTTGACACATTTCGAATGATTCATATGTTCTTTAAAAATCTGATTTCGTAAAAAACGGATGACGTCTTAACCGTATTTGTCCAGCTCCATCTGTATCAAATAAATTGAACGGTGGCTTCCTTCAAATGTTAGACCATGAGCTACTGCTCTTTTTATCGTTGCTACTTCTGTGACCATAGCAATTGTGCTGACAGTTGTCAGTAGAAATGTTTCGAATGCTTTCTAAATTCTTTGAAAATTATCCACAAAAGTAGTGCTTCGTTCTTGATGTTATGTCTAACATTACTTACATAATGATTACATTCCTATTCGAAATTTATTGTACTATCCTATACTATAAAAAATCTCGATATAAAGGAGTCTCATTACCACGTACAATATAAAACTCGAAGAAAATTATAAATAATCCCGAAATTTACTTTATTTGTATCTTGTGGCAATTCATATGTTGCGAGTACGTTGCATTCAGTCAAACGCGAAACTGTGTAGTCAAACTACAACTGTTCGCCAATATATGTAATGTCAGCTTAACTTATAATCAAGCAAAATAACAGTTGCATCGTTACTAACAACGTTAATACAACAATGTTTTAATGGTAGTCTGTTATTTTCTCTTTAGAATAGGAATTTAGTTAGATGCATTCTGGACGCTCCTCCTTCTGAACAATTCTAACATCATGAAATAAAATACACGAAGGCAGAAAACTAGCAGATTGATATTACGGTTATTGTTGCGGTTTAAGTCACTGTTGATTGTTGACCTATTCCAGCATCTTATCCTCTGTTTTCCCCTCAATGTTAAACGGTAAACCAAAATCACTCGGACCTCTTCGAGATATTCTACCCACATAGGTGTTTATTTTACATTGAAAATATCCATACTGTAAAATCACTTTTCCATTTTCATCACTAATACTGATATATAATTTGTTCATTAGATACCTTTCTAATTTTTGTAATGGTCATCAATGTTATATTATACCAAGTCTGGTAATCAAACGGACAAAGACTCTATGATACGTAACAATGAAAAATAGTCCTTAGCCTAATGTTGGTGATGGTTTTATTGATTTGCCGTTGACAAATGAAGAAACATTTTTATTCATAAACCGAAAACCTACACCAGATTCAGTATTATTATGTCTGTGCTATTGTTACGCGCAGTGATTTAATCTTAAGAGTTATGTTTCAACCATTAAATAAATACTTTCTTAATTATTTAAGTGTTTTTGTAATTGTTATACTTGAGATTGTAAAGTACTACAAGATTCCAGATATTTCTTTCAACAGTTTCCATGTCACACTTTAAAGCATATATTCAACTATTACTCATGTTTTCAACTGGCTATATACAAATATGATAGGTAGTTATGTCAGTTATATGGTCAGTTCCGACATATTTTGTTTCTCTATTTCCGATCTCAACGTTGTAAAAATTATTGCGATCTTAAACTTTTTCTGTCCCATTGATGTCGCTAACGTAGTGTGTACACGGTTATCGTAAATATTGTAACACCAGGAAACAGAATATGTTATATGTAATGAAATAGATAGTTTGCCATTTCTGTTATTAAACTGATTGCAAAAATATACTTTCTTTACCTAAAGACTATCGATTGAAATGCATAGCCCGTATACAACCTAAACATCATGTGTTTAAAGCCTATCCCATCAGTGTCTCCAAAATATCTTCAACTTTTGGTGTATTCCCTCTCCTAAGATAACGTTATTTTTAATTTCTCCATGTCTGTTATTACTTGAATAATTTTTTCCTGCCTGCATCTTAATGATTGGCAAAATAAACTGCATATAGTCGACCTCTGTTTCACCGAGTTGTTTCCGTTAATCTTGTCGATACTATATAGCTTTGTGATTGCTCATGTTAGTATTTCATCATGCTCTAAACAATATTTCGATTAATAGTTCTCGACATTACATCTAACAGTGTTGCTCTAACGATAAAGGATCAAACAGGCCTGTAATTATTCCAGTTAAACGAACTCAAGCTGGAGAAACGCTGATACTAGCTAAAACAGTTACTTTACCTGCCTCGACCCAATTCAACGATTTGCATGATGCTGTATATTTCTTTCCAACAGCTCTATATGTCTATCAGTTACTCTGATCCCGTTAATTTGTTGTGGTCTAAATGACAAATATAGTTATATTGTTGCGAACTTTATAGCAAATTAGGCTTTGTAAGCAGTAAGGGTGGTGCACTTGATTATTTTTACTCGTCAAACGATTACCCCCACCCCCATATATATATATATATATATATATATATATATATATATATATATATATATATATATATATATATATATATATATATATATATATATATATATATATATATATATATATATATATATATAAACTTACCTCGAATTATCTCTCGCACTTCTATTAAGACCTTGTTCTCTTGCCTCCATATCAGAGAGCCTGTCTGTTGAAAATACGATATACTACTCAAATTTCGTGAGATGGAATGAAATTGAATAATGTGATAAATAATAGTTATTTGTTTGTAATGACAACTCATATCTATGGCATAAACAATCACAGATAGGAATCACACACCCGTTGTTGAAAATGAAAATAGACCGTTCCATTTTATTATATGAGGATTCATGAAAAGTTTCATTTTGACGTCTACGCTCACAATTTTCTTATAAATAAATAAATAATGTATTATGCTAAAGAATGGAAAATGCACTCGAGAATTAGAAGCAGGAAGCTTCTTAATGATGTTAATTAAATCGAGGGAAACACTGAAGAGTAATCATGCTTTTAAATATAGCTTCGTGACTAGCACAGTTATATCTGAAGAAAGAAAGAATGGAAATACCCTTTTGGTCAATTTGTTGTTCCTTCACTTCTTCTAATTCCTTCTGTAGATAGCAGAACTTGTCTATTCAATTATGAAATCAGAAATTAGAATGTTTTGCACAGATGTTTGTTCTAAATATGCCGATAAGCACATCAAATAATTAAAATGGTCAGAATGAGAAGAACTCAGCATGTACGTGAGGGTATAATGATATGATAGAAAGAGAAAGCAACAACTTAGTTCCTTCATGACAAACTTTGCAAGCAACTTAACATACCGCAGATTCGAGAAACTCATTTAAGTATCAAATTTTGCTCTTTCCTAGAGCACAGAGATTGATGTATATACCTAATATTGACACCAGTGGAGTTATTTGTCATTATTATACATAGTAAGGCAGATAAACACTTCATCGTGCCAAACAAATGCTAACATGAATGCAGTATTAAATACAGCATATGCAAGGACTGCATTAATAAATATTAAATATAATTGATTAACAGCTCCAGTAAAATGCATAGCATAAAGAATAAATACATATACAGCACGTGTTACTCACGTTTAGAGGAAAATAAATTGCATCACCTGTTCCAGTACTATTACTAACTCCTTTTTATCTATCTCTGTCTCGTAACCACGGCTTCTATTCATTCTTATATGTGTACCAAAAATATGTATGTATGTATGTATCTTTAATTTTCTTTCCTAATTATCATTCTTTACACCTCCTGGAAGGTTTGACATTACTCAGATTTTGACATGAAATATTGACAGAATGTTTTACAATAAAGAATATTGCAGATCTAATGAAAAATCAATCAATGCGCGAAACAAAGCCCCAGATCACAATTAACTGTTTCATAATAACTGGATATAAAATGGCGCTGTTTAATCTGAAGAAAGAAAGAACAAAATACCTTCTATTTCTCTCTGTAGATAGCAGAACTGCTCTGTTCAATCATAAAATCAGAAATATAAGCGTTTTACACAAAAGCAAAAACGTTTATTCTTATATGCATTAAAACACATCGACATCAATGCACAGAATAAGAAAAATAAAGCATGATCGTGATTAAGAATCAGGGTCAACATGAAGTGATAGGACAAAAATGAAACAATTAGGATTCTTTCTGGAAAACATAGCATCAGCTGACTGAATAAACTGTAATTATTCTTAAAACGTCGAATTTACTCTTTCCTTGACAATGTGTCATGTGACCTATATACGGTCACTGAAGCATGACTTTTGTGATGACAAAGAACACATCACTTATAGGATATAATACATATGATAAAATGCAATTTATAAAAAGTAGAAAATAAACAGATTTGGAAAACATTTTTTTAAAACAAATTCAAAACGCAGCTCCTCTAACCTTAGCCAAATTGAAATTCTTTAAGTAAATAAAATGAAACCACTCATAAATATATGAAATGTTGCGTTTATAAACTCTCGGCCACTGTGTTATGTCTGGTATGTTAATTCAATAACAAACAAAAGAACAAGGAATGGAATAACGTGGAAGGAAAGAACTTAAGGTGCTAGAGAATTCGCCTGCTACCCATGCAGAATTTGACACCCAGCTAAATATGCAAACCCACTAATTTCTCTGTACATAAATAGATGGTATATACATAAAACTTTTAATCATACAGTGACGAATACATACTCAACAGAGAAAAAAGCGCTTTTACCTTGGGGTGAGGGAAGTCCAGTGTGTTACGTCGCCCGTTCATTAGAGATAGATGTGATATATGCCATTACTTTCTGGGTTCAATTCAAGCATAGAAAGAATTATAACACTCCAAACTGCTCGATTTTATTGGTGCATTCTCTATAATTTAATTTCATACACTCAAGAATCCTGAATCTTGACATGGAATGTGAGATCCAGGAAAAACCAGGGGAAAACCGCTTTCACCTCCTTAGGCTTTTATTTATCACACACACACACACACACACACACACACACACACACATATATATATATATATATATATATATATATATATATATATATATATATATATATATATATATATATATATATATATATATATATATCCGTAAGATATTTAGGAATTAAGTAACCGGCAAACGTAATGATATAATATAGAACACACTATGAATTGTACTTAAAAATCAAGTCTAAACAGAAAGTAACCAAATACCACGTTGTTCAGTCTGATTTCTGTTCACTTCCATGCTCACTTCAGTAATCATCTTCTTAATTTGCTCTGTCAAATAGAAAGCGATATCGTATATGTATATTCAAACTGCGATTGGAGTGAATTTTCTTGCATTGATTTAGCCCTTACGTTTTAAGATAAAATCTCATCGTGTTACGCCTATCATCTCAGCGTTGTTTGTTTATGCAGCGTTTGCATTTGAGCAGAAAGCTCTTCGTTTTATAAATTATTATCTTATGATTGTAACTCGTTGTTACGGTTTACGTTGGAGCTACAATATCATAACTTATTCAGAATCATAAATGCCCATTCTTTTGTTCACGACAGGTCTGCAATGACCTGGTCTACAACCTAATCTCACATGCACATGCACACATGGTTCTGTATGTATGTATGTATGTTATATATATATATATATATATATATATATATATATATATATATATATATATATATATATATATCTTCCTCGCAGGCAGATACGGAACGATGTTCAGACCACGTCTGCTGAAAGGACCATTATGCGTGTCGGTTACAGACCTATGAGAGAGATAAAGAGATGGAGAAGTGGTCAGTAAAAGACAATAGGAAAGGGAATATATTTGTATACATATATACAAGTAATGCTATACCGCTAGATATTAAGTTTTTTGCTGTTCATACAATTCTTAATTTATTTTTTCCAAAAAATCGAATCGCGATGCTGGAAAACGTTGATGATGTGACGTGTGACGGGGGTTTAAATGAGGCAGAGAAAAGTCGTAGAATACATGAACTTGTGACTGTTAGAAATATGGTATAGTGATAGGTAAATGACGAATAGTCCTTTCGGCTTGAAAGCATACGGCAAACTGCCTGACACAACCTATGATGAATTGCAGTTTATATGAAATGAAGACATGAATGAAGGAAATGTATGTAATTTGCTATATGTAACAATAGGGATCAGCATTAATTACGCCCAGTAATATTCCAAGACATACAAAGCTTAACAAAATACAATATTAAACCTGAATAAATGTGTTATTTTCATGTGCGATGAGAGGGAAATGACGAACAGTCCTTTTCTGTGTATAGAAAACGGCAAACAGCGAAGCAGTTAAAACTTGCATTGCGATTTGAGCCAGGATAACTACTTATTCGATATGTGTTGGTTTGCTAGAACTGAACTGACAAGTATACAAGTATGCTCTCTGAATTAATTAATGAATTTACGATTCTAGACGGAGATAAGACAAATAAAAAGCGATTGCATGACTGATACATTATAAAACAAGTAAAATTTTTGTTCAAAAAAAAAACATTTCAGTGAAAATAAATTATTCAACGACAAAAAAATATGTCTCTAAAAAGTAGAAATTAGTCTCGAACTAGAATCAGTATATGATAAGTCCTGTTTACACTCTGTCCTGCTCCGGGAATTGTCGAGGCATGACCTAAACATGAATAAATGTTGATTTGCAAGACATAATGATAATTGATAACAAATAAATGAAATACATCTGCATAATGATTAATGCTAACTAGTAAATGGAATATACCGACATAATAATAATTGTTTATCAGTAAATGGAATAACCCATCAGCTGAAATATCAATAACAGTAAACTGTATACGGGAACAAGATAACTATAGCAGCCACTGCAAGCTGGCTAAAATACCTGTCTTACACGAATATTACTTTTAATTTTGGCATCGCGATGGTTACCTATGAACCGTCGCGATTGCTCACTGAACGGGAAGAGCTAATCATGCCCAAGCTAGGGAACGATTCCTTGATGTGTCTGGCTGCACGTAACTAAAATAAGACAATTCTACTACGAAACTTCATCTTCAATGCCAGAACTTTTGTCTCGGATTTCTATGTCGGTAAATGTCGGTAAAAAGCTCATTAGAGCCAATGTTTAATTGCTGTATTAAGCCATGCCGACGTTAAATAAATCTTATGTTTGACTCTACGGTGAACGGAAAATCTTTCTCTGTTTGCCATATTTTCATTTCAGAATTGTTTCTTGGTTCCTGTTTCTTTCGAAGGCTTGAATTGTCGACCTGAGGGATTTCAACTGTTGGTAAGGACCTATTGGGAAGTAATAGATTTCTATGGAGGATCCTTGGAAGTTCTCTTTAAGTCTCCTTTACCGAAACAGACATTGATAACTCTACGTTTGGCTGAAATTTCACTGTATGGATCCCTTGTAATTTTATCAGATACTTTATGTTTGCCCATAGTAGATACATTCTTAACCGAAACGTGATCTCCAGGCTCTAAGCAGGACTCATGAACTCGTATGTTGTAGTTATACTTCTGCTTTATTGGGGCTTGCATGGCTTTTCTGGTGGCTGTTAGGTAGGAAAATCGGGGAGTTTTAAGTGTTGTAGTATAAGAAATGTGTTATTTGATCCTTGACAAATAGATGCATAACCACAAAGACGTCACGCGCTAGACGATGGCGTATCCCAAACATAAGGTAGTAGGGAGAAAATTACGTACCCTAGGGTTATACGTATACATAAGTGGCGCTATATGTGTCTTCAAATCCGGTTTCTGATTCACTTGTACAATGTATGCTAAACAAGTGCGGTTGAATATTTTACACATGCTGTTACAAAATGGCATGGTTCGGGATTGTGCAGCTCTCTTCCACACCAACGACAAGACAGAGCTCCTTCATTACCTGTGATTCAAAGTTGCGGCTTTGGTCGCTTTGAAGGCACCCCTGGAAGACGTGTACAATAAAAATGTCAAACAAAACACCTATTGTTGTTTTAGTAGCTTAGTTTCTGGTTGAAAAGGTATAGGCGTACCTATTGAAGATGTGTGCAATCTCTTGAGTATTTCCATAACTACCTTTCGATCCCTCAAGAGACAAGAACTCTGTAGTTCAATTTGTTGTGTAGTCTGGATACTGACGAGAGATGCCGAATTCTTTTCAGATGGAATGTTCTGTCTTATGCATCGCTTACAGAACCTGACCCTTCTTTCATTATCTTGTTTCATATCCGGGCAAAAACAACGTTCTTACAATGAATAGTCTCTCCTTTCTCCTCTTGGATGGCCTGCATAAGCTAGCTACATAAAGGTTGAAGGTAAAAGGGGCTGAAGTTGATTTTGTTGATCATCCTTTTTGACCTGTATTTTGACCCAGCTTTCAAAGTAAATTTGCTCTTGTCCCGTCTGTGTACGTTTCCTTAAGTGGATTATTTCTCCAAGTCTTCTGCAGAGGACTTGTTACCCACTTAGAGTAAGTATCTAGCTCTATATATGACACGGTTCATCGACTGCGCTCTAATCCAGTCAGTTTCAGAAAGGCCTCACTTGTCATGGATTTGAGTGCCTTGCTCTTTTAGAGACAATACGGCAATTCTCGTCAGAACCACTATCTATCTATCTATCTATCTATCTATCTATCTATCTATCTATCTATCTATCTATCTATCTATCTATCTATCTATCTATAAATACGTTGACGCAGTCACACTTGACTATTAAGCAACGGGTGGTACGTGGTCAAAGATAAAGTAAAGATGGAAGTGATGGGACAGTCAGAAGAGTAATGATAGGAAAGGCAGAAATAAGTAAAAGAGTGTCAGTCTACGTTTTTGTCTCTTCATACTCAGACCAATCCGGCTGCCGTAGCGGCAATGAGATATGGAACCTCAACCGGCATAGCCCTGAGAATCACTAGGTCTTACTTGTAGCTGACTAGTTCATTAGAATGTGAAATTTTAAATAGAAAAAGTATGAGCGAGGATACTATCATATTGATTAAGGATATGTTCCCAAACATCAGAGAAATGATGTTGGTTTATAGGACCTGCCCTGATTTTGTGGATTTGTTGAAAAGAGTCGTGAGCTAGAACAGGAAGTGACCGACGCCCGCCATTGTGGACTACAGGTCTTGTACCTGTGCTCAGATAAGAAATGTGACAAAATTCCTCACATTATCTCAAATGCCACACGATTCAATTCATATTATTGTAGTATCATCAGTTTTCGTGGAGGACCAATTTTCGTAGTTTTCGTTATTGCCCCGAATCCCGTATTCAAATCACCAACGAAAAATGAGCCACATAGGATGATGACCCCCACCCCACACCGCTTTCTTACAGTGTTTTATTCCTAGAGATTAACACAGCTACTAGCATTTGATAAATCAAGGTCAATGCTGTAATATGGTAATTAAATATTTGCTTTTATATGTGTTTGTTTCATTTGTTTATTTTAACCTTTTGAAACAAAAATTATAAATCATTTTATATTGTTTTAATGCACACGTTCGATAAGGTATCCGATAGCTGTAATTTTGCACTCACTGCCTTAAATCGAAATGTGAGTTAAGTAAGGATAGAGAGAAAATAGAGAAAAAGCATAAGCATTCAAACAATAGTAATACTGACAATAAAAGAAAAAATAATAAAAAATAACAGTATATGAAAATTAAATTTAATACTTAATTCAAATTGATCCCTCATTCGAGTACAACTGTTGTTGAAACATTTAAATCCTTCTGAAAGCGCATTTCATTTTATCCATGCATTGTCAATCCAAAAGAACAAAAATCTTGTAAAATACTATAACTATTACTTGAAGCACTATTATTAATGAACGATTATGTATATACACTAATTACAACAGCATATTAAAGCTCACACCTCACAGATTTTTGGACAAAGCCACTGTCAATCAAGTCACAGGGTACTCATAAATGCTTCTCGGGTAAATAATCCACAAATTGCTGAATTAAACAAGTCCAGCTTTTTCAAAAACCACTGATAATTAGGTCCGATCTTTCACTCATCGTCGTATGAGCTGCAATTATCCATTCAGCGTGAATTGGCTTGAGTAATGAGGTTGGCACGAACAAAACAGACCACGAGAAAGTTACCCGGACAGATGTTTTGAAAAAGAAACCATGTAAGATGACTAACTGATATCTTACCAATGGATTAAGAATCAAACAGATATCAATATCTACAATTTAAGAAGAAAAACTACTAAACAAATACAATATGGAACAATTTTCGCAAGCAGTACGAGAAGCACGAGAAAAGATGGCAGCTCAATGTGCAAATAGAGAAGTAGGGGAGCTAGATAAATATTTCAACACAAGAAGAATAGAGACCAATGAATAATTATTTCTGGAATGTGCATGCAGAAAAGGAACTCCAGAGATAGATATGCTAGGGATACCCAGGGAAATAGTGAAGGGAGTTTCTACAGTCATGACAGCAATAAAAGTACAGAACACAGAGTGCCTTAACAAAATCTACTCAATCAATCCTAGAGGCTTCAAAGGATAAATTGTACGCCCTAACGGATCAGAACCTTCACTACCATTTGGTGATATCGATAGTGCTGGGGAGAAAGAATTAATTAAGGAACCCAAACCAATATTGCGCAAGATAAAAAAAAACTAGAGAACTTCACTTATCTGATATACAGCTAGAAATGCCATTGGATGCTACTGTTAAAAGATTTGAGGAGAAACTGAAAATAAGAGGTATTTCATCACGACTAACAACAATCCCCCTGATATTAATATACAATGGCACAGGAATCCTGGAAATAGAGAAAAGCAAACTAACAGAAATAAAAAGGGCTTTCTTTTTACACGGTTTTATAACCAAATCGTGGTATAAGGGATATATCTATCACAGAAAATGTAGCAGATGTCAACAGACTGGACATACACCACATACATGCCCTCAAAACCAGGAGAACATAACAGGAAACAATGAACCGAAACTACCGAGACAACAACAACAACAAGCAGCTGCAAAGGGTCAAGTAGAAGAAATGCAAATTCCAAAGCACCAGTGGCAAGACAAGCAAGAACAAAATCCCCAACAACAAAAACTACAAAAACAACAAACACAACTAGAACATCAACATCAAAAAGACTCCACACTGAAACAGTCAAAAAAGAGTCAAGAGACTGCAATAGAGAATAATGGACAACAACAACAACCAGCAAAGATGCAACCAGATGAAAGACTGCAAAATCTACAGCAACAAAAGAAACCCCCGACAAGATCAACCAAACAAGATTAGAATAGTTAAACCATCAATAACTACCTCAGAACATACACAATTAGGAAAACTACCAAAGATCAAAACGTCAGGTGAAAGTAGTAATGTTACGAGGGGAAACTTCAGCAGGAGAGAATAATATGGGAAAAGAGATACAGACACCCAAACCATCACTAGCAACACTACCACCATCATCAACAACAATAACATCGACATTTACAGAAAATAAAGACCAGCAAAGAGACAGAGAAAGGGATAGAATCAGAAGGAAAGAAAAAGTAAGAAAGAGACAAGAAGAAAATGCAAGGATTGCAGAAGAATTTTCTTAGCGCACCTAAAAGTGTTAAGATTAAAGGGTTCTACGAGATAGTATATTAATAGTTACTAATTAATCTTATCTTTAAGTATGGCATACCTCCTTACTAGGTGGGAGGGAGAAAGAAAAAATTAAAATGATGAAAATCTGAATTTAGAAAAGGTATTTTATTGCAATATTATTAGTTTTTCAAGAGCAGGAATGAGATGGGTGACAATGGGAGGGCGTGAGAGAGTGGATCTGATCCTCTTAAGGAATCTGTCCCTAATGGACGATATACCAGTTCCATTCCCCACCCGTTCCTGTCTCCCATCTCATATTATAACAACAAATTTGAAGGGGCAGCCATATTACATTTAGAGCTCTGTGCCTTCTAATTTCTGTGATGAATAGTATATTAATTTGCATATATGGTTTAAATTTTAGGAATTTTAAATTTAATTTTTTTAAATTTGATCATTGAACGAAGGTGATGAGGGTGTAATGAAAGGGTGGGGAGCCGAACCCGGCCCTGCGCACTGGCTGGTGCCACCCCCTAATGGGATAACTAACCAGAGTCCATCCCCACCCGTCCCCTCCTCCCACCTTCATACTTTATCCCTTCAAGGGTTATTTATTTAAAACATTTCTCTCTTTTTTGGACTTATAATATTAATAATAAAGTCCTTTAAATCTTTATACAAATCATCACAAATTTCATTCGTATAAAGGAAGTGGCTGTTTTGCACTCCTCCCTGTTTCTGTAGTAGTGCTTCTTTTATTTTTTCCCTTGCAGACGCCGTTTTAGGGCAGTGGAGGATGATATGTTTTTATAATTTACACTTTGCCCACATAGATGACACAGAGGAAAAAGATGAAAGATATGTCTATTAAAAGTTTCCTCTCCGGTCATCCAGACGTCATGCGAGTATGGAAACATCATTGATTGTTTGCAGAGTGATTTCATTCCCTCCCCTTTCCTCCATATTTGTTTCCAATTCAGCTTTGGATTTGTAACCTCTACATGCATTTTAATATTTTTCAGTGAATTTCCATTTAGGTTTTATAATTTTGATATGTTTTCCAAAGCTCTTTATTGTCTCTATATTTATATAAAATATTGCTCTCACGTTTACATTTTCGTGGAGCTTTTAAACATTTTGTTAATTTTTTATAGATATAATCAAATTGTGTGCATAAATATTTATAGAGGTACACATATATGACCTCCCATGGATATTGGAATGCTTCTTTTAGGCTTCTACATCTATTAATTATATATGATATTTGTTTATTATTTAAATGTGGTAGTCCAAATCCACCTTCACTTTTGGGTTTATATAACAGCTTTTTGGGAAGATAGTTATTTTTATTCCATATGAAATGGATAATTCTATCTTCAAAGTATTTAATATGGTTTCAGTCAAATCAGCTGTTTTGGTTGTTTAGTTGATTTGACTGTATATATAAGTCTTTGCGACTTGTATAAGTTCCATTATATTTAATGGGACAGACAACCATTTTTCTATGTGTTTATCTACTATGTTTAAAAGGTATATAAAGTTAAAGTTTCCCATGAAATACTCCTAGTGCCTTAACATGTTCTTTGATTGGGGGAGTTCAGGGTGGTTACCCCTCCAACTCCCAATCAACAAAATCTCAGTTTCATTGTGGTTTAAGGCAGAGCCTGAGGCTCTACCAAAATTACAATATTCCATTTTCAAATGGTGAAACGAATATTCATTTCGTATAAAATTGGAGCATTCATCCGCAGAGAAGGGTTTTAAATTCCTTCTCCAGGTTGGGAATTTTTGATTCCTCCAATCCTTTCATTTAATGCAATATTTTTGTTTTACGCTTCAAGCGCAATCACATATAGGAGCATGGACAGGGGGCACTCTTAAGTCACTGTGTTAACGGCATGATCGTCAGAAAGTACTGATGGTTCAACTTGATGGACAGTGGTTTAAGTAAGAGATCACTCATAGGCACTTTAATAACCGATTGTCCTAGTGTTGTTGGCTTCATTTGATGTTGAGCACTCAAACGAAAACATGGCGAAAGTGATTAATCTTGACAGGTGTTTTATTTGTGCTTAGAGATGGAAGTATTGTTTAATATTGTTGGTTGCGTTGGATTCGACTGATGTTATTCACTTGGTCGAAAACACGGTGTAAGTATTGAACTTGCCAGGTCTTTGATTTGTGCTCATACAGGTAGCAGTATTGTTTTAAACATTAAAGTGACCGCCGTTTGCGTCTGCATAGTTTTATTATATTATATTCTTTATTTTGGGTATTTGTAGAGGTTAAACCATGAAATTAAATACTGCTAATATGCAAACTTCGACAGGCAAAACCACGAATTTAAGTACCCACAAAAATGCCCTTTTTTACAAAACCACGCAAATTGAGCCCAACGAAAATAAATGATACTACAGTAACCCAAGAGAGTCAAAAAAAAAAGTTGTTTTGTGTTTGTCTTTTTATTCTGTAACATCTGTCAATAACCGCACCTCAAAGCTACCTTCATGAAGTACGAACAGATTCTACTATCCGGGAAATAGAGCAGGCATCTTTGATGGTGCATGAATGAAACTTCCAAAAGTCGATGCAGAATCATAAATTTGTGTCTTTCTTGCGTATTACATCACGATCGAAGAGCAACGACTTGCATATGACGCTCGCTTCTGTCATCTCTCTAAAGAAGGCATGGGCAACATCCTCCAATGTGAGGGCGGATAAGTGATTTTTAAAGCCACAACCCATGATGTAAATTAACCGATAAAACCAGGTCACGGGCCGTGTTTTGTCCACCCCTGTATAAGGTGTTCTTTGACCTCTTCACTCATGGATGCAAGTATTTTCCAACATGGCTTCTCGAAGATGGTGTTCTTACTAAGTTTGACATCATGCTCCAAACGACCCGTAAAAACCAAGTCCAGTAGAGCACTGAGAGAAAACCAGCATCCATCGATCGATTGTGTGGCTAAGCTAAAATAGCCGTTGTGCTGTAAGCTGTCAAACATTATCTTTTATATCAGCCAATATATTTTGCATGTTGTCAGTTTTACTTTCGCCGGAGGAGAATCAGGTGACCACGTGCTACAAAATTTGACTTCTTGTAGATTGTAAACAGCATATCATGTAGGAGTCCTAATAGCTTGGTTGATAAATTGCAACGATGACATAAGCGAAACTACTTTAGAACAGACATATAGACTTTCTGATATTCCAAAAGCATTTTTGCTCATTCACTGCAGACTCTATCCCAGTCGACTTTCTAACAATACTAGCTCAATAGGTTGAACTTTCTACAAGGCGCTTAGTAGTGGACCTAGCTACTGAAAAGGTCATCTTTCATTCGTCTAGTATATGAATGCAATAATTCAACAATGTAGCGTCAGTCACGATGATATTGTAAATAGTGTCGAGGACAATTAAAACGGTTGCACAAATAGGGTCACTTTCTCTCTGCCTCAGTGGAAGCTAAATACGAATCTATGAGTCCATCGGGGGCATAAACGGATAATCTAAGCTCGTTTAGTTCATGCAAATGTAGATTGGGCATAAGATAATCCTTGAGACACAGTTGTAACCATGGATTCTCTATCTACAACAGATTTGAAGACTTCCTAGAAAATACAAGTTTCTTCTCATTTAAACTGCCAACGTTTTAACGGCAGCTTCACCTTTACAATGACTGCGGGGACTATAATATAGTATAGATGAAGTCTGCTCTGAAACCATGTTTGTTTGTCTATATCAATATATTTTACCGCTCGAGTGTCGCGAGAGACAACTGTAATATCTTTCGCGGTATTAACTCGTATAGTTTTCTTATGATGACTTGACTTTATGTACAACGTAAATATCGACCCGGTTTGGACACGGCAATTGAACAATCACGATAAACAAACGAATTGTCAATACCTGCCAGTAATGTTATACAATGTAAGGAGATCGATGCGATAGTTCTCGAGATCATCAGGAACTCATTCGCAGTGTTAAAGCTGGCAACAAACGTATCAAAGATATGTTACATTCAAGACAAAACCTAGAATGCAAAATATCGCAGTGGGCTTCGAACGAGCGTTTGCAATCTCCGATTGAAACAACAAAAGAGACCACAGTCAAGACCTCGGAAACCGTTGAACATGTGACAGCACTGATGGGAACATAGGAAAAACTGGATCTAATTTTTAAGAGATCCAAATACACCGAGGATTTAAAAATTGTCACGAGGGTATCTGTTGAACAAGTTACAGTGCTAACAGGAACTGAAGACGAATCGGGTCCAATTTGCAAGATAGCAAAATGCACCAACTTATAATAGCCACCAGGGCAACTACAAAGACCACTGAGACCTTGTTAGAGGAGAAGGAAATTCTCAAAGAAGGTCAAACTGAAACCGTAGAAGACATCGGAGAAACCGGAAACAGCACTGGTGTGTGGCAAAAGGCTAAAAGGTACTTGAAAAAAACGTCCGAAAGTCACTTGCGAATCATCCAGCACCATCACTAACCAACGTACACGTCAATGATGGAATCAGCGCAGCAAGTATTCACCAAAGAAGGACATCAGTGGAGTTTTGAAAATCCTATACAAGCCATTTATAATAGACTATGCAACTGGGAACAGGCTTTGCCGAAAATACCATCTGAACAAATTATAGTACAAGTGGATATTTAGAGAAATTACTGGAGAGAAACAATGCCGAGGTCGCGCGTCGCAATCATATTAATGCATGATTGGTTGCTGTTGTTGTTGTTGTTGTAGGGTTTAAGGCCATTTTGCAGCACACGATAGGCTATACGTGGCGGTCAGTATTAATGGTGGAGGAAGAACTCGGGAAAACCCCGAAAAGAACCACCGACCCACGAGAGCCTACTGGCAAGCTTTCTCACATACCCATATTGGCCGAATCCGAGACTCGAACCCACGCAGACAGAGGTGAGATGGCAGTGATCCGTAACGGAGAGCGCTTTAGACCATTCGGCTACTCCGGGCCCCTAATGCATGATTGGTGTATTTAACACAAAAAAACTTTTGAAGACAGTAAACAATTATATCAATAAGTTTGTTAGAAAGGCATAGGTGGCTAGAAAACGCATAAAACCAGGATAAGATGTCACTGATCCATATGAAGTCACGCATGAAAACGTTCGCAAGCATAAATAATCTGTGGAAAAAGACTTTGGTGAACCGTGTCACGAATAACAGATATATGAAATGACGGACAGGTTGAAAGTATGCGTGGGGTCCGTTCAAGCGCGCAACAACGCACCAGAAGTCTTGAATGAAGCCGTATCTATTTGATAGTGGTTGCTCACCAAGGACATAATGGATCCGGAGACGTTCGCACGTTGATGCATGAAATAGTTGAAGACATTGATGATGTAAATTACGACACCGATGATGAGTTCTGAAGCAATCTCCACTGAAACATTTCATGTTTTACACGAAACCAATTTCGCGATGAATGGCGTTGTTGTAAAAAAATAAAATGCCACGAAGGTCATCTCGATGATTGCAATCTCACCCACGAAAGCAGAATTCTATGTGACTGTCTCCACACCAATTACCGCAGTGAAATCACTCACACTTGAGATTGTGCTAACGTCGTTGCGTGTGTATTGCATTCCGCCTAATATCTAATCACGACCGTAACTCGTTTGTAATTTCGAAGGAAGATGGCATAACTTGGCAAGAACTTGAATTTTCTTCTGACTAGTATGAAATGAATTATAGATATATTCTCAAAAATATCAAATTGCTCAGTATATGCATACTGAAGTTTAACTGTACACCTTTCCCATTTTCAGGTTCTTTTAGTTAAAAAAAACTATTAAATTTCCAGAACATTTTTCGTTTGATTTTCATTTTGAAAACTATCTTCATTTTTACACAAGAATGACCCGTTCTATATTCGGGTTCAACGTTTACATCTTCAATAATTGTGAATAAATTTTCTGACGCAAGAAACAAAGTACGGTATCGCTTTTTCACTGTCTAATGTTTTCTTTCAAGTATACCTTTTGATTCCTATAATACCTTTTCTCCATTATTTACCAAATTATATTCTATACATATATCTAAGATAATTTCACTTGCTCTTGGGTTATTCACATTATTATTATCATTATTGAAAATATATATATTTTGATCTATCACAAGATTGAAACCCCTCTCAAATCCACTTAAAGTCATTTTTAACATGCAATATATCTTTTCTATCTTAAGGTAAAAATCCAGATTGTCTCTATTTAGTCCATAAATAATAACAATTGTAAATCTGTAGTTTCCAATGGTAAGCTTATTACCCGTATCATTTGTTTTTATTCCATGGAGGGCGAACTGTAAATTTTCATTCAATAATATAACTACCCGTCTTGAATTAGTATAATATGAACCAAAAACATGAATTTTCCCAATGTTTAATGAATCGAGTGTCTTAAAGAAAGCCTGTAGACAAAATCAATTTTGTTCATCTTGCACAATGGCACTGTATCTAGTGCATGGGGGTGTGACATTCCAGATTATCACTGATTGGTGGTTAAAAGATGAGCTATGCATGCATTTTTTTCAGGAAGGTTCGCGTGAAACTCTTGTATACACACAAAAGCGCCGCCATTATTCACAGGTAGCTCGCAAAAGTCATTGAGTCATAACATATACACAGAAACAACTTCTAAAAACCACCAAAAAAAACTATGAACTCAAAGTTAAACTTATAACGTTCAATACCGAAACTTTAAAACACTAGTGGCACTCCCTTGTTGTCTTTTAAATTTAGTATCAAAGATAGTTTTTTCTAGCTTTTATTTAGTTCAAAATAATAACCACGGCTAGAAAAACTTGAATTTTCTTTATTATCCGTAATTTCTTAATGTATAAGTTTTTACCACAGGATACTTCAAAAACTCTTAAGCATAATAAGAATCGAGAGTAACAAAACACGCAAAATTGCTAATAGTCTAAAATAATGAGATATTGTCAGTCTATTGTTGTAGTTGATGTGTCTCTGTGCGTCATCATTATGTGTGCTGACGAGAGAGAGATTACAATTTTCAGTTCGTTTTAAAAATTGTAATTACGATTTATCAGTACAAGTTTAAATATGTGATGGTAGAAAGTGTCAGTATAGAAATGAATCTATATATTATCATTTTGGGTCTGGTAACTACATCTACAGTTTCGTAAGTACGCTTTTATAAAATCTCACCACTGAACAAAAACCTTTGTCCGCAGCGGTCGTATTGGCCTTCTCATTGGCTTTTGTCATGCTGGTCACGGTTTCGACTCGTTTCTAAGAGTGGGATGAGCATAATTAATGGACCAAATAATATCAAACGAAAATTATTTTTTTTATCTTCCTCTATAACAAGAATTTTCATCAAGAGCAAGACGTCGCAGACCAAATGTGAAATTATCAATAATTTGTACATGGAGGTATGAAAATAAGGTTTTGTTACCAAAAGAGTGTACCACAAATGCGGGTGGTCTTGACTTTCTCTCAAGAAGAGACAGAAAAAATGACAAAAAAATAACTTTAGGAGTCTTTAAAACCATGTATTTTGTTTAAAGCTACAATAAGTTACCCCATTTATATATCTTAGAATACATTATTCATAGAAACAATGTCGAACTGGTTCTCAATACTTTCAAAGATATCCCTCCATCAAATACCTAAGACGTTTAACTTGAAGATATCTTATTTTAATTCATCGACTCATAATAAAGGTCATTACAACTAGTTGTTGCTTCAGGTAATTGGTATCTCCTCTTGATGTTTGTTTTGGATTTTTATGGGAGAAAGGGGTGGTGAATTTATCTCTCATGATATCATTTGTATTTGAAGATATACAATAAGTTATAATTTTGCTAACCATTTAAATCCACTATGGTTAAACATAAATTTTATATAGAGAGCAAAATACCTGGGATTTATATTTATTCGCTTTCATGGGTACCATAAAAAGGCTAAAACGTTTATATTTGATCAACATCACGTTTCGTAATCAGCAGACCCGGGACTGAGATTAACAGTTCCAGACTACCGTAATATGAATCAGATGGAATAATCCAGTGTATACAACACAAAATCTGTCATTAGCAAATATGTCTGCATAGCTGCTATATTTTTGTGTATTCTGCTTTTCAGGCTTTTGTGTAAAAGCCTTGCATTCTGTGGTGTGTATTTCACAATGAGTCGCGACAGTATAGCTTGTATAGCGTCTGACTTCGTAATCGAGAAGTTGCGGGTTAGACAGGGCTAGGCCAAACTGGTTGGCAGCCTCCGTGTGTCCTTGGGAAAGGCATTTCGGTTTCATTTCATGTGCATGATATAGCCTATAATGTGTTAAAGTACCGTTAAAACAAACTAACAACATTTTCTCGTCAATCTGCTTGCCATATCAAATCATACCAACTGTATTTCGTCCTTATCAAGAAAGCTTTCTCCATGTTTTATTGTATAATTACAGTTCACCGTTTTCAAAATCCCATAGATTATAAGTATATATGCATATGTATCTTTATTGTGTTCGTCTGTACGACGTACAATGAGAACTTATCATAGACTCCCGCGCTCTCCAAGTCTTCAATGTTTTTGGCATCCATGACATAGTCGGCGTTGTATGCAGTTACGTAATTCCAGTTTAAAAGTTTATTGTCACAATTCTGCTGCCAGCTTTTTTACACAGTAAATCTTCACGAAGATTCGGATGATTCTTATATTATCCTGGAGTTACAGTAACCTTCTTATTTGCCAGAACCAACTAAAGTAGCTATTTAAAGTTAACCCCGTTCTCAGCTGTCGGCATGAATTGTTCATAGAACTTGAACTTACCTAATTCAGAACAGACCAAAATTAATGTAGGTCAGGGTGATATAACCTACTTTTTTATACTTTTGAATGTCGTTTACATGTTAACATGGTATTACGTTTTCATCTTCCCATCAAATCTCCAGCTGATATTAACCGTTATAGATTTTATCAGTATACATAGTGTTGTTTTTACTGCAAATGGTAACACAGGGACCACAATATATTGACAGACACCAGAGAATGCCGGGGCACCACGAGGTAGATCAAAGAAAGAAAGATCTTTAACCTCTGACCCTGTCTCTCTCAGTCTCTCTTACACACACACACGCACATACATACATATACATATATAAGTAGTGAAAGGGGTCACCCTACGGACAATGGGAATTAGCATTACAGGGACCCCTGGGTCACTCTACGGACAAGGGAAATTTAACATGGAGAAAAATCGTGTGTCACTCTACGGACAAGGGGAATTAACATGGAGAAAATCGTGGGTCACTCTACGGACAAGGGGAATTTAACATGGCAATAAATCGTGGGTCACTCTACGGACAAGGGGAATTTAACATGGGATTTTTTTTTTAAAAATTTTTTTTAAAAAAAGGGGTAGGCAATTCAAAGACTATCTCTTTTCGAGAAATATGGCTGGCCCTGAAAAGGGCCTTTGGGTTTTCTTCTTCTTCTTCTAATTTCTTCTTTTCCTCCACCAACTTCTTATTTTATCTCCAACACTCTTTCTCTTCTTTTTTTTCTCCTTCTCTTCTTTCTTCTCTTCCTCCTCCTCTTCTTTCTTCCTCTTCTCATTTTCCTCTTCTTTTTCAATTTTTTCGTTCCATGTTCTTATTCTTATCTTTTCCTCTTCATCCTCCTTCTCCTCCTTTATTTCTTTCAACAGATCACTGATGATTACCTTCATTTTTCGTAAATTGTTTATCTCCATCTTCACTCGATGGGGACTATATGAATAGTGATCCTCGTTTAGGTTAACCAACATTTGCTCTATCATTCCTAAATTGTCGAGGACGTTTTGCAATTTTTCCATTTTGTCCATTTGGTTAGAAGCCATCTTCTTTGTATTCTTTGCAGAATGGTTTGAACAACGAGCACTGTGGGTTCTTATACGAAAAGCGCGAACGTGAAGGAAAACATCCCCCTAAAACATAAAATGGATCTTACCTAGATGATGACCCAACATCGCGCGAACGTGAAGGAAAACATCCCCCTACTTTCTCATTTCATATAATAAAACCCTAACTATACTCTTCACATACGCTAAGAAACCCATAATCTACTATTCACACTAACATACCTGAGCTCTTACAAACACTAACACACTAACTCATACCCTCACACTATCTAAAATAAGAGTTAGTGTTTATTTTCACACTACTCTACCTACACACATTGGCAAATTAATAGTTATTTCTTTTCTAGAGTATTGGGTAGCCCTGAAAAGGGCTGTTTTTGTTTGGAACTTCATGGACACCTGGTTAATGGTGGCACCTTCCAGGCCTGGCGCCACATACGCATCTTATCCCCCAGTTACTTTTTACCTTTTGGGGGGAGAGAGCAGAGGCAGGATATGTTGCTTCAGAATCCCAATTTTCGCTCTCCGGGATTTTGAAATTTCTTCTCTCCTTTTCCTCCTCCTCTTCTTTGTTTCTTCTTTCCTCTTTATATCTTCTTTCTTCTTCTTCTTTATATCTTCTCTCCTCCTCTTCTTTGTTTCTTCTTTCCTCCTCTCTTATCCTTCCCTCCTCGACAATGGCTTCCGCGGCCAGTTCATTTAATATGCGCCTGGCATATTCCAGATGCACATGAAGCTCCAACAGTTTCTCAAGTTTCGTGTTCATTTTTTGGTGTTGATCAATCAACAAGGGTAGCTGGACTGCCGAACGAGTTTCAATTTATACTGAAAGCGCGGACGTGAAGGAAAACATCCCCTAAAAACATAAAATTCATCTTACCTAGATCATGACCTAAAACAACAACAACAACAACGCGCCGACCTAAAAGAAACACTCGCTCACTTTTTTATTCTACCCATCACTTCAATAGACTATCCACATACGCAAAGCAATCCAATCTAACCCCAAATATACACCTCAAACAGCCCAAAATAACTAACATCATTTTAATCTACTATCCTCACCAACCTACTTTATCACTTACTAACACAAACACACCAACACATACCCTCAAAATTTTTAAGAAAGAGTTAGTGTTTATTTTCACACTAATCACATTTGCAAATTGATCGTTATTTCTTTTCTAGAGTATTGGGTAGCCCTGAAAAGGGCTGTTTTTTTTGCTATGGCATTCTTTTAGTTTCTAAGAATGCGATGTCCTCTGAGGATAGACTTTCTGGCGATAGGTCTGCTTCTTCGGAACGAGAAGAAGAATTCTTTGGTGTCGATACGACAATCGACAAAGCCCCTGTCAGCTTCAGGTTGCTGCTGCTGCTGTTGCTGTTGTTGCTGCTGTTGCTGCTGTCTCTGAAGTCTGTACTTTTCTGTCCATTCTTCTTTCTCCCTGTTCATTTCTTCTCTGAAGAGCTCTTCTATCAGGTCTTCAGTGATTTTTAACATTCTCACATTCTCTATTTCTTCTGGTTTCGGTATCAGACTGTGTCTGACCCTATGCAGATTCACGTAGGCTTCGTTGAGCTTAGCTAGTTTGGAGCACATCTTCTTAGGAGGATGAGTCGACAATGGATGGCTAGACTGGGAACAACCTGGTTCTTAAAGTGAAAGCGCGGACGTGAAGGAAAACATCCCCACACGGTTTTCGAGCCGCAACGTTCATGAGAGGGATAGTAAGAAATGAAAGAGCATCAATTCAACATTCTTATAGCTAAACAAACCACAAAGGCATTTTTTCAAAACACAACATTTTTTATTCAAAAATCACTTAACACTAAACAACAACTCTAACATTTTTAACAATAACCCAACACTATAACATCAAACAATTTTTTTCAAAACACAACTTTTTTTCTCAATTGACAGTCTACTTTAAGCAAGGCTGACAACTTTGTGAATGAAATCGTGATTTCCACTTTTGGAAATCATTAGGCCATTGATGGACACTACGTTTCCTAGCTTGAGACAAAAGATAAGCATAATGGTCACAAAACCATCGATCTACTTTCACATCGTTTCTAGCAGAAGAACGAGGATCGAAATGAGTCACTAAATGTTCTAAGGAATAGCCCAGGCTGCGATGATGCAGAAAATACACACAGTACTGTCCGCACACCAAGGAATCTGTGCCTTGTAATTTCACATTATTGAATCGGGTGGTTTGAGCATTTCTTTTCATAAAGTCGATGATATCGTCTTCCAAAGGGGGTAATCCATACGAATCGAAATATTCCACACATCCTTCTTGAGGAAAGTAGACGGCTACCCAGTGGGTTCCTGGGAGATGACTCTCGTCCGTGTTGATCACGTAAGCTTGATGGTTTTTAGGTTTGCGATGAGGGAGTTCATCTTTAGCACAGACGACAGGATTCCAAGAAGCCGTATACGAACTGTGGTTCAAAAGGTAATGAAGTTCCCAGGTATCCATGTTTTTTTCTTCTTCACAGGTAATAATAAGTCGTCAATTCGATCCTGACTTTTTGCTTGAAAATGTCTGACGAATAAACGGTTATTCGTTCTGTTTCCTCACTCTGATTCAGGAGAGCTTCGATACGATGGATCTCTTGAGTGGTTAATGGTGGACAAGAATGTTCACGCAAGTCTTTATACCACTGGTGCAACACGTCTTTGTTTGAGATGAGACTCCAAGCTTCGTCCAGATACTCGTCCAATTTTTCTTCTTGACTCAACATCAGGCATTTATCGTGTTGAATTTGACTGGGATGATCGTTTTGACATCCATAACAATTTTTCTTGATCAATTCCGTCATTTTGTCGACCAAGTGTTTGGCAAAACAGGAGACTAAATGGGCTTCTTGTTCTGGCCATCTCGACTTCATCATGATATCTTCTTCGTCTTTGTCTTGAGATTCTTCTCCTTCCACGGTCTCCTCACATTCCATCTCCAAAGTTTCTCCACTAGGTAAAGAGGGATAACAGTCTTCCATGGCTTTCTAATAATCTAGAATGACTTCTCTCAAACTGTTGATTTCTATGGTATTGTCGAATTCTGCATACAGGATGACGTTCACTGTCTGTTTCAGCGGTTCTGCAAACTGAAGTTCCACACGAATCTGGCCAGATTTTATAGGGTGGAAATGTCCCTCGTCGCTGCCTTGGTCTGGAGTGAAATCGAAAGCCCACAAAGCATAGCCTCCTGCATAATCGTCATACTCAATGCCGTGACTGGTGTTGGTTCCTAACTGACCGGTGGCTTCGTACAGGGACAAGTACGATCTCAAGTAATTCTTGTTTTTGGGATCAAAGTCAGGTTCGAAAGGTCGGGTACACAAGGTCTTGCCATCACGACTGACTTCGACTTTCTTCACGTTGAAGTGTTGAAAGTTGAAAGGATTTTGATTGAAGGTTCCGTTGAAGGCTGAATTCCAGACCATACCAAGGATTAAACGTTTGGGTAACTGTCCTTGGAACAGATGATCTTCGGTTATGGATTGCAGTCCAGCTGAAATGGTGAACGTTTTCACTTCCACACGTCGGATGGGATACTTGGCAGTCGTTCTGCTCAACGTTTGACTGATGTCGTTTGCCACTTTAGGTAACACTTCTACGCGTCGTACGTAGAGTTTGGCCTCCTGGATTATGCTTTTAGGAGGCTTAGTAGGATCAGCAGCTATCAAATGGAAAGCGGCACTGCTGCGATTCAGTCTCAAGCGGACATTCACCCCGTTCAGCAAATATTTCTCTTGCAACCACATGTCCAAATGCAAACGATCCATCAGTTCTAAACTTTTCTTGTTTATGATTTTGTCTGCTCTTGCCTCAAAGCTGGAATTGGATGTATCTGTTTTTTCTAACTTGTTCGCTTCGTCAGCTACCCACAGCACACAGGCATTGAGATGACTATCCTTGGCATCTATTCCGTACGTCAAGAGATTTTCCAAGTAGGCACGGTAAGGGTAAGTATCCATGCTGCTGCTGACTAGTTTGTTATTCAAGTACAAATCCACTGAACTGAACAAGGAATGCATGAAATTGTTGACGGGACCTATTTCGTCATCGTCTTTTACTTCATTACCATCCTTATCTAGAACTTGGATTTTCAAGTACAAGTAACTGCTATTCAGATCGATGTAATCTTCGGGCTGTCCTTTGATTTCAAACTCGATGGGAGCGGAATCGGTCAGTGAGGAGACGGGATGAAATTCCACCCATTGGGATTCTTGCATGGTCATCATGGTGGGGGGCATGGCAAACAGATCCAGTTCCGTCTTGGAACAGGCGCAAGACTCTCGGTGCATCATTTTGTTTTGTGTCTCAATAATCGAAAACGTCTAAGTCTCGAACGGTTCTTCTTTTCTTGGCCTTTCTAGCTTGAAGTCTGGTGAAAGGGTGTTTTCTTCTTCGTCGTCTCTTTCTGCCTTGTCCTTGCTGAATGCTTGACTCGGTAGCGTGCAGGGCATTTATAGGTGTGTCTCGTCGGCCCAAAATGTCTTTGCCCGTTTGCAGCAAGACATTTTTGCCTGCCCTCATGAAGGCTTCTTTAGGGTTTTGTTTGTCGATGATGACATTTTGGAGAAATTCTTTGCCTTGTGTCAGTGCCGCATCTTTCAAGGCGTGCAATCCTCGTGTCACCATCGGTTTTAACACCGGGGCCACCGAACGAAAGGCCGATTTTAACATGTCTCCTAAACCGTGTCCTCGCTGTCGAGCCACCCCTTGGTACACTGGATACATGACTTACTTACTTACGAGTCGTGAGAGAACCGTTTTCGAAAATGGAGTTTCACCGTGACTTTTCCTTTGGTGAATGGAATATCTTGTCCCAAATCTCCTTTTATAGTAATGTTGATCGTGTCCAAATACGACTTGCTGACAGGCAAATAGTGAGGATGTACAAATTCGCGGTGAACGTGATAAGTGTTTCCACCTTCCTCGTCAGCGTTCGTGGCAGAATCCACTTTGAAAGGAATGACACGCAGTAACGGTACGGAGGTGTGTCCCACCACGTTGTATTCCACCACATCGGAGTACACAAAGATCAAATTCAGTCCTTGGTTCAGTTCTACCGGGAAACGAAAATACTGGCCAAAAGTCACGTTGTCGTAAATGACTGGTAATTCGGGTGATGTTTTTTGTTCTCCTATCTTCCTCAGCTCCATGTCACCGCCCAACATGTCAAACAATTCGGGACAAAATATAATGGAGACGATTTTACTTCGCTCAAATTTCATCAAGAAGCGACGAGCTACTTTGTGGTACTCCAGGGTGACACTTTTGTTCCTGAAATTGTCCTTCTTAAAAACTTCCCCAAACACACCATTAAACTTGGAGGCTATGGCGCTGACCAAATGATGACCACTGAAATAATAGCCTGGGGGAATCACAAAGTTGTAGGTCCACGTTTTAGTTTTCTCATCATAGGTTTTATTGGTATGTGTGCTACTAGTCTTATCCAACTCATCTTGCAATGGTTTGTCATGAACTTCCACCTTAAAAGTATTTTGATTGGGAATGACATTGTGGACTTGGGTTGGGTGAATCATTTCCACTAAAGCCACTTCCCAATGGGCTTCGTGATCTAAAGGGATGGCTTGAGGTAATTTGGCCGTGTAACAGCACAACGTGTTGTTGGGAAACACCTCCATGGAACTGTCACTGGGTAAGGTTAAGTAAAATTGGTTTTGGTGACTCATAATTCCAGAGTTCTGTGGCTGTCCGAGGGGATATTACTGGATGTCAGAGGCGTGTCTCCGCCCAAAATGGGGTTCTGGTTGTGGTTGTTGGAGTGGTGACTGGCACTGGCACTAGACACAACGTTCCCGTTCGAGGAGAATTTCAGGGAGGGATTGGGAAGCAGGTAACCGATGCAACTGCTCAATAAAATGGTCCACAATTGTTTGTCTCCTTGTTGCAAACTCAAATTGGCGATGGCTGCCCCGATGACACAATACACCACGAAGATTTGGCAGAAAAAGACGATTTGCGTTTTAGGCACACGTTCTCCACACCACACCCACAAGGGTTGTTTTTGTAAATCTTGCACAGAAGAACTAGGGGAAGAAGGACTGGTCGACGTAGCTGCGTCTGCTGCTGTGTGAAAGGGCATGATGGTCACTTCTTCTTTTTATAGTCGATGACTTGCGAAGCGTCGATCCAAGAATCGAAACTGGGTGGATATCCTTTCCAACGTACTTTGACTTCTTTGACACGTCGTTTGCCCACTTTACGGGTTCTGCGTTCGAGAATGCTTTCGATGTCGTACACGTCGTCTTCTTTTTTGGTGACACGTTGTAACTCGGGCAAATAAAACGTTCCTTTGAGTACTTCTCCGTTCATGTCTTCCAATTTATAGACGGCAGGATGACGGCCATGCACTCGTCCAGTGACGCGAAACAGTTCGGTCTCCTACGGTCAACTCTCCACTTTTCTTGGGGACAGCCCTCGTCGGGGACGTACCGAACAGGCGCTCGAACACCAGCACTTCGTTGTCGGGAGTCACGTCTTGCGGAGCACGTCCGATGCTTCGATGGTAAGATTGGTTGTACGCTTGCACCAGGTGCGGTAAGATGTCGATGTACTTCAGAGTGTGGTGATGCGTAAAATATTTCCACATGCGTTCTTTCAAAGTGCGTTGAAAACGTTCCACGATGCTGGCTTTGGTTTCGGGATTCTCGGTGGTAAAAAAATGAATGTCACGTTTCTTTAATTCTTTTTGGAAAGCTTGGTTCAGAAATTCGGTGCCTTTGTCCGTTTGCCATCGAAGAGGGCGACGACCGCTTTGTTTCAACACCCGTTGCAGGGCTCGCACTAACTCGCTGCTGGATTTGGAAGTCAAGGGCACGACCCAGGCAAATTTGGAAAAGACGTCGATGACACAAAACAAATATTTGTAACCACGATTGTAGCTGGCCAAATGAGAGACATCGGCTAAATCGGCTTGCCATTGATGATCGATGCCTTCCACTCGGGTGCGACTTCTGGCAAACTTGCGTCGAATGGGTTTGTGTAAAGTGTAGGTAGCTTGTTCTTGTAACCATCGTTGCACTTGAGGTAAACGGAGACTTTTCAGTCGCGTTTTGGCAGCACGATACAATTTTTGAACTCCTGCGTAACCTGCAGGATGCGAGGGATCGTAGTAAATGCTGGCTAAGACTTTTTCCATTTTTGTGTTAATAAGTTACCCACTCTTCGGTGATGCTACTTTGGGTGGGTCGAAAGGGTGGTTTGGAAACGGATTTACGTGTCCGATGGGCTACGGGAGTAGAAGTCGAAGGTAGTGGTGGAGGTGGCAATGGAATGGCTTTGGTTTTCTTTTCTTTTTTCACTTCTGGTTTCCCTTCTTTCTTTTTCACTTCTGTCGAAGAAGGCGTGGACATCATCTTTTTAACCCAAGCTTTCATTTCTTCTCGTTGGGGTGTGGGGGACGGGGTCAACAAGGATCCTGCAATCTTACTCGAAATGGGAGCTGCTGACGGTGTTTGAAACACTTCGCGCGTCTCTTCTTCCTCAGGTCTTTGTGGGGTAGCATCTCTGGTGACGGTTGGGGATGACAGTAGTGGTGGTGGTGGTAATGATGGTGCTGGACTTTTCATCAAGGTCTTAAAATCTTTTAGAGTGGGTAAAGCTGTTTCGTCTAAAGCTTTCTGGTGAAAGAGTTGCAGTCTTTGCAAGAGTTGACCATACTTTTGCGATTTTTCTGTTTCGGACAAATCTTGACGATCCATCAAGGACTGCAATTCGTGTTGTAACTGGGACATCTCGCTCAAATTGGGATTGGGAGGTAAATGCGGGGTGCGTTGTTCTTGCCACCGATGGTATTCCATCCATCGTTTGTAAGGCACTAAAGCTAGTTTTCGTCCTTCCATGGGGTTGTCAGGGGTCGATTCTGAGATCTTGGGACTTCCGAAGACCTTTTTATCTTGCTCCCATCAGTCCTCCCAACATGGTTCCCAAGACTCCTTTTAGTATGGGGCCTAACAAGAGAGGTAAAATGCCTCCACGTTGGACCAACATCTTCTTTTTTTGACGAATGGGAATTTTCTTTTGAACCATTTTCCGAAGAACGTGACGATGTTTGCCTAAGCATTGTTTCTGGTGTTTGGACAAAGGGATCGTGCCTTTCAAAACGTTCAAACAACATTCGCACACGGTATCGATGACCTCTTTGGAGGCTGTTTGAATGAGTTTTTTTCGTAGGGGTGGAGAAGCTTTGGACAGGACAGATAACATGTCCCCATGTTTGGCTAAACGTGGTGGCAGTCCTTTCCTTTTTTTTCCTTGGGGTTTTCTGGAGGGTGACATTTTTTTGCTTGTGGGTTCCGGGACATTCACCGAACAGACACTAACGTCGATGACTTAACGCACACCCTTTTATCTTTTTTTGGGACTATCGCTTTGTCATAAAGGTAACAATGTTTTTCCGAAAATCGCCAAGGAATCCTCCCCTTTGTTGGCGCCTCTTTTTCTTGGAACGACTGTGTCTTTTTTTAGGGTAACGTCGATGCTTGGCTAAGCGCTTTGTCGGATGACGCGTCTGCCTTTGTCTCTTTCTTTTGTGGCTTTTTGGAGGTGACATCTTTTACAAGTTCACTGATACCCCGACTTGGTCACAGGTCTTTTTATACTGGAACGCGTCGCCACTGATTGTCTTTACGTTTTATCAGTTTGAGGACAGGCATGACACGTCGTGCAGGGGTACGTAACGGACTAAATCGAGCCAGTTCTTGTTTGGACAAATCCAGTAAACTTTGTAACATGCCCGATCTTTCTTGGACTTTGATTTTGGGAGAAGGTACTTTGTGAGCAGCAGCCACTGCCGCTAAATTGGAAGGTCCTGCCACTGGGGAAGTTCTTTTGGGGGTCATCAACGGAGAAGTTCTTGGTGTAATCAACGTCTCCAAGTACTCTTCAGTTCCTGGTGACATCAACGGAGAAGTGGACAAACGTGAGGCTGCCGGAGACGCTGTGGCAGGTCGTGGCTTGCGAGTGTAAGGTTGCGTCCTGGCCGAAGTGCCTCTCTTGCGACTAGTTTTCTTCTTCTTCTGTGGACTTTTCTTTTTCTGGGGACTTTTTCTCTGTTTCTTTTTCTGGGGGCTTCTTTTCTTTTTCCGGGGTGATGGTGGTGGTGTCTGGTAAGAGGAGGGTCCTGCCACTGGAGAAGTTCTTCTTGGGGACTTGGTCTTTTTCTTTTTCTTCTTGGGGCTTCGTTGAACTTTTGTCTTAGGGATAACTTTGGGGGCATTAGGATCCCATCTTAAGAGTGAGCGAATGATGACCCCTCCTAGAGTACCGCTCCCTCCAGGTTTCAAAATGATTTGTTTTTTGGTTTGAGTGTCGATGCGGGGATCGGCCAGTTGGACCAAAGCGACTTTGTTTCGATCGAAAAAGCGTTGGGTTTGATGAGGAATCTGAATGATTCCTTGGAGTAATTGACGTGCCGTCACCGTGAACCATCGTAAGACTTCTTTGAGACTAGCTTCTAAGACACGGGCTCGTGTTTGTGGATCTTTTTCTCGACTGATGCCATACAAGGCACGAATCAATTTGACGGGAAGATGCGACTGAAGGGACGTCATGTTCACACTGTGTGAGACAGACGAAAAAGGGTCTGAGGTTTTTATAGATTTTTTTCATGGGAGGAGTGAAATGAAGTCGAGGACGGAGACGTGTACAGGACAGGCCCTCCGTCTTGGCACCAGTGGTGAAACAAGTGGGTACGAAATCGCAAATCCTCGGGGGTCGTAGGTTTCAAATCGACGAGTAAATAGGCGTGTGGCGTTTGAGTGGCATCGTCGTACGCCTGAGTCAGCCAAGGCGTTCCTAACTGTTTGGCTAAGACTTGCACTTGCGATTTATCTCGAGGGCTTTTAAACAAGACCACGTAATGCGCATTGAGACTGATGGTGCGATGGGCTTTACTTTGTTGAAACAAATTTTGGGTGATGTAAACGACACTGGCATTACGGTGATGCCCTTTGCGCGTGAACCACAGTTTAATTTCTTCTTCGTCTTCTCCTAACATGTCGTCGAAAATGACCAAATGGGTTAGACGGGAGTCAGAGACGATGCCATCGTCTTCTTTAGGAATGCCTTCCACAAACACGATGGAATCGCCTTGACTTTCTCGCAAGAGGCTGTACGCCGATTGCCACTCTTTGTAACACCACACGATCCGTTGAGGGGGTCGATCGATCAAATGATGTTTATGTTCGATCAAACGTTTGACGAATTCGGTTTTGCCTGAACCGCTAGGTCCAGCAATGAGCATGTTAAAGGGATGGCGAAGATACAAAGCCTCCCAACTGGCACGATCTAAGTGTTCGTCGATGACTTTGACAGTGGAGGAAGAGGGAGCAGAGACAGCAGAGGTAGCCATGGTATGAGAAATGTCACTTGTGACACGAAAAACAAACAAGACAAGAGTTTATATACTTTTTCAGAACACGTTTATTGAATGTTTCAAATATGAACACGAAAGACAAAAATACATACAACCCAAATAGTGATGTACAGGAATATAAAACACAGCAAAGCGATCAAAGTGAAATATAAACAAGTGTCTGTACAACATGTTTTGGGTAACCAAGATGTCCTAGGGACAGTGTGTAATGTTCTTACAGTCTCTACATGAGGTATTGTCACACAAGTGTCCTCCCGGAATGACCTTTCAGGCATGTCCATGACAGTCCTGTCCTGAAGCGAGTGGTTGTTCTCGGTGACGGGTTCTTCTGGCACCGTCACTAACACGGGTTGAAAAGTAACTTTTTTCCTTGAACAACTCTTGTGCATACTGGGCCACTTCTTGGGTCCAAGCCTCAAAACCCCCCTTTTTCCAATCACGAACATCTGTCCAATGAGGGTGTAAGTCACAAGCTACACACACATCGTCATACACGTCTTGGGTCGCTAAAAGTTGACGAATCTTTTTTTCCTGTTGAGGTCGAGAAGTATCCAGATGAAAACGCAAGGCTTTGAACAAAAGGAGTTTTTCGTGACCATTTAAGGCCATGGAGGTGGTAAGTACTGATCGTAAAGAGTCCACAAAGAATCGGCTGGTAAACGAAATCCCAGAAAACAAGTCACTAAGACACACACCACTTGTCGTCCAAAATTGAATGGATACAGTTCTTGTAATAATTGATGGTAATGATCCACGGTTTGAATATGGTCATTGAGTTCCTTCCACGGAATCTGTTGGATGACATGTGACATAAACCTTGGCATGACAGCCTCTTTTTATATTCTCTTTTTTTCGGATGCAATACACGTACTTTCTAGCGAGAGATCTTAGTTCTCCAGTAGGGAATCTAAATCTTGCATACTGTAACCGAAACGTCAGAGTTCGTTTCGGTGTTTCCTCTTCCTCTAAGTAGATTCCACGTAAAATATGTTGGTAATCCTTTAACTTGTCTTCCTCAATGCCTTGCACTAGGTGAATCTCGAAGTAACCATAATCATGAACATGTCGATCATTAGCGACCTCAAAGTTTTGAACAATGTCTGACCATTGAAAGAATTTCTGACGAATCAGTTCTCTTATACCATTCAGGTACCAGTGGTTAAAGATCTGGTGACGTATCGGATGCAATTGTTCTTTACGTTTCACTTGTATTTTGACCAGCTCTCGGTAAATCCTTTCTCTCAACTCCACAGGCAAAGCACGAATGTTCTCTTGTAAAGTATCCATGAATAGGTCATACTAAATCCTCTTTGGTCTGACACAAGAAATGTACTCTTTGCACAAACATGGTTTCACTTCAGTGTCGAATTTAAATCGTTGAGTCACTAATCTACACATTACAATTCGTTCAGAAGTTTCCTCTTTCACCAAGTTGACATTGCGTGAAAGATGTTGGTAATTCGTTAACTCTTCCTCTGGAATTCGATGCAGTACGTTTACAATGTAGTAGATAGAATCGTCAATACCAAACCATTCCTTTTTATAACCAGGAGGTCGTTGATCAATGTCTGTCCAATGGAACACTTTCAATTGAATCAGTCCTTGTATAGCCTGAAGGTACCAGTGGTTCAAACACCGGTGACGTATCGGATGCAATTGTTCTTTACGTTTCACTTGTATTTTGACCAGTTCTCGATAAATGCGTTCTCTCAACTCCACAGGCAAAGCACGAATGTTCTCTTGTAAAGTATCCATGAACAGATGATTATGGTAAAAAGTTTCTTCAATGTCTCGGTCCCACTAAGGGTAAGTAATGACAATTCGGTGACCATCGAGCATGTTCAACGTAGGCCGAATCTTGCGGTTCCCAGTGGTGAAGTGACACACCGCAACTGAAGCACTTGACTTTATCTCCTTCGCCCAAGTAGAAAAATCCGGCTCTGGCTAATTCTTCGGGGGTCGGTCCTCCCAGATACTTTGGCCATTTTCCTTTGAACGATTGAAGACGATTTTCAAAGTCGCAGTATTCCGACAAACGCACAGGAAACGAATATTCGTCTTTCACAGGTTCGTTTCGATAAGGGTTGGGTGACATGAACAGGAGTTTGCTCAGGGCTGGATGACATCCGTAGGGGGGTAGACGTGAAGGTGAACATTCCCCTTTAAACCCGGTAAAATGTCTAAGAGGACGAGCGGCATCGCTTTCGCATCCCTCAGGTTTGACACGCACAGCATCACTTTCCATGACAGGGGCAGTGAAAACAAAGTTCCCATGATGCTTTACGGCATCACTCAGGTCACAACGTGCAGCATCGGTCCCATCGCAAGGCTCACAATCGCACTCGTCTGCAAACTCCGTTACGCAATTACAATGGTAACCACATGGACAATCGCAGTTTCCTTCCGGACATTTTCCGTCGCAATGCATGGGTCTTATCCATCCAGTATTAGTCACACTAGAGGAAGATACAACTTTTTTACAATCCCCAAACTGGAACGATGTCTTTTTCAAAGTATTCATCTTGTTCGCTCGGTCTTGGTAGTCACAATGAACTATCGATCTTGACCATAGCCCCTTTTTTATACTAGTCTCAATGCAGTCTCCAACTTGTACATCTTTCCTTTTTTACGTTTTTTATGTCCTGTTCTGGAAGGTACCGTCTCTAAGGTACCGTCAACATTGTACCGTAGTGTGATGGATGGAAAGGCCATAGAAAGGTAAGGGCAATTCGGAGACCATCGAGTATGCTCCAGAATAGCTGAATCTTTATAGATACATAGATCCATTCGTAACTTCAGTCCGCAAGCGAAACACTGTACCTCGTATCCCAATCCTGACTCAGGTCCCAAGTAGACAAATCCTGTTCTAGCTAAAACATGCGAAGAAGGTAATCCTTCCCTATCCGTAGGCCATTTCTGAAACGTGTCCAATCGACGGGCACAATCACAATAGTCAGGTAAGAAGACTGGAAAATGGTAGGGTTTGAACTTGGAGTTCTCATAGGGTTTCTCACTCGATTCTTGCTGTGGCGAAGTCATCTTTCTCGTAACTATCCTCTTACAACCAATGTTTTATACCAACGTGTCCATACGGTAAGGTGAAATGATTGGGAAGTCGCACTCGCTTCTGGTATACAATTTGATAGACTTTTTCCAAGGGTCGACTGACGATGTGGTGAGTAGGTAAACGTGCAATCTTGTTCGGTTGATAGGTGGTCACTTTAAAGTTTCCATCCTCTCCCGATTGCAAGGCTTCTTTCAATACCCCAAAGTTGACCACTCGACTGGTACGATAATTCAGAGTCAGTCCTTTCACTTTGCACGTCGTGTGCACTTCTCCTTGTTTGTCCCGGTATTCGTAGCCGTAATTTTTGGGACCGCCACTGACAAAACTTAGAATCTTGTCGTCGGGATGCTCGTCTGTCCAGGCTCCTAAACGGTCTCCTTCGATGCTAGGGTGATGTTGAATCGGGTGATGGATGTAGATGCAACTGTCCGTGTCAAAGTACAGGACGCGTTCTTCTAACAGTTCTAAAGCTTCGTACAATTTTAAGCGAGCATGGGCTGTCACGTAAGCCGCAATGATGACATTTCCAAAAGGGTCGTCTTGTACAAAGTCCAGATCTTCTTCGTAATTGACCAAGATCAAATTCTCTCGAACGACGTCCACGTGTTTCATGTATTTGGTTTTGTCGTGAATCATCTGGAAGTAGCGGGAAGGTTCTGTCAAATATTCCGTCTTGGGTAAACACGGTCGTTGTGCCATTTTACCCCACAAGCAATTTAACATCACTTTGGCAAACGATCGCCTGCCTTCGTTTTTCTCGATGTGGTCTAAAGTGATACCTTCTTGTTCGTAATATTTCTCTTTGAATTTTATTTGGTCTTCGGGAGTGTGACACCAGGAAGGATAGCCGCTAGCTTCTTGCTTCAGTTTCAAAAAGGCATCCACGTAGTCTGCGAAAATGCCTTTCTGCGTGGGGTCACCCTTGCGATACTGTTGTGTCTTGGGAAAGTGGCAAATTTCGTACACTTCTAACAGTTGGTATCCCATGTCCAGAGCTTTGAACAATTCCACGCTGACCCAGGTTCCCGTCAAGGCCCGTTCTTCCTGGCTGTGCTGACAAGGCTGGTCTTGGTTGCACGTTTCGGCACAAGTACGGCACAAGGGAAACATCAGTTTGCCTTGACAATGGTGAGGTAAGACGGGATGGTATAGGTTCGTGGGAGGCAAAACTTTGCACTTGATCAAGCCTTCGTATTGTCGAATGTTGACCAGGTCGATGTGTTCCGTCAGCAATTGCGGGTGCCCTACAGGAAAGCGACAATATTTGCACACGTAGGGATACAGCGAACACACGTCCAAGTATTTGATTTCTTCTCCTTTCTCTTCGTCGGCTTGGTACAGCAAACAGGTGGCATTGGTCCTTCCTCCGTACAAACTATCCCTCGGGTTCAGCGGGTCCATCAGCTTGTAACTTTCCACGAGACGTTTAAACTCGGGATCGGTTTTCATACGGTGATCGTACTCGTGTTCCCACATTTCCACCACTTGGTATCCTTCCTGTTCTAACTTTAGGCGTCGCTGACAAGTGTCCTGGTACAAGTCTTCCATGGTTCGTTGCAAAAACTGATTTTTAGTACCACGGTCAGGGTAACAGACGGGACATCCGTGAAATAAGCAACCGTTAAACTCGTACACGATCTTGGGGTTTTCTAAGTCCCAGCCATCGACCGAATACGTTCCGATGGTCTTTTCGCCCCCTCCGTTACGGGCATGCTGAATCCACTTGTCTTCCTTGTCGCACAAGTAATGTAACCAACGTAGGGCTTTGACCGAGTATTGACGTTTGACAAAGTGGGTCGTTTGAGGACTGATGACAGCCACGGTGTTTTCAGGCATGAATCGTTGTCGATACACTAAGGAACACGCTTTGGCAATGGTGCAAGCTTCTTTCAAAGGATCGACCCCTCCGTGTTCCATGAACAGTTCTCGAAATTTTCCACAGCAACGTCGTAAAATGTCCACGTCGGAACGACAATACTTTAGCATTTCTTCCTGAAAGTCGAAAGGGTTCGAGGCGTGAGCCTGGTACCAAGCGTAGAAAGCTTCTCGTTGTTCGGTACGCATGTTGTCGGGGTCGTAATAGTGAGCCTCAGGTAAATGGGGTAGAACGGCATGTTGATTGGCTTCCGTATTGAAAAAGTGTGGAAAGTACCCTTTAGCCATTTCTGTCATTCCAAACGTTTTAGGCATTCGACTCAAAGGCATGGCCAAATAGCTCATCGAATCTTTAAACTGTACTTGTCCCACTTGCATGAAAATGATTTTGGCCCCGTTCAAAGTCACTTTAGGACGTTCGGTGCCTTGTTCCGTATAGTACCTCAAAAGAAACTGTCCATCGTATCCGGAAAAATTGTGAGCCATCACCGTGGCATGACGATGACAATCTCCGTAACGTTCGATGTCCTCTTGGCTCCACGTCTTGTCGACGGGGTCTAAGACCCATTGGGCAAAATCGGCTAACGTATTTGGTCCCCGAAAGATTTTTTCACGCCCTCCAGGAATCTTGCTGCAGTGAGGGCAATGACTGAAGATAGGTTCTTGAATGCACTTCTCGCACGCTCGATGAGCCACGCAGAAATTAGGGATGTGAATGCCAGTCTCTTGCATGCATTCGAAATCGAAAAAGATGAAATTGCCTTTCTTCTTGTGACCGTCCTCTTTCTCTGGTGGGGGTTGGTATTTTTGCACGTAACATTGGTGTTCCAAGTCCACGATGTGGTGACAAATGTGACATTTTTTCTTTCCTGAACATACGTGTGCCTTGGTATTATTGGTACGTATGACTTGTTCACACGTAGAGCACAATCTCAGCAGTTGACAAGCACATTTCTTCTGTGAACCTTGCGTCTTCAAATGTTGTTGGTAACATTTAGGGCTGACAAACGTGCGCAGACAAGTGGAACAAGGCACTGGTTCTTCGCTCAGACAGGGTGGAGAGGCCAAACATCCTGAGCATTTCCATCCACAATGTTTGTGTTGCTCTCGATTATTATAACCATAGTCACATTTCTCACAATAATAAACATATCTCAGGAATCCAGTGATACTGGTAATGGTATCGAAATGGTCATCGTGATGATAAAGGTGAATGTATTTTCCGTCCTTAAAGTCTTGGCCTCGAAACAACAGAGGTCCGCGCACTTCTTGAGGGTGCACTTTCAAGGTGTATCGTGGAGCTAGGGCATCTTGCAATTTTTGCATCTCTGGAATGCCACAGGGTGTGTCTTTGGGCAATCCGGCTTGTTGTAACAGGAGTTCTGCTTCATTTCGTTGTTTGGCTCGGTCGGAACGTTGAATAGTGTCCCAGGTTCTTTTCCATTCTACCGTGTCGTTCTTGTTGGCATAGGTTCGTCCCACCACGATGGCACGGGCTAAACACATCTGGTCATGAGGGTTGTTAATTCGGACGAGACTCGTTTTGGTGTTGCGAAGATCGTCCACCAATAACATCTTTTTGCGTCCTGTCCCTTGAGGAGGAGAGACGTGGGTCATGTCCAGTGTGGCTTTACCATCGGTGATGTCAAACTGATCATTAGATTGTTGTACGTGTTGAATCTTGTCCATGACTTTGGAAGCAGTCAATTCTGCAGGGGTGCTAAACTCGATCCAAACAGGGGATTTCAAACCGTCGTGTTGTATGGAAAGTCTCAAGCGATCGTCTTCTTTGGGTTGACATTGCTGCTTGAGTGCAGTGAGCAAAGAATCCCACACCTCGGTGATGAACACTTCTGCTTTCTCCAACGGCACTTCAGCCTTGAAATCTTTAAACTTCACCGTGTATTTGTAAGCCGTGGTTCTAAATTTTCTAGAGGAGCGCTTTTCCGTCTCTCGAATGGAATAGTACTTTTCAGGGTTGACAAAGGGTGGTGAACTTGGTTTAGAGGGTTCAAATTCTGGTTCACTCATGTCCTCTTCAAAATCACTGGCATGAATTTGTGCCAAGATTTCAGCCCTGGTACGAGGCGATAGATCACGTTTCTGCCTCTTACTTTCTTCTTCTTTCTTCTCGAATGAATGGGATCGTTTCATCTTGAAAGCAAAAAGTCAAATGACTCAAGTTCAAACACCATAAACTACTTTATAGTCATAGCAGACCAGCGTATATAAAAGGGTGTGTGTCTTGTCCTTTCACTATTCATTTCACTCTCAAGCCGAGCACAACGATGGAAGAGACTGACCAGATGGAACGTTTCGTCAGAGCTTTGCGAGGGGTCATTAGAAAATTCTCTTCAGACCAGCCTACGGACTACTCTCCTTCCTTTAGAGATAAAAGTCAAGATACTTGCTATATCTGTCAGAAGAAAGGGCATTGGTCTTCAGAGTGTCCAGACCGTCAAAAAAGAAAAAAAACAGGGGATAAAAAAGACAAAAGTCAAGATACCTGTTATTATTGTAAAGAAAAAGGACATTGGTCTCCAGATTGCCCAAAAAAGAAACAAGAGGAGTCAGAAGAAAAGAGGAATTCTTCAGAAGAAGAGAGGGATTGTTCAGAGGAAGAGAGGGATTCTTCTGACGAAGAAAGAAGACAGGTGAAGAAAAAGAAACAGGAGAAAAAAAGAAGAAGGGAAGAAAGTGAGGAGGAAGAAGAGGAAAAGAGTGTGACGGTGAAGAAATTCAAAAAACAGAGAGACTAAACAAGGAGAAAAGAAGAAATCAATGAACTTATTATTAAAGTGTTGTGATATAAATTGTGAATTGGATTGTAAAAAATGGAGAAAAGAATAAATGAATGATATAAGGTAAGTGTCTTTGAGTTGTGATTTTAAAATAAGAAGCTACACTCACGCACTCATACACAGACACGTACTATAAGGGTAACATGGGTGAGTTTTTTTGAGTTATTGGCAAATTGAAATTGTATTTCTTTTCGAGAAATGTGGGTGGCCCTGAAAAGGGCCTTTTTTCTTCATGGTGTAGGGGTGAGTTTAAGCAATCAATTTTAACTGCCTTAAGCCTTTGCCACGGCCAAGGCCTACTTCTGGACTGCGTAATGTTGATGATGATGATGATTGGGTTGAAATCACTAAGGGTGGTACGGTAGGCTTAGTCACAGGGTTGACGTGTTTGGCTCGGGAAGGTCGTATTCTCTTCGGTCGTGATAAAGAAGTCTGATACATTTGTTTCAGACTTCTTAACTCCGCTAAAATGTCCAACAGTACCGTGACCGTTTGATTTTCACCCTCTTGTTTCTTTGCTGCTACTTCTTCTTGCTGTTGTTTTTTTCTTACCTCTTCTTCTTGTTGCTGTTGCTGTAGGAGAAAAGCCTGTTCCGCTTCCTTTTGTCGTTGTATAAATTTCTCCAATTCTTCTTTCTGTCTCTGTCTAAAATTCTCCACTTGCGGTAATGAAGAAGGTAACGAAGGTTCCGGAACAAATTCTTGCGAGGAGAGAAAATCCACAAAATCCCAATTCACCTCTTCTGAAAGTAAGTCCGAGTTCCCTTGGGCAGTCTCCCCTGCTGGTGCACCCCAATGGATCGTTTTCTGAGTTTCCGTCATGTTGAATCACTGTCGCATAGATTGACTGCACACAAGCGCTAGCGAATCTAAATAGACTACGTGACGTCACAGACTGCTCTCTTCGGATTGGATGCGAGCTGACTGAATTCTGTAACGCGTGTTCGGATTGGTAAATGAACTCAATCCGTTTCAATCCTTCCTCCGCCTATAAATAAGCGCCGTTCAATGCATTGATTCACCTGTTCTCGTCGCTTCAAGATGTGGACTACAGTTGAGTCATCCACCCTTGTGTCTTCCATGATGTTTCGGACAGACTTGCTCATGTATGTCCGATCGAAGTGGACCGTTGTCCACAGGACCAACACCAGCCTGTGGATACGTAGGATCTACGTCGAAAGACAAGGATGCCTGAAAAGAGTGCTGATGTACGGACCAACAGTAAGACGCAGCCTAAGGACAAGAAGAAGACCAATGCGGTGCCATTTATGTTAATGAATACATTAACATAAAAATCAAAGGCCCTTTTCAGGGCCAGCCATATTTCTCGAAAAGAGATAGTCTTTGAATTGCCTACCCCTTTTTTTAAAAAAAATTTTTAAAAAAAAAATCCCATGTTAAATTCCCCTTGTCCGTAGAGTGACCCACGATTTATTGCCATGTTAAATTCCCCTTGTCCGTAGAGTGACCCACGATTTATTGCCATGTTAAATTCCCCTTGTCCGTAGAGTGACCCACGATTTTCTCCATGTTAATTCCCCTTGTCCGTAGAGTGACCCACGATTTTTCTCCATGTTAAATTTCCCTTGTCCGTAGAGTGACCCAGGGGTCCCTGTAATGCTAATTCCCATTGTCCGTAGGGTGACCCCTTTCACTACTTATATATATATATATATATATATATATATATATATATATATATATATATATATATATATATATATATATATATATATATATATATATATATATATATATATATATATATATATATATATATATATATATATATATATATATATATATATATATAAGAAAATGGCTGATACTGGATATAGTTTCTTTGAACTGTGAAAGGTATAATAATTGGCATTAATTTAAACAAATTGGCAATCTGGGAAAATTGAAAAGTGTACTGAGGTTAAAAAGAACAGAAAACAATTTTTATCGAACACAAAAAAGATCGATTCAAATTCAAAGATCTTTAATAATTTTGATACGTTAAAAGACATATTACCATTTAAAATGAAAACTATAAAATATACACTCATTAAGTGGTTAGAATTACATGTTTTGGATTTGATCCGTTTGTTACATTTAAGCCTATATCACATAAACAAATAGACATCGGGCCCAAATGGCATCGCGTCCTCATGTTCCTAAGTCACCTTTTCAATGATATGTTTTAAATATTCAGCAAGAACGTGACGGTTAGCTGAGTCGCACGCCCATAAATGTAAGACCAGTACTTAGCACCCATCAAATGTTAGATCCTACAAGGAATGGTGCAGTGTTAATAACATAAAATTAAACACAGAAACACACACACACACACACACACACACACACACACACACACACACATATATATATATATATATATATATATATACATATATATATATATATATATATATATATATATATATATATATATATATATATATATATATATATATATATATATATATATATATATGCGTTTGTACCTATCATGATCATTATCCGCGTATCACCTTCATTCACCAATGTTTCTGAAAATTGATAAAGTGTAATTGTTAAAAGACAATATAATTTATTTTTATTTGGAAAAAAGCAAATTGGGTCAATTAATGAAAATCAAATTATTGAAAATAAATCAGGTTATAATATTAGGTCATTTTATATGATGCACTTGCTGTTTCACTTAATAATTTAACTTTTACCTACTTTTTAAAGACTGTCCAGAAAAGTTATTATTTTGTTTTTCATTGTTCATAAAGAGGATACAGTTTTAATGCATGTCCTCTACACAAGTCGATATTTCAAATTGCTTAATGTGAAAGATTCTAAATCATTAAAGTTTTTTGTCGTCATACTAAAACCTAGTATCCATTAGTTCATATAAAAGTCCATCGTCTTATCTGTACAATATGTATTATGACTATAAGAACACGGTGGTCCTATTCTATAACAATAGCCAATATGGATTGCATTAATTGGCTAAACATGATTTTTTTTTTATTTTGGGACTATTAAACTGCATTCATGAACCAGTGGAGAGCGATTATACATCAAAATAACAGAAGCAACCACTTTTCAGTGTGGTAAATCCGTTTTATTTAAAAAATGATTGAATGAGGATTTATTTAAAATGCAAATCTATAGCGAAATATGATCTCTTATCCATATCACAGCTATCATATATCTTGCTTGGATTCTTATAATGCGCAAACAATAGTTACTTTGTACATTTTGACTTGGGATCAATATGTACGGCTGATCACGGTTCATACCACGATTAACGATATAACCTCTGTACCTACTTTATTTTCCCCTTTTAAAGATATGTATACTCTTTTATGTGTTATATTTCCATCTTTGGGCCTAATTTTTCTTTTCCTTTTCTCTGTCTGTCCAATAGCATGTACTGATCCTAACATTTTACAGCATGTTTGTAAGCAATAAGAAACTATTTCATTAACGGATTAAAAACAAACTCCGAATAAAAGCAAGTAGGTTTTAAGAATCAACTAATTTAAAATTGTTTTTCACGTGAATCGTGCAATATGTAATTGACAGAGCATACATGACCTGTTTCACTTCGATACATCTTACACTAGGCAACAAACGGCAAAATTGTTAGAGCAAATATGGTAAAACTGATTAAACAGTCATTTTAACTCTTGCCATACTAATAATCATCAATGAAAGTCATGTAAAAATTTGGGATGTATGAGTGTTAACTGCAAAATGAAAGTAAGTAACTACTGAACTTAAGCTGCAGTGTCTTCCAAAAGCTACACGGCAAACTATTTTAAAAGTATGACGCCCTAAAGTCACTCTGGTAGTCCCATCCACGACGCCATAAAACTAAATCACGCAAGAAATATGTCAAGGAAAAAAAGAAAATAATTTTTTTTTATATAAAAACAGTAATTAATTTAACAGAATGTACAATTTAAAATATTCTATTCAAGAGATACATTTGCACAATGTCACTATCCTGAAGTATCTTAAAATATCTGAATTTCCTTTCATCGAAGTAGTAATATCATTTATTTACACAGATTGACAAACATTCCATGTAAATCGAAGGCAATTGCCTTCATAAAATATATAATAAAAGGAAATAAATGTTGTTCTGTTTAAATATAAATAAATGTTGCACTTTTAAAATGGACACATTTTTCTTTGTCATTCATGATTCTATCACATTCGTGGAAAGACAATTTTTTCACGTAACGTGAAATAGTTCTTTATATCTATTAGGACAGAATTTTTCAGTACAAGTAATAAGATTGAAATTTTCTCTAAATTGTATTAAAAGTAAGTTTTGATTAAATTATATTGAAAGTAATTTTCTATTAAAATATACTGAGATTAAACACATTTATTTCGGTATTACAATTATATACTATTTAATAAAGATTGCGCCCCTTATGAACAAAATGCAAAAACCCCTTGTATATACATTTCCCTTGTATCATAAGTCAGCAAAAACTACACTCCCTAAGTTGTGTAAGTTACCGCATTGCGGAAACCTAAAATTCCTGTCTAAGCTATAAGCTCCATTCGCTGACGTGGTAGAATTGCCTGTCTAATGACGTACGTAGACCCAGACGATAGTCTGTAAGAAACTATGAAACCTCACTTTGAGATTCTAGCGTACAATAGAACTAGACGCATGTCCATATTTTGGCTTTGTCCAAAAAAACTGATATAAAAAGCGTCAGTCCACGGACATGCCAGTTCTTCGCCAGAAACTCAAAGAGACTTCTGTCATTACGGGTAAGATTATAGTCTATGTACAATTTTTCATATAGTATAAGGATTATTATTGTTATAAGGATTTTTAGTGTCAAGATGTTAATCTAACATCAGTACGTTGCAATATTGGATTATTTGAATATTTCTTACTCTTCTTTAATATAATGTATTGAAAGTTTAATTGTTTGAAGAACTTATATTTACTTGTAAATATATTACTGATAATAGTAAAAAGCTACGTTCGCTACCAACTTCATACTCAGTAATAGTTAATCTAGAAATAAAATACTCTTTAAATAATAGAGTTTAATATGTTGACATTTTAGAATAAATTCAGTAAAATATATTTCAGTTACGGTATTAGTCAGAAATATTGAATTTTAGATTCTTTAGCTATCGCGAATTTTTTCGATATTTAATTATCTATATTACATTCTAAAAGGCAGATATTATACAATGTATGATGTTGGTAAGTGAAAGAATATCGTAGCTTTATATGTATCTCTTATATCTGTAATTTAAGTTTATCTAGATTGATATTGGAATTTAATTTTATATGTTGAGAATTTCAATAAACAGTTCTTCTCCAGAAACTCAAAGAGACTTCTGTCTTTACAGTCGATCCCGTACCTTCGCTTGCCGAAATTCCCCAGATGTAGCCATATCTTCGTTGTCAAAGTGACACCTCTTTCAAGAGGAATGAACTTCTCTCTCTCTCTCTCTCTCTCTCTCTCGGGTCATGGAAATGGCTTGACCAAGAGTTCATGAGACAAACAATTCCTCTCATAAATGATGATAAATAAATCATTTTTCATAAATTATCTACTCAAAAAGCGTAGATAGATATGATCTCACTCTCTCTTTGATTCAAATTTTGAATTTACCTTGGCGTGCTACATCCGGCTGTGCTTGAATAAGGACGCTAGCCATCTGCAATATTATTAGAATATATATATATATATATATATATATATATATATATATATATATATATATATATATATATATATATATATATATATATATATATATATATATATATATATATATATATATATATATATATAATTTTGTGTGATAAATTTTTTTTCAAGTATGGTTACGATGTTTTGTTCTTTGAAACATCTAGCAAGTATTATGTACTTCTGTTTCGACTTGCATATCAGCTACATCATAATCATTTGCAGTCTTTCAAGCCTTTTAATTTCAAGAACTTCACCACATTCAGCCACTTTTCAGTTAATTAAATAGCAAAGAAATCATTAAGTCACAAGAAGACATATTATTGGGTTTTTGTAGTGATGAATATATTTTTCCAGAAACTGAAGAACGCAAAGAGAATGAACTTAGACCATTATAAATCGAGTACACAAAGAGATCGTTGGTGAAATAGACAAGAAATAGCTGGAACCAACGTACAAGAAATAAATTTTAAAGATATATGAAAGTTGTGACAATGCTAGATGAGGTAGAATTTCCAGATCATTTTCAAATGTTATAATGTATAGTGTGACATCATGCATCAGCAGATGCATTCCGATCAACAATTTGAGAAGTTTACAAAATAAACTTACGTCGACGACATGACTTCAGATGGAATTATATGTTTGTCATTTAAGATAAGTTTACCTTTATCCTCGCTGAGTTCTTGTTTTGAAAACTTTCAAATATTACTATGTTAAAACGACAGCAGAAAGACATGAGGAAATACTACTGAAAAGATATTGATACATAAAATATCGTAGCATCTGGGTAACATAATGAGTACCAGATATTTTGTTGTTGATGCATTTGTAGCTGCCATTACAGGAGGAGGTACTAGCATTGGATTAAAGTTTCACAATGAAAATCGATTACCGTTTAAGATTTACTAAATGATAAAGATATCCATCCGACATAATTCCATCGAGTTTCTAGTATTTTCTATCTCTCTAACTGATGTTACTTTTGCATTTAGGACCTGTTGTTATTGTTATCATATATCAGTATTTTGTTCATTGATCAATTGTTATTTGTTGCTCAGGAGAAGACAGGTCTAACGAGGAAAACGACATGACATTATCTATTTTAAATTACACTTCACTCACACATTTAGGTTTGGTAAACTTTATCCTTCTACAACAGAGATCAACAGATGGCGCACCTAGTTTCTTCAAGGTCATGTCTGATTTATTGTCTTGTCTCAATGCTGATAATCTTCTACTGCTTGTGTTTTAATTTATCTTGAAAGTTTCGTTTGGTACGTTTAATTGTGTGGTATTTATTCCAGCGATAACTTCTTTCATCTGTCCACTTTGTAGCTTTTGCTTTGCAGTATTCTTAATGTCATAGCTTTGTAGTAAGCGCTAGGTCTGTACAATTGATTGAAGTTCGTTTTTGCTCTTCCCACGTAGAAGATATCATGAATTCCATCTCTTTTAGACATGGATACCGAAGACTATAGAGGCACGAATAAAACGCTGAGTGGTATACACAGTTTTGAATTGTTAGAGGCATGTATAAAGAGAGTTTCAGTAGGTACACGTGTTTCTACAGTTGTACTGTGTTTATCGTGAATAGTTATTAAAGTAGTTGTTCCTTGTAGTGGTGTAAGTACAACACTGGTAGTAATCACTATAAAACCCATTTAGAAACATTGATTTACGTCAAAGCTTTAAACCATGATAGCACAGTAACATAAGTTATCACTAAATTATTACACAGGATGAATGGCATGATAAGCAAAGCGATCACTGAAAATGAAATAAACAGTGAAGAGTTTACTTTTATCATCTGCGAGTACCACATATACAAAGATATAACAAAAGGTAATCAGACCAAAATGAACTTTTAAAAAACAAAGAAACATATGCATGGAGAAGATAAAATATACAATACAACACGTGGACAAGAACAATTTAAAACATCGGAGTTGGGTTTTAGTTCATTCTCCTAAACAAATGAAACACATGATAGCTATATTACAATAGACTAAGTCCCTGATTAAGAAAAACAATATTTTATAATCTACCCGATAAAAAAATGGCAAATTCTGATTGTAGATAAAATGCACTGTTATTGGGTTTTGCAATATTTCCGATGAACCCAAACACAATACATTCAACTACATCAACGAATATAATGAAACAATAAGTTTCAATTCATGTTGGTTATTCCAACCTTGAGATGTACATAAAAATGAAACAAATTCATTAAAGTAAATGCATTGTGTAACAATGAAGAAAGTATTGATATTTACAGTATAGATATTGAACGCTTGAAACACAACATAAAGTTAACATTACTCTGAGTAACAGTTACACAGTACACATGACCAACTAAATGCTAAAGTGTGATGATTCAATAACCTTGGAATTATAAAATCATCGGCTGAAACAGATACAATTTATTTGTTTCTAAAATCCAAAATTTATGCATTTTCTTTTTATCCAATGAATAGCACCAAAACATCTTTCTGTGGTTGATATTCTACTTTTCTAAGTCTTTGCCAATTAAAATATCTCTTTTATAAAGACTTCGCTCCATACAATGTAATGGATATTACGAACATGTCACAAAGGGATTCAATCACTAGACTGAATAATAGCATCAGAGATACATATCGGAAAATGATAGATTTTCGCGGTATGCCCTTTAACGTATGTTTTCGTTCTACAGTAAATAGAGTAAATCCATTATAGAATGACTTGAGAAATATTGTTTATCTCTCCCGGTGAATTTCTACTGCTAAATATGAAATTTCATAATTTTACTTGAAACTGTTTCAGAAAGATCTGTGTAATGACAGTCAACAGAACGATCGAGAAATGAAGAAAACAAAACTAGTGAATGATTTTGACACAAACATTTTACTGACCTTAACAACAAGATATCAGTTCACATTACTGCATTGTCGGATCGAGAAATGAAATTATCTGATAACGAAACCAAAATGATCAATTACGCTAAAACAAATCTGAAAGTGAATCGAAGTTCTATTCAATATTTCAACAAACAAAAAAATACAATCTATGCATTATAGATTTTAGATATAGGATCAAGACCACGTTCAGTCAAATATACTACGAATCAATTATACGCAGAGGTTGAATAATCTAAAACAGATACAACAGAGATTGTTTGTGGAGTATTCCTGCTAGTATCTATGTGGCGAAAAGAAAAGATTATTGACAAAATAGACAAAAACAATACACGTTGTTCAAAGGCTAAAGATGCATTAAAGCACAGAAGTAACCAAAAACTCCACCAGCATTAATTGCTAGCACTGATACAATTAAATTCGAAAACAAGAAACCATACAGACAATAAAAACTAAAGTAAACACATCAATTCGATGTAAGAGCATTGTATTGGGAGTCAGAATGGATGAAATAGAGTCTTAATAAGAAAACAAAACTCATGCAGGAATATATATTGTTACGAGACTATGCTCTTAAAATAAGTAACAGAAAAGAATGAAAAGCAACACGCTTTGTAAAATTCAAGAGAATATAAAATGAAAATGAAACAAATTACGGTATTGCGAATTAAATCACAAAATAATCCTAGAATTACAGACACAATTCATAATAATACAAGTTTTTAATGACCTTTAGCAGAAAGCCAAATCAAATCTAACGCGGTGTTGATGTATATGTGATGACTCGTAAACTGTTGAAATGCCAACAGTCTTTTGTTAAAACACAGTAATATAATTCCAGGTTTGATTTCACTATCAATCCTATTGAATGTCTCTGTCCAAAGAGATTATTTTTTATGAGCACTCTGTATTACCAGAGAAAAATTACTTGAACTGAATAATTGAACTAAATTCCAGCCCAAATGAACTAGTGGACACAAAAATAATATAAACTGCTTCTGCAACAACTATAAGCACAAATGAACAAATTTACCAGTGGCATGATTACATACTACGTTACTTAACCTCAGGTCACAATAAGCATTTTCTAATGTTTTGTGTATTTAATTTGTAATGTTTGTCAGTTAGTTTTTTAAGTTTTTCTTTCATTGAATGCTATTGTAATGTAACATTTAATGTTGTACTTGACTTTGTCCGAAATTAAGTTCATATTCTACCGGGCTTGAATTATTGATTTTGGTTTATAATTTTAGTAAGATATGTTATTTATAGCTAACATTTTAAATTATAAACATTAAGAACTTTAAAGAAGGTTATTTTCCATGCAAGCAAAAATGAAATATTTTCGGATAGTGTTATTGTCATTCAACAGAAGATTACTGGCGCATCAATACTTTACAGCCACATTAACACTTTCAGATTAATTTGGATTTCCAGTAAGTTTATTGAGAATTTTTAATTATTAGGTCTTGTGTCTGTAATTCTATGATTATTTTGGGATTTAATTCGCAATACCGTAAGTTCTTTTTCTTTCCTTTTCACGTTGTACTCATTATTTGTTAAATTTTACAAAGCTTGTTGCTTTTAACTCTTTTTTTATATCACTTGTTTTTAGGAGCATAGGCTCGTAACACTAAAAGCAAACTATTACCTAATGAAAAATAACCTGCTAGAAAAGTCTTACTGCTTACAAAATAAAATGTTAGTTATAATTAGAAACTGTTCCACTTAAAATACAATCTATAACCTAGACTATGTCAAATATGCAAGGGGAATCCCATCAACAGAGACCCAAACACAAATAAATATGTTTCTATTAATACTAGTATTAAACCCATACACATAGAGAATGATTTAGCGATGCATTTGATGGTTACAGAGTTAAGAAAAATCAGATCAGATAGAAAATAAACCTGATTTTGGACAAAGTTAAATCCAACATACAATGTCACATTGCAATAGCCTATAATCAAATAAAAAGATACACAACTGACGATGTAAATTAAAAATACATCACAATATTGCATTACAATTCGCATTGTCTGGAGTACTGGCATCTTATACATTTAAGTGTGAATTTAGTAGCGGTGTTTCAATTCATTTACGGATTTAACTACGCTCCGTCGGGTTATATTTAATACAGGACAATACAGTCTTAGAAGTAGAGCACTGTGTCTTTAAAATAACAAATAAGGCTTATTTTGTGTCTATTTTGACTTTGAAAATCGACATTTTCGGGCTTTAAGGGTCGATCATTTTGTTGGGATTTCTTTTAGTTCTTTTTTGTGCTGGTGGGGGGCTGAGATGTAGTGTGTCTTGAAATATTTTTAAAGAACAAAGATCCGGATTTCAAATAACTTGACAAAAATATTCTTGCTCTAGTTTGTAAGAAAAAAACTAGTCATATCCATTATGTTATTGGAAAATAATTGTCTTGAAGTAAAAGAAATAAATCCAGGCTCGAACACGTTTCCTTCCAAAAACCGTTTGATCGTGCAACACTATAAATCTTTAGTCAAAGATTTTAGGGGAAAATGCACATCTATTGATCGTCTTCCAAAACGATGATAAAAATTCAAAGAAGCAGTGTTTGCAGAAAGCCATGCTATTCTGGACGAATTTAAAGAATGCATTGTAGATACTTAGAATCAGAACGAAAGAAGCAAATCTTTAAACGAACTACGCATTTCCTTTCCAATATAAGGTACTGATGTGACAATAAGTTTATGTCTTTTGCTTATCAACAAAACAACATTTATCATCGTAAGTCGTCAGTGATATTTGTTCGATTTGATGCTATTCTTTTCGTCACTGTATGAACTGAGAACATTCATCTCTTGAATTTTCTTTATGTTCGAATAGTTTATTTTGGTCCATTTCGAATTTTTAATTCTTTTCGAGCACGCATTTCCAACACATTTAGAAACCTTCTTTTTATCTTTGTGTGACTTGAACAAATAGAGTTTTGACCTTAACCCCAAATATTCTCTAATCTGAACATCACCAAGCTCATCTTTGAACAGTCCTTAAAGTTTCTTATTCACATTTTATATGTCATGCACCATTTTTGTTAGTATCGTCACCAGTGTCGACAAATTTCATGCATACATGTTTCCTGATTTATTATATATACTTGTCAGGATCTAATACCGTAACGTTATTGTTATACTTAGTCTTGAACCCAAAATAATAAAACGTTTACATGAGCCACTTAGGTAACTAAAGGACAACAACCATCCAATAGCATCATTTATGAGGCCATTTTTATTTCGGTAGCTGATACAGGTCAAAACCTGCTATACCCAACACTTTATCCTTATTTCACACGCGCGGTACATGATTTAAGTAAGGACGTAAGTAAGTGTATATGAACCCACGGTGACCCTTTCACCCATAGTGAGCCTCCAGTGGTACTGCGATACGAGGCCAATACACTGGCAAGCATGCTAATAAACTGAGATACACTGGAAAATATGCGGTTTGATAGCCTGTAAATTAATTGCCTATTTTGGTCACTGACGTCTCTGTTTCATATGTATGCATGATGTGAATGGTTTTCCATTTCCACCAGTAAAATTTCGAAACTCACCGTTCGACCATTCCATCTTCAATTGCCATTGCATAGAGTTTATTTTTCGTACCGAGATTAGTTAGTGCTGTCGCGAGAAGTTCCTAATAAACACACATTCATGAAAGTAATCGTCTCAAAATAACAACAATTACGATTGGTGTGCCAATAATAGTTGCTGTCCCTTTCTGCTACACGAAGACCAACTGTAGTTCCTGCCGCTAATCTGCAAATAACATCTACAACCACACATGTGTTTCTACTTCATAAGCAACATTATTCACTTAGTAATTTCATCTCGTGCTGTTGTTCCGCTTCGATTATTTTAATTGAATGTCTATCATAGTTATTATATTAATAATGTGATCGCGAAGTATAATTCCTAGATCATGTGCCGGACGCACGTGCACTTCCAACAAATTACTCTTTTTACTGGCACAACTGTCATTTAATGATATAAATACTGTACCTTAGCATTATTTAAGTCTCCGTTTAGTTATGGGGGCTTAGTACCACAGTTACACATTAATATATTGAGTGCACCTATGATTAATGTCTGAAATGATCCTTCTCGTCTGCGTCCGAACACTGTTACCTGAACAAGTGCGTACTTGTTGAATAACAGCTGAAATGTTTCTCTTCTAAGTTGAGTCAATGTTGGTTTACCATACGCGAAAGGGACCCAAACTTGGGCGCATTTGTCGATGAACTCCACTTCATCGTTTTGTTTTACCTAGCTGTGCTGTCTGTGACCTAGCGTTTTCACCCGCAAATACTATTACACCAAGCTGACCTCACGCAAGTATTGACACATAAATGTGTCCCAACTACCGATTTATTATTGACTCGAAACAAGACTATATTTCATTGTAAACTGGGGATAGCTACGCCATTTGACGCAGATTATCGTCGACAAGTGGAACCAAATCACCATCAATATTAACGTCACTGACCAGCTAGTCCAATACCTGGTTCCCATATTAAACAACTTCATCACCGCGGTCAGAATCCATCACATGTATGTAACGGTAAATCTAATATTAAACACCAAAATACGGTTAATAATGCCTCATTCCAAACATTTGCCCCATGTATATTTAGTATTTCGTCTATATTATTTTTAAACGAGCCACCAACCGAACAAGTCTTTGACGAGTTTTCTAATCTAAATAAAGAATCCCTATATTGTAATACTTCCCTTCAGCATTAAGATTTTCCAATGATTGTGTTTGTTCTACTAATATTAAGAGACCATTATGTGTTAGTAGACGCGTACATGATAAAGAAATAATATCCGGATCTATCAACAGCAGTTCTAAAGTTACCACTAGGATGAAAATAATCAATATTTATTTCTCATACACCATATACCCCATTGTTACAGCTATAATCCGCATCGTATATACCAATATCATCAATGGAATCGTGGATCAGTTGAATTTGGTTTCTATTCATGACATGTTCTTCGCTCATATATTCACCAGAACTTTTTCAACTTTTTATTTCTAATTTGTGTCGACGTACTCTTTGATAGAAGTTAATGATATACAAGGGTTTCCGTTTCCTCCGATCTCGTTCTTTACGTCTTGTTCATGATGACATGCCTTGCAGCTATGTAACACTGTCTTAGATGTGTACATTAGATGTTTTAAGTTCATTAGTTTCATCTTGGAAATCACAAGCTCATCCAAATGAATGTCAGTAAAAACCCAGCTGGAAATCTCAAATAAATCCGCCTTGGAGGCGGAACTGTTCAGATCCTCGTCAGGCCGCCTCATGCTGAGTAACGTCTGGAAATGTTAATAACATGTGTTTCATATATCAGTTGTACTTTCTAATGGACAAGGTAAAATCAATAATTGCTTGTGGTGTTGGGCTTTCTGCAAGTATGACCCGTTTTAAAAATAAGCTGTCGACATATTGACCCTTCCAGCAGAGATTGTATGAACATAAATTAACGGCCGACGACTTTGTCCAACAAGGATTAAATCATCAACGGCTTCAAGTGGTGGTGCAACCACATATTGGTATAAATGCAATAAATGATTAGATGTTACCGTGTATTTAACCCAAGCCTTCCAATGACGTGTTGTTGAATCCACATTAACAAGCTCATTTCAGGTAACAATATCATGGAAATGACTTACTTTGCCATCGTGGAAAAATCAAGAATGGCTAATGGACGCATCAAGTTTTGCAAATCGTACCGGCTAGTCAGAGGTCTCTTCCTGACTGTATTTTGCCAGTCACTCCTGGCCTTTTCTATCTTTATTCGTTTGCAAGACTACATGAGGCATCCAATTGCCTTTTCAAAAGCTATTCGGATGCTGTTCCGACTGCTCCTAATGCAGCCTCTTTTTCAACAGCGGGAGCCTCAGAAGCTATCATTCATGGAAATGACACGAGAAATATAAATATTCCAGCGTTTGTTTGCATTTGTACCACCTCTGACTTGGATAACTTTAATGTCACAGAGGAATTGTTTTGTATTGCTTCATAATGCTTATTAAGGTTTGTTTAGGTCATCACTCGAAGTGATCTCCAGTTAACTGTGTTGGAGAAAGCCTCAGTGTGACTCCGCAATCATCTGATGGTGAGCAATATTCTTCTTCATTAGGCAGATCCTCTTGTTGAGATTGCCTCAAAAACCCAATAAATTGTTTGGAAAAATGTTTTGTACATACGCATAAAATTATCACAGGTTGCTTTGGTCATTTCTTTCCCCATGTTTCAATAGATCGCAACATTTTTATGAAAAGTATTCCACACACGTTTATTACTGTATAATCAATTTTATCTACCCCCTTCTTTGAATACCTGTCTATCTCATGGGAATAAGGTTACAGAACCCGGTCGCGTATCAGCAAGTATTTCCAACATATATTGTAACTGTTGTGGATGAGATACGTTAACAACATAATTTAGGGGATAGACAACGATTATCTGCACTGCCTCTTCAATAAATCTTAGAGCAGGTGAGTCTAATTTTGATTTGTACTCGGATGGCTCTTGTAGAATATTTGCAAGTGCCTCTCCAACATGTCATTGAATGTCGTCTAATCTGTTTAGAATTAGTCCTAATTGTTCTCGCGCACGCCCGATCGGACAATATTGTCGTATCGTTCCCATCGTCGCTGCACTGGTTTCCATTACTTTCTTTATAAGTTCCATAGTTTCCTCTGTAAGGTCTTGCCGTGAAGTTCATCTCCACTGCAAGGTATCTTTGACCCGTTTGCATGTATCGATGTACTCGCGTAATAGTTGATTAAGCACGGCTTTGCTATTTCGGCCAGCAGCCTCTGCTATGTCATCGTTGGTGGATTTTGTCATTGTATATGGTTATATTGGGTTGTTAAATTGTTTTTTTAGACGCTTACGTGGTCACCAGGTCAAATCAATAGCGACGAAAACGGGTGACATCCGCGACCATATTACCAAATTCATCCAACGAGTAGTAAGTAGCACACCAAGTCAAATAAATATTTTCAATGCGCTCCACTGCCACGAAATAGCAATAACATGCTACATTTGTCACGGATCACTTTAAGCATTATTGTATATTGCCCGTGTTTTGTGTCGGTTACGGCATAAATGTCTTGCGAGATTGTCTTGATGTTCAATGAAAACATCTTCGTACATGACAAGATTATCCTCACTTGGATCAAAGTCGTTTCATAGAATGTGGAAAAACAATCAACACTGCACGATTTACTTCTTGGCGACGACGTAAGCGCTAATGTAAACATTTTTAGTACATATAAGTCCCTTGATAGTCAGTAGATCCTAAGTTAACCATCTCAAATCATATTCAAGAACAGTTGACTTTCCCTGAACCAGCTCGGTCAATAATCATGCACGAACTGGTTTTGGAAACATGTCACAATTTTTATGTGCTTTTGGCTTTGCCTGTGCATTAAATTCCATTAAACTGAATTTTCTCTTTCGTGGTACCATGTTGAATCTGACTTGCATATTTCAATCATGTCGTCATATTTTGTACGATGCCGCATGAAAACACGTACTGCAAACTCAACGAGATTTCAAAGACGTAATGGCCTAGATGTGTTTATTACAAAACGTCGGCGATGATATCGGTACTGCATGAAAAACAAGTTAACTGGGAGCAAGGAAATTCATGTGGTGCTCTTTCATGTTAGACATTGTAACATACATCGCGACCAAGCTATTGTGGAAAAAGTTAACAATATACTTCCAGAGCGGTTAATAATTTGTAGGAATGAAATGTCGTGTTCACAATGAATCGGTTGAGTTTGTCTTCAGTATCACGCATAAGATCAACAGGCATTCGTTTGCAAGATTCTCTATCGTATTACCAAGCATATCATTGTTTATAAATTTGACGAAGTCATTCTCAAATTCATTTTTGGCCTTTGCACGTAGATACCTATTCATTTGTACATACGCCGCAATCCAATCAGGTTGGCAAAATCTAACTATGAGGTGGACTTTTACGCATTCGTGATCGTAAATATAACTTCACATTTCGTACGTGGACTAAATAGTTGTTTTTGAATAAATTTGATGCATGCAATAAAAACATGCGTTCTGATTCGTCCATGATTGTACTCTGATAACAGGCCAACCACCCACTACGTACCACAAACGCTTCTAGAGCCTGCGGTTAATCGTTATATGTGTGATGACGTACGTCTGAATACTCCACATCTATTTGAAGAAGTATCCATATTTATTGTTGATGTCGTTTTCACATACATCTTTGCTCACATTTACAAGTGTGGTATCAATTCGTTCAAACCCACAAGCAGACATGGGCTACATTATTGTCCATCCAAAGATTAAAAATGATGAATGGAATTCCTCGACTGGTGGTAAATGAGTTTCAACAAACTAGTTCCTATCGCTAATGGACTCGGAGTAAAAGATTCCCTTGCATGTGTGTAAACTGAATGTTCCATCATTGGCACCGTCGTATCGATTATGATTTTTAATCAATCATTACCATTCGCTGCAAGGTTGCTCACGAATTTAACTAGGTTGGAATTGATAAACTGCAGCTAGTTAATAAAATGTAGTTGTGAAAACATATACGTCATTTATTTTATCATAGTGTTTGGATTTACGCTTTTCCGTGCATTTGACGCTGTTGTTACTGCTTGCATTATTAGTTGGCCATCATACCCACGCAGGTTATGAAGTACAACTTGAAATTTTGTTTTGTTTGGATACATTCGTAACTGTAGATTGCATTTGTTGTATGCAGCTCGTCGCTACACACCAGTGATATAGCAGTGATCACAAACTTTGGAACTCGCAGTTATTTTGATTATCTAGGCATGAATCAAGATTCAGCCATGTAAAATGTTCATCTTTCATGCCTAGAACAGGCTGGATGCTAATGTGTATTGTATTCCTTCAACTATTGGGAAATTCATAATAAAGGACGAACATGACAACATTTACAGCAAAAGTCCTTCGAAAAGAATGATACTCTACTAGGCTAAAAGAATTCCCTCGAATTCATGATAAGACCATTTCCTCCTTTTAACTGTTGAGTCTTGATACCATCTCCGATAGTCTTCAGCTAAAACTAACTTTTCACATTAACTGCGGTGGCTTACATATTAGATTTCAGATTGGCGATTATAATGTTACGTTTAACTGTATTACGTGTTTCCAGACAATATTTACTCACAGTACCCCCAATATTAATGAAATCATCTTTCAGATTTAGTTTTGGTAACGCTTCGCAACTCAATCAAGCCCATTTTTAGTTTAATGAAACTGTTACTTAGCTTTAGCCAACAAAATTATATTTATTCTCTCAAGTCGATTTGCACTGCTGTTTCTGAGTCAGCAAATCAAAGCTGAGCATAAGTATGCAATAAATTTGAACCATCTGACTATATAAGCTGATGATCAAGACATTTTATTGATTTTATATTTGACTATTGAGAAAGAAACACCACGAAACAAGCCAAGTATTCAGAGTTTTAAACCAGCAATTTTAGGTAAGCTTCCTATGGTAAACTTTTAACAAAATAAAACGTTGAATATTGACGTTGTGTACCATGCCATTATATATACAAACACAATGAAATTCCATTCTCTCATTCCCTCCCTCTCTTTGTCTCTCTCTCGCTGACATTTTATTTTTAAATTACATTTTTATTTTTTCATAGATCTTTCATTTTCCTTTAAACACCAGATTAACTATAACTTTTGTCCCAGCTAGCTTAGTCTATTGCATTTCCAATATATAATGCCTAATGGAGAATATTTATATTATTTTTTATTTCTAGTAAAATTAATAAGGAGTACAAATTAATAACTTTACTTCCAAGAGTATAAGTTCCCACTTCACAATTAATTTTGATGGTACAGGAGTAGGATTTCGATTGGAAATGTTCCATGAAATATGATAGGTTTCATGTCACCGGACCATTTATACTGCAGTTTTTCTTCTTGAGTAACGGCGACAAGGACGACAACGGTAAGTTTAATAATAACAATAATAATAATAATAATAATTTTCAACGTTGGTGGTATTGGAGTTATGGAGAGGTCATTGTAATTGTCTTGTTGTTTACTGCAAAAAGATCCTCAAAGAATGCATATGATTGTCACACCTATTGCGTCACCACAGTAACTTAGATAAAACTGGGAGTAACTTCAATGTACCCAATCAAGAGATTGTATCCTTATTATGTCCAAGAGTAGTACGTACGTCCTTGACCTTATTTTAGTTTCTTGACCAGCTGACGTGAAATAGACATTTGGTTGACCTATGTAGTGAAAAGTGTGACAGTTCTTGCCTTGCTGCACCATGCATGATGATGAAACACATTACATGGAAGACATATGGGATAATTTAAGAAGGTGATTGTTGCTTGAATTTTCTCATTTTATATGTGTTTGTAAGACTGCAGTTGAGAGTCTTAGTTACGTCTATATCATTGTCGTTCATTATTGAGGCAAGTTTGGGGTAATTTGTTTGTTTTCTTCTTTTGTTTCCTTTGTGTGTTTTTTCGTGGGTGAAGTGAGTCGGTTGTCACTTGGACATCTGCATTAACAACCATTTTATTTATGTCATGTTCAACTCTTATAATTCACTGCAATACAGAATGCCTGCTCGATTTAAAAATCGAATGGCTCAATTCGAGTCTGGCTTATCATTATGCCGCCTTACCATTTACACCACTGAGTTGTTAAAACGTAAGCTACATATTTCATACCTGTATGGGTTGGTGAAGAGTTACTTTAAAATGTATAAATCTGAAGATTTTCGTGGTATAATAATGTGTGGTTACGGTCAAACTTACCTACTTCCGACTTCAGACTCCTTCTATATTCCCTTACTCTTTCTCCACTGGGAAAATTTTGCTTACATGCGCATCTGCGATTGCAGCCCGCATACGTCTGAGTGGAATCATCGCTTCTCAGTCGCGTCATGGATTCACGGTTAGGGAGCCGCGATAAGTCAGTTGGAGTCATGATAAGTAAGTTTGGCCTCATGCAATACTGTGAGCTCGCACATGTCATCAGATCGAAATGCAATGACAAAACATAAATAATTCACAGTTAGAGAAGTGTGGTGGACTATTTCTTAATGCCATTAGGAACCAAACTGTTTGACACATATAGTATTCCGAAGGGATTTAAGTCTGCCGCTAATGCAGGAATTCAAATACCAGCACAATCGTGCGTTTGTAAGGCCAAAGATATGATTAAATCTCCTCAATCTGTCATATCGTTCAATATATGATTTTTGTTTTCAAATAAGATCTAGAACAACTTGACAAATAAATCGAGTTAGGGATCACGTTGGGATATAATAAAGCGCAATCAAAAGTCATTATACGACATTATCTAAGAAAACCTTAAGTCATTGACATTAACTGACTCACTAGTCAAAAACAATTTGCGCGAAATATTTCGGAAATAGTCTTAGCGATGTCTTCCAGGCATTACTGACAGGAGCTTCAACCAAAGAACTATTTGGACAACGACAAGTTGCCACGACAATTTTTGGACTCGCCCGCTATAGCAATGATTATGCGAACTCCACTGGGACATCTATGAGGTATATTAAGGAAGCAAATTATCAAGCAATATATATCCAACTTGCGCAAGATACTTCCTTTGACCGACCATATAGCCGGTGCAAAAATTCCAAGCCTAAGCTTCGACGTTTTCTTCCAAACTCCTCAAAAACAACTTGACGAAAATTGTTCTTGTAGTGTACGATTCCTCTCAGTCATGTATTTGGTTATTTCGGAAAGGTCTCAGCCGCAATGAAAAACCAAACCAGGAGTTCTCTTGAAACTGACATGTTGATCCGGAAACACCTCGTCACTGTTAACATCATAAAGTTCTAATCAGCCAAACGTCCACTCTGTGAGATAACATTTAAGTTTCTTTTTCTTTTTTTCTTTTTTGTCTTTTTATAATTTTACATAAAACAAAAGATGTCGTTATGGCTCATCGATTTCTAGGCCAATAATAATATTTTACAGCATCCGCAACAAGTTGCGCGCACTTGCTGATTTTACATTGTCACTTTCAAACTGTTCTTAAAAGTACATAAGAAACGTCTATCGACGGACAAAGCCACACCGGTAAAGTAAAAAAGTTAATCGAAACTGACCAACGGCAGCGAAAAGAAATCCGTTTTCCTCGCGAAATATAAACACGAGTACGTTGTCGAGGATACTATTTGCTGATTCGCCGCGGCCACAACTGATGGATTAGAGATGTAGGTGTAGCAATAACAATTGATGTAAGGACTATATGAATAACAAAACAAACCAGTATCAGCGTAATTGTTAAGTTGCACTCGGTGTTTCATCAAAGATAAAACGATGACCTAAGCGGAGTTCCAAACGGTACTAACCGAAATCTCGCATGATTCAGTTTCTGCAAAGTCCAAGAAGTATATGGACTAATCTCAATCAGATTATATCAGGTATGGAATTCTTTCAGATATTGCTCATATTTAGTAACATCTGGTATCGATAAAATGTATCTACAGCCTATAATTTAAAATATTCAGTCAGTGATGCTTGGATTCGATGGAGTGAACGTAAACAAATATCATCGCTGGATGAAAATAGTATTAAAAATGGGAGAGAATCTAAATAAATAAACTCCCAATGCTTGCGACTATTTCAGCAGTAGCCGGAAACATTATTTTACTGAACAATGATTTGATAAAGAAAGCAAAAGGATGGCAGAAGGCACAGTAAATTAAATCCAAGAAGAAATGGAGTTTTTAAAGAGAATTGTTATTTGACCAAGCTGTTTCATAATGGAGGTGTATACGGCTACCTGTGTCTGTCACAGCTCTCAAACCCCTGAACCATTAATGCGGTTGAGAAAAGAAGCTTTCACATGGGATCCCGCCGTCTAAAATCGTAGATGAACGCATGTGCAAAAGGTCCCCAGTGGGAAAGGTCACGGAGAATATAAAAAGGGTTCTTGGTTGGATGTCGCCACTGATAGGTGTGGAATTATACCCACGTTATGATAGTACTTCTTTAGACCGTTTCTATCGAGACATAGCAGGACTACCGCCAGAATGTACCATATATCCTATTAGTGTCCTAGGCCCGAAATATGTATTATATTGGACCCTATGATATGGTGGTAGCGTAGACAAAATTGCGCCATCTGTTGTTAGAATGGGGCATTTTTGTTTCAATTCTCATCTGCATTATGTTAACATCTTAGTTGCAAGTTTGGTTGTGTTACATGACACTTGCAGGATCTTAGTTTATTACCGGTATGATAATATAGGATGATTAATGTTGTCCGAATGCAAAGAGAAGTTGATTTGGCATCCAGATACATGATTCTGGAACAAATGAACAAATGAATCATAGATGTTTAAAAACAAAGAGAAATGGCATTTAAGATGAATCACACCCACCCACCCACCCACCCACCCACCCACCCACCCACACACACACACACACACACACACACACACACACACACACACACACACACACATACATATATATATATATATATATATATATATATATATATATATATATATATATATATATATATATATATATATATATATATATATATATATATATATATATATATATATATATATATATATATATATATATATATATATATATATAGTAGTGACTTCAATTCTCATCCATAAGTATTCCAAGTTTAGTATATGATTCTCTCACGCTCCTCTGCCTGGTTTGCACACCGAATAAGAAGGGAAGGTACATTTGTTTTCTCTACAACTTTCGTGAATATCGTGAAAGCTAAGCTAACATAGAGATACACTTCTTTCACTTACTTGAAATCAATTTTTCTGGTCTCTATTAGAAAAAAAAACACATCCTGTCTGGAGCAGACCACTGATGAAAATGATTAATTCCGTGTGCAATGGAAATGAAGCTGAAATAGAACAAATAACAATAAATATTATTTCTTATCTTGAATTATAGAAACACATTCGTACAGTATACACATTAATATTTGCATGAAGAACACATACGAAATTTTCAAATATAAAACACGAAAAAGATATCAGTGGTTTTTGTATATAATTTACCAATGAAGTGCATAAATTTAAAGAAGCCACAAATAGCTAGCAATCTTCTAGGAGGAAAGCGTTAGAAATATAGCTCAGCACTGTGTTTTCAAACTGAAGTTAAACGTATTTTTCACCTTTCAAAATCAAGGAACTTAAGATCTTCGAGCCTTCTTTAAGATATGTTTACACATGGGCCCAACATTTCACCTAGTATGCAGTAATCGTTTCCGAGCTGGGGGTGGGTGCACCTAAGACAACGCTCTCCCGGGGCGCTGTTTTTTTCCAGCGCAAACTTGTGTCGGCCCTGTGTATATGGTTTTTGAATGCGTATGACCCTCTGCTGTGCCGATATGTGTACGTTTCCACGAACGATACGTTTCAATTGACATCCAAGAACACATTCATCTTTCCAGTGGATTCTTTTTTCCAAAAGAACATAACTTTATTGTTTTTGAACGTTCCACTATCACAAAGAACCCTGCTTCTTACAATGTCCGGTAGCATGAATATGAAGAGTTTTTACTTTTACTTATCAATATTGTCCAGACGAAATCATATTATTTTTCTGGTTTACAATCCGTTTCCACATATTACTATATATATGGCAAGCGAATTACTTGGATGCAGGCTTGTGTGTTTTCGGATAAGATAAATGTATCATCTGCACGGAGCAGAAGTTACCACTTTTATGGTAACAAGAAAAAAATCTCTCCATAAATCAGTACACTTTAACACACATTCTCTAACATTAAGATTTACTTCCAGACGTGCACTGAACAAATTACCACCATTTCGTATACAAGTCGTACATATGTCAGTCTTGATAATTACGGAGATGTTCAGCAACAGCCTTTCGCCACCATCACCACCAGGATTTGAACGTGGGAACTTTCATACCAGAGATTTTTAATACCAACTAACCTGATTTCAAAACTGTCTTCAACCTTGTACAATATTTATAAAGCATTTTAATGAATGTGGGACACAGTCTTTACCAAGCAATAAAAGACAGAAAAGAAGACACTGGGTATTAAATAATCCAAAGTTGTTTGACAGTTTGAAAATAATGCATCTTATCATTAAAATGTAGAAAGTAGCTTTTCAACTTTAAAGACATTCAAATGTAGTTCGTAATTCATACATTTCAGGGTAAACATAGGAAATGCAAAATTATCGAAGATCAAGTTTGTGCTAGCCATTTGTAAAGCACTCAGACACAGAATACCAGGTTTACAATACCTTGGAATGCATACACTGAAGTACTTGTAGAAGACTCTGTTTCAAACCATATTGCTACACATATCCTAGTATGTGAAAATTGATATAAATATTGATTACTTTGAACCTAAAGCAATACAAAAGCCTGGGTAAATCTATTTCTTTGATAGATGGCACGTACTTGTATTTAAAATCTGAAATATATTTAAAGGTGTTATTTCATCTAGATTCCATCAGAAACCCTTTTTCACATTTCATCATTTCTTTGTATTTTATTGGTGTATTATTTACGGATTTTGAATTGCCACGCCGTCTGTGATTGTTGTCTGTGATTGTTGTACGTATGTTACCTACGATACATATAATGCAATTCGAGTAAAATAAATTATATTGCATTTTCAAAATGAACAATCAAGCCATAGGGAGTACGTTCTTTAAGTTGTTAGAAGAATAAGTAGAGTGTAACTTGTTTTCCAATATACAGCTTTTTACCACACACCTGACCCTGTCGAAGATAGCAGCGTATCACTGCCGAGTTTGATTTTTATATTTTATCATTCTCAACACAAATCAATAATCTGTCGTTGAAAACAATCGCCAAGAGAAAAAAGTTAGGTTTCCGATATGTTCTTTCATTCAGCTTTCATCTAGCCAACCAATGAACATTTTGTAAAGCGACTTATGTTACATCTATTTATTTTATTTGTTAATTAATTAGAGACAGCATGAGCAGCAGGAGAATTCATCAAAGGCTTTCTTCCAATGCATTTGAACCAACATAATAAAGGAAATGGAGACTAGAATTAGATAATACACGAGGAAGATTGGCCGAAATATTCGAAGTTACTATTACAGAATACAAAATGGCCCAAAACTGATTTCAGTTTAAAATACTAAATACAATTTTGATTACAATTTTCAAAAGTAACACGTTTATGTAAGGATACAGTAGAAACAGTGGATCACGCATTATGGGACTGTATAAACACCTACGACAGACTTCGAAAAATATTGGATTAAATGTCAATACTGTCATAATGTCATTTTGTTGTAGTTTTTATCTGGGATAATTGGCAAAAGCGTATATGATGAGACTATATATATATACACACATGGATACAAAAATTGATAACAGTGCAAATTCAAAACGGTTTCCTGAAGTTTCAAGCTAAACAAGCTCTTTACCAGAGGTAAAAACAACGTTCATATGCATCACTACATTTAACACAAAGCCTACGAACAATTCTAAACTCCTACATATTAGAATCCCTAGGAGCAAGGTACAACAGGAAATAAGCAGCAGAGAGAGTGAACAGACCTTTTGCTAGAAGGTCATTTTTGAAAACTAAAGCTTCCTACAAAAATGAAAGAAAAAAATCCTTTTTTTTTGTCATTACAAGTACGCGCGGGGATCACCCGCAGGTATCACGGTACCAAATGTTTCTTCATATATCTCAATGCTAATGTTTTGTGAAATGAATATACTTTTTATCCTACCTCAGCATGCATGTCACACACTGTCATAGAGAACAATGCTAGATTGTCAATTTGACAAAGAGAAAACCAGGTACTCAATTGCATTTAAGAGAGATAACTCTGCTGGAACTGGTCAGGGGTAAGAGTTATCTAGTCACAACAGACACAGTTTCAGCCATGTGTACCACATTTTAAAAAAATAAAAAATATGACCCTGATCAGAATGAACATAATCTCACATGTTGTCAAGAGACTTAACTTTCTTTAAGCCTAACAGAAAGTACAATTCTTGCATAATGCACCAATCACAGCTAGTGTTGTTCTTTATTTTTGAATACAATCTTCCTACACCTTAAGCCCCGCCCACCTGGATTGGCGCAAATGGTACCGTTTGTACCCGCATGACGTCCCATTGAGGTCATTCACCCCCTCTGGTGCAAATAATAAAACCCGCATGACGTCTCATTGAGGTCATTCACCCTGTCTGCTGCAATAAATAAATCAGTCTCTCAACCAAAGATTTTATCAAGACTTGCACGATATCTTGTTCTGGGATCATGTAAATTTATAGCAGAGAACAGACTTTTTGCTAAAAAGTCATTTTTGAAAAACACCAACGAAAAAAATAACGCCAAAACCTAAGCATAAAAACCGGGAATTTCTCTAATTGGGTTAGTTTATTTTTGTACATTGTGAAGGGAGATAACTCTGTAAAGAATACACCATGCGGTTAAAGAGTAACCTCGTTTGTATTTTTACAATATTCTCTTATAAATATATATTATCTTTTCGGTTGGGTTTTTTTCTCCTTCAGTACAACAAACCAAAGACTTAATATTTTCAATATTTTAGTCCTGAAGTAAAATAGAAAACACTCCTATTATAAGACAGAGAAATTCGATGTCAATGACAATTAAGTCCCTAGACAGTGTCATGATATTATCAAGGGGATATAATTCGGTTGATTTTTAAGAAACAATATCCTCGTTGTACTGAATCCATCAGGTTTCTTGCTTTATTTAGAATTTATCAACGATAATAATTAAGAAAACAAACTGCAAATAGGCCACATCATTACGTAATTTACCTTTAGATACAGAAATAGCTATATTTCAACACAGACTTTTACAAGGCAGAAATATAATGTGTGATTGTTTTATACAGCGTATTCTGTGTTTTGGAAAATAAATCAAGGTTTAATTTTACTCAGTACTGTATAATAATCGTCTGTATCATAGTCAATGCAGCATAGAGGTGACTTTATAATAATTTCTCAAACGTATGTTTGTAAGATTGGAACGTAGTGTGTTATTAACGCGGCTGATTCTCGCACTGGGGGTCAGCGGATCAAATACCGTGACTGTCAATTGTCGATGGTGACGATAATCGCGGTTTTTCTGTAGAAGGTTGGGGGCGCCAGCCCAATGGGATTTCATGTACACTTCTTCACCACGTCAAACAACTTAGTGAACGCGTTTTGCACTCTCCTCGGGGTTTGATACCGGGGGAGTGTGCATGAAATCGAAAGGCATAGACAACCTTCTGAGTATTCTAAAATTTTGTTTCGTTTAGAATGTTCGCTGCGAGGGGGGAATGTCGATGAAAGGATTTGTGGCTGCAGGCTCTAAATCTCATTGAAGGGGTACCCCACACAAAAACATTCAGAAAGAATGTTGGCTAAAAGAAAAGCCTCGTGGGATGCCGAGAAGTTTGACAAGAAAGACCTCAGAAAAGGACCCTTCATGGGGCCAAAGGCCTAATCAAAATAACAAATTTTTTGCTAATTTTTTGCTAATAATTATAATTTTTCGTTATTATTATATTATAATCATTTTTTTCTTCATTGTAATAATTTCTATTTTTTATTTTCTTTATTATAATTATTATAAATTTTAATATGATGATTTTTATTTTGTCTGAATTTATTTTATAATTACGAAATTTGACAGATCTTCATTTACAAAAGCCAAAATATCAGTGAATTATGTAACTTTCAGAAAATCTGTAAGATTTTACATATAAATTCAGACTCAGAATTGCATTTCTTAAATCAAGCAAGTGGCCGTTCTAGTCAGTTCGTCTTAAATGTATTCGCGATAATAGCGGATCATGACATAGTAGAGAGACCGGATTAATCGGTTCTTGCACAATCAGATATCCAGGAGGTACTTCTGGTGTAAAAGTATATAAAATATATCCTTGCTGAGCTTGATTTGATTTTTCAAGATCAACCTGATAGCTGCCATCAATTACAACACATACAATATTAACTGCAATCGTTGAGGTTATATTTACAATTCCCGGTGAAATATGTCCCCGCCACTGTATGGATCATTGTAAGGTTTGAGAAGAGATGCTGGTGGGGCTATTTTTCTCCATCACGCGACAATTTTAAGAAAGTTTTCGTCGATAATTTGTTTAGTTTCTCTTGATTAAATAATGGTACTTGAAATTTAAAATTTTCTGGTACTTCATATTCTTTATCTGTTATTTTATAATGATTGATAAATGGTTCTCTAGGGTGGGGAGAAGAAATAACGTGTTTATATACTTCTTCAATGAAAGATTTATTAACATAATCATAACCTGATTCTACCTGACTTAGATGTTGCATTGTTTCAATGATCTGTTGTTGTTGTTGTTATAGGGTTTAACACCATTTTTCAGCACAGCATAGGCTATACATGGCGACCAGTATTAATGGTGGAGGAAGAACCCAGGAAAAACCCCAGATAGAACCACCGACCCATGAGAAGCACCGGCAAACTTTCTCACATATCCACATTGGCTGAGCCCGAGACTCGAACCCAAGCAGATAGAGGTGAGATGGCAGTGACCCGTCGCGGAGAACGCTATAGACCACTCGGCCACTCGGGGCCCTATTATCTGTTATTTTATATCATCATTATAGTATTGTGATAACGACGAAAACAGATTTTGTATTTTATTGATTGATTGATTGATCTCAGAATTAATGGGATCGGAATACCTTTTATAACATCCATGTATCTTAACTCATCACTAAAAGCAGTAAAATTGTATATATCACTAGTTCCATTCCACGGAAAAATATTTCGATATTTTGGGGTTGTTATAAATTTCTTTTCGCTGGTGAAAACGTTGGTTTTGGTGGTCCTTCATATTTTGGTGAAATTGCAGGCCAACCTAAAACAGATCTGATTGAGGAAGAATAAATATCAACGACGTAATCTGGCGAATATATTTCAAATGCAGCTGATAATATTGGTTCGTGCACTGTTATAGCTAGTTTGGATTCTTTTCCTCTTACAGATTTTATTCTGCGCTGGAATTCATCATTGATTTGTTCGATTTGATAATTTCCTGTAGGAATTCCGATAACATTTCAATCGAAAGTTCCATCTGGTTTATTTTTATTTGCAAATACAAGCGAATTGTTCGCCGATAATCCACCAAATGATTTTGACCTGATATTTGGCCAACTGTAATATACTCGCAATTGTGCAAGTGCAATTTCTTTCGCTGGAATTGCAGTTGGAAAATTAACATTAAATTCAGGATTAGTTGAGCTAACTGATATCATTGTTGTTTTTGTTGGAGCTGTGTTAGTTACACTCTGCTGAAGTAGTTCGTTCGACGTTGACATTATCATTATTATTATTATTATTATTATTATTATTATTATTATTATTATTACTCAAATTAATCACAGTCATTGCTTCTTCGTAGAGTTTAATCATCTCCGTGAACTCAGAATCTGATATTTTCCCATCACTAAGACTTGTTGATAATAACGAGGATACTTTGGAGTATAGTAGCGTTACTGTATGTAATTTTATTACACAATCACGTAATTTTGTCATGTGCACGTGCATATTTTGTTTTGCAAATGACACGAAGAATACAAGCAATCGTTGTTGCAGCTGAAACACAAAATATTGCAACTGCTGGTGACATCGTTATTGTTGATAATAATACGCCGGTTCCAGCAACAAAAGCCGACGCTGAATATACAATAATATCAATGACAAATACACGTCTGCGATATTTTTTTAATTTTTACTGTTTAATTATCAACGATATTTTTTAATTTTGTTTCCCATTCACGTGCTTAATTATATCTATAATGTTGAACGTTGATCGGAATGCTCATTATTTAATTAGGTGGGAATTTATCTACTAATTCAAGAAACCAATAATAAATCAATCCAAGGTTTTTTCCCTCGAGTTCCACAGTAAAAGTTTCCTCGTCGTTTTGATCTAACATCACTAACATAGATCCAGAGGATCCAGTTAGTGGATAACGCCGTGAAATTGTGGTAGATATCATAAATGTTACAACACCAAGTACTGAGAGCATGTATATACCGATAACCTCAGCGCGATGTTTAACGGTTTTGTTAAGTGGTGACCATAATGCTTGGTCAGACGCTACTGTATATACCATGTTGATAATCTGCTTGTGAGGAATTTTCATCAGATTAATTTTTTAATGATATCAGGAATTCCACTTATAACATCTTCTAGTTTTTTTCTAATATCATCGATATTTCTCTGGGATGTCTTGATTAACTATGAAATGATTAGGATATCTCCGATAACACCTAACTGTTTATTAATCGTTTCAATGTCCGACATATCTGTTGTAATATCGAAGAGTTTTATGTTAATATCAACGAGTTTGACTTCACCAGTCAACGGACTTCCAAAGAATACCGCTGAAATCTCATTAATTTTCTAAAATTTCTACGAAGATTTGAAAACACATTTACGTGAACGTCATACTCAGCTCGTAGTGTGGTTAATTTAGTATCTACACTATTATAGTTATTGTCTACATATTGTTTTGTTGCAGCATCTTCGTCAGATGCTTGATCTCTTAAAACAACTATTGCATTATCCGTTCATACTGAGTTCACCTGTCACTGTATCACCGGTAGATCGTAAACGATTAGCAACACTTTTTACAATTTCATTTATAATAGTTGCGATTGATATATTTGAGTCCTTGATTTTACCGCTTTCAGTAAATACTGGAATATTATCCGTAGTAGCTCCGAGGACTCTACGAACTACGTCATTCCATTTGGTATTACTCGTCTTCAAAACACGATGTTTGTCCTGGAAAAAAAAAACAACCTCATCTGGATCAACTCCAGAAAGATTCATAATATCAGCAAGTTCATCTTTAGTCGCGTAATTCGACAGATCGATATCATCTAGTTTTTCTTGTCGTTAAGAGAAGATCTTCCGTAAATATCTACTATTATACTTTACGATCTATTTAAATCGTCTACTTGTATAATCGTGCACGACCTTATGAGGTGGTAATGTTGATCTTGATACAGCGTGAAGCACAGAAATCACTTCACGGCCGCATACTGGCGGATCTGTCATTGTTTGTTTTGGTAACGTTGAATACCAAATTGGAGTTTTTATTGTGTTTATGTAATCATTAAATTCTTTTAGTGGAGCCAGCCCCTACAAATCAAAATAAACGATTCCACGTGGATCAAACGCGTAGGCAACCCAGTGTTTTCCAGGACTAGAACTGTTATCAAGATTAATGATACCGGTTTCAATATTATTAGGTTGTTTTGGTAACTAATCACGTATAAAAACACCTCAATTTTTTATATTTAATTTTTTAGCAGCATCATGTAAATCGAAATTTGACATTGGAAAGATTAACGAAGTGTTTCTGGAAGTCTCAGACCTTTTCCGTATTGATAGGGAGTTCCTGGCAATCTTAGACCTTTCCCTCTTTTCTATCCTTTTCCTGTTGCTTTTTAGTGCCGTTCCAGCAGCGGTTCCGACAGTACCAAGTGCAGCTGCTTTTGCTACGGCAGTGCGTCTGCGGAAATTAATGCTGGTAACGATGCACGAAATGGAAATATACCACCTGTTTAAACTGAATCTTTAATGGCGCACGCATAAAGATTGAGTTTGACGCCAGTCTCGGATTGTTTGCCTTTATTAAAGTGTTAAAGTTGACGTTCTGACAATGATAATTTATCTTGACCACCTGTGATTTGATTTCGCTTTAGTGATAGTTTCACACCGCAGTTCTTTGTTGAATTTGATTGAATATTTTTAATCTGACCAGGAGTCAGACTGACATTAACATGATGATATGACATTATAATATCATGAGCGATTTAATTACATGCTTTCTACTGGTGCGTCAAGAACTCTCATTCGTCCACCAACACCTTCAATTAAAACGCTTTATCGTTAAGTATGATTGAATTGCAATTGCTCTGTAATTAACAATGGCGCCTACATTTACACGAGCTCGAAAGCGGATGTCGACAACAGATTGTCTAGATAAATCAAAATGTTCCAATGAAAAATAATAGATCGGATACAGAGTTGTAAAATTCCAATTAGATATCTGCAAACCAGTTTCTATATTTTGATTACGTCCATAAATGTCATCAAACGATGATATGCACATGCTACATGATTATTTTCAAAATTCAGTAATATATCCTCATTTGGTTCTTGATGTCCGTTTATTATTAAGGAAACTTCACTAACTCCAAGTTTGTCAAATATATGACTACGTGTTTGTGAATTTTGAAAAGCAACAAATATGTGTCGTGGTGCATAAACTCCCTTCTGTGATGCTATATGCCATGTAAATAAACCGTGAACGTTAGTTTGAACACTGTCTGTAGTTACTGTTAACCATGATAATATAGATTTACCGACTTGATCCATAAAAGAAAATAATTTGTGTTCTTCAGCAATCGTTTGAGTCATTACTGGCATCCACAGCGAACGTTTTGTCAGCATTACTTTACCTGCATCACCTATAGGTCGCAAGACTGCGTCATCGTCGGTAGCCTTTCTCACAATCACAGCTGTATGCATGGCTCCAACAATAACCTTTCTAACATTTCTACAAAATCCAAAGATGTGAGATAGTGGAATAGCGCATGAAAATCTTCTATGATCACCTTTCAACTTTGATCGTCGTGATAAAAATCCTAACTTGTAATCTCGATTAGTACCATGAACAACCGGCCCCACATCAGTGTCGGCGTTGTCGGCAAAGTTTCTTGGTCGTCTTATATTATACTGTCTGCAGTCAGGAAAGTCAGTACCGTCCTTGTAAAACATCATTGTTGGGCCAGCTGATCTTGTATAATCATCTGAATATCTTGCTAGACCTATTATCTTCGTGGCAGCGTCGACGTCCTTCTGAATTGATTCAATATTTCTTCCGTCGATGATATACCTAGCACTGTCAAAACAACACCATGATACCGTTTGTTGACAAAACCAACTCTAATATCAGCTTGAATACTCAGTATTATCTGTTTTATATTTTGACCTTCTATCTCAATAAAAGCCTCAGCGGGTAAAAAATATCTGCTTGTATCTTGAACTTGGAATTCAATTCTTCTACGCTGATTTGGTTGTCGTACGTCATAAGAACAATACTGATAATCACGTACAGATTCATCTTTGAGAACTGGCGCATCCATATCAAACGCTGGATTGGATATACGCTTGAAAATTTTATTATTAATGTTATTGTCTAACACGAAGACCACTTCCTGCTATTAAACCTACTGTTATATTTTTTCTGCTTCATCGGCCAGTTCTGTTAGTTTTTGATTTGCAGATTGATTTATTATTTTACTGACATTTGCAGGCATAACTTCAGTGTTGCTTAATTTTATTTGCTGATGTTTTCGTCGAATTAATCGTGCTGATCTGTCCTTGATTGCCGAGAACGCTTTACAGGCAACATTACCAATTGTGCTAGGAATTTTTCCACGAACAGGATCAATAGATTTCATTCCTAGTTATTTTGCAATATGTATTGCTTTTGGGGCTATCCTTCTGAATAAACTTTGAACAACATCGCCGAGTCCATCTCCGTACGTTGCTTTATAAATAGGTAATCGCGAACTTATTACTCTGACCATGATCGGTCCACGTTGGGCATTATGTACGATCATTTTATTTATTATTTATTTATTTAATCACTGTAATGATCGTTAACGATTTCATCAATGAGAGATCGATAAGCATTAATATCCATAATACCGCCTGTAAATAAGCTTTGACAAATATCATATATTTCATTAACGATTTCGGGAGAATTATTTCCAGCATATCTTCCTCCAGTCATAGTTTCTAATCTATCTATGTCAGAAAGAACATTGTTAGGACAAACAATAAGGTCACTTCCTTGAGTAACAAAACTACTTCCAGTTGCTCCTTCTTCTTCTTTCTTGCTTGGTGAATGTAATTCTCTCCTTTGTCTAATTTCTTCAGATTCCAGATATTTCTCTTCGTTTTGTTTTCCTGTTTATTCAATCCTCTTAAGTTTCGACTTCATTTCTTTTTTCTTTTGTTTCCTTGTTGTTTTTGCTTTTTCGAGTTGCTGCTTCATTTCTTCTTCTTTTTGTCTCCTTTCCTGCGTTACTTGTTTAATACGCTCATCTACTATCTGGTTAAAGATGTTAAAATTATTAATATCTTTACCAGATCTGATTTGCGGAGTATCAGTAGCGGCGCAAAATATATCCCTAATCCAATCGACAGATCTCATCGTTTTAACATATTCTGGTTTTTAATGCTTATCTCTTTCACGATATCCAAACGCGGCAATGTCAGTTACTTGGTGTGGGTCTTTGATAGCAGCAATACCTTCGGGCGTGAATTTATCTATGATGGTGACACTAACTCTTGGCGGAGGTTGTGGTACTTCATGTTGTGGTTGAGGAAGATGTTTTATTAATTGGTGCACTTTCCTCATCATGACACCAAAAAAAAAATAGTAGTAGCAAGAAACGTCTGAATGATGCAGTATACCTGTTGTGGAGACAGATATTTCTTTAACAATAATGAAAACTTATTTTCTGTTTATAAATTTTAGAAAAGGCCGAACTGGTAATATTATCTGCGGCGTACTGAACCAAACACGGGATAATATCAAAATATTTGCTAGTTGCATGCATCGATGGAAATATTATTTCTTCGGCAGGCTCTGTATTTACAGATTTAATCGCCCTCTTTGCAATTTTTCTGTGTTTACCATTACCATCACATGCAGAATTATGACACTGCGTGATAACTCGTTAATTATTCAAGGAATTATGAAGTTTTTGGTTATCAATATGATCGATAACAAGACCGGCCTCGATTACTCCGTTATAACATTGCATATAAATCGGTCACAGAAATAATTTTTCTTTCCCCAGCACGAAATTTGAGATAACCAATACTAATAATAGAACCGAATGGTCTTTTTAGTCGACGGTTTCTGATTACACCATCAGGAGATGTTTCATAATTCTTTATAATAGGATCTTTTACAAAATCATCTTGTTCCATTTATATAATAATATCATTTGTTTAAATAAGAATTTGTCTAAATTATTACTTTGAAAATCTTGCTATATAATCTTCTGCATTTTTTAAAACTTTGTCATTAATGTCGTTGTTATTTTTTATCATAATATCTTTTCAGTTCTCTATATTTTTTACCACCACGTTGAACACATAACTGCGTGTTGCCTCTGACTCCAACACCACATTTTAAACACGGTTTAGGTCCTAAACTCCCTCTCCGTACGCTTTGTGAATGGTATCCGCAGAATTCGTTTACACAAGCTTTGTCACAGTGAGTTATAGAGCCTATCATAAGCCATCTGCATTTATTCTTTGCTGAATCATTTGTAGATATATAACATTAATTTAAAATATATACTTGTTTTAATTATAATATGAACGAATTGACAGAGATTAAAATTAAACCTTCTAAAATTAAATTTAATCTTAACAGAATATCATCTGACTTACCGGTGCTAGATCTGCTTAATTCGACGATTAAAAGTCGGATTAATACTGTTCATGACGACAAGAAAGAATTTATCAAAGATGGTACATCTCATGAGTGGTCGACGTTCAAAATCATACGCAACGCCGATGTTATCGCTCCTATAATGAAAGACAAACGAGCGGCAATGATTATTAATTATCTCGACGATCAAAGATATTTTTCAGAGTAAAGTTTGTTGTATTAGCAGAAAAAGAAAACATTATCTGGATTGTCAGTGACAAACGTAACCCTCTCCTTCAGAATGGAAAAATCGCCATATTAAGTAAAAATTCCAAACCAGGAATGTTGACTGGTATTGGCAAACCGTATTATGAAAGAGCGTATCCTGTAACCTCGGTTATTTTTTTTAATTTATCCGATAAATGATAAACCCAGTGTTAAGAATCTTGCACCGATGTAATTTTCAAAAATAAATTGTGTAGCCGAGCGAGTAACGGAACATTTTACAAACACGATACGTGGAAATGGTTTAACGGATAAAAGACGTAAAATAAAAAACGAGTGGGGAGAAATAGTTAAAGATACCGGAGCATCTGTCAAAGACTTCGCTAAATTAGGAAAGAAATTAAAACTTCCAACAACACTAAGAACGATAACCCGAGAGATTTTATACGAACCAAAGTATAAATCAAAAGGATCCTCGCTTGAAATTATTGATCATAATGCACATGCGTGGACTAATACAGTAACAATATTTCCACGAAATCGAACTGTTAAATTTTACCACGGAGAGATAATTGATTTTATTAACGAAATAAATAAGAACGATCCTGTATCAGTATGTTTATTTCAGAGTTCCGATGATGGAAATTATGACCAGTTTGTATGACCTAGCGGAGACATTTCTCGGGCAAGTAGAAAGTTCCTTTTAACACTTCCCCGTTCATGTCTTCAAAATTATAGACGGTCGGATGACGGCCATGCACTCGTCCAGTGACTCGAAACAATTTGGTGGTCGAGTTAGGTAAGTAACCTTTGTCGAAAGTGCGTTTGGTTTGGTCAATGCACATCCAATCTCCGGTGGTCAACACTCCACCTTTATTGGGGACAAACTCAGTAGGGAACGTACCAAACAGACGCTCAAAGACGGTCACTTCGTTGTTGGGAGTTACTTCTCAGGGGACGCATTCGATGCTCAGATAGTAAGATTGGTTATACGCTTTTACCAGCTGCGGTAAGACGTCGATATACTTAAGAGTGTGTTGATGCGTAAAATATTTCTACATGCGTTCTTTCAAGGTGCATTGAAAACGTTCCAAGATGCTGCTTTGGTTTCGGGATTCTCTGGTGAAGAAACCAATGTCTCGTTTCCTCAATTCTTTTAGGAAAGTTTGCTTAAAACATTCGGTGTCTTTGTCGGTTTGCCATAGAAGAGGGTGACGTCCGCTTTGTTTCAACACCAGTATTAAGGCTCCCACTAACTCAGAGCTCAATTTCAAAGTCAATGGCACGACCCAGGCAAATTTGGAAAACGCCGATGACAGAAACAATATTTGTAGCCACGATTGTACGTGGCCAAATAAGAGACATCGGCTAAATCGATTTACCATTGATGATCGATACTCTCCACTCGGGTGCGACTTCTGGAAAATATTCTTCGAATGGGCTTGTGTAAGGTGTACGTGGCTTGTTCTTGTAACCATCGTTGCATTTGAGGTAAACGGTTACTTTTTAGTCTTGTTTTCGCTGCACGATACAATTTGTGTATTCCTCCGTAACCCGTGGGATGGACCGCATCGTAGCAAATTCTGGCTAATAAATTTCGATTAGGATTTGCCCTCTCTCTCCAATACGTCACCCACTCTTCACGGATGCTACTCTGGCTTGGGTGAGGTAATTTGGAAACGGCTTTAAGTCTACAATGTGACACGGGACTAGAAGTCGAGCGTAGTGGTGGTGGCAAATGGATCGCATTTGTCCTGATTTCACTATTCACTCCTGCTTTCCCTTCTTTCTTTTTCACTTCTGTCGAATGCTGAGTGGACATCATCTTTATAACCCAAGCTTTGGGTTCTTTTCGTTGGGCAGTGGGGGAAGGGGTCAACAAGGATGCTGAAATTTTACTAGGAATGGGAGCCGCAGATGGTATCTGAAAGACTTCTCGTGCCTCTTCCTCTGGTCTCCGTGAGGTTGTGTCTGCCTTATTCACTGGGGGGGGGGGTGTAATGGACTTTTCATCAGGGTCTTAAAACCTTCAAGTCTGCGGAGCTGTTTCGTCTAAGGCTTTCTGGTGAAATAGTTGAATACGTTGTAACACTTGTCGGTAACATTGCAATATTTCCGTTTCTGACAAATCGCTGAGATCCATCAACGATATTGCAACTGGGATATCTCGGTCAAATGAGGATTGGGAGGAAATGAGGATTGTGTTGTTCTTGCCAACGATGGAAATCCATCCATCGTTTGTAAGGCACTAAAGTCAGCTTTTGTCCTTCCATCAGATTCCAAAGTACACGTTTAAGATCTTTTCACAAAAGAGGTCCCTTCTATCTCTTGGTCTTTTTTTGTCTTGGACCACTGGATGAATCATGAGCTCCCATGAGTCCTCCCAGAATTGTTCCCAGTACTCTTTTCACCAAGGGTCCTAACAACATGGGCAAAATTCCTCCACGTTGCACCAACATTTGTTTCTTTTGACCAGTGGGTATTTTCTTTTTCACCAGTTGGCGAAGAACGCGTCTGTGCTTGGATAAGTGTTGTTTCCGATGTTTAAACAAAGGGATCGTTCTTGCAAGACATTCAGGCAACATTCGTACGCGGTGTACTCGGTGTCGACGATGTCTTTTGAAGCTGTTTGAATGAATTGTTTTCGCATGGGTGGAGAGGCTTTGGACATCACTGACAACACGTCCCAGTGTTTGGCTAAACGAGAAGGCGGTCCTTTCCTTTTCTTTCCTTTTGCGACAAAAGAGGAGTGGCTTTTGTGGGTTGACATCTTCGTTCGTTCCGCAGCACACACAAAATACACTGACGTGGAAGACTTGGCACACGTCCTATTATTTTTGGACGGTGCATTTTTGGAGCAGGTCGAAGAGCTTTAGACCAGTCTATTGGACAGACTTTTACTATTTAAAATTTCCCCTTAGTAAAAATTAGCCATAGCGCAGGTGATGACACTTTTGAAACGACCACAGACAAGACAACAGTTTTTATACTTTTTTCAGGACACGATCATTCCAAACTTTAAAATTGGACACGAATGACAAAGTTACATAAAAGCCAAATTGTTAATTACATCGATAAAATACACATCAAAACGAACAATGTGGAATATAAACAAGTTACTGTACAACAGTTTTACAATGGTGTAGTGTCCTAGAGACACTTGGTAATGTTTTTGGGGTCTGTACTTTTGGCACAGTCACACAGGTGTCCTTCTGACATGGTGTTTCGAGGGTGTCGATGTCGATGATAATCCTGTCCTGAATGGGGTGGTTTTCCTGCCTCATCGCAAACCTAAAAACCATCAATTATGTCATCAACACTAATGACTGTCATCTCATTGGGTAGCCGTCTACTTTCTCCACGATAACGGTATTGAGTATTTCGATTCGCATGGATTACCGACTTTGGAAGACGACATCATCGACTTTATGAGAAGAAATGCCAAGACGACACGATACAATAATGTGAAATTACAAGGCACAGATTCCACGCTGTGTGGATAATATTGTGTGTATTTTCTTCATCAAAGCAGTTCTGTATATCTCTTAGAACATTTAGTGACTTAGTTTGATGGTGAATCTTCTAGAAACGATGATAAAGTAGATAGATGGTTTTGTGACAATTATTGATATCTCTTGTCTTTAGCTAGGAAACTTAGTGTACATAATGTATTCATGACCTCCATCAGTGGAAATCCAACTTGACTTCACAACGCTGTTAACCCTGTCAATAAGTTATTGTTGGGGAAAAATTGTATTGATTGTTATTTATTTGTGGTTGTTTGTTGGTTGAATAAGAATGTTCTATTTTGGAAAACAAGTATGTGTCTGTGGTTTGTTTTAAAAAATGAATATTGCATAAAAATATGCTCTTTCACTTCTCTCTGAAAGCTCTGGGTTAGGTGAGCTATAGCGTTCCTACCAAAACCTGCAGGGATATTTTCTATCGTGTCCGCGCTTTAGTTTTGCAAGAGGGAAACATTTGTCAGTCTATTCATCCATCATTGTTCTGTCTTGATTTTTTAAACTTTAGACAAATACTCATACAAGCAGACACTCATACCATATAATAATGGGTAGAGAAGTTTTGAAATGGTTGTTGGATAGTAATGGGATATTTCATGGTATACGTGGTGTAATGAATAATATTTTTGAGGTTTAAGGGATAGTATATTTTTTGTTTTCTTTCAGCCTTTTCTCTTACACTCTAAACTAACACAGGACGTTTTTAATAGCATGTGGGGAAGGGGATGGTATATAAGGTATGTGAGAGTATGTTTTGTGGGATTTCATCTCCTTCTTTTATATTCTAAGCAAACACATTACGTTTTTTATGATAGTGAGTGTGATATAGTTGGATGGCATAGTGGGTGTGATGGATAGTATTTTTGGTAATGTAAGGGATAGTATAATGTTTAAGATTGTATCTCCTTCTCTTATATTTTAAGCTAAAAGACGGTGTTTTAATAGTGAGTATGATATTATGGATGGTATAGTGGTGTAATGGATAGTATCTTACATTCTAAGCAAGCAGAAGGCATTTTGAATAGTGAATATGATATTATGGATGGTATGATGCAAAGTATTTTTATGATTGAAGGGATAGTATATTTTTTTGGATTGAATCGCCTTGTCTGACACTCTAAGCGAACACATGACGTTTTGGAATGATGTGTTAGGTAACAAATGGTGTAGATGGTGTAAGGGATAGTATTTTATTGGATGTCGGGTGGTATATAAGGTGTGCATGTTTTGTTTGCTTTCATCTCATTCTCTTTTACTCTAAGCTAACACAAGGTGTTGGGGCCGCGAGTGGCCGAGTGGTCTATAGCCTATATTGTGCTGAAAAATGGCGTTAAACAATACAACAACAACAACACAAGGTGTTGTGTGTGTAAGGGGTGAGGGATGGTATCGGTGATGCTTTGGATATTATGTTTGTGAGGTTTCTTCTCCTTCTCTTACATCATGAGCTAACACAAGACGTTTGGTGGAGTGTGTGCGTGTGTGTGTGTGTGTGTGTGTGTGTAGGTCTTTGTTTGTCCCTATAAAACTCCTTTGTCCCTATCAGATTAATTTCACCTACCTATAGTTGCAAAACCCACCCATGACAAGGGATTGGGCCTGTATAGCGACAAGGGAAAATTAAACATAGCGACAAGGGATTGGGTCTGTATAGCGACAAGGAGAATTGAAACGTATCGCCGATGGACTGGGATTGTATAGGACAAGGGGAATTGAAAATAGCGACAAGAGATCGGGACTGTATAGCGACAAGGGGAATTGAAACATAGCGACAAATTATTGGGTCTTCATAGCGACAAGGGGAATATGTATGTTGCAAGTAGCTGTCACCCCTATCCAATTCCCAAAGATGTATATTCTCTCTTGCCTAAAATTTTTCAGTCGATTATATAGTTGTTTGTTTGATAGATTTGTGTCTGTTCGTTAAATCTATGTTTGTGTGATAGATCTGTCTCTCTATACATGCCTATGCCTATGTCTATATTGTGTTTGTCCCACCTAGAGTAGCGCGTATTCAGGTCAGCCACTTGCAACACTTTTCCTAACTACTTCGCTTGATTGAGGTCAGCCGCTTGCAACATTGTTGCCATTGTTTACCCAGTGACCAGTGCCGTGAAGTCATTGAAGTTAGAAATTTTGAGGCCGTAAATATAGACTTGGGTTTTCCCATAGGAATTTCCACAGGTTGTAGCTATGAAAAAATACAAGGGTTTTTAAACAGGATCGTCACATAAGTTGAAGCTATACTTATATACTAGGTTTATCCATTTTTAGTCTAATCCAATGTAACCTAATGTTCCGGGATACGTTAGTCTGCGTTAAATTCGGGGACAATTTTGTAATTTTAGCGTTACTTTTACTCACATCCATTTCGCGTTGGTCTTTTCCCTGATTATAGTTATGTATAGCATCAATGCAATTATGCAAATTTATGAATACCGCCAACATAATTTCAGGTCTAGGCAATGCTTTATATATAAATCTCGGGTTTGTATTTGTACATGTCTATCTCTGCCTCTCTAGCACCCTTTTCCCTAGGCAGGCCCTATACAATTTCCCCATTGCCGTAGACAGGCCCATCCATGTTCAAGGTCCCTTGTCCCTATATAGTCCCGTGTAAAATTCCATAGTCTAACGCTCCAATGGCCTAAGGTTTAGAGCGTCCGCCTCGGATGCGGGCGGTCGTGGGTTCGCACCCCGGCCGAGTCTTACCAAAGACTTCTAAAATGGTACTAACAGCTACCTCGCTAGGCGCTCAGCATTAAGATGTTAGTGTTAGGAATGGTTGGCCTGGTGCCAGGATAACGTGACTGAGTGGGACATCATGCTACATGTCTGCTGCATGATGCCCCAGTGCTATACATCACTTTAAACTGCCACACTGCAGACGTCGTAGCGATATGACTGGAAAATTGTTAAAGCTACGTCGCTATACAGGTTCAAATACATCGTCGCTATACATTCCCTATGTTAAATTTCCTTTGTCCTTATTTTATCCCACTCATGTTAAATACCCTTTGTCCCTATAGTATACCTCCCAAAAAATTTAACATAGAAGGCCCCTTGTCCGTATAGTATCCCCCTACACTGCTGTAATCTTACCATCGTATCATTTTAAATACAATAAATAGGTATAGGGTGATGACATCAAACATGATGATTTTCTCTTAGCACAGTTTAAAGTTCCTACAGAATAGCCTACGTTTGAATTAATCGCCGTAAAATCTCTATTCGGCTGAACTATTTATCAATTGCTGCACTAAAGATAATGGGGTAAAATAATACTATCCAAAACAATATGATTAATATTATGTTGATTGCCTGACGTTATTCAAAGTAATTAAATTATAACATAATAAAGATAAAGCACAAGATAATGATATTGTACATAATCTTGGATAATTGAGCATGGGGTAAAATAATGCCATCTAAAATAATATGGTTAATATTATATGTCATTACGTGTCTGACGTGTGGGAATATATGCAAAATATTGGAAAATCTCTATCTATCCATCCATCCATCCATCTGTCATATGCAAAATTTTGTTGTAAAGAACGTATTTAATAAAATTATTAAGCACTTCCTTAGATGGCAAACACATGACCGCTTTCCTAAAACCATTTCTGGCTACGTGAAAATCAAAATGGCTGTGGCAGCGTCGCTGACCATGTCCATTATCTTGAAATACCTAATGTATTGCTTGAACTGACTCATTCATTCAGCCATTATAGCAATGAATAAAGACTGAGGCAATAGATCTTCAACGACATCTATGCGACGTTGCAAATTTCATTGAAAATCAGAAAATTCTTATCGCCGCACCGACGTCGCACCAGATGTAAATAAATTGTGCAACTACAGGCATAGGATGTGAAAAGTGAGCCATGAACAATGGAAAGCAACCTCCCACCTCTTTTTAATGATTCTCTCAGTGAACGTTTTATTTCTGCATGTTATAGTGCCTGTTCTGAATATGAATCTGTTTGTCTAGATTCATACAAGAATTAAATTGAAATAGAAATCTTTAAAAAAAAACAAGAATCACACCTTAACTTTGCAATAGGAAATTTAGCAAAGTGAAACATTCCCTGACGGCAAACTAAGTTTTATAATGTCAATTAAGTGCACGATAGCGGCGCTCTCTAAACTAAGGCAATGGGTTCTGAAAATGAAACGGACTACAAAGTGGAGCTTTTTTACATCAGTTGAAATTTGTTTGGACTAAGAATAAGAGACTATGATTGTCTGCTGCAGTTTGGAAACATACGTTTAAAAATAGCATCTGAAGAGGCAAAATACCTGGAGTATAACGAACGAAGCAGCCAAATGTATGACTTATGACTTCAAAGCGCCTGTGCTGATAACTTTTTAATGCGACTGGAAATACTTCGATATATATGTATGTACATATATGTATGTACATGTATGTATATATAAAAGAGGATAATTTTTTTTCTCCTGCGTTAATACTGGATATATTTCATCGTGTGGTACCAAAAACGATATTTTCACGAGTGGCAAACCAGGAGTTAAAATCTATAGTTTATTATACCGCAAGATGAAATATATCCGATATTAACTTAGTAAAAGAACATTTTCTTTTTTATTATATAATCAACATGCTCCAGATTGGATGTTTTGAAGATTAAACTCAACTTTTTGCACAACACGCTCTCACTGGCACACCCTTTTCGTAAAGTCATCACATTTTTATAGCCTGATCATATTAATATATATTACTTAAGAAAGCGGTAGAATGTGGTTGACCTGCTATGTTGCAGTAAATTACTTTTTTTTTTGTCATTTTGTAAACTATTTCACAAATCTGAGAGCAAAGCAAGTCTGATTCAGCAATGCATCACAGTGGATTTGTCGTTGTCGTCATGGAAATAAGTGGAAACAACTTTGTAGAGACGCAAACGGTGGTAAAGTTCCTTTGGCAACGATCAATTTCCATGTTTTAAATGTAAGGTAGTTTCTATTTATTTGTTTTAGCTCATAAAGTACTCGTTTTTGTTGTTGCAGGTACAACTTTGTTAGGCACACACAATCAGGTGTCGCATGGCATGATGGGAAATCTTATATTTTCACATGTGAAAATATAAGGATATATTTTTCACATGTGAAAACAGAGGCATGATAAAAAGTACGGGCATTATTTCATCAATAAATCTCTTTATTTCACACCTAAGTACATAATAAAAATGTCTACGTGGACTCTGATATTCATTTGTGTAGTGAAATTAACTTTATGGACTGAATATTTTATATATTGTCAAATTATTGATAAGGTGTGTTTTCACACATCCGTATGTCTTATCCTAAATCTTTATATTAAAAAATATGATCTTTACCTATTACCTATTATGTGCATGTTTATCAAGCAAGTATCTGTTCTTATGGGGGAAAATCTATTAGATGACCTTAATGATTATTTGTTTGTGTACTTGGATTTAAACTACGTCTGTCTCTCAAAAAAGGATCCGTTAATGATATAAGTAATTCTCCACTTATCTTAATTTCCTTAAACGTTCTAAAATTTAATTATTTAGTCTAAACATATACTTGTATTATGTACAGATGAGTTGTAATAGAAAATAGGGTTTTTGGTTATAATGTGAGCAAGTTGAATAAAATTGAGCGTATATTGCACTGCCTCTCTCTCTCTCTCTCTCTCTCATCACTGGTACAAACCGCTTCATGCAACATGTATGATAAGTCAAAGAAGATACGTGGAGATTTGACCTGTCTGGACCTACTATGAAATTAATTTTCCAAGGTTTCTGATCACTAACTATATCAATGTATTGATAATAAATATTTATTTGTAACAAACACGCATAATACAAAGTACACATTCTAAAGGAAAACATATTGGCAATCAGGCGAATTGCTTCTGATAATGAATATGATATTTATCTAAGTTTTTCAATTATAAATGCTGGGAAAGTAAAATTGTTGTATTAAAATGTGATGCATCTGACTAGATGGCTACACTTTTTTAACATTATTTTCAGCAATTGGATTTACTGGTCCAAGATAGTTGCTGGTCACAGAACTGAATACATATCAAGAGATGATGTTTGGTAAACTAAAACTTTAATTGATCACAATGAAAACGTCTAAAAGGTTAAAGACGTTTCAAAGCAGAGATTAATGGAATATGAAATAATGATTTCATGCAAGCAGCATTCTACATTGTTGAATATAATTAATACAGAAGCTGGTAAATTTCCGATATTACTGTTCCCAGGAAAGCCCTTATTAAGCTTCAAAGTATAAGCCTTCTGATAAATATTGTAGACAGATTGATCACCTTTTAAATTTGATGAGCTATTCTGCTAATAGATATACATTTCTAATTTTCAGTGAAACACTGGAAAATGCATTTAGTCCAATGTAGACAGAATTCAATCCCACACTAGCAATTTACAATATTAATTATAGTACTTATTATAAGAATCACGTTCACAGCACAGATTAGGCTAATGAATACTGTTGCAATAAATAAAACGGAAATCGACAACCACAACAATTCGGCAATGCCTTCTATCTATTCACTCCAGTTGCTACCAACTAAGTACAGCCAGATATGGACACACAAAGATAGTATTAACAGTCTAGTTAGGTTAACATTGTAGCTAATATCAAAACATCAAATGGCAATGACTGTAGTTAGGTAAAAGTATTAAGCACCTGATTACTTGGTAAGAACACGCCCGCGTTAGAAAAACTATTTTTGGCTGCGTCAAAATTAAATTGTTGGCCGTTACCTAAAGGTTGGGGATCCCACCCTATTTCTCAGTATAGCTCAGTAAGAGATATATTTATTTCTTCAATCCATTTGAGGAAGAGCTGAACGTGGAGTCAAAACATATACAGTTTAAATACAGGTGACATTTAAAGTTTAAATGAAAATAAGAAAAACAAAAACCTACCAAATTACAGTTGGGGCTATTAAATGTAAATAGAATGTTCACCTATGGTTGTTAGATGTGAAGAAAGAAACGGGCAATATAACACATCTATTTTTCTTTGTCGAATGGCAATATCAGTCTACTCTGTGCGCAAATGTGACGTCCTGTATATGAACCTACTTCTCTAGAGGCACTGAGAAATTCCATTGAAATACATTTAAAACATAATGGGAACACACCTTCAATATGCTATAGGAATTTAAGCAAACGAGACACCCTGACCGCAAACAAATGGCTTCAAAAAGTAAACAAAGGCCAAGCTAGCTAATGAAAGTGGTGCACTCTCAAATAAAAGACAGGTATAGCTTTCAAAGAAAATCAAATGGGTGTTATAACCGCAGTTTATAGACATAAAAGAAGATACCTAATTGGCAATAATATCAAGATTAATTCCAAAGAGACAGAAAAACCATGAATGGAAGAAAGTAATGACTTCAAAGCGACGGTACCAAGATTTACTCGACAGGCGGGTCCAATCACCTCATTCAAAGAGTTCTGTAGCTGACGCCCATCAGAGACCAAACTGACAGTAGCCATTTCTACCTAATCCTGTATTGCAGCATTCAGTGTCCGAGAATGATAATGTTCGGAATTGCTCTTATATTGATAGAACCGCTATCATCCAACTTAAGGAAAGCACGTCCGAATACATCAAATGAGTTATTTTGAATACCGTACGACTCATAGCGTCATGGATCAAAACTCATTTTCATCAATCCTGACGCAGATTGCAGATCCAACTGCATCAGCCACAAACCATGTAATGGGATTTGAGCCATGGTGGGAAAGATCGGTTGTGAAGGGTATAGTGGGTGGGGGCTTATATCTGGAGATAAAAAAAAGGTGAAATTTTGCCAGGACGTTGTTCCGTATTCCCAGTTGTGTGCAAGAGTACGTAGTATAAAAATATGGGTATTGTATTAATTACCTGCTTCGATTCGTCAAATATGTATCTTTCTGCTGCTATCTAACATCATGCATATAAAGTTGAATTCGTTCGTATTCTCGGCTAGCTTTCATGCTATGGACATCTATGAGAAAGCCCACAATTACGCTCAGCCCACAGCTAATCTGATTGCCTGTTTATAAGGTGAAAACTAATTTCGCCAGGGTTTCTCCTAAAATTGGCTGTGAAAACACGTAAAACAATCTAAATATGTTTTATCAGAATTTGTAACCTTGTAGATAGATAGATGTGTATGTATATATGTCATGAGTAGATGAAATGTACATACAAGGTGAGATTACAAGCTCAAAGGTACGCTAAGGAATTTGTGGTACGTGTACTTTTCTTGCAATGTTGTCCTCATATTTTAGATATTTAAATTTAGTATCAACTGAATTTGAAGAAGATTAGTTTTATCTTAATAATTAAAATTTTTGCCATATTTTGGTATATTGCAGAATTAAAAGTTAAACAAGCCACGTGTCTTTCTATGGGACTTATGTGGTGGACCATACTGCCAGTCCAAGAGTATTTTAGTGATAAAATCATGAGGACAAGGACCAGAAAGACAATGTTTTTTAAAATATTTTTCTTCATGGCAGTTTTAGGGGAAAAGCAGATCAAGGGAAAATAAAGTGGTTTTTATTATAAACTGATGCATGCCATAAGCAATAAATCCAAATTGTGTTCAAATGAACATTTGTTCACATTTCAACCACATATCTTCTTTCTTTTATAATCTACGCTGGTTGTCTTTTTTTTTTTTGGTGGAGGTGAGGGGGGTTCTGTTTATATATTAAAATATTAGAGTCAAACTATTAAAGTCAAGCAGATGACATCATAACGGTATAATAATTACAGTTGGAAGATATTACATTTGAAATTGATTGCACATTGGTGAGTTTCTGCCCTCGTCACTGTGTGCCGTAACATGTTGATGATAAACGTTAACAAATATAAATGTCATTTAGAATCTTTTTTCCAATCTCCTTACTCAGCCCATTTATCAAGCAGTTCTCAATACACTTATAAATGTAATGTGTTTATCGAGTCAAACAGTGTCTTTTACTTAATAATTCCAGAAGCATATATATTTTAAGAGCTGAAATAGGCCAAATATTCATAACTATTTAACGATGGCATCTTGGGAGAGTAAATGGAAAAGAAGTATCTATCCGATAGCCATTATGTGCTATACATAAGTTAAAACCTAATGGAAAAATACTGTATACAATGAAGGCGATCCTGTTAATCTCTAAATTACAATTAAACAATGAGACTTTGTTTTTAGAGGTTTGATTAACTGCAATACAAACTTGGTTAAAGAAGCGATACACAAAAACCCCTGTTGTTGTTTGTTATGTGTGCAGTCGGATATAAATGCTAGTAAGGTAATAGGCAAGTGACTATTGCTAATGTCATGCATACATGTGTAACTGCAGCTAATCTGATTTTGACAGGACATAATCGTTTTATAAAAGATAAAGGAAGAAGTGACCTGTTATTGGAACATTTCCAGTTTTTAATCATATATATATATATATATATATATATATATATATATATATATATATATATATATATATATATATATATATATATAGTGCCATGTTTGGATGAGAGGTAATCAGACATGCAAGATTTATTGGCTCAGGATAGTGAAGTTGTTCAGTAAAGTTGATTTTATAGTGTACCATTTGTTATACAAAATATGGTTAACCGGATTTTATAAGGGATAATTTTACACATACATTCAATCGTATCTTCTCATTAAATTTTGACATGCTAAAGAATGGATTTAATATATGGCTTTTAGTCCAGCGTACATTTACTTTCGGACGAAATACATCTAAACAAATTGCCCAATGTCATGAAAAGAACAAAACAATGCTAAAACGTTACAAATCCATATTGAATTGTAAACACTGTTTAATGTTTGAGTGCAATAGACCTATAATTTGATTAGGGTCTTTTCTACCTGAGTCACCGTGGCTTTGTACAGAAAAATAGGGATATTTTAAACAATTAAATAAGTAACATTACTTGCTTTTAAATGGAGATGACACCTGGAAACATTAAGAAATAACATATCTTTAAACAAAAATAGCAGTTCATTTTGATCCGTTATGTTTTTGAAGCATATATGTACTTTTAAAGTCTGACCAAGTAAAGTTCGTCAATGAAAAACTCATAATATAGGACTTCAGTAATTACAGATAGCCTGTATTCATATACAATCTCAAAATATCGTCGACACTAAAATTTCATTGAATACGGCCATTCTCATAACGATAGTTGTTTTTGAGTTCACATACATACATACAATATACGCTCAGTTTGTTTCATCTTTTGACAGAAAACAAGACCAGTCAGGCGTATAGCTGCCTATACGCAGATACCCAGCTGCGTACGTAAATTTTGACAAGAAAGAAATAATGCATTTCAAACCAATTAGTTTGATGTTTTCTTAGTCCTGCAAATCAATGATATGAGAAAAAAACACTCCATGATTTCATGACCAGTGTTTATGCTGAATACATGCAACCACTTTCTTTTTTTGTTTTCTACGCGATGAGGGGAATGCCTTTGTCATTCTTTACTTGCGTATAACGAAAAATGGTATAGATACGTGCCTGGAAGGGTTAATTGGATCAAGAAATGTTATTTGATTACCATCTACAAAGACAGGGACTGATAGTCAACACGCACAGTAGATTCCGCAACAAACCCAACGACGCATACGAATATATGCTCAATACTGAAAAATGTCAATCTCTTTCCCTCTCTCCACACACACATACATATTATTAACAATCCAGTAAAACTAACATTGTTGCTAATATAAAAATTCCAGTGGCAATGACCGAAGTTATGTAAAAGTATTAAGCGCTTCCTTACATTGTATGAGCATGCCAACATTCGAAAAACTATTTCTGGCTACGTCAAAATCAAAATGGTGACTGAAACACTGCTTACCTAAATCTATTTTGTTTTATTTTTTCTCCATATCTATTCGTGTGCACTTTTTGCATGATAGTTAATACTCAATATACGAGAATAGCAAAGAAAGACTGTGAAACAATATCCTTGAATATATTCTACTATTTGTTCGGAAGTTAGCATGCATATTGTTATGTAAATGTTGGTGATGCGTATGGCACAGTTTATCTCAGTACTATTAATATATATATATATATATATATATATATATATATATATATATATATATATATATATATATATATATATATATATATATATATATATATATATATATATATATATATATATATATATATATAGATAGATAGGTAGATAGATATACATGCATACACACACAAACACACACACACACATCTATATATGTGTGTGTGTGCGTGTGTGTGTGTGTGTGTGTCAAATAGCACCTTTTTCCGATACACGCTGATATTAGTATTCTTATTGCAGCTACGGTACAAACGTTTTGATGTTCTTGGGTCAAGCTTGATAGTTATGCATAGTTGGTAACATGGTGAGTTTGGATGGGCATTGGCTCTGTCAAGGTCCTAGGTCCAATATTGTTTGCATTTCAAGAATTATAAGAATCTCTGTTATTAGCAAATTTACAAACTGGCACCATGACAAAGCATTGTACAGATCTAGCGAACCACTATATTTAGTGCCCCAGATTATGGAGCATAACTGTGGAAAATGGAAAGTTGACACTTATTTTGTTCCAGTTTGTGAAATATTTATTGGTAAACTTTCAGCTGAAGCATGTAGTATAATGACTGAATAAACTTAGCCTGTTATAGTTGCAAAACATCCAATATTTTATAATTGTGTTCCTAATGTATTCTGTACCTCCATGAATATAAAAGTATTTCTAATTTCCAGTATCATTTCGAACACAAAAAAGCAACAGAATATAAACAAGTTTAATTTACTGTGCAGAGAAAGAGACAGCACCGAGAATATAAGTAAACAAGGATACATGATGAAAGTAATATATTAATGATACTGGATTTCAACAAACAAAATACCTACATCTGGAAATGATACAGTTCAGCCAACGTATGACCCCATGTCTTAAACACATGCAGATGCCCATCACATGGCAGCAGTCACCATTCAATCCTTTTATTTGTTTTCTGCTTTTGCAAAGGTTTTCACGTAAAAAAAGTATATTTTTAATATCCTGGTTAAAGTCTGAAATCGTAATAAAATAAGTTTGGCCTATATGGTGGGCAATTAATAGTTCTAACGACAAATTTTTGTAAGATCCTATTACAAACTTAACTGCATGTGTGAGCGTTAGTATAGTGCAAAATAAAGCTAAACTCAGTAATTCTGGGCACATTTTGCGAATGCTCTCACGTAAATTATATCTGACCAAAGTCACATAGTATCCATTCTAGAATACCATGTTGTTCAAATTTGTTCCAAAAATGTTGAAAAACATGATGCACATAACCTGTCCAGCACATTTGTAAAGAAATGTTTTTATATGCGATGATAAGCTTGTGTACTCCCATACATTACTTTGTTCCTTACTATCAGGTACAAAGTAGTTTACCACACTGTCATCACATGTAATGATCTTATTTAAGAAAGTACAGCCTTCTACTTCTTTGTACCTGTATAATAATTCTCTGCAAACATATAATTTTAAAACAGTTTATTCTGGATCAAATTGACTAAGGACCCATCAGGACACAAACCCTATATATTCCTGCTTACTTAGAATTTCATCTTCACTTCAGTGAGAACTTTCAAAATTCTCTATTTCCTTTCGGACAGTAACACATTTGTCTTCTTTGCCATATGCATCCACGGAAACTACTGTTTCTTGTGAAGATATGTATCTGTCCTATGTTTTCATATAACATATTCAACAGCCTCCCTATCATCACAAAAATGTTTACCCATCAAGCGATTCTAGATTTAGCATGTAGTTTAGATCCATAAATAACATTAACGTCAACCATTTTCTGTGTAATACTTTTTGTCCATAATTTTGGCATGAAATGTTATAATCACGAAGACCCATTGCCTTTTTAACACCGTGTCTACGTATATGATTTAGTAAAATGACGTCACTAAACCTGTACAGTTATTAACTTAAATTTTAGGTCACGTCCTAAATTCGGAACATCCTCAATCCTAGATGTGCGAATTGTCTATATATATTGTTAGTTGAGCGAATGTTTCCTCAAGATTAATTAAATATATCGTTCTCTAAGGTCCATAATACAAATTACATTTTAACGTCTTTGCATTTCGTTGTCACAGGCTTCATTTTGTAAGTGCTCTCCAAGGTCATTTCTATATGGTCAGATTGGTCGTTCCCCCCGTTTTGACAGGTACATTATTCCATCCGTTGAAATGTCGAAGACTTTCGAGTCATATATGCTGTCATTTGATAATTTCAATATTCTATTTTATAATTCGATAATGTTATTTGATCCTTTAAATCACAGATAGATAAATGTTGTTATGATGTTACTTTCGTTTTCTCAAAGACAAGTATCTACAATTGGCAAAACGTTAAATATACCTTTTTTGGCATTTGCCACCCAAACCTACATTATCCTCAACAGTTATAGAAAACTAGTATAATCAACGTGTATCTGAAAAATTAATAACTTACCTTAATAAGAATTTCCGCGGAATGATTGATTTGCTTACGGGTAACTAACTGTGGTACCAGGAAGAGAAAAGCAAATGACATCACACGAGCAGCAGAGAGGGTGAACAGACCACTTAAGGGAGTGGTCACCCTTGTGTTTGACCAAAAAAAAATAGTGACCCTTCATAGAGGTCAATTACCACGTCTACGATTATTGTTTGTCCCAAACAGAATTGTAGACGCCCCTCTCTGCTGCTATCAATATTGGGAATCATCATCTGAATCATGGAAATCTTCATCTGTTTCATCTTCATCTGAATCTTCGGAATTTGTTCTATGTTTCAAGTAATATTCAAGTTCTGATGGTGGTTTTTCTATTTTTGGATTTATGTTTTTTCTTTTTCTGTAATAGTTCATCAAACTTCTGTATTCCTCTTTTGCTGATATTAATTAAATTATTATGTTATAATAAAATGATACATCCAGAATCTCATACTGCAAGAACAGCTCGAGAACGATTAGAAACAATTAAAAAATTTCTTCCTGTCAAAGACTCATTCAGAAAAAATCTACAAGCGCGGCAAGAAGCACGATTTGAGTTTGAAGAAGACACTAAAAAGCTGTTTAAGCCCGTCACCGCAGCTACTGAACAAGTTGCAACTGTCATCAAAGAAGATCTTCTTCCGGTATCAGAAAAAATAGCAAGAAGAACTAAACAGACAAAGAAGATTTTACGAGACCTTCCAACTGACATAGCCGCAGCTCAGCCTCCACCTGTTGGTGAGGAAATACTTGAAGGTATTGGAGAACTTCGTACTGAAGTCGCCGATGTGAGAAAAAAACTTGCATCTAAATCCAAACCAGCAGGAGAAAACGTAGAATTAATTGCAAAATTTAACGAAGGAGTTGTTGAGGAAATTAGAAATATTGAAAGAGAGAGATTACCTGAGATGATATTAGATAATATATCTAATAAATCTAGTATTTTAAAACCCGGTCATGAAAAAACAAATGATGATAATTTCATTAAATGGATATATCGCGTATAGTACAATAAAAAACAAGCTAGAGGTCTAGAATACAAAAGTCTTGATAGAGAAGTAAAAAGACTTTATAGAGAGAGACTGAAACAACTAGAACAAGGAGAGTCCTCCCAGTATCAGCTTCCTCCACCTCTGCAACAAATAGAACAACAACAATCTTCTTCGCCGCAGCAAAGGTTGAAGTCGGAAATTAAAAGGACTAAAGAGCTAATTAAATTACTCCCCTCGAAGAAAATTTCTTCGCCTTTACATAAAATTTCTGCACCGGATGTAACATTTACACCGACAGGTTCACCACATGGATTTCGAGAAGGTGACTCACCCCCGGCCACCACTGAAGTACTTACTCCGGTAATGCAACCACCAGTATTTAAAACACCTCAAGATGAACCTAAAACAGGATCTGGTTTATGTCCTGATAATATCATCAATGACGTGTCACGGTTAGAAGTTCTCATAGGAGGAAAACGAGCTGGAAATAATTCACCAGAAATAACCAATGAAGCAGCTGATATTTGTCGGCGACTATTTCAAGGTGGTATCATGGATATTGGCGTTTACCGAGAACTTATTGATGAGCTCGTTGATGACTAGTTGTTAGATAAATGGTAAATAAAATAAGATGATTGTGCATGATAATCATCGTAAACCCACACAGGTTAGAGCGGTAAACTCACGATTACCAATCTATAGTGTTATTTACGGAAATGGACTTGGTGATGTCATTCGGGGATTATTCACGAGGATAGCTCCAAAAGTAGCACCTGTTGCAAAACAATTGTCGATGAAAGCCATTGATATTGTTCGTGATAAAGCTCCTGGTGCAATTGTCAATGTTGCTGGTAAGGTGTTCTCGGCGATCAAGGAAAGACTAGCACGATTATTGCGACGAAAACAACAACCACCGGTGAAACTGGCAAGTACTGAGGTGATGCCCGCAGATGTTAGTAAAATAATAAATCAGGCTGCAAATCAAAAACTAGCGGCGATATCTGAAGAAGCAGAAAAAAATATAACAGCAAATTTAATAGCAGGAAGCGGTCTTCGTCGACGATGATCATCATTTGGAAAAATGGTAACTATAATAAAAATGTTCAGGCGCGAATCAGACCCAGCATTTGATATGGAGGCACCTGTCCTTAAGTACGAGTCGGTACGTGATTATCAATTTTATTCTTATGACGCAAGACTACCAAATCAGCGGGGGAGAATCGAATTACAGGTTCATGATACAAGTAGATATTTCTTGCCCGCTGAAGCGTTTATTGAAGTAGAAGGTAGACTTGTAACGAATGTTGTAGCTAATACGCCATATGCTGCTAATTTGCGTGTTGGTTTTGTCAACAACGGGATCATGGCATTATTTAGTGGCGCCACATACATGATTGATGGAAAAAATATTGAATCAATTCAGAATGATGTCGACGTTGCTACAACAATAATTGGTCTGGCGAGATATTCTGACGACTTTACAAGATCAGCTGGTCCAACAATGATGTTTGCTAAGGATATTACCAACAACGCTGATCATGTTCAGTATACCAAAGTACTGGTAACACGAGCTACTTCAGTTGATCCACAAACGGCTGATTTTGAGCACGTAGACAGACCAGGTGCTGATTATGATATTATAAAAAGCGTTAATGCGACTTACAACCTGGGATTTGCAGCACGTAGAAATATGTTGCTGGGAAATGATAGAAATTTTTCGTGTGCAATTCCATTATCTCACATCTTTGGATTTTGCAGAAATGTTAGAAAAGTCATCTTTGGAGCTAAACACACAATTGTGCTCGTAAGAAAAGGTGATGATAATGATGCAATCTGGCGAGGTGCTGGTGTTGCCGAGGGTAAAGTAAATATATCAAAACTTTCACTATGGATGCCAGTAATGACTCCATCTATTACTGAGGAACAAAAATTACTATCTTTTATGGATCAAGGCGGTAAATCATTGCTATCATGGTTAACAGTAACCACAGATGCTGCTCAAAGCAATATTAATGGTTTATTTACATGGCATATAGCATCACAACAGGGTGTTTCTGCACCACGACATATTTTTATTGCACTACAAGATAATGCTCGGACGAATAATCAAGAACGTTCACATATGATATTTGACAACCTTGGAGTTAATGAAGTTTCCTTACGGATAAATGGACATCAAGAACCAGCCGAGGATATACAACTAAATTTTGTTCAAAATCATGTAGCGCGCGCATATCATCGTTTAATGTCATTCATGGGACGTGATCAAAATATAGATACCGGGTTGCAAATATCACAACTAGATTTTACAGGTCTATATCCGATTTATCATTTTTCACTAGAACATCTTGATTTATCCAAACAATCTGTTGTTGATATACACTTTCGAGCTCATGTTACTAACCCTCCTCCTGATATACCCGGTCCACCAATTGTTCCCGGCTTCTACAGAGCGATCGCGGTCATACTTAGCGACAAGGCCATGTTACTTGAAGGTGGTAGTGGTCGAATGAGGGTCGTTGATGCACCGGTGGAAAATCTTTAATCGTGTTATTTAGAAAAATATATTTTATATAAAAATGTCGTATGGTCATGTTAATGTTACTCTGACTCCTGGTCAGGTAAAAAAGCTTCAATCAAAAACCGCCAACAAATGCGGAACTAAAATATCACTAAAACGAGATCATATTAGTGGTGGTCCAAACAAATTATCGTTGACAAATAATCAGATTAAACATTTCAATAAAGCCCTGGAATCAAAAACTGGAGTTCAATTCCATCTCTCCCCGAGCGCCATCAAAGACATGGTTAAAACGGGTGGTATATTTCCACTACTTGCGGCCATTCCGGCATTAATAGCTGCAGCTGCTCCAGCCGTAGCAAAAGCGGCCGCGTTAGGTGCTGTTGGAACAGCCGCTGAAATGGCACTAAAGAAGGCAACAGGGCGAGGATACAAAAAAAAGGGGCGCGGCTTAAGATTGCCAGGATCTCGTTGGGGGAGAGGCCTAAGGCTTCCAGGGTCATTTCGTTAGACGTTCCAGCATCAAATTTTGATTTACTTGATGCTGCTAAAAAATTAAAAATATCCGCCTTTAGAGGTGTTTTTATGCGAGATCAATTACCGAAACAACCAAACAAACTAGAAACAGGTATTATTAATCTCGATGAACGTTCTGGACCTGGTACTCATTGGGTATCATACGCGGTTGACCCGCGTGGAATTGTTTATTTTGATTCGTACGGGTTAGCTCCACCTGTTGAATTTATCAAGTATGTCGCACCACTCCACGCAACAACTAGAGGTTCCAAAGTTTGGTATTCAACGCTACCCACACAAACAATGACAGATCCGCCAATATGCGGCCGTGAAGTAATTAATGTACTCGACGCTATATCAAAATCATCCAGGCCGCCACATAAAGTCGTGCACGATTATACAAGCAACCGATTTGTTGCGCGTAAAGCATTTTAAACAACGGATCTTATTATAATGGTTGACATCTACGGAAGATCTTCTACCAGTAAGAAAATAAAATCCGACGTTGATCTGTCAAAGTATGCGACTAAAGATGACCTCGCTGATATTATGAACCTTGCTGGAGTTGACCCAGATGAAGTTGTTATTTTTCAAGATCGATATGGTAAACTAAAAACCAGCAATATCAGATGGAATGATATAGTCCGGCGAGTACTTGGTGCAGTTACGGATAATATTCCCGTGTTTACTGACGGTGGTAGAATCAGAGATTCAAGTATGTCACTTAAAACCATCAGAGATGAAATTGCAAAAAGTGTTGCTAATCGCGTGAGAAACACCGGTGACACGATGACAGGTGAACTTAGCATGAACGGGAACAAAATAGTAGCTGTAACAGCTCCAAAATCTGACAACGACGTCGCAAACAAACTATACGTCGACGACGTGGATGGAAAACTATCCACGCTACGGGCCGAGTATGACGTTCACGTAACCGGTTTTACAAGGCTTCGAAGAAATTTTCAGAAAACCGATGATGCCATAAATAAGTTCTTTGGAACTCCTTCCGTCATCGATATAAAACTCGTTGATATCAAAAGTAACCTAGACACGATCAAACGAACACAGCTAGACATCGTAGCGGGAATTCCTGAGATTATCAATAAAACCAATCTGATTAAAATTTCAGCTGAAATAACTCCCGGGCATATCACAAACATCGTATGCACGGTATCATCGGGATTTGCAACATGGTCAAAACAAAATAATACCATCAAATATACCGCAACAAGCACTGGCGTGTACAGGCTGTCTGTGTTTAGTGCTGCAAAATTTGAAATATTTACAACGTTTCCATGGCGTCATTCCACCGACAGGTTTTCCGGGGTTGTATCTGTTATATTAAATATCGGAGCCGAGGAAATATTTATTCTGGAAGCAGATGATAGGACATTAACCGCAACATCTTACTGGTGGTGTTTGGAATTTGTAGCTGAAGCACATCAATTGGTTACTGTATAAAAATATATATGGACGGTGCACAATACAGATACAATCAAGCGCGTGAATGGCAGGCTGCGCTAAAAGATCAAGTTGATCAATATACAGTAAAAGTAAAAAAATATCGACGACGCTTGGTTATCGTTGATGTGATTGTTTATTCAGTATCCGCTGTTGTTGCTGGAACCGGTGTAATATTATCAGCGTTGACAACGATGGCACCAGTAGCTGTAACTATCTGTATTTCAGCAGCAACAACTATTGCAGGTGTGCTTGGTATCATCACAAAAAAAATATGTACTTGTACGAACGAAAAATTATCCGATTACAAAATAAAATTACACACAACGACGGTAGCATACTCGAAATTATCCTCGTTGTTATCAGCGAGTCTCAGTGATGGAATTATATCTGATTTCGAATTTTCAATGATAACCAAAATATACGACGAAGGTATCGGTATTAAAGATACAAGTATCAATAATGACAGAATTACTCCAGCAGATCGTGACCAACACAACTCCGTCAAAGATAACGATGATCTCGGTAAGTTCAACTAATCCTGAATTTAGTGTTAATTTTCCTACTGCAATTCCAGTAAAAGAAATAGCACTAGCACAATTACGAGTATATTACAGCTGGCCAAATATCAGATCAAAATCATTTAATGGTACACCAGCAAATAATTCGCTCGTATTTACTAACAAGAACAAACCCGATGGAACACCTGACTGGGTTGTTGTTGGAATACCAACTGGCAGTTACGAGATTGAAGAGATCAGTGAGGAATTTGCGCGTAGAATAAAATCAATAACAGGAAAAGAATCAAAAATATCAATTAATGTTCATGAACCCACCCTGTCCTCGACGATTGAAATAAACTCGCCTGATTATGCCGTTGATATTTATAAATCTTCAATCAGATCCGTGCTAGGATGGCCTGAAATTCCCCCGGTGTATGTAGGACCACCAGAACCAACGAAGGGTGATTTTATCACAGATGAAAGAAAATTTATGACAGTTCCTGAATATAGAGGTAAATATCCGTGGAGATGGGGGGGGGCCGGCATTTCCATTTTTATAAGTGCTCCTGATGGTGAAAACATTCCTAACATAATAAATAATGTACGTAATGCTCGTTCAGGTACTAGAGTATATCCACTCGTTGATGAAGAATTTATTAAATCATATTCTGATCCTGTTAATTTTGAATTTAAACAATCAATCAACAAACTACGAAATTTCTTTACTGATAGCTACAGCGATGACGTAAAACAAAAAATCATTGAGACGATAAAACATCTAAATCAGGTCATATCAGATATTAGATACGTTAATAAAACTATCATTGTGAACATGGTTAGACACGGTGATGAAATTATTGATAATTATAAAGCTAGACCATGGTTTCTCAATCATTACAAAATAACTGAACAACAATTACCAACATTTGTAATACCGGGGATTGATGCTGGAGAACTAGTAAAATTATTAAACGATCTTATCGACGAAAACTTCCCTAAAATACTCGATGCGTGGAAAAAACTAGCACCATATCCAACCGTTCTCAGATATGATAATGATCCACACGGCGTCGGAAGACACGTATCTCCAAGGATCGTTAATATAACACCGACGGTCGCGGTCAATCTGGTTTGTGACGTAATCGATGGCAGCTATCAAATAGATCTCGGAAGATCAAATCAGGCTCAACAAGGATACATCCTGTACACGTTCACACCACAAGTTCCCCCTGGAAGTTTAATCGTGCAAGAACCAACTAATCCTGTGTATCTGCGGTGTCACAATAATATGTTAACACGAATCAATTTTAAACTCACAGACCACCTTAATCGCTTAATTGACATACGTGAAGAAGAGCTTGTAATAAATCTGTATGTGAAATCTTAAGGATTTCTGTCGTAAAGACTTCCGTCTTAAGGATTTCTGTCTTAAGGATTTCTGTCTAAGGACTTCCGTCGTAAGACTTCCGTCGTAAGGACTTTTGTCGTAGATTTATGTAATGGAGGGTTTTTACACGCGAGGATTTCTTAACAGTTAGAAGAACATTTGTAACAGAGATCAGAATCAAATTCGATCAACTTAAAAAAATATTTTATTATTACTGGCACAAATTTGTGTTTGGTACAAATTAATCGGCCCGGGCAACTAAAAAAGCTAGTCGATGAAAGTAAAATTAAAATTTCTATCACAAAAAAAAATAGGATTTATTAATTTTCCTGATTTTTACTGAAATTGTACAAACTACTTGATTTTGACTACCAACTACCCCGTCAGAAACATAAAAATGCACGAATTACTTGATTTTGACTACCAACTACCCCGTCAGAAACATAAAAATGCACGAATTACTTGATTTTGACTACCAACTACCCCGTCAAAATCAAGAAAGTTCTAACCTTGTCAAATTGTTCCTAATAAATTTTATTTATTATAAATTAATTTTATTTATTAATAATATTATTTTTACTGAGATTTTTATTTTTTTTTTACTAAAATACAACGAAATTGCTCAATTTTCCTGATTTTGACTACCAACTACCCCGTCAGAAATCAAGTAATTCGTGCATTTTTCTTTGATTTTGACTACCAACTACCCCGTCAGAATCAAGTAATTCGTGCATTTTTCTTGATTTTAGTAAAAAAAAATAAATCCTCAGTAAAAATAATATTATTAATAAATAAAATTAATTTATAATAAATAAAATTTATTAGGAACAATTTGACAAGGTTAGAACTTTCTTGATTTTGACTACCAATACACGTGGTCAGCGTTGACATGGACCCCAGTTACCAAAACTTTCATTTTCATTATCACCAGTAACGAGGTTACTTTGGATCGTTTCACCAGTAACGAGGTTACTTTGGATCGTTTCACCAGTAACGAAGTTACCTTGGATCGTTTCACCAGTAACGAAGTTACCTTCTGACATTATTTTTCTTAATAGTCTTATGCGAGTACTAATCGTTTTCTTTGCCTCATACTCGTGGGATAATAACGATTTAATTCTTTCTACGGCGGTAGAAAGAGGAACGAACTCCTTCACATGATCATCTTCTACGGTAGCTAGCGACTGAAACATTGCCGATTGAATCCGTTTCATGAGCCTGTATTCAGATGATAGTGTGTGTGTCCCCATGGTTTTACGTTCTTGTAAAATCTCAAAGTCAGAAACTATTTTTTCAGGATTAAGTTCATCAGATATATTAATTCCATCTTTTTTCAATTTTTTAATAGCGACAATTACATCATTGATATTTTCATGGTTCATTATATAATATATGAATCTTTAAAATAAAAAAAAATATCCCAGAACCCCTTCGAGTTCGTCGGGATGTTTCAAGGACAGCACAAACATATAAATTAATTAAGGTACGCTCAGCAAAAACCCACCCATAATAATTAATCCAGTGGGTGATACGAAAAATAGGTATCAACCACAAGTCAATATTGTGGTTGGGAACTTGCTGAGCGGGGGGGGGTTTTGCGGTTCCCCCCACTATTATAAAAATCGCAATTATGCGTACACCACCGACAAATTGTCAGCCATGGGGGTTTGATCCTGGACCGCGAGCGTCACAGTCCAATACCATACTGATCGAGCTATCAAACATTGTTACGAACATATGTTTCGGAAGTTAATATATAGCTAGCTATATAGCTAAGGAACCAATATTTACACTAAACAGCGGTTTCTGAATAATAACAGTTTCTGTATTTATAACAGTTTCTGTATTTGTAGCGGTTTCTGAATAATAACAGTTTCTGTATTTATAACAGTTTCTGTATTTGTAGCGGTTTCTGAATAATAACAGTTTCTGTATTTATAACAGTTTCTGAGTAATAACAGTTTCTGTATTTGTAGCGGTTTCTGAATAATAACAGTTTCTGTATTTATAACAGTTTCTGAGTAATAACAGTTTCTGTATTTGTAGCGGTTTCTGAATAATAACAGTTTCTGTATTTATAACAGTTTCTGAATAATAGTTTCTGTATTTGTAGCGGGTTTCCCAAGTAGACTGAGAACACTGGACAACAAATTTTTACAAAAGTCATGTTACTGAAATAAAATTAGTCAATTCTTATCAATTTTTATGTGCTGAACACGAATATGACAGTCAAATTGCAAAATTGGCTCTAGTTTTTTGTAATCTGCAAGAAATTAATGTTTACATAACGAAATGCATTCCAATAGTAAAAGGTCAACTGTAATAGCCTACCTATAAAAAATCAAGTCATTGACTACATCTTAGATTTCTTCGCCTGTCTCTTGTACAGCTGTTCGGGAGCATCTCTGAGGAGTGTCCAGCAGTAGTCAGCCAGCATTGTAGTGGACCATTTTCCCTGGTATCTTTGTTCCATTATTGCGATATCTTGATGAAAACGTTCGCCGTGTTCATCACTAACAATACCACAGTTGCTAGGAAAGAAATCCAAATGGGAATGAAGGAAGTGAATCTTTAGAGACATATTGCAGCCAAGTTTCTTATACTTCATCAACATGTCTTCTACTAGTTCCTTATAGTTTTCTGCCCTAACATTTCCGAGGAAGTTTGTAGAAACTAGGCGAAAAGCATTCCATGCTTGTTTCGCGTCACCTTCCAGCAAGTTGTTGAACCGGTCATCTTTGAAAAGCTCTCGAATCTGAGGACCCACAAAAACTCCCTCTTTAATCTTTGCTTCGCTGAGTCGAGGGAATTTTTCATGCAGGTATCGGAATGCTGGCAAAGTCCGGTCAATGGCTTTCACGAAGTTCTTCATCAAACCTAGTTTGATGTGAAGGGGTGGTAGCAAGATTTTCTGAGCCTCAACCAGAGCTGGGTGTTGGATATTCTTCTCTCCAATGGCTACATTCTGCCTGTGAGTCCATTCCTTCCTCATGTAGTGCATTTCCCTTGCTCGGCTATCCCACTCGCATAAGAAACACATGTATTTTGTATATCCTTGCTGCAGTCCCATTAAAAGGGCAACTACCTTCAAATCACCACAGAGGTGCCAGCTGTACATGTTATACTCAATGGAATTCAGTAGCTGCCTTAAGTTATCGTATGTCTCTTTCATGTGGACAGCATACGCTACTGAAATAGATGGAAGAATGTTTCCATTGTGCAAAAGCACAGCCTTGAGACTCAGTTTCGAAGAGTCCACAAATAGTCTCCATTCTTGTGGGTCATGAGTGATTTTTAAAGCATTCATGAGGCCCTCAATATCGGAACAGAATATCAGATTACTTTCCTTTCTGAAGAAAGGCTCCAATTGCTGGTGGCGCTTTCGATATGCAGTAATTGTGACATCTTCTTCTAGAAGATTCCATTGTTGTAGTCTTGATCCTAGCAATTCTGCCTTGTTCTTTGATAAGTCCAAATCACGAATCAGGTCATTTAGTTCTTCCTGTGTTATTCTGTGTGGGGTTGATGATGCACCACAGTGAAAATCTGGATCACTGCATGCTGATGGACCAGGAGAAGAACAGGTCGACTCACCTTTGTCTTCGTCAGATGAATCAAGAGAATATTCTGCTGGAGGTTCTGGAATAGGAAGTCCCTCACCATGTGGAACTGGTCTCAATGCAGACGGAATGTTTGGGTAGTCTATTCTCGACTTCTTTCGCTTCGTTATTCCGCCGGAAAGAGGAGGAACCAAGCAGAAGTAACAGTCATTTAGGTGGTTGCTTGGCTCTCTCCACACCATTGGGACTGCAAACGGCATTGATGACCTTTTGCAATTCAACCACTGTGAAAGCTGTGTTGTACATGTAGCACAGCATATATGCGGAGCCCAAGGCTTGTCTTGGTCACCAACCTTGCATCCGAAGTAAAGATGATATGCCTTCTTCACTTGAGAATTGATACTTTTCTTCTGGTTGGCAAATGTCACTTCCCCACAAATATAGCAAAAATTGTCCGCGGTATTAACACACTTTCGAGGCATTACTGTTCTTTATTGTACGTAAATGGATAAAATAATAAGTTTTATGTAACAGTAGCTTGAACTGTCTCGCACAACGTCTAAAATATTTTAAATGCTGAACCTATCTGATTGGGCTTTATATAGTACACTGCTTACGTCAGCTTCAGCAGCCGCCTGGCATTAGTATAATAGGCCTACACATGTATAGTACACTGCTGACGTCAACTTACTTCAGCAGCCGCATGGTATTAGTATTGCATTGCATCAGAAAATGATGCAATCAACTGTGGATGATGTGAGCATGATGGTATTATGCAATGTTACATCATTATTCCGGATGTTGCTGCAGTCCTACTGGAGAAATTTACACAGTGAAACATAGAAAATGAGGTATATGAATATCTTCAAAACGAGAGCCAATACAAATTTTTCACGGTTATATTCGTGTTCGGCACACCAAAATACTACAGATTAGGGCCTTTTCAAGTCAGTAATGATTTCACTGTTGACCAGTGGAATCAATAACAACAGTTTCTGTATTTGTAGCGGGTTTCCTAAGCAGACTGAGAATCAATAATAACAGTGGCATGAACACACAACTGCAGGTCGATTACAATGACAACGGTTTCTGTTCCCACACACAGCTTCCTACGGATCAATAACATTGTCATGTGTTGTATGATGGGGAAATATTTAAAAAACATAAATAATACTTCTACGAGTAATTAGTTACGATGTAATTAGTTACGATGTAATTAGTTAAACTGACTAATTACGATCATAAAAAACCAACCATCTACGAAGAAAACTATATATTACAAAGTAATCTCCCCTTATATAATCAAAAATTCAGTAGTGTATGGAGGACCTACTGTGACATAAATTAAAAAAATTAATTCAATGTGGTGATGATAGTTAATAATGTGGTGATGATAGTTAATAATGTGGTGATGATAGTTATTGATACTTAAAGATAATTTTCTGTTTATATTTTTTCGATAAAGCTGTTTTATATATATTTTCTGCGACTTTTTGTACTGAATGCGAGTTAATATCAAAATATGTCGCAGCCGCGTTCATAGACTGAAACATAATTACTTTACCGGTTTCTATGTTTGAGGAAATTACCGCCCTCTTTCCGATTGTCTTACATCTGCCTGTATTACCACATGTATTATTCTAGCTGTATGTGACAACACGAAGGTTGGATAAATTATTGTTTTGAGGATTTCCATCAATATGATCAATAACAAGACCGTCTTTGATCAAACCCTTGTGACACTCGTATGTAAATCTATGACATAGATAATGTTTCTTCCCAACTGTAAATCTAAGATAACCAACATTATTAATACAACCAACTGGTCTCTTCAACTTGCAGTGTCTGATGATACCATTAATATTTGATTCATAGTTTGTTATGACAGGATGTGGGACAAATATATTTTGCTCCATTATAATAATATTATATGTTTAAATCATTGTTTGTCTGAAATCTTGATATATAATCCCTCACGGATTTTATAGCGTTTTCACCGCTATTATTTTTTTTTGTCATAATATCTTTTAAGTTCTCTGAACCGTTTCCCGCCGCACTTCCCACATAATTCTGTCTTTCCTCGCACTCCAATACCACACCGTAGACATGGTATTGGTCCTAGACTTCCTCGTCGTATGTTTTGTGAGTGCATCCAACAAAATTCCTTTCTGCAGGATCTGTTGCATCGATTTACTGAGCCGATCATCAACCATCTGCATTGAGACATTGTATATATATATATATATATATATATATATATATATATATATATATATATATATATATATATATATATATATATATATATATATATATATATATATATATATATATATATAATTTTCTTTATTTAAATATTTGTTTTAATTATATGAACGAGTTTGAGAGATTATCCCAAACTAGGCCTGTTAAATATAAATTCAACCTTGACAGATTATCTTCTGACTTGCCAGTACGAGATCTGGTTGATCCGAAAAATAAAAGTTTGATCTCGAAAATTCACGACGCTAAGAAAGAATTTTACACGGATGGTGCATCTCATACATGGTCAACGTTCAAGATTATACGCAACACTGACTTTGTCACGGACGCTACAATGAATGACAAACGAGCGGCAACTATCATTAACTACATCGCTGAATACGAGGGCAATCAAAAATATTTCTTCAGAGTAAAATTTATTGTATTAACAGAAACAGATAGTTGGATTATCCGTGACAAATATGATCCTATCCTTGGTAATAATAAAACTATCATATTAAGTAAAAATTCCAGACCGGGTCTATTGACTGGTATTGATAAACCGTATTATGAACGAGCGTATCCTGTAACAGCAGTTATTTATGGAATCTATGAGATAAATAAAAAACCCAACGTTGATAAACTAGCGCCGATGAAATTTTCAAGGTTAAATTGTGTAGCTGAACGAGTAATAGAACACTTTACAAACGCGATGCGTGGAAATGGATTAACTGATTTAAGGCGTGAAAAAATAAACTCGTGGGCTGATTCAGTTAAGGATACCGGTGCTACAATAAAAGATGTTGCTGGGTTAGGAAAAATATTAAAATTTCCAATAACTGTGGCGACAATAACGGGAGAAGTACTGTACCAGTCGAAATATAAATCGAAGGGAGCTCCAATAAATAGTATCGATCATAACGCGCACGCATGGACTAACGCAGTAACAATATTTCCACGTGATCGAACTGTTAGATTTTACCCCCCAGATAATTCTGGGGCAGATAGTATGTTTGATTTTATCAACGAAATAAGTAAAACCGATCCTGTATCGGTATGGTTATTTAAAAGTAATGAGGAGGGTGAATTTGATCAGTTTGTCAAACCGAACGGTGAAATATATTGCACAGAATCCCTCCATGACGAGATGAAAAATCTTGCGACGTTTTTACAGTGCAAGCACGCGGAAAATACTGACAAATTACTAACTAATTGCTTTACCGTTCCATCTGTTGCGGCTCATTTCGCCAGAGAACGAAATTCATGGAAAGCAACACGATTTGATTTACTCGAGGACGTACGCGCAAGTTGCGTCGAATATGGACATGGCGGATTATGGAATACCAAATACAATTACAATGATGTTATTTCGGTTGATATGGTCGCATGTTATCCAGGAAGTTTTCTGGCATACGGAGATTGTTCTACGTACTTTGAAAGATTTGGTCACCTTACAAACGAGATGACGCGAGTGGCAATTAATGGACCATTACCTGATTTTGATCTGACTGGATTCGCCTGTATTGAATCATTCGAATTTAACGAAAATCTTCACAAGATTTGTTATCTTTGGTTTGGTAGACATTTTTGTGAAAAACGTTGGGCACCTATAGTTTTGTTGCGATATATGCTAGATTGTGCGATACTGACATCGTTGGTGGTCAGTGAGTCAATTATATCATATCATGCACAGACCAAAGTTTGGTTGCCCATGTCAGATTCTGAAGTTATTAGCGAGTTTAAGGAAAAATATCCTGATATTTCCGAAGATGATATTCCTAATAAACTCAAAACCGCAAAAGATCTCGGTAGAAAAATTATAGGAAAATTTACTCAAGGTGGTGCATATGATTATAAAAGACATCACGCACGATTAATTTTAGATGATGCCGAGTACGATTTTATAATCGCTGATACAACGGCGAAAAATACGTTTGTAAATCGAGAGAGTGTTTATTTATCCGACGGAACAAAATTAGGTACGATCGTTAGTTACATAAATGATGTATCCCCGCAATATACTCATCTAAGATCTTCCATGTTGGCTTATGTTTCTATAAATTTATTATCGATGATTAATAGATTTCCTGAGACCGCAGTCAGAGTCGCAACAGATTCGTTTTATATTTCAAGTAAATATTTAGAACCTATTATGAAATTTACAAGTAATGATGAACGATGGGGTTCGTGGAGAATAAAAAAGGAACTATTACACAATTACACAGAATCAGCAGATGTTCCAGTGAGAGATTTTTATCGTGAGGGTAATAAAATATCAGAAATGTCGAAAGCACCATCGTTGAGTGATCCAATAACCAGATATAAGACAGTATATCTCAATGGACCTGGTGGATGCGGCAAAACAACTCGAACGATTAATGTTTTTAGAAATTCAGATATAATCGTGCTGACACCCACACATAGACTCGCACGTGAGATGAAACAGCGGCAAGTACAATCGTGCACGTATCATAGTTTCTTCCGATGGCGCGGAGATACATGGACTCCTGAACGGATGGGAGAAAAATATATACCTAAAATAATTATTTGGGATGAGATATGTACGGTCTCATTGGATACATTAAAAATGTTTCTTGATTGGTTGTTGACAAAAAATACCGCCATAATAATGTGTGGCGATCATGGTCAACCGCCGCCTTTTGTTGGACCATCTCCACATGATTGGTTAAAAAATTTCGTTGATTATTACGAAGAAATAGATGATGATCATAGAGCTCTTGATGCAAATTTGAGGGAGTTTAAAAAATTAATCAGATTACAATCAAACAAAATTCAGTGTGAAGTAATACGTGGAGTGATCTCAGAGACATCAATGAGTGATTTTTTGAACTCATGGAGACCCAACGATTTGATCGTAGCAAGTAGAAAAATAGTCAGAGACGCTTTACAACAACAGTTATTTCAACTACATAAAGAACAATATTCAGAATTACCCGTACCGTTGTGTTATAGACCATCAGATACACGAAAACAGAATATTAATGTTGATATTCCAGGACCCTTGACAGAGTCAAGGAAACAGAATCTCGTATTAAATGATATTGTCGCCGTTGATATCAGTGTGGTCGAAGATGCATTACGCGCTGACAAATCTCCATGGGTGTTGGGATACGCTATGACGATCCACTCGTCACAGGGATTAACTATTTCTGATACACGAGTTTGGATTGTAGACGATCGCATCGAGTGGTCAAATTTAGTTTATTTGGCGGTATCGAGGGTCAGAAATATATCACAATTACGTAGAATTATAATTCCTGAAATCGTTGATAAATTTAACATCATCGATGATGATATAATAAGAAAAAAATTAATCGGATACAAACAATCTGACAAAAAAAATAAACGCGACTTTGATCTTGATGTTGAATTTATTATTGAGTTAAAACAGCAGCAGAACAATCATTGCGCATGTTGTAATTGTATAATGTTATGGCGGTATTCGAGTAATGATTCAAGACAATTTACCGTAGATAGAAAAGATAATAGTCGCGGTCATACACGAGAAAATACCATGTTGACCTGTCTCGAGTGTAATCGACGTAGAGGCGCTAGCGCCTTGAGTGCAGGCACCCTTAGCGCTGGCACTAGTGCTAGTTAAGTGATCGAAATCACCGGAGTGATCGCGGTGGTAGTTGTGTATCCGCGGAAATTATTTGTAGTTGTTCACGTGTAAATCCACGTTGAGGAGCGGCCGAATCTAATCTGTAGATTGCAGGTCTGGAAACGCCTACATTTCTTCCAGTGGATCTTGTCACGGTAGATATTTTGTGTGTGGTAACACTCCAAATAGGATCAGTTGCTCTCGCTTTACCACCTTCAAGTTCACCAGGCTCATATAAATATCTGACTGTGACATCACCTAATATTTTTTGTTTTCCAGCATCTTTTCGTTGTGTTGGTATATTTATTTTTGTGACCGCGCTAATGGGTTTCATGTTGGTTGTTCGTGTGATCTCATTATTTAATGCAGCTATCACGCCTGGTAATCTTGCAACCCATTCGCGAGATCTTTTATCCTGAATAAATTCCCTCGCGTATTGATATCCAAATAACCGTTCAGCAAGTGTTCGATTAAATCGCTCAACAATTGCTTGATCACGGTGAATTGCAGTATGACCTCGTCGTATTTTGGTATTATGTTGTTTCATCAACGATGATACTGGACCAAGAAATTCCTTACCAGGATCAACCTGTAGTAGCTGTGGCCATCGTAGACCACCTTGTGGTCCACCACCTCGTGGTCCGAGTCCTCGTTGATAAATTCGTTCAAACGCATCGGCTACTTCAGATGATGTTTTCGCTGATAGCGGCTCTGCTTCTTTATATCTACTTGCAACATCAACTACGGTTAGCGCGTATTTGTACGTTTTTGCACGCACAGTATCATGCGGTAAAAACAGAATATCAGCTTGATGAACTTCATTAGGAACACTGACATCGAAATACGAGTACTGAATTTGTTTAGGACGTGGTAGATAAATTTGCCATATTGCCTGTTTAGATAACCACGCGCTAGCAGTAGAATGTTTAACCGCCGCTGCATCAGCGAGTTTACCAATTGCTGCTTTGCCTCTCCAGTATCCTCTCGGCGAATAATAAATTGATTCCATTATTAATTACCAGCCCCAATCGCTAATTTACCTTTCATCGAGGATCTTACTAACCAATTAGCTAATGATTCTCTAATATTTTTATTTTTTATAGAATTTAATGAATGAATTAATTTTACATCTGCAATATGCCTATCTTGTAGATTTTGACTTTTATAAGCTACATCATGAGCATGACAAGCTCGATCAATAGCGTTTATTGGTTCCTCGCCTGATTTTGGTTGATCTTGATCATCGAGCCTGATATCGAGTCGAGTACCAGGACCGCAATAATTATATCCTGGTAGATGTTTTTCTCCACTGTATTTAGCCCATGGAGCACCAGGAAACTTTGACATCAAATTAGCAATATCACCACCGCGCTTATTAGGTAAAAACGAAAATTTCTTTCTACCGCATATAGAACATTTTCCACCGTATGCTATTTTTTTATTTTTTGTTGTAACCGTGGCTAAATCAACAGTTGGAGTTTTAACTCTACAGCGTAAACAATATAAATTCATGTTATAATATATATGGATATAATTGATTTCTCAGCAACTCGGCAGCGAGAGCCAGTTAAGCATCATCCTGCGCTACCGAACTCCATCAGAATGATTATCATAGGACCATCTGGATCGGGTAAGACGCAATTATTACTTAATCTGATAATGAGATGGCTGAAATGGGATAAGTTGTATTTAGTAGCACCATCCGTTGATGATCAGCGATGTTATGATGTACTTAAAGATTTCAATGAAAACGCGCGATTACTGGATGAAGATAATGATGTTATAGAGTTTATAACCGATATTGATGAAGCACCATCTGTAGATTCCATAGACGGATTTATTAATAATTTAGTTGTATACGACGATGTGATGCTAGATAAACAATCAAATCCAGCCAGAATATTTTCCCGAGGTAGACACAAAAATACAGACGTGATCTATGTTACTCAACGATATACACAAATACCAAAAGTGATCAGAGACAACTGCAACATTTTAGTTGTGTTTAATGGCGTAGACACACACACGTTGCGAAATATTCATCAAACTTGGTGTGGTGGTGACATGGATATAATTAAATTCAAAAATTTCTTCTCACGAGCGCAAGCTACTCCGCATGGATTTATAACAATAAATTTACATGATCCAAGAACAAGATATCGTGTGGGTATTGATAAAATATTTGGGTAACAGGGGTGATGATAAAATTAAATTGAATTAAACAGATATCATTAATATAATGAACAACTGTGCGTGGTTACGTCAAGGAACCACTAACAATTGTAATAAAAAATGCCGTGGAGAATATTGCAAGAAACATAATTATCTTATAAAGAAAAATCCTCATGCTGGTCCACGAGGTTGTGTTGGATGTAACAACGGCGTTAGAGGATTATATCAGATTTGTAAAAATTGCGGTGGAGATCGATACAGAAGTTTGATGAACTATTACAGAAAAAGAAAAAACATAAATCCAAAAATAGAAAAACCACCATCAGAACTTGAATATTACTTGAAACATAGAACAAATTCCGAAGATTCAGATGAAGATGAAACAGATGAAGATTTCCATGATTCAGATGATGATTCCCAATATTGATAGCAGCAGAGAGGGGCGTCTACAATTCTGTTTGGGACAAACAATAATCGTAGACGTGGTAATTGACCTCTATGAAGGGTCACTATTTTTTTTTGGTCAAACACAAGGGTGACCACTCCCTTAAGTGGTCTGTTCACCCTCTCTGCTGCTACACGACACGGAGAAAAGGTTTTAAAAAATTTCAAATCAACAAAGAAATACATGAAGCAATTCATATATTAATATGGCATGAAACAATGGGAAAATCTTCTATTTTTGCACAAACTTTTCATGTGTAACGTTTAGAATCACTTCTGACGGTTGGTACACTTGCTGCTGTACACGTCTATGCGCTAATGCCAAATATAGAGTTTTGAGTTGTTTCCCTTATATCGTACAGAGAGAGCTCCGTGGCATGAATGATGTTTCCTCTTCTACCAATACATATGGACATAGAGGACTCACGGTACTAATTCCACTCCAATGGTAAACATATGGAAACACTATCATATTCAAAATTCAATAACTTAAAATTTATGGGTGCTGATAATGACACCTATAATTTTTCGTGCACATCTAACCTTGGTGCAAGCTTATGTGTGGAGAACACCATATGACCCGCGGCAATTTGTTTACATACATGTGCATGAAACACGTGTTATTGATTCTGCACCAAATGAATCAGGTGCTACTTTCAGTATTGAGTACTCCTGAGTCAAGCCTGTAAAAATGCTAAAATTGCATCAGTAGAAATTTGTCAATATTTTTGTTACATTACATATAGGATAAGCTCTCAAAAGATATTTTTCCTAAAATTTTAATTTTCATTATTAACCAATTATGGACCACCAAACCTGTAAATACTCTATTATTTCTTCACCCATTTCTAGACTGGTTCACAGTTCTTCCGTATAATTAGTACCGTGTGTCCTATAACACAATTAATTTTACTATATGTTCTCTACATTTGTTTTTCAGTACTGACCTTTCCAATGTGTGACAATCAATGCAAATCATATGTTAATCTAAAATACCTTTAAAGATGACTTCACGGTTTAGTTCTTGTCACAGGTTGACCTGCTCTTTTTTCAGATGCTAGACTGTCAACAGAGCAGCATGTAAACAGAACACAGATTTCACTTCCGGATCATCATCAAGGCCTTATTACTCACTGTGCACTGTCGCCGAAATACACACAGAAAACAACACCCTGAGCTCATATTTTCAAGAATAAACAATTACCTTTAAATTCCTACCAAAAATGCATAAATAAAACTCTTGTATCACCACCAAAATGAGAGTGGAAAACATGTTCTAAAAATAGACTAGAACTAAATTTATGGGTACTGAACTGGAAGTACTAATTGTGACCCGATTCCATATATGTATATTTTAAAGATATAGAAAGGGAAGCTGAAAGATATATATTTATTGTTTATAGCCTCAAGCCCGATTCAGAGTATATTTTATACCAATACTATCGTTAGGGTCTGTAGAGCAAACATACTTTGGAAGGTGTTCTTTAATGCATATACATTCTTAATTCTAGACGTGGATATACATGACTCAGATTTCATATTTTATGTACCTCCGAGTGCAGTTAGGAAACAAAACTTCAAAACAACATGAATGAGTATTTCAGAAAAGGAGTGGAGACACTTATACCCTATGTATAAAATTTATTTAACGAAATATTCGAAAATGGTCAATTACTTATGAAATAAAGGCAGACGGAGGGAAGTGCATTCTTTGAATAATACATATATAAATCTAGATAAAAGGTTTTATCCAGCTTTCGTATATTTCGTAGTTTTTAGGTAGTAGTGAAGTGTTTACACAAGTTGCTAAATCACGTGTTTTATTAGTGGGAATTCTTAGAGCCGATTTTTGAGTAAGAATTAAGATCCATACAAGATTAAGTTTTATAACTGATAATAATTTTTTCGTTATTGTTTTAAAATCTAGAAACACCATTACAATGTATGCGACATATGTGTATACAGACAGACGAATTGTCTTGATGTTTGCTTCTGTTTTGATGCAATTCCCTTTTTTCTTCAAACAATACAAAAGGTTTAAAACCCATTGATAATTTTCACAAAAACTGTCATGCATGGAATCCGATTATTAGCATTGATAAAACTTAAGACATGGTCTTTAGAAAGGTAGTCAATTAGGACAAGACAAAACCGAAATATAGAATATAGCTGGAAATAATATTAATGTGATCCAAAATGTTATTACCTCTAACATGTTTTCTCGAGAAATGGAACAGTCTTTTCAGCGCTACAAGTATTGGCTGATAAGGCTTTGAAAAGCAACAAACCTGCTCATTTGCAATTTGATCTTATTACGTCAATTATAATGCGCGTTTGGTATTTATATATACACAGAGAAAGAGAGAGGTTTTAAATTACACCGTATGAATGAATGAGTTTTTTCACCAGACTGACGCTGTTAACCTTACGACTCGTGAGTTGCAGAAAACAAACATACTCCATCTTAGTGAAAGTACGCTCTGCAAAATAGCCTCAAAGTAAGCAACTCAGCTCTCAGGTGACTCACTATACAATTTGGGATAGTATTCATTGTCTAAAAAGCTTGTTAGACACATATGTATGTATGACAGCAACGACGTGATGCAGCGTATTGGTGCAAATACAACCCAAAGCATTACCTCGATGATCATAATCTCAACAATGAAACGGGAATCATAGGTGACGCTTTCTATACTTGTTACCAATGCTGAATCACGCACCCTTAAAACTGCATTTGCGAAATTAGGAACTTACTAAGGTCGAATATTCGATCACACCCGTTTGTTGGCCATGATGCCAATAACTCATTCTGTTTTCATCATACAGTGGCGTCACCTGGAATGATATTGATCTTGCTCACGTTCGTACGACACGGAAAAGAATAATGAAGAAATTCGACGAAGAACCACGCAGTTGATTGACAAACACTCCAAAATTTCTTTACTTGCCCATAGCCTGCATTCAGGTCTATCGTTTCAATCAATTGATCACAACATGAGGCTGACAACAAACGGTCGTCAATAAAATTAGATTTTGTGGTTGACCTTACTACATTTCCAATAACAAACGATTTTTGCTCATGGGATATCCTATAGCGCCTGTCAGGATTACCTCAGAAAGATTGCAATCAATTTAACCTGTGGTGCCATAAGCAGCAGTTAAGAAAACTCATCTGAAGCGACAGATGTAGCTGTTCAGAGTCATATCTTGTTTGGTTTTCACCAACTGTGGAACCGGATGATTTATTTTTCATGTTATAATAATCGCTTGACATACATTCGCTTTACTCTTTTTGTTGATCAAGACAGACACATTTTAGTTCTTCGCGTTGAATCAATACAATTATGTATTAGAGATCGACCTGATATTTTAATATAATGATACGTGGACTGTTCTTAATGCGAGAAAATCCGTTTACATGACAAATTATTGAACTGGTCTTTGTGGTGATGTTCAGTGGTTGTTTGCAGTGCCACCAGAAATGCTTTCGTTTTATCAATGATAGTATTAAAACGTTGTTGTGGATCGATTAAAGAATTTGGGATTACGAGCATTTCAATCATTTTGAGATCGATTACAACGCTTAGAGACACGAACACCCACACAGAGGTTGAACGAAAACCACTTACATTAACATCAACAGAAACAGTGCCATCTGCTGTTCTTAGAATTATTAATGAGTCGCTTAACAACGACTGTTCGATTAGATAAGTACAAATTGCCACAACGATTCTCTGACTCGCTAGATATACGGTTGATCATGCAAAATCCACTGTTCAACAATGGTGTTTATCAAGGACGCAACTAATAATGCAGATCATAAACCATATACAATTAGGTGACCTGATATAGAGAACATGATCATTAACACCAACCCGACTCTTAACTCTGGATCTATACAGTGTCAATTACAACTTGAGGCAAGCTCATTGGGATGTTTGTATACAATTCCCCTCAGTCATATATTTCGGTGTTGTAGAGATTTTCGAAAACTTGTTTTGGGAGAAAAGTACTCGGTCACATTCACATTAGTTCGTTAGAACAACGCCAACGATGTAAGCGCCATATAAGCGCACAAAACAAGTGATATTGTTGTAAGTTATATGTAACAAATGCCACATCAACACACGTATTCGTGTATTTTCGAAATACAGAGCAAGATAATCTCCGTGATATTTTGCAACTAAAGAGACTGAAGATTCTCTGCGGTTAAACCGTCACCAGGAACCATCTGAAAAATTCATAATGAATTATACAGATAATCAAACCACACGTATATCATAAGCTGTGGTCATATATGGACCAACATCAAAACGTCGACACTGGGTTACAAAATTTCCCAACATGACTTTCGTACATTATAGAAGATTTATCATTTTTCATTGGAACACCTAGAGCATGTTCAGATAGTACATTATAGACATGTATTTTCGTGTTTTTGTTGAAACTGACCATGATGAGCTTGTGATTTTTTAACATAGAAATGGTAAATCACAAACATCAAAGTTTGACATCCAAAATAGTGTTCTCATAATCAAAGACACTCTTGTGACGAACATGAAATAACTGAAAACAGTTAAAGTCGCTGGCATGGCGGTTGCGTTTATCAAAGATTATCTTATTTCCGCTAATAGTGGATTAAAACAATACGTGGATAACATATCGCAGATTTTCCCCCCACCGCCTTGTGCAGTTAGTTCATTTACATCATACCTGAAACTGCGGACCAGTGACGGAAAGGGAAAGACTAACAATATAATAACAAATAGTCGAATTTATTTTGATTATATGAATGGTTTTGATAAACCTAAATCTCATATTTTAACAGTACACCAGTCTAGTTCGTATTTATTTATCGTATCCGGGTATTAAAACTGATGACGTCAATAACTGCATTGATAAATCATCAGCTTTGACCACGTATCTAACCCAACACCTGTCTTCCAAAATCTTTCATTCATATATATATATATATATATATATATATATATATATATATATATATATATATATATATATATATATATATATATATATATATATATATATATATATATATATATATATATATATATATAACGCTAAAGACGAAATTAAGTTTGAAGCATTTCCCGTCTATTCATACGGCTACTTAAGAATCATTGGCGTTTCTGTTTAAGAATAGATTTATCATTACATACAAGTAATGAATTCTGACCGTGGTGATGAGGTTGATGAATTTGCCAGCCGGATGTTAAACTGATTAATAGTGGATGCTAACATTGATAATGATTTTGTTCAGCTTCTCGACATTTATCTTCGTCAAAGTGGCGTTTTAAAATAAAACTCGTATGCACTGAAATATCATCTGATTAAAATCAAAAAGAAATTTATAGGTGGGACAAACCTGAAGTGCTAATACCAACTAGAGGTCAGCTTATGTTATAGTATGAGCACATGTTAACTCCCAATCGTTGACTCCACTACCAGGCACGAAAACACTCACGGATTGTTTCTAGTTCGAGGAAGTGGAATTCATCACTGTACCCACCCCGGTTACATTTCCTGTTCATTACTTGTTATCAGTATTGACTCGGCTGATAACAAAAGATCTCAACTGTTATTTAACACGGACGTAATTGTCCTTTTAACTGTTATTGGGTAAGACGAGATGGTCATTTCAGACATCATTCGGTGGTTTAAAATGAAAAAGATGTTATCCTTCCAATCTGTATTGTTTAAAATGAAAAGGATGTTATCCTCAGTGTTACCAGTGTGAAGAAGTAATCGAAGCGGGAAAATAACTGTAAAACGAGAAAGATATTTGCTGATAATGCAATACAAACACTGTATTTGGTCGTTGGTGCAATTTGTGGTCCTCCCTTAAAACAAAAAATATAGATACCAACCAAACAGCTATTATGGTGATCACTTAAATGCACTAGCTTTCAAAGTAATCACTGACTTAAGCTACTAATGATCACCTAGCTATCTGCTGGTATTTACGTTGTAAAATTCGTCGAAGAAAACCACTATAATTCGCTTTTTGCTCTGTTTTGTTGTTGGTTTTTAATGTTTGGTAATTATTTTTATTGTTTATTACCATATGGTGCATAAGCTCACGTGCGATGGTGACATTAGTAATAATCAAGCCGTGGAGGACAAATGTAGTGGGGGCCCCGAGTGGCCGAGTGGTCTAAAGCGCTCTTCGTTACGGATCACTGCCATCTCACCTCTGTCTGCGGCGGTTCGAGTCTAAGATTCAGCCAATGTGGGTATGTGAGAAAGCTTGCCAGTAGCTTCTCGTGGGTCGGTGGTTCTTTCCGGGGTTTTCCGGGTTCTTCCTCCACCATTAATACTGGCCGCCATGTATAGCCTATCGCGCTGAAAAATGGCGTTAAACCCCACAACAACAACAACAAATGTAGTGACCTATATTAATGCTGAAACTCTAAAACCTCCTATTGACACACTACTTGAGACATACTCTTCGCTTGATAAACGGTCTGTATTTCAAATACTGTGTAACCGAGTTACAAGGGAATTTACTGGTACTATATTTCATTCGTTGTAGCACATGCCAGGATGTGGAATCTTCCTTTCCGAAACTGGTGACTGAAGGACAGCTTTGGCTGCCCTTCAATATCCTTAATATCAATGTGACTAGATAACAAACAGTACATAACATATTTCCCAGATTGTATGACGAAATCATATTTCTGTAATATCTCAGATATTAACGAATTTAAGATTATACAATGCTATCGTTATTGAAAGGCATTCCGAAAAGCTTTGAGTTTCTGGAGATAAGACTGAGACTATATGCAGTAACCAGCTCGAGATGGTCCCATGCGGTGCTGCAATGGTGGATCCAACTTTTCCCCATCTGTTGAACCATCTATATACAGGGAGGAATGGCTATGAGAAGAAACTCTGATTTCTTAAACCAAAATTCTAAAAGAGAAGATAATTTGCTAGGGACGTTTTGAATTCGCAAACATATACTGGTAAAATTATTATTTAATACCACAGTCTGATCTTTTTTTTTCTTTTTTCTTTTTTTTTTTTTTTTTTTGCACGAACGCTTTCCGTTGATAACTAAGCATGGCTGTGCAATGATTTCAAAAGAAAGAATTTCGTATTCGTGAAGATGTTCTATGTGAGGAAGATGAAACTATACTTAACACCGAAGTCAATGAGGCGGAAAAGCTACAGACGCAAACCCAGGAAACAAAGAAATGCCAATTGGGTGGAAATAAAAAGACATGTCGACAGTTAGGTGACTAGTTCAAACTGTAGCCGACTTCTCTGCATACAGCAAAACAATGGCATTTGCTAAAGAATGCCATGGCAGACTCCATTTTCAGTCTGGGACAATCGCAATGAGATGAATGGGTGAAACTATTTCGGAATAGGATACATTAACAACCAGAGTAAATCCTGGACCCCACATACACTAGGGATTGTGGAATCTCAGTTTCGATAGGGTTCAGATAGGATAAGCTACCGGACGAATCGTTGAGGAGTCGGTACAAAAACAAATCTCGACCGAAATCAGCAGGCTGACACATGTTGAGCTAAATGCTGTGTAAAATCCGAGTACACAGCGTTCACATCGTGCCAGCACATGAACCTGAGAGTCTCACACTGATATAGATCCTTGGTATCAGCAAGACCCTTAAAACTTACTGTGAACTTTCTCGATGTACGTCTAGCCGCAGAGAAAAAAAGTTGATCAAAGAGGGGTATGAAACTAATACCTAAGGCATAAAATAACGCATTGCAGATATGGAATTGGCAAGGGAGGATCCACTAAAGATAACACAAAATTTCTGATGGGCAATTCAAAACCAATTTGCAATACAACAGACCAGCAACAAAAATCCTTATAAAGATACAACTCCTGCAGATAGGCTGCGAGCACTATTCCGTGAATATGGTATGACAATAGCCTCCATTAGCACGGCACTGTGATTCATCAAAAGCAAAAATGGGCTCGCAATCACAGGCGGAGTCAGTACAACGCTACTTCCGTCGTATAGACACATTACTCCGACCCAACCATCACAGAAGAATGTACCAAAAATTAGCTAAAACGACTAGCCAGGATGCTAAACGTGCTCGCAGAATGCTTTGACTGGACTGCCTGGTTGCACAATTATATAATTCCCCTAAAACAAATGTGACTGTAATTGGTTGGCTGGCCGGGAATTTAGTTATGCTTGTCATTACGACAGAAGTCGCGTCCTTTCGCCATTCTCCGTTGTCACATTACCATGCGCACCCATCTGAGCAACGCTACGACAGCGCTGGACAGTGTGCTTGTTGTTGAAGAGAGGTTAAACAAGATGGCTGCAGGTTCCACTGTAATAATTTCCACGACTAGTTCTGCTATGTGAGCATTGCTTTTTTCAGTTTTTGTTTTCATGACTGAACTTTCTGCATAGTGCCGATCTGTGTAACTGACACGTCTTCTGCGAATTGGCACGCTTGGTTGACTATAACAATTGTGCTGTTGATGGACTAGTACCGTTAGCATCGCTGACGTTGATCGGCATCAAGTTCAGATTAACGTCGGTACCTGGCACTATACTGTCATCCTCATGTTTGGTTATATCCCACACGGGTGCTGACTTTAGGTTCCATCTCCTAGGGATCTTGCAAAGACCCAAAATAAGACCGTAGTCAAGAATGCTTATGATGTTGACACTTATCTACCAATACAGGGGCCTTTTATGCGCCAGTGGCCATATCTTCTACGTTTGCAAGAAACCGGTTTTGAAAATTTGAACATTTCCTCCTCTTTGCATTTGGGTTTGTGCGCCCATGTTTGTCCAAGCTTACTTCAGAAATTTTACGTTGAGATGTTCTAACCGAAATGGGAAAACTTTGAGAATTTTGCAGGATGCAATATGAAAATCTACTTTTAACGACACGTTGAAAAGACGTCATTTCATTTTTCATCATATATTACAAACAAATACTATCTAGGGTCACCGTCGAACAAACTGGTTTATAGTCTTTATAGCGTTGATCATCATACATCATGCTAATGCTTTGATTTTGGCTATGCTTGTGCAGTCATTCTAAGATATTATCAACATTAAACTCGTTGCAAAAATACTCGTAGACAACCATTTCGATGCTGATTCCAAGCGCGCTTTGCCCCGTTTAGCCTGGAAGGAGTCATCGCATCTTAATGTGAATCCTTTTCACTTGCTAACAAACATGAAATTGCAACGGCGAACGTGATATCTAGAAGCCATTCTACTTCGGGTATCAGTTCATTACAGATACTGGCGCCACACGTGAATTAGATGTAGAATGGGATTTTAAGGTTTCGTTACTGATCATGGATAACTCTTTCTATACATCTTGATTTTTTCATTTTTGCAAATATCAACATATATGTAAAGAATCTCCAAGATCACTCAAACAGGGATCCAAAGAACGCTGAGACAGCGATTACCTCAAGGTTCCCCAACTGAAAATACGCAATGGAAGCCCCCCCCCCCCCCGAGGAAAGCATAGTACATCGGGGGCATCCATCGATTTTTACTACCTGTAAATCCACTTCATTTTGGTCAGCGCCGTCTCGAAACCCGTGATGTGGTAAAAGTTTTATCTTCAATGGCCACCAAGGACAACTTAGCAGCTATGCTGCGACTGCTTTGAGATAGAAGTTCCAAACAGACAAGTATTAGTTTGTATAACCACATTGAACTTCCCAGCGCTGCCAATCTCAAATGTTTCTATCGATCTAACTCCTAGAACTATTCTGATTGGTGTACCTATCCAAGTTACTGACAACACACTTTTAGGAACACTTAGGTCAACGGTGGTAGCGGCTGACGAGTCCATAAAGAAATGCATCTGAGACAACTAATGAATTTGGCGATTACAAAGAATTTTCGTTTCTTGGTGGTTTTATCTTGCAATTGTTGTTCAGCTTCAGTTGTTTTTTTTTTTTTTTCGCGTCGGTAGCTTTGATGGCTCATCGTAGTTCGTCTATTAATTATGTTACCAGGGGGTATAATTATTCGACAGGCAGACACTGTCCATACAATCGCAATTATCTATGTCTCTGACGATTGTTTGCACGCTATGGTGTTTACCTAGAACTATATCAATAATGCCCCTGCTTCGTTTTAGAAATGTTTGTTCCCGTTTTTGTGGCAGCACTGTTTCACAAAAAAGCGCGCCTTTGTTGAATATCACCCCTTTTCACGTAGATATTCTTCGGCAACCGGCACAAAATTAACTTCGAATCTGACACGCTCTAATAGCTAAAGCATCACCTTGTCACCTTTAAATTCCTAAAGATTATCATCACGCGTCCGGGATCTATTACGTATATTTCATACGATATCTGAAAGACAAACACCGAGGGAGGTTATGTACCAACTTGGATAGATATTAAGTCCATTGAACAGAATTGCTTCCCTAGCGACAAATTATATCGATACTGAATATGTTAAATATATTTGAATTTTGTTATCCTTATCGTCTTTGGTACGCGTGACTGGTGGCCTATCACGTTGGTCATTTCTCAGGAACCTCGTGGATGATTTTACCAAGTGACGCGGATGCTTTTTGCCATGGACAGGAAGCCCAACTAAATCCTTCGCTTGTCCCGCTAATCGTCGTAGTCTATCTTGAATTCGTTGACCCGCCTGCGATCCCATATTTTCAACCAGCTGGCGACACCGCTTTGATGCTATCAACTTGTATTACAACATATTTAGCAATTTGGAGCTGTGAGCGAAACCAGGAACGAGAGTACCTTTGTGACTCACATAAAACATACCCCGGACAACATCGCTGAAGCCATTTCTGGATTTTTTTGAACTGAAATCAAACATGGATTGTTTACGTACGCGCTCAACCGTCATTGTATACACTGAGTGTCAGGTCCATCTCCAATGTACGGTTTAACCATTAGAGCCACCGCATGAAGGTTCAACAGGTGCCCGTCATAATCCAAGAGGCTAGAAGGAATGTGCATAAATCGGAATTTTTACGTGGAAGATACAATGGTTTCATCGAAAGCTAATCACCTGTGTCAACATTCGGAAAGAACAGACCAATATGTAACTTTGCGTTGCAACTATGCTGCTCGATGTCGCGGCTACGCTTTCCAAGCTAGGAAGGCTGATTCAGTAGATGATGCTGATGGTGTAACCTGAATCGTCGAGGTGATGTTAACCATGTCTGGCGCGATAACATATCCTGCCCTCAGAATTTGTTTGCATTATGAAATATTTTCGCGCCAACCGAGAACCGTGATCAACCATGACCATATTTCCGCTAATACTGCATGGCGAAATTCAATTGAGATATTGGAGCTGACTGTGGGTTTGGGTACGCGTATGCTGATTTTTTAATCTGTTTAGTAAACACAGAAACCCCTCCTTGCAACTTATTATTAATCATTTCAATATCGTAGGCACAATAGTCTGGGTTGAGCCACCGAAACCATGACGTTCTCGTAATTATCGCGTTGAAGTTCATATATGTATTTGCAACGATTCGCTGAATAGTGGCATGTATATCATGTAAGACACTAAGAAGTTCTTCAGAATTAGTCATCCATGATTCAGACGCGTTCAGTATACACATTATCGATATCTTTAATGAGTGTCCACATTAATTCCTGGAACGTCTATGAATCCATTATCTGGTCGGTGACCGCTACGAAATCTACGAGACTTCATTGACGATTTCTGGCGCGATGTTCCCGGAGCTAACCTGTCAACACGTTCTCTTACATAGTGCGGGTCACACGCGTATAACATCGGTATTCACCATATAACAGGTGATTGTCCTTACTGTTTAGTTTACTCGCACTCCATACGAATATATCGCAGCTTGACAATCTTTTTGGTGGAGAATTAGTTTGGGCATTCGGATGGGGCTTTGGTGGGCGCTCAAGTCCGCATCGACAAAAACAATGTCGTCTGGGATTGTTGCTCTACGTAACTGGATGTCTTCTCGCGCTTCTACGATGTCTTCTTGCATTCCCATGGCCACTTCGTGTGTGTCCTCGACAAGAACTCTTGTTCCTTCTGTGCTTCCTGAAATCTCTCCATCGTCTCTGGCGAGCGTTCAACGATTTCTTTTGTGGCTTTCTTGATATCTTTAACGCGTTCGGCTGTTTTGACAATCTTACCAGGTTACGTGTCTGTTCCCATCATTTATGATTTCGCGCTAGGTTTTAATCAGCGTCACATCCGTATGTTCGAAACATTTGCTAGCACTTCCCGTAAGGATTGTGTCGACTGAGAAAAATGTGACACGTTCGCGGACACCTATGGAATAGCGGCGAAGTTTAGGATGATCATAGGAAGCTTTGCGACATCGGTCAGCACCCTCTTCTATGAACAAAAAGTTTCTTCAGCTGAACTTTCTTGGCACTGATGCTCAATGCTTGTTTTGCTTTTATCACTGCATACATTTATCATGGTGATCACAATGATTTACCTAGACCCATGCGATATTTCCCCGGTGGAGACGGAGACTCCAGTCAAGTCAATCGTTATGAATCTATATGAGTCTCAGGGTGACATCTGCGAAAATATTCCGAAACTTATCCCACTTTTAATCGACGGCACATAATTTCCAGTTAATGGTTGAAGGGCCATACGCGTCAGACAGAAAATATCATCAACATCTTGCAGTTGTTTCTGATCACGTTTGGAAAGTGTGCGTAGCGTTGGATCACAATGATTTCGTCTGTATTCTGAGGCGGCAGGGTTTCTATCCACTTTATTTGATAGAATTGTTCACATAATGAACGGTTGGGGTTTTATTGAAAATTTTGTAGAAAGTCAGACTTTATTCAAATAATGGCATGCTATCAGATAAACTATAGCTGCACAGACGAGCTGAATTCAGTCATGTTAAGCGGCAAAAGCTTCGGGACTATCGTGTCTGCAGGAAATAAGGAAACACGGTTAGGATCTTTCCGCAGACTGTTAGAAGCGAGTCATGCGAGACTGCTCCTTAACCATTCGACCAGAGCTGTGAAACAGGGGAAAATATTTGATCATCGACTAGACGCTACGAGATAAATAAGTTCCATTTAATGTTCTATGGTCAAGTTATAGTCTATAACACAACTGTTCTCAGTTTGCTAGAGAGATATCATGACTTGATAAATTTGGAGACGGCCTTTGAGAGTGTGAAAAGCTATGAAATAGCAGCTCTGTGCATGATCTTCTGTAAGATAACATTTGTTAGTGTGAGAGCGTGTGAGAAATCACATGTTAGTGATATCTGATATAGCAGTTGTGTGTTAATCTGTATGAATGCAGCTGTGAATGTGATAGTGTGTGAGATACACATATATACCGATAATAATGGTCGATCAGTAATTAGTATGTAATAATTGATAGGATCTGTATCTTTTATAAAGACCTAATTGTTTCATTTGCATCAATAGCATTTGAAGTGTAATTTCAATGACATTACGAATGATACCATTACCGCTTTTGAGTGGCCGACTGGTCTAAAGCGATCACCCGTTACGGATCACTGTCATCTCACCTCTGTCTACTTGGGTTCTAGTCTCGGGCTTGGCCAATGTGGGTATGTGAGAAAGCTTGCCGGTAGCTTCTCGTTGGTCGGTGATTCTTTCCGGGGTGTTTCCGGGTTCTTCTCCACCATTTGTACTGACAGCCATGTATAGCCTATCTTGCGCCGAAAAATGGCGGTAAACCTATAACAACACAACAACAACTTCCTCACCAATTAATGTGATTTTCTGTATGTGCTATTCTACTTCATTCATATAAAAAGAACACGTTTCACAATGAGATTATAGAGTATATGTTGGCGCTTGTGCCCCTATATATGGTTAGGCCGAGAGCACACATATATTCTCATGACTTTTGTTCAGCTGTATATTAAATTTAATCCATTACTTTTCATAATAGCGAAGGTCCCCAAAACACCTGAACAATTAGCTTTGTTTTTGTCACACTGCAAAATCACAATTGAATGACTTATGTGCATTACGTCATGGAAAATTATTTATATGTTAAAATTAAACATACAGTTGTACTTGTCTAATAAAGTAGTTGCCACCATAAAGATTACACATTCAATATTTATTATAGCCATTTTGTGAAAAGTACTACATGACAATTTTCAGTTCGGGCGAATCTCTCTCTCTCTCTCTCTCTCTCTCTCTCTCCACGCGCGAGAAGTACAACTGTATGTTTGATTTTAACACATAAGTAATTTCCCATAATGTAGCGCATATAATGTCACGGCACCTCATCACATTAATACGTATATTTAATAAAGTAGACCAGAAACTTCACTTTTAAGCACAAATTAACTGCTAGTCACTGTTCCATAAGAAATGTTATGATAACTTTATCATCCCAAAAGAATTGTATCATTGGGACGAGAAATTGAACTAGTTATGATCTTTAAAACAGTTGAAGAAAACTAATACTGAACATTCATTTATGTAACCTTGTGTACTGAGATTCATCAAATCGAAAATAAACGCTTCGATCAAAACAAGTAGTATTCTCATTCCACATTTTACATCCACATACTATATAAGTGTTTACTGCCTTAGCTTAAATAGAAATAACTTGCTGACATTGCAAACGAAGACGGTCTGTAAGTGTAAAACAAAAAGGGAAATATTGTGCCAGTTTCATATTTTATGCTGTTCCTAAACGTTTAAAAAAAAACTCGTGAAAAAAAAGCATTGCTGCTATTCAGTTCAATTCGAACATAATATACAAAACTCACATGTTTTCATACTAAGACAGTCTACGAGACGAATATTTCAATTATTGTCCTTATTTTGGATTTTTATAAATTTAAGATAAGAGTCGTCCTTTCATAACAAAATCCGCTGCATTACGGTTCTACGATCACAAACAGAACTTGCCACTGAACTCAGCCTTCGTCTAGGTGGGTTTCAAAATTCGCTTAACTGAAACATCATATCGAACTTTGATCGTTCTGGCCCTTTAGTGTTGACTGTACAACTTATCTGGGACACATCCGGTTGAGAATAGATGTCAGTTAATTTCACAAAATATCATACTTTAAAGTTAAAAAAGGTACTTGATATAACAATAACAGATAAAAAAATAAAATTCAGAGACTGAAGACAGATATAACTGAGAAAATGAAGACACTTCGAGAAGATATCTTTCAGATAGAGAAAACAGAAAAACAAATTATGAGTGATGAAAAGGGATGTCGTCCGAGGCAACTTAGGAACACGAGAGGAAATAGAATCACAACACATGTACAACATTAACTGAAAAGGATAAAACATATTGATAGAAAGGTAGTAATAATTTGTGAAAGACACAAGCGTTCTTTTACAATCAAGCTAGCAGAGAAAGTGGAAGAACCGTTGACTTGGAACTGAGAGGAAATCATGAATTTTCAGCATGCAAGAGGAATAAATATAATCCATATCATACCATTGATAACGAAAATGTAGTATCTGTCCAAAGAGACATACACTAACAGCCCGCCACCGTTCTGGTAGCAGATATGTATAGAAATGAGCCCTCTATATTCTTACTACAGGATTGTCCGCCACTTGAACGGAATGATGTGATTAATAAAACTATAAATGTGAGTCATAAACGTCAAAACAGACGTCACACCTAAAACGGCAAGAGACACCAAAGAAACTAAACATCACCAAAAATGTTAGGATGTTAGGAAAGAATACAAGCAAAAGAACTCAAAATAGCACGGAAACGCATATAACGGGCTCATCCGATTATCAGAAGGTCGAAGAGCGCTTCAGAGCGACGATCAGAAACGCAAGAAAGATACATCGTATAGACCTATTGAGACTATAATTACCAGACCCAATCGAAAGGGTAACGAATCGGATGTTTTGGAACTAGTCATGAGAAACACAATAAGACGCATTCTTCTGTCAAATGTTACATCAAGAAATAATAGAGATGTTGCAGAGACAGATATTACAAACCATTGCAAGGAGGAAGGTGTGACAGTAACATTCGTCCGCCTTACAAAAAAGAGCTACCCCACTTGGATGGTACATATAAATTTACATTTCGATTAAATGTAATGGAGACAAGTTTCGAGCTGATAACAACCCATCAATTTGGAGTTTTTGAATAAAACCTACTAAATGATCTCAAATAGAAAGTGGAGACAGAGGACAGCCCATCTGCAAAAAGGTATGATAAATATAACACGTATTGCCAATGAAGACCGGCATAGGACTTGTACTTGTGCCATGATTGTAATTATGCAGATTTCAACATGGAATGTACGTGTTGCAATTCATACAGTACATCACGAAGAAATTCACTGAATTGCTACCCGACACGGATATGTTTGTTATTACTGAACATTGGCTTTCTATAAAGAATCTAACTTACTTAGATAAATTCAAAGCAATTTTAAATTAGTAACTCATAGTGATGGATTTTCATTCTTTCATAAATCATCAATATGCGAAGTACGCACATTAAAAATTATATGAAAAATTGTATGTCGGTGAAAGTCATGATAAGAGAGCTGGAACGCATCATTTTCATTGCAACTTACTTTCCCTCAACAGCCAGATCTGACCACGCATATGAAATATTTTGAGACAATGCTTTCGATTTGTGTGATATATATTTTGTTTCGAAAAAATATGCATATACACAGGAGACATGAATGCAGATCTTGTTCATAAAATCCATCAAGAATAGTTCTGAATCTACGTAACAGAATATAATTGAGGAATATAATTCTTACTTCAGTGATAAAACCTCAGGAATACTTACATTACGTATATATGAAAAACACATGTCACGCACGTTTACACTTTATTATATATTAATACCTGCTAAAATCACAGATGGTGTAAGAAAACACACAGTGAACGACAGAATGGATTTTTTAAATATCAAATCATCTGCTAGTTGCAACAGCAAAATATATGTTGAATGAACTGTCGTCCTAAATTCATATATCATTCACACATTTAGAACTCGGAATCATAGAAATAAATCTTTTAACTGCTTTACCATTTACGGGATGTAATGTTTCTAGAAATAGTGTAGTGGCGTTGCGTGTTTAGGCTCTTACAAAATTTAACAGAAAAGACAAAAAGCTTTCTAAAATTTAACAATAATGTATTTCCTAGAAAAACAAGGTAAAAATGAGAAAAAGAGTCAAGTCCTAAATTAATCCAAGAATTAAAAAATAGAAGTCCTATTATTAAAAAGTCCTAAATGAATCTGAATTCGAGTCCCTATGAAATCCAAAATAGAAGGCGATGACGTCTGTTGCAACCTTCAAAGTGTTGTTGTGTCAACAGTTTCTTGTTGAATCACAGAAACAAATTAATCCAGTTTTTAATTCCGAATAAATTTCAAGGAATGTCTTTGTCCAAGAATTATGTACGATCACTTATATGTTTCCAGGGAAACGAATCACTTGTATTTCATAAAATAAAATTTAATCTCTAACTGGTCACAGCAAAACACCTTTAAGTGTCAATGGTTTAGAACCCGAAGCCGAAATTCTATCCAGAAAACAGTTATACAGTGATTTAAGACGCAAAACAGATTCCCGTATGAGGGTCACATGGTCACCGTTCCAGAACAAAATAGAAGCTTTTTACATGCCTAACATTACTCACTCCCATTATGGCCTTAACCGAAATCAATGGTTCTTACTCTAGGAAAGAATAATAAAAAAAGATGTTTAACAGAACAGTTACTGATTCTGAATCAAGGTCAGTAGATACAGTGTTTCTATATTATAACAGTCAGGTCAAAAAGAAATGAACTGAATTTCTGAAGAAAAAAAATGTCAAATCCAGTAGACAAAGTTATCTTACAATAACATGTAATGGAAGTTTTAAAAAAATTAAAACTAACAAACAAATAATTAAATTACATATACATAACAGTAGGGAAAAATATGTATGATCTAGAACTATTCTGCTCAATACTACTTAAGCTAATCCACCCGATTGTAATAATGTAGTACATTTGCATTCATGCAGAACATATTATTATTAGGTAAGTAAATTTATGATAGTGTTAGTTATTAAGAAAACAGTCAACTTCAAATTCCTCTATTACAAACATTGTGTCCATTATTTGTTCGAGACCGTTTGCAGTTGAATCAAGTCGATTTTCATGTATTTTCCCAAACTTCAGAGAAGAAAGACTTGCATAGCAGACTTTAAAAGACACTGATTTCGCAATTGCGCCATATGCTCCTTACAAGTGTGTAAATAAAAGTACAATGTACTGAGAAGTTCGTAAAAAAAAGAAAATACATATAAAATATAGAAGATGCAGTGCGCGAAATAAATGCAGCACTAATATTTGTATGTGGGCAAATGAAATATCCGTCTCGTAGACTGTCTTAGTATGAAAACATTAATGTGATAGAAGATTTAGTGTTACATTATACCAGCACTCCATAACATGGCTGTCGTGGAGGGTACATAGTAAGTGTATATGTAGTTGATCATGCCCAATCGACTCCACTACCATTCACCAGGGGCGCCCGCAGAATTAATTTCATGATATTTTTAGGAGGGAGGAAGAGAAACATGTAGTGGTCAATCTTTAAGTTTTACAGATATAGGCCTAAACATGTTTGTAGGTAAAATCCGGTGGAGGGGGAGGCATGTGCCCATGTCAATCACACACCAACTCTCAAGTATCTCGCATCGGCCCGTCCGCCATCACAAAGAAAGATAAAGAAAGAAACTAGGCGCGTGGTGATTAAACAGTGTTTATTTTTTTTACAAAGACAGGAAAGCAGATATTTAGAAATATAATTACAAACAAGTCTGTGTTAATTTTAGTTAAGTAGCAGGCGAGTACAGCATTGCTTGTTCGATGACTGCACCCAGAAATATATCTTTCCTTGCCTGGTTCTGGAAAAGTGTGTGTGTGTGTGTGTGTGTGTGTGTGTGTTAGGTGGGGAGATAGATATTAATGCATTAGTCATTGTCATCAGAATCAGGAAGCATGCCTTCCTTTGCCTGCATCTGGAGAAGTGGGCTGTGGGTAGGTGAAAAAGTAGTTAGGATTTTATTGGTCATTTGCACCTGGAATCTTACAGAATAATGCTTTTAACAAAAATAATGAGTATCTTTAGACTTCGATTACGTTGATATGGTTGATACTAGCCGAGAACTATAGCAATATCATTGAAGGTTTAGGACAATATATAATTATCAATGGAAAAGTAACACACCAATGTATGCAAAACTTTTGAGCAACATAAGAAAGGAGAATAGTAGAAAGAGTTGTCTGACAAAATGATGACTAATTTCTGATGTGGTATAAGCTAACAATTCGTATCGTCTTTAGTGCTCCTAGCAAGTGTTTCAGCGAGGTTATTTTTAAAGTTAAAACCATTAATTCATTTTGTGTTATCTAGATGACGCAGTACCCAACATAAATAATTGTTCCCTAAGAACCTTCTGTGTAATTAAAATGGGGTGATTCATATTCATAACATTTATTGGATATAAATATTCCTAAAGAGGGATATCGGTAAAAGTTACATTAATCAAATCTCATGCTGGATAATCATCAGATAAATTTGTCCTAGCAGAAAATATCGACATCCACTAAAAGCACAGAGAGAATATACATATAGGAAGAAAGCACCGATAAAAGTCTACCAAAATTGAAAAATAAATGACATGATGAAAGTCCACCTTAATGATCTGATCTCGGAGAATTCAGTATGGTATCTAATGCAATTCACCCAACCCCACTCGTTCCAGCTTGGTACCATGTTCCATTAATAATTAGTGATACGAGTCGTTTGATTTGCAAGGGTGTGGATCTATGAAGTGCAAAATCAATAAACTGTACATTCATACTTGCCTATCACATGATGGCGCTATTGAATCTTCGGTTGATATTGTTCATGCCATGTGAAATAAAATAATATGCATGGTGAATACATTAGCCACGATTATTCTTGTCTTAAGAGAGTATACGGCATGAATACAACTCTTTTCATTTCAAACAGCCGACTAATATCTCTGCTCAGGAAAATTACGTATCCATTGGTGCACTAAATCTAACCAGGTAAAATAATGTCGTCCGATATAATAGGTCTAACATTATGTTACCCTCCAAACTTCATACCAGGTACTCAGCTTGTAATAGGATCAAGGTAAAACACGAAAGACTGATATTGGAAATAAGCTTGCATAACTGGTATGTATCGGTGACTGCAATGTAAAGAAATGCTATTTGTAGTAGACATGAGTAACTGCACGTTGTAAACAATATAAATGTACCGAAATTCACAAACAAACATGGACTTTACGATGTGTATTACAGTGTCAATAGTTGTACTCGCCGTTAACGACTTTCTTTTACCCAAGAATTAAACGTTTGCGCAAGCGGAACAATGTTTGGTCTGAAATTTGTAACGTTTAAAGAGATTCATTAATCCTCTGCTTTCTGGAAACTACATGATTTCGAAGTCCGTAGGTTTGGTACGATTCATAACCGGAGTTAGACAAAACTAGAGGTCACAGGGGTTACAAACGAAATTGAGAGGATCGGTCAATGACTCACGGTACTAATTCTGCCCCCATAGTAAACTTACGCAAACAACATGATATTAAAATTTCTATAACTTTCAATTTATAATAGCTCCTGAACAAACCTATATTTATCAGTAGCGAAAATTACATGTGCCATTGCATTTTCTGGATGTGCATTGACAAGCGTTTGAAACATGTGTTTTCAATTCCGCACCAAAGAATCGTGTGCTAATTTCAATAACGAGTTTTCCAAACTCACATCTGTAAAAGGACTGAAAGTCTTTAGAAAAAGACACAACGTCTCTATTATTGCTGATGCAATTAGATTAAACCCTCAAAAGATTCTTTACCTTTATTAACCTGCAATTAAGACCAGCCAAACCCATATAATACTCTATTGTATCCATGGACTAATTCCCATTCTTCCATATCATTAGTACCTTGCGTCATCCATGGATAAAGGGTTGGGGAAGGGGTGGGATGGGGTAACCTATACCATTATACCAAAACATATTGTTACAAGTTGTCTTCTCCCCCAGTATTATATCCATTTTTTTAATCGGGCCCCTGCGCTCTAATTTACAGTTTTCGTACAGCTTCCCGTTTGATTGTTCTCCGCCCCCTACCGATTTTAAAAACGAAAAGCGTCAACTATACAAAATATAATGCACAAAACTTAATTCGTTCCGCACAGGATCCAGAATGATGTCTACAAATGTAGCTAACATTAACTAATTCGTTTTGCGCACCAAGTATTTCAACACTGTTTGAAATGACACACCTGTCATTAAATACATGCTGAAAAGGGGCGTTTTGTTTGAATATTTTTAGATGCCGCCGTGACCAGTGCAAGAGTTGATTTGTTTATTACGAAGTAATCAGTATTCACCCCACCCCGCAATAATGTAATTGTCTTTGCTTAATTTTCCCTCAGTATCAAATATGGACTCTTCTTGAAAGCAGGAAGAACATGGCGGATTAAACGAACCCAGACCATTCTTTTACATCGTGTATCGAATGAATGGAGTTGCATTGTATGCCATTAAGAATTGTTTAAACGAATGAATGGAGTTGCATTGTATGTCATTAAGAATTGTTTAAATCATTCATGTATAAAAAGAATTATGTCATTTTAGGTACATTTCGCGACGCTGACGTGAAAATTCAATGAGAAACATACTCGATGATATGCGGAATGAACTACAGACATTGCATTCGTCAGTTTTTAATTTCTATCATGATTGACGCCTATTTCTCAGCTTAGACTGTAGCAGAGCGAAGAAACATTTTAGTTTGTTTATGAAATCTCCATCATTTAGCTTTAAATACCCCCACTGTTTTAAATCTAATGCTTTCATACACATTAAGATTATATAACATTCTCAAACATGGTGATGAAAGTGGAGCTCAGGTTAGTTCCTCACCTTACTAATAGAAAACACGTGGTGTCATATGGCGGAAGAGTCTTATTTTTAACTCAGGTTTCCTTTCTGCTGCTGATCACATTTCATAGTAATGTATCTGACCAAATAAACACTCCTGCCTTAAAAGTACCACCACTCTTTATTCTATATGAGAATACGAGAGTTAAGGAAAGTGTTCTTGTTATTTCATGCCTGGAATGTAATCAATAGAAATTGTGATCATTACGTAAATTATATCGTCATGTTCTCAAACAACGGAGGAAGCCGTTCATTTAAATGACATGGTGAATGATCGTCTATGATTCAATAAAAAGTACAACATTTGAGCTATTTTATTCTCTCTGAGAGAGGAGACAAGCCACATGCACCATAAATAATGCGTGTGTGGGTGTCTCTGGTTAGACCTGAGACTATCCTAGCTGCAGCTAATTGTAATCTCTCAAAAGCACAAATTTCCAGAAGATGTTCTAAAATGATATCCAGATGTAATGAAGTCCTTAGTAGTTCGGCGTAAAAAAAAATATTGTTAAGTATATTTCATTGCCTGCTTAACTTCTGTCATTTATTATAAGTTGTACTTTATGTAATGTAAACAGAATATTTACATAGTAGATGTAGATAGAATGTTTGCATTTCAGTTCGGAACATTCTAGGCATAGTCTCGTTTTCAATTAGTCTGAATGTTTCGTTGGAACGATTTACATTTAGGCAAGAAACAATGTGTATAAATAGGGACTTGATAAACAAATAATTCGCTCCAGCTTTATGTCAGTCTGAGGGTATTCATGTATGATCATAATTCCGAGCTGTGTTCAGATATAATTCGAAAGGAATTATTTATTTAAAATATTCATCGGAATTACTAAAGTGCTCATTCACTTTTGGATTTATACACACTAGTCTGGATTGCTTTGAACTCACCAAAGTAACCATTTGGGTCTTGCACCACTGGAATAGACTGACCTGTACCATTTGTTTTTTAAATAATGTTCCAGAAACATTATACGGGTTAAAGCTATCTTAATCAAGTATATCAGCGGATAATTACAAGATAACTTTGGCCTGGACGGCATAAATACAAATCGTTACAGTGCACAGACAGAATCAAAAGATGCAAGCACTGACACAAGTTAGGAAAACTAATACAAGAAACATTACAGGCAGGTATTGCAGCCAATGACCCGTTCTCGAAGTATTAAGTACGAATTACAATGCCACCCCACCCGCATTCTTTAGAGTTTGATAACCTATTCATATAATGATTAGTGGGTACGCGTCCTATATATGTTGAAAACTTTGTTGATGAACTTCTGTCCACGGTAAAGATAGTCAAATTATTTGAAAGCAGTATCTTCCCTTTAACAATTTTATAATTATCCAAGGTTATTTTTTTTTCTAAACAAGTATCTATCACACAAACAACACGACTTCAAAGAAATAGAAAATCCATTTATATTATGAAATTCCCCGATAACTTAAGAGGGTATCAACACATTAGAACTTCCAAGGAAGAAGAGAATAGCTAAGAGCTATGCTCGCTTATTTGCATATCATATGACGGCGTGAACAAATCATATCTTTATATTGGTCTCTCGCATGTCAAGTGAAATAGTAGTAACATAAAAACTATGGGAAAACGACATTAAACGCAATCCACTCCTTAAAAAAATATGAATAGATTACCCAACATTTGAAACATTCGACTAATATCTCTACTCATCAGATCTATTTATCCACTGCTTCCCTCAACATGTATGGGTAAATTCATGGCATGGATATAAGAGGTTTAATATTGTGTTTCTTGCTTGATTCAAATTATAACAGCAGAACGCAATAAACAGACTGATATTGGAGACAGTCTTGCATAACTGAGTATGAAGATGCACTAAATTTTACAAGCGACAGACGCCTAATAATATATGCTTGATACTGGAAAATTTATATATATATCCCCTCTCCACACAGAGGCACACACACGCACATACACACACAAAGATAGTATTAACCGTCTAGAAAGGTTAACATCGTAACTAATATCAAAACATCAAGTGGCAATGACAGTAGTTAGGTAAAAGTATTAAGCGCATCCTGACATGGTTAGAAAATTCCCGCGTCTGAAATACTATTTTGGCTGCGTCGAAATCAAATTGTTGCCCGTTACCTTAAGGTTGGTGATCCCAGCCTATTTCTCAGTATAGCTCAGTAAGAGATATATTTATTTCTTCAATCCATTTAAGAAAAGGATGAAGGTAAAGGCAAGAGACCTAAAATTTAAATACAGACGACATTAAAAGAGAAAATAAGAAAATCAAAAACCTACCAAATTAAGAGTGAGGCTATTAAATGTAAATATAACGTTCACCTATGGTTATTGGATGCGAAGAGAAATAAGGGTAATAGAACGGATCCTTTTGCCTTTGCGGAATGGCTCTCTCAGTCTACTCTGTGTGCCAAATGTGATGGTTATTAACATGAAGTTACTTCATTGGAGGCACTGAGAAATTCAATTGAAAGACATTTAAAACATTAGGGGTACACAAATTTAATTTACTATAGGAACTTAAGCAAAACGAGACAACCCCTGACTGCAAACAAACTGTTTCAAAAGGTCAATAAAGGCCAACCTAGCTAATGGAAGTAGTGCACTCTCTAAAACAAAAACAGGGATAGGCTTTCGAAGCAAACCAAGTTAATGTTGGAACTATAAAGCATTGCCAACTGCAGTTTAAAGACATAAAATAAAATAACTAACTGGTAAGAATATCAGAATTAATTTGAAAGAAATAGAAAAACAATATATGGAAGTAAAATTAATGACTTCAAAGGGACGGTGCCAAGATTTACTTGACTGGCGGGTCAGACGAAGAAGATCCAATCACCTGGCTCAAAGAGTTCTGCAACCAACGCCCCCACCGGAGACCAAACTGACAGTACAGTATTCATTTCTACCTAATCTTGCTTCCGGGCACTGAATGTTTGAGAATGGTAATGTTTGGGATTGCTCTTATATTTGCTCTTATATCTATACAATAGCTATCATCCAACTTAAAGAAAGAAAGTCCGAATACATCAAAAGTGTTATTTTGAATACCGTAGGACGCTAAGCGTCATGGATCAAAACTCATTTTCATCAATCCTGACGCAGATCGCAGATCCAAATGCATCAGCTACAAACCAAGTGATCGGATTCGGGCGATGACGGGAGAGTTCAGTTATGAAGGGTAGAGTAGATGGGGGTTGCATATCTTACAGAGAATATAAAGGTGAAAACTTGCCAGGAAGGTGTTCCGTATCCCAGTTATGTGTAAGAGTCCGTAGTATAAAAATATAGGCAATGTATTAATTACCTGCTTGGATTCGTCAAATATGTATCTGTCTGCTGCTTGCTAACATCAGAATCAGGTTGAGAAACGCGTGAAAGAATCTAAATAAATATAAATGATCTATTTTATCAGAATTATATATATATATATATATATATATATATATATATATATATATATATATATATATATATATATATATATATATATATATATATATATATATTCAGACTGAGGTCACAGCAAGAACAAAACGTCTTCAATATTCCGTCAGACCTGTATTCATGTCTGGTCTGTAGCACCGAACCAATGGAGATGATATATGAATGAAGCTATACCCATGTCATGAGTAGATGAAATGTACATGAATGGTGATATAAAAAGCTCAAGGATACGCTAAGGAATTAGTGGCACGTGTACTTTTCTTGCAATCTTGTACTTATACTGAAGATATTTAAATTTAGTATTAACTGAATTGGAAGAAGATTATTTGTTATCTTAATAATTACAATTATTGCTTTATGTTTATAGTTTGCAGAATTAGAACCTAAACAAGCCGTGTGTCTTTCTACGGGACCACTGAAGTGGACCATATTGCCAATCTATGGGTATTTTAGTAACAAAAGCATAAGAATAAGGACCCGAAAGACGACGGGTTTTAAACTATTTTTCTTGCTGGCAATTTTAGGGAAAAAGCAGCTCAAAGGAACATAAAGTAAATGAAAGAGAAAATCCTTATTGTGCAATGATTTTGATTTCTACCAATTCTGAATGTATTTCGTGGTTTTTATTTTTAAACCGATGCATGTCATATGTAAGATATCCAAGTTGTATTCAAATGAAAGTTTCATCACATTTCAAGCACAAATCTTCGTTCTTTTACAAATTGTGATTTCTTTGTGGTTGCTTTTTTGTCTGGTGGTGGTGGGGATGTTTCTATATTACAATAGTAGAGTCAAAGTATTCGAGTAAAGCAGATTACATCACAACAGTCAAATATATACAGTTAGAATATATTACATGACAATGGATTGCAGATTGGCGAGTTCCTGTCCTTATCACTGTGTGCCACAAAATGCTGATAATAAAAGTTAACAAATTTAAATGTCATTTAGAAACTTTTTGCGAATCACCGTACTCACCTCTCTTAGGAGAATAAATGGAAAAAGTGTTATCCATGCGATAGCTATTATGTGTTATACAAAGTTAAAATCTAACGGAAAGAAAGTAGATAAGACATTGTATACAATGAAGACGATCCTGTTAATGTCAAAATTACAATTAAAAACCAAGACTGTTTAGAGATTTGATTTATTCCAATAACAACGTGGTTCAAAAAAGAGCCACAAGAACCCCTGTTGTTGGTTGTTGTGTGTGCAGTTAAATAAAAATGCTATAGTAAGGTAATAGGCAAGTCACTGTGTTAACTTAATGAATACACGTGTAACCGTAGCTAATGTGACTTCGACCGGAGATAATCGTTTCATAAAAGATAAAAGAAGAAGTGACCTATTACTGGAGCATTTCCATATATATTATGCCATGTTTGGATGAATGATAATGAGAAATGCAAGATGTACAGTGGCTCTGTTGTGGTGGAATTGTTCAGTAAAGTTGATTTTATATTATGACATTTGTTTTACAAATATGGTTAACCCGACTATTGGGGATACTTTTAAACATACATTCACTCGTATCTTCTCGTTAAAGTTTGAACACAATAAAGATATGGACTTAATATATTGCTTTTAGTCAAGTATGCATGTGCATTCAATATAGAATATTTTTTTTTTTTTTTTTTTTTTTTTTTTTTATATTTATTGATTGTATTCAGATGATTTATTCTTATATCATGTAATCTTCCATGGAAGGAAATAAAGATGATGATGATGATGATTCATGAAAATAATAAAACAATACTAAAATGTTAAAAATCCATATTGAATTGGAAACACCGTTTAATGTTTGAGTATATTAGACCTATAATTTTGCTTAGCGCGTTTTCCACTTGAGTCACCGTTGTTTTTGTAAAACAAAATTATGTACATTTAAACAAATAAATAGGTAACATTAATTGCTACTAAAGGGATATGACACATACAAACTGTGCATAGAATAAGAAAAACACATATCTTTAAAACAAAAATAGCAGTGTATTTTGAACCATTATGTTATTAAAGCATATACGTACTTTCAAAGTCTGACCACGTAAAGTTCATCTATGAAACGTCATAATATTGGACCTCAGTAATTACAGACAGCTTGACTTCATATACAATCTCAAAATATCGTATCCGCTAAAATATTTTGAATACGGCCACTCCCAAAGCGATAGTTGTTTTTTGAGTTTACATAATACAATATAGGCTCCGTTTGTTTCATCTTGACAGACAACAAGTCCAGTTCGGCGTGTAGCTGCCTATACGCAGAGACGCATCTGCGTACGAAAATTGTAGAAAAGAAATACAATGTGAATTCACAGCAATCTCGGTAAACCCATGGTAAAAAAAATATCGTGTACAATTTGCATCACAGAAATAATTAACATCATCCAGAACAAAATTAACACAAAAAGGCAAGAAAACTGCTACAAGTCAATTACATGTAGACAATTGTACAAAAGAGAAAATAAAGTAAATAGGAAAATAAATTACTCGACCTTTCAAAACTCCATACGATGCAGTTTTAATAAATAGGATAAGAACAGTGCTAACCCTATTGGCAGTATGTGCAGGAAGATAACTATAAAGGGTAACAAGTACAAACTACTCCCAACTGAACATATATAACTTTCACACAGTATAGCACTCACATCACCACTCTCCCCCCCCCCCCCACACACACACACACACCTAAAATAGCACACAACTTTAGCTTTCATTCTGACCCCCCAAAACAAACGTTTTTAGACAAAAACTTGTTTGGACCAGAAAGGATCCTGATTTGTTTGGTTTTGCTAACTCATGGCGTCCATGCACCGGAAGTGAGATTGTAAAAATTAAATGGCTATTGTAAGCCAAAATAATTCACCCAGTCTAAAATACAAGTACGCATAGTGCACGAAAAATAACAACTATTATATAGTAGGAAAATTCACAACTCGGGGACATTCAAAACAGAAGTGACTCTGACATGTTTGGCTTTACTATAAACACTTGGCCCGCAAATAAATGAAAAATATACTGTTTACATCAAATACTGACAGCCTAGACGGAGGAAGACTGACGAGGGAAGGCGGGTCGAATTTATCGCCTGCAGCTTGCTGTGGTAGCATGAAAATAGCGGTTAATCGCAAAACAAGTTTAGCAGCTCAGTCTAACAAGTCGCACATGTCTACATGCAATACACGACTCTAATCCCAAATTCAGTCAGTCATGTTAATAATTATAACGTTTGGCTATTGAAGAAGAATTATGACAATCACTAAGCATTCCTGAGTTTAAAAAATGTTATGCAAGCTTTATATGACAATTTAAAGTAAAATGTCTCTTTAAATTGTTCTCTCTCTCTCTCTCTCTCTCTCTCTCTCTCTCTCTCTCTCTGGAACATTTGTATTTAAATAAATCAGATTTATATATAAAGAAATGTCTTTGTAGAAAGTAACGAATTCAGATGTTGAAAAAGATAGACAAAGTTGGTGAAAACTACATGAATTCGATAACCTAGACAGAAGGCAATCACAAACATTTGTGTGAGGTTATTTTAATTACGCAGGAAAGAAATCTAATTGTAAATACACAGGGACAGAGAGTGTATCTCTTTCAGTTGGGGCTTAATTTGTGTGGAACAGTATACGCGAGACAGACACACCCTCGCTCGAATCTGGACATAACTATATAAATCACAAAACCAAAAGAGGATATAACAAATTCGTCCACTCTCAAGTACAATTCCAACATTCAGACACTGCATACATATTTTTCTGATACGAATTTTGTTTTGTTCTCACATATATTGTCTCTAAATAAATAACTACCTTGTACTAAATTATATATATTTAAGCCAGTCATTAAAGACACAATAGTGCAGAGTGTATGTAATTGTATGCATTGTAAAAGATCATGAAGCTTATCTAATGTGGCAAATTATAAGGTGAAATAATGCACAAAAACCTAGGGTTTGTAAAGATTCTATCAGTTAATTGTTTAATAAAGGAGATAAAATGCATTTAAAAGGGTAACGCTTTAACTGAACCTAATACGAAATTTCACGTGACCAGACAAAAGACTACGTCATCTTTGTCAAGTGGGTGCGTTATGAGTCACATGGTTGTAATTTAAATATCCACATTAAAATATGGTTGTAATTTAAATATCCACATTAAACAAAAATGGCGTACCCACGAGGGAGTCAAAACGTAAAAGTCTCTTGCCTTGGTCGCGTTCTGATAAAAAATGTCGAAGGGTTGTAAGAGAAACCGAATGGAGCCTATGAAGGGTTTGTCTTGGGGACCAGATTGTTCGATGGAGAGCACTGATGGAGGAATTAGAACTGTCATTCGACAATGAAACGCCGAAGTTGGCTGATGTCTACATAATAAAGTGTTTCTCCGCTTGTCATATGTCTTGTCCCATCTATCCACTCAGCTCATTTTGAATGCACATAGGACAAATAACGTTTTAAAAAATACTGATATACCTTATTATGTTCAAATAAGTGATATGAATTGTTATCTAAAGCAAGAAAATTTTGTTAATGTTTGCAGTGTAGACATGATGGGAACTGACAGTAGTAAATTAAATGACAAAAGGCAAGTAGAATTATAAATACATTTTAATAGCTTTTTAAAGGCAGTAATCTATTGCAATGAATATAACTAAATGAATTTCATTGTGATTGTCAAGTTTAATTGTCTTGAGTGTTATATTCTTGTTCATATATGTTCTCTTCTCTGAATGATTAGGTGTGTATTATACCTAGAAATTATTGTATGTACTTTTATTAGTTAGGGTACAGTGTGAAATTGTACATTTCTAACATTAACATCTAGGTCCTTAAAACTTTTGTCACAGAAATTAAATTTAAAATATTAAATGGGCTGCGGGTTTGATACCCCACCACACCCCTGAATCAGCTGACTTGTGTGAATTCACTTAGGTTTTGATTTCATCAGCATGATAGAGTCAATGATGCTGAAACTGTTGTTAAAATACCAAGCAACATATAAGCTAGCAAAGGAAAAACAATTTAACAGACTTTGTCCCTCAACAAATTTACTTGAAAGTGAACAGGTCAACAGCTGAAAATTTCCTAAGCCTGAGGTCATGGACTTGAGAGTGGCCAGTTATTTTTCCATCTAAACGTTTGACAGAATTAATCTTGATCCTATTGAATAATTTGGATGTTGATGGAGAGAGAGAGAGACCGATATAGCTTAGTAATTAAAAAAAAATAACTTTAAATTTTTTTTAAGTATGTTGTATCATATATACTGCAATAAATGTTTGGTGCAACTTCAGTTTAATTATTGGGACCCACATCTAAGTTACATCATATATATTGTGCTATATATTTGATGTGAATGAAGAAGTTAAACATTGGATTAGGACCCACGTGTCTATGTACCAGTCCAACTTAAATTAGAAGAAAAGATTGGGGATCCTGGGATGGGGAAAATATTAAGCCGAAGCGGGAATTTCTAATCCTGTGACGTATGCATTTGCTTCATGGACAGTAAACTTACCCAGAAAATATCCACCAGAACAGGCAGAGCTGTAGAAAAGAAGCAATTATCTGACTCTTTTATTGACACATTTATGATCATTGTTGGCAGCTGTTGCAGGATATTGGTAAACTGAGCAAAAGAGTAGTTTTATAGAATGAAAATTATTCCTGTGAAAAAGCGTTAGGAATTGGAAGACTATTTCTATACACAAATTGTTAAACACAAGAAGGTGTCAATGTTCATGCGAGCGTTCATGCGAGCCTAGAGGGGAAGAAGACAGTTTACTGTCCAAAAGCATCAAGATATTTGGCACGTATCTGCCAGGCCCCAGCATGAGGGAATTACAGGTCGCTGTCCGGATCACAGCCTACCATGCTGCCGTAGTATGAACTGCCTACAGGAAGTAGGTATATTGGCACTCATCAAATCAACCTCATCCTCAAGAACTGGAATATATAATCTATATATACTGGCTATGGCAAGGACAGTCACATCCAGGATCAGAATTTGAAAATCCTGAAAAATTATTCCAATTTAATATGCTATTCATAAAGTGTAGAAGAATGTAGAAAAAAGAAAATAATATTAAAGATATGCACTTATTCAAATTTATTCATTTTAAGTCAACAGGTTTCACTTTACAATAATCTTGGATCAATTTGGGATTCAAATTGCACAAGAATTTTATTTTGATATCGGCACTGAGAATTCTATCACAACCGGAACTGATATTAAGTACAGTTTATGTTAAGATGGGCAGCTCCAAATATTGTTATGTATGCCTATAGTATGCATTCATTTTTATGATTACATATTTTGGGGGTCATTAAGTAGACAACATATTAAGTAGCTGATTTTGTACACTATGGGTTTTACTTTGCAATGAGGTAACTTCGTTTGAGTGAATATGTTTGCATGGCTTTTTGGACCTTTCAAGGTGTAAAATTTATTCTTGCTGATGTAGTTGATGGTGTTTGAGTTCCAGTCATGTGTTTCCCCGTAGGACATTTTGGCTCACATGATTTCTGATTAGTTGGCTGTTAAAGGCCCTAACCTTGTTGACAAGTGGAATGTTTTGAAAATGAATATTTGGCCTTCATCCTCAATCTGAAATTGTGTCTTAGTCTCTTTTATGTAAGGGAGTGAATAACACAAGTATTATTCCTATCTTAAACATATGTAGTGGAGACTGCCATTTAGTTGTATTCAGTTAGTATTCGAATTGATTTAATTAGTCCAATTATTCAATGGAGTTACAAGGTGCTCATAAGCATTAGGACTAAATAAAATATTTGGAATTACTGTGAATTGATTTAAAGATGTTTAGGATTTGATAATTGTGATACATCAATTCTTAGCATGTCCGCATTGTCCAGGGATGTTGTACATTAGGACAATAGATTGGAACACCACTGGAAATCATTCGGAATACACCACACTTATGGACTAGTGATAGAACGTTTAAGACTTTCTGGGATTTACTTCACAATACTGTAATTGATTTTTACATTTTTACTTTATTATTCGCCAAATAAATTATTTCTTGAATTTTACAAACCTTGATGTGTTTTTTTATGTTACTTAGTTTACGACCCGAGAGTCGTAACAGTACTTTTGAGCATTTCTAGAATTTACAGATTCCTGCCATTGGATAAAACAGAAACCTCTGATTGCACATGAATATATTTATACAACAAAGAAGCATATCATTGTATCATCATCAAATTAGATTTGTTCAGTATAATGCAGTACCTATATTGAAGTCAAATAATGTAAAGAATTTGCATTAGGATTTCAGACAATGGTAAAATTCATTTAGAGTGATCTCAAAGAAATGGCCAAATGATATTTCTCATTTGGTCGCTGTAAACGTTCTTAAAGATTCTGATGTGAAATATCCTCTTTTGCATAGTATAAATAAGCCATTAAGAGACAGTACAACTTTTACACAAAAGCTAATATATTCATTAATGGCGGAAGTGATATGCAGGGCTGTCTCTCACAACACACATGTTTTAGGTCAGAGGGTATGTCCCAACATCTTCCACACATGATATGTATGATAAACACCACACTGCCTTGGACCTGGATCCAACACATAAAGGACAAGGCTGGGATGTAAGTGCAAAAACTGGAGGAAATGATCCCTCCGCCTGTCTGTCTCCACATTTGTTATGATCTCTTTGAATTTGTTTTAGATATTAAGCATAAAAAATCCCTGTATGTATGTGGTACAAAACCCTTTAAAGCTAAAATTATAATACCATGGCAACTTCAACGATAAAACATTATGCAATTACATCAGGTATCAATCTTTGCAACTCCACCTTGAAAATAGATGCCCCAGAGGTTGTAAATGTTATATTGTAAAATTAGCTCCCGAAGGTTTTAATTCTGTGTGTAAATGTATGCAGTATTTTGATTTTATCATTACAGAAGGAACGTTTCACATTCATGTGCAGCTGTTAACTGTGTGTAATGTGCAGCTGTATAATACAGCCTATATATAATGATTATTCAGTACCTTTTTAATGCATATTGTGTACATCAAAGCTGCAATCTGATTTTAATCAGATCTCCACTGTTATACATGAAGATTTGACAGCGACCGCTTAGGGATCATCTACTGGTAACCTATGTTATTACCATGATTGCTAATGTTGTAATCCAATCAGATGAAGTCTTACATCTTCGCTTTTGGAGATTGAACAGTGTGGATGAAGAACATGAATGTGCACCGAACGATTTGATTCACTTTCATATTTTTGAAAGCTGCACTTTCATTGGCTAATTCAAATGTCACCAAAACACGACCTTAAGCGTTCGTCGTCAGATCTTCACGTAGGAGAGTGGAGATCTGTTATTAGTCAGACTGATGAAAGCGTTAAGCTTATGCCTTCACATGCTCAAGGAATACATTACAAGTTCTTGAGAGAATTAAAGAAATGTCAAACTTTTCATTGCATCAAGTAAAATTCTCATTACAGAAATCATGTGCAGTATTCACCTGTTCAGAGGTGGAAAAATGAACATCCAGCAACATGGGCAATTAAAATTATTTACCCAAATGTGTTGTACAAAATATGAAAGAAATTTATTTTTCTTGTACATCTTCATCTTATACTAAATTCTGGGCAAGTACGACACTTTATGATCTTTTTTAAGTCCTGATGTTTATCATTATTTTACATACACAGTATTATCATAAACTATTTTTGAGTTTTCGAAATAATCCTGAAGGCACGCCTCAAATAATTTTTGTTTTTGTTTTGTTAACTGCAATCAGGCTACTTAGTATGGTCTAATTTCTAGATTCCAAAGTTAGATGGTACAGCTTGATTTTTCATCATGGGGGGGAGTGTTAATATAACAATTATAATTTTTTATTTAAATTGTAAAAAGCGTACGTCTACCCTAACAATGTTAAAAAACACTTCTTACCTATATATGTTTATATATGATGGTTTCATGAATTAAAGTTCCAGTACAACCATTTATTTACATCTTTGTGTGTATTTTAATAAGTATGGTGGCTTGAATTACTAAATCAATTGCCTTACATCAATAAATCCTGCGATTCCCAGCTTAAAAGGGGACAATTGTGCACCTTATAAAAAGGGAGCCTTTCATGATGAAGATAAAAGAGGTATTATATCTGTGTCAGAAAAGGTTGCTATGTAAATGTGGTGGCCTCTGTATTTTCTATGATAGCCCTATGTATTGTCATCCTTCATCACATTATATGGGGGTGAGTAGCACGAAATAGTAAAGCCGTTTAAACAGTTTACGTTTTGTTTAAATATATTATCCTTCAATGGGAGTATCCGTTCACTGATTTGTGCAAATCACTAATGCCATATTTTAATCTGTGCCAATTTATCAAACACTTTTCACTGTATATCAATACTTTGTATTGCATGATAAAAATAAAAATACCCTCATTCTTGCCTGCCTTGTTTCAAGTATGCGAAAGGTTTAGTCATCTCTGTTGTCCCCAGACTGCACGGCATGTCTTCCTCCTCTTCCTCCTCTGGTTCTTGCTCCACGAACTGTCATTCCTCTCCCTCTCCCTCTTAAATGTCGCTCTGGACTTGATCCCTTAAGCAAGAGGATTTCTTCAGTCTGGGGTAATAACAAATTTTCTACATTTGAGTTTATTATAGGGAGATGTACCTTCTCTATTAGACATTATAATTGCTAATTTGGGCCAGTTGTTTTGGTAATGAATTTTGATATTTAAAAGTATTACATAATTTGACAACCGGTGTTTTCATGAGTACTTTTCAAACGTGTATGATTATAGTGCTAATGGACAGTCACAAATAAACACATCCGAGGTTGTGATTTGATGGAAGCTTTGGACATGGATTCCCTACTCTAGTCGCAGATTTCAATAATTCAACTCCTTTCCTTCTACCATATAAACTATATTTGAATACTATATGTTTGTAAGGTATGAAATTGGGAAGCAAAACATCTGATCTGTACCGTTTACAAAATGTACAAATTTTACTGACGTAGCTAAAAATGTCACTTTCGTCTAAGACTACAAAAAATCGAGTATCAGTGGATTTATTGCAATACTTTACAAAGCACGTCAATTTAAATCATTCTCGTACAACTTAAACCATTTAAATATTTTAAACATGATTGTGAAAGTAGTTCTAAATAAATTTCAATGCTTTCTCTTAAAATAGAAAGTAAAAGGAAATGGGATGAGAAACAGAAGAATATCGTACTCACCGTTATTTACATGTAGCGCGATTTGGTAGTGTGGTTATTTTCTACGTCATCCTCTTCGGTGTACCCAATAAAGCATATAATGATGCAAATTTAGGTCACCTTAATTCTTGCCGGGATCTACCGATCACTGACGAGCGCGAGTTTCAAGATGGAGACGTTAAATTCGTTACTTTACGTACGAAGATATTCCAGATCTCGTATTTCATGAGAAACTCTGTGTACTTCATATTGATCAAAAATTGTCTTTTACATACTATTCAATAAATTAATATACATAAATGTGACAGTAAGGTCGGACTAAATTTCACTCTCAGCTGCTGTATTGAGAATTTAAATCAAATGGACCACTGTTGAAAATTTATCTTCCAAGTTTTAAAAATATCCCCACACAAATAATGCAAAACGGTGTGTACCACACAAATATAAAACTTTTTGACACATCGTTGGACTGCTTGTTCTCACTAGGCATCTAAAGCTGACCCCGCAAATGTAAAACATAAAACAAATACAGAATGTAAACCAGAGGTGGCTTGGTATAAAATACCGGAAAGTCGCCCGAACAAGTCTAACTCTAGTGGACAATATATATTATCGTTCTTTGAAATGCGTTTACTGTTTTCTTTAGGTTTTGTTATCATATGTTCTCCGTTACACTAAAGTCAAGGTGAAATACTAAATGTCAGCTACAAAACAGCAAAAATAAAGCTCTCGATGGCACCACCATTGCGGCAATTCACACCCCACCCCACCCCCACCCCCAATCCCCTCGCGCACCTACTACTTTACAGTATTGTTACTTCAAGAGCGGAGATAGGTCAGATATTCGAATTTATTTAAAATGGCGTCTTTTACAAGTATGAGATAGGTGGTCGGTCCCTCTATCTTCACGACTGTATATCATATAAAAGCGTTAAAATATCGATGAGAAAGTGAAAAATAATCATATAAAATGAATATGACCACTCAAGTGTCCAAACACCTATTAAAATTGCCTACCTTTCAACGAATTTCCAATAGCCTCCACTTAGAAGAATAACTGGACCCAGGAAGGAAATTACATCAGGGTATTTATTTTAGAATACAGTGCGCATAAGCAAACAAAAACAGAATTGAACGTTGTCCAAATTTTTTAGTGGCTCGAAGGGGACGAAGAAATTATGCGACGCAACAATATTCTTCTAGTTCTTCTAGTGGAGGAAGTTTGGAAATATTCCCAAACAAAATTTTGTAAAATGTTTGGTTATTCTTGTCGGTCTCTAGACATGCGCGCACCTCGTACGAGAAAAAGCACTTGCACAAAATAGTACAACTTTCTATGAGTTGTTTCCCTTACTACATGACTTCTCAAAAGCTATTTTGCCAAGATATAGTTTAAAGGCACAATAGTGCAGGGTGTATGATATTTTATACATTGTAAAGATCATGAAACGTATTTAATCTGGCCAATTATAAACTGAAATAATGCACAAAAACCTAGGGTGTGTGAATATTCGATCATATAATTGGTAAATGAACCAGAGAATATGCATTTAAAAGGCGGGAGGGGTGCTTTATTGGAAACTTAGAAATCACGAACCGCTACGGAAATCTCACGTGATCACATTAAAGGTTACATCATCTTCGTCTCGTGGGCGGGTTATGAGTCCCGTGATTGAAATTTAATATCTAAAGTAAACGAAAATGGCGTGCTCGCGGGAAAATACACATGTAACGGTCGCCAGCTTTGGTTGCGTTTCGAAAATAAATGTCGAAGAGTTGTCAGAAAATCCGAATGGAGATTATCAAAGTTCGATGGAGAGCATTGGTGGAGGAGTTAAATACGTCATTCGACACTGAAACATTGTTGTTGGACAGGTATGCCAACGTCTTCATTATAAAGTGTTCTCCGCTTGTCATATATATTGTTGCTATGTTTGAAAGCAGTTTTATTATCATCACTGAACAAGTATTGGATTGACTTTGCAAGAAACAAAAGCTCAATATGAGCGGATGACTGATATTTCACTCCGTGAATGTGTTGTGTGACGGGTGGAGAGGGTTATCTAACAGCGTACCGAGCTCATTTGTTTACATGTTCATTACCTTCGTGTGACCGGCTCTTTAAATTACGTTAGAAAAATTAGATGCACACACAGCTGTTCTCTCTCTCTCTCTCTCTCTCTCTCTCTCTCTCTCTCTCTCTCTCTCACACACACGCACACACACTCTCATACACACACACACATACAACCTTGGAGAAATGGGACAAGTACATTACTTGCTCAAAATGTTAATAACCTATGCATGTAAATGTGTAGAACTAATAATACATGTTTGATGTTGAACTGTTCAAAGGGTTTTCTAGATCTGACTGTAAAACTGGCACTTTGCCATTGTTATTAGTTATTGTTTTGAGTTGCAATGTAGTTTTATTTGTGTGAAAATATTTTGGATTTGTTACCATTATGTACTCTCGCTAACATTAAGTAAATCAATTTTAAGTGCCTACTTGACTAATTCCGAACAGAGAAATAGATATAAATAAATAAATTATAAAAAATGAAAATTTATTGCATGTTTTAAGTTACAAAATTATAACAAATATAGCAACAGATGTACTCAAACAAACAGAACCAATGGACGCTACATGACCATGCCTCATATCAACGTCTGGACCAGTCCTTTTATACAAAGAGAAAGAAGACACCTTGAGTATCTAAAGCGTTGGCTATTGAGTGAGGAAGGTATAATTACAATTTTCTTGTAACTTTTTAATTTATTATTTTTGGTTGCTGCATCAGTAACGCCACTGAAAACAATACATCTTATATACTGCAATAAATATTTTATGTCATTGAAGAAATTAATTATTGTTACCCACATATCTATGTAGCAGACCAGCATAAATTGGATTAAAAAGTTGGAGATCCTAGGACGTGAAAATAAAAGTTGGTTACAATCATATTAATTGATTTGTATGTTGGTGGAGAGACAGACAGAGAGACAGACAAAGATGAGTAATTATGCAGTGGAATATGGGCAATGTTCAATTACAACACAGTGTAATTGCAATTAATTACTCAATTACACCAATTACATTGTAATTGGACCCAAGTCTGATAGACTGAGAGGGATGAGTAATTAAACAGTAGAATTTAACCTTGAAATGTATGTTCCAAGTATCTTGTATAATATATACTGCACTAAATGTTTGACTAAACGTATCTACGTTACATCATATTATGCTGCTCTACATATTTGATGGGACTGAAGAAGATAATTTTTGGGGACCTACGTGCATATGTACCAGACCAGCTTAAATTTGAATAAGAAGTTGGTAATCCTGGGATGGAAAAAATTCCAGCCTCTAATCCTGTTACGTATGAATTTGCTTCATGAACAGTGAACTTTCACAGAGACTAATTACCCGAACAGGCAGAGCTTTAGCAAAGAAGCAACTATCTGATTCATTTGTTGACGCCTCTATGATGATATTTGGCAGCTATTGCATGCTGCTGGTAAACTGTGCAAAAGAGTTTTATATAATGACAATTATTCCTGTGAAAAAGCCATTGGAATTGGAAGACTATTTCAGTTTTGACGGTTGCTGTTCACGCATTTTTTACTTTATTTTACTTGAAGTCATTTCAAGGTTATCAAAGAAAATATAAATGTGTTTTTTATTTGTTACAATTGTTCAAAGACATCACAAACCATTTCTGGTTTTAATGCAAGACTGCCAGTAGCTACGAACAATTTTGGTGAGATTTCTGTCCTTGTATTTTCAACAGATAGCCGTAAATGTTTGCGTCGTATAATGTTGTTAAAACAAGTTACATTTCATAATACGTATCTTCTGCTTTCGGTTAATATGTCTGTGTCCCATGTTTACACATAACCTAGTCTTGTAACATTGTAATCTATGAGAACTAATCTACTTGAAATTTCAGCTTTATTTGGAATGTTGAAGGAACAGTGCTCTAATATTGAATGAAATGTCATTATATGTTAGAATGAGGTTATTTATCACACAAGTTAAGAAAATAATTTTCTCTTTCAAATAGATATCAATGATATAACAAGAAAATGGTAGATGGTCCGCTTTACTTGCAAGGAGAATAACACATCCTCACATCAGAAAACTTATACAGAAAGGCCAGTCTCAACTTGGGGACAAGCAGGGTATGTATTGGACTAGATGACTCAATGAGTATGATCATGGGATGATTGGTGGAAACCTGGCGCCTCGGGAACTGCCATAAACTTAGATTTTTTTTAAGATCTTCTGATTTTAACATTAGCTACATACGTTATGAAATTGTGTCTGCTACGGCTGGTTATACTTTACATAATATTCTGTAAACAAAAGCAGTTGAAAAAAATTATAACATTTATAATTGCAATTAGTGAAAACTTTCTATATTGATTATTTCTGACCTTATTGTCCAGGTTGTTTAAATTGCAGAAATAAACAAGAGTTTTAGAATATTCTGAATGACAGTATTATCGTATGATGCAATAAAGAGGAAATATTATATGCAGTTACAACGAAACAAAGAAATGTCACTTGTTTTCATTTATATACAAATTCTTAAATACAAGAAAGTGTTAATGTTTATGCGAACCTAGAGGGGAAAAAGACAGTTTACTGTCCAAAAAGTTCATGATATCTGTCCCATAACCACCAAGGACAGCAAGAGGGAATAACAGGTCTCTAACCGTACCACAGCCTACCATGCTGCCATAGTATGAACTGCCTACAGGGAGCATATTTATTGGCACTCATCAGATCAACTTCAGAACCAAGGACTGGAATATCCAATCTATACATAATGGCTAAGGCAAGGACAGCCCCATCCAGGTTTAGAACTTGAAAATCCTGAAAAATAATTCCATTTGAACATGCTATTCCCTAAATGTAAAAGAATACAAATGCAAGCATTAATAGAAATATGCACTTAAGCAAATTTATTCATGTTAAGTCACCAGATTCAGCTTTAAAATTAACATGGATCAATATAAGATGAATATTGCATATTGTTTTTGTTCTGATATGAGCATTGAGAGTTTCTTCACAATTGGAACAGCTACTAACTATAGTTTATGTTAAGATGGGCAGCTCCAGGTACTGTTATGTATGCCCATATTAAAAATTGATTTTTATGATTACAGATTGCGGGGTCCTTTAGCAGACAGCATATTTAATAACTACTCTGTCAACTGGGATGTTTACTTTGGGGTGGTGTAATTTCGTTTGAGTAAACATGTTTTGTGTGTAAATGCAATTTTGTGTGTAATTAATGTAAGCAGGATTTTGATTTTAACTTTGCAGAAGGAACGTTTCACATTCATAAGCAGCTGTTATATGTGTTTAATGTACAGCTGTGTAATGTAGCCCATATAATTATTCAGTGCCTTTTATTGATACATATTGTATACATTAGAGCTGTAAGCTTAGGCGCTAACATGCTCAAGGAATAAATACAAGTTCTTGAGAGAATTAAAGGTATGTCAACCGTTTCATTGCATCAAGTAAAATTCTTATTACACAAATTATTTGCAGGAATCACCTGTTCAGAGGTGGAAAACTGAATGCCCAGAATCATGGGCAATTGAAATTATTTACCCAAATTGTTGTATGAAATATGCAGGAAATTTATTTTTCTTGTACGCCTTCATCTTATTCTAAATTCTGGGCAAGTAAGACACTTTATGATTTTTTTAAGTCCTGATGCTTATCATGATATTATATACAGAGTATTATCTTAACCTATTTTGGGGATTTCGAAATAATCCTTAAGGCATTTCTCAAGTTTAAAACAGAAGAATAAAAATGTAGTCATTACCTTGCAAGATTTAAATAAATAGATATGTCAATTTTGGTGCAGGTGTAATTCTTGTTTTCGTTATGTTAACTGCAATCAGGCTACTTAGCATGGTCTAATCACTAGATTATAAAAATTATAAATTTTGTACTTAGATTCTAAAAAGCGTAAGTCGACCTTACCAATGTTAAATATTTTTATGCCACTTGTGTAGAACACTTCTTACCTACATATGTTTAGCAAGTTTATATTTGATAGCCTCATGAATTAAAAGTCTAGCACAAACATTTATTTACATAATTTTATGTACTTTGATAAGTATGGTTGCTTGAATTGCTAAACCAATAGCCATACATCCTTAAATGTAGTGATTTCCAGCTTAAAAGGAGACCATTTTTGCACCTTATTAAAGGGGTAGCCTTTCATGACGAAGACAAAATAGATGATGACATGTATTATATTTTGTGTCAGAAAACGTTGCCATATAAATGAAATGGCCTCTTTATTTTCTGTGGTATCCGTGTGCATGTTCTTTATCAAATGATATGGGGCAAATAACGATAAAATATTGATGTCGTTCAATGGAAGTATCCATTCACTAATTTGTGCAAAACACTACTTACATAAAGATACTTGAACCTGTACGAATTATCAAAGTTTACACTACATATAAATACCTATTTTGTATGACAGCTATATATAAAAAATTACACACATTCTTGCCTGCCTTGCTTCAAGTATGTACAAAGTTTAATCATCTCTGTTGTCTTTAGGCTGCACGGTATGTCTTCCCCGTTTAGTTCTTGCTCCATGATTTCTCCTTCCTCTCCCCCTCAAAGGCCACTCTGGACTTGAGCTCTAAACCAAGTGGATTTCTTCAGTCTGGGTAATAACAAAGTTTCCACATTTGAGTTTAGTATAGGGTGTGTATCTTCTCTATTATACATTGTAATTGCTAACCTGGGTCAGTGTCCTTGGCAACGAATTTTGATATTTAAAGGTATTTCGTAATTGACAACTGGTGTAATCAGGAGTATCTTTCAAACTGCTATGAATATAGTGGATAGTCACACAAAATCAATATGTAGCAAGATAAATCCCAAAAATATTTGTTGGTGTTAATACAGGACTGAAATATAGCAACGATTCATAACTCCAGAAAACTATTGATGATCTGGCAACAAAATCTTTGCAGTAATGCTAAATCAATCAAAGGAGTCAAGCCAGCCTAAACTCGTGGCGAGAAAATTAAATGAGACCTGTTAGTTGATTCTTAATGAATGGCGGAAAAATTTGATGGCTTGTTTCAGCTTTACGGTAGCTCATTAGTGCCAAATTTAGTCAGCGGGAAAAAGAATTGTGAGTATTAACAATTTTGATTTTAAAAATCGTGGTCTTGGCAAATTCACTAATCTTTTGTTTTTGTTGATGTTTTGGGGTTTAACGAAATTTCTCAGCGCAAGATAGCTATATATGGTGGCCAGAATGACTGGTGACGAGAACCACCGACCCACGGGAAGCTACTGACAGCTAGTTTACATGCCTACATTGGCAAGCCCGTTATTTAAAAGGACGCCAACAGAGATGAGATGGCAGAGATCGGTAACACTAACATTTTGTACAGATACAGAAGACAACATTGCTGGAGGACTGCAACCGAGACAGAGTGTCAAAATCATGAGCAATCTAGTACTGATGGTTTTGACCTGAAAGTACTTGCCAGAAAAGAGTATCAATTGTGGGGATACTTTCCTTTACAAACATAAAGGTATAAATATTTTACTGTATTGCAAGGTTCTGTAAATGGTATCTGGTCCAAGGTGGAAAGTATTTCTTCAGATGCCTGTTGTGAATTTTGACATTGAACTTTATCTTGTCAATGTTTTGAACAGAATGATTTTATTCATATCGTTAAATATTTTAAGTCTCGTACTGGAAAATTATAACATTTTCTTACCTTGGATGAGTAATTCATTATGTTAATGAAGATTGGTTTAACATCTAGAAGTACGCTGCTTGGTAAACATTTTCTGGAAGAACTGTGTTTTAAGACAGAGAACCTCTCAAGACAAATGGATTGCTAATGTTTATGGGTCTAGGTTTACTGAATTATGTGTAGCAGGTAGAAAATGGCTGAACAGGCAATGATACATTTATACGTCAAACACTTGTGGACACGTGAGCTTAATTATTGCTATAAGATTGCCCAAATAGTTTCACTCGTACACATGACTTGGAAGTCTGCTTTAAAAGGACATCTGAAAATAAATTTCAACCAAAGTTAAGAGTGAGAAGGGATTAGATGTTAGAAACCATGATCTAAATGTGTTTTAAATTCCCCATTGTTTCCATATACACATTCCCAGTTCTAGGAATGCTATTAACACTGAAGTGTATGGCAAAGTCTGACGGTAAATGATACAGCAAAGGCAGTGTTTCGGCTGTCGAAGGTTGCTACCAAGTAATAATCAAACATTTATCACATTTTCGTTAACTTTACATATCGAAACTTGAATGGGGAAGAAAAGCTTTGTTATATTTCTCTTACACTCAAAGCGATCACATATCGCAGCTCTGTTGGCACGCGGTAATGCTAGACTGGTCTTCATAGCTTATGCACAAAAAAAGAAACAAAACAAAAGCATACCATTATGGCGCGGACGAAGAAGTAACCAATCGGAACATTCTCGGCCTTTTCCGTCATGTCGAGATAGATACATCGGATGTAATTCGTCGCCATAAAGAACTATATTCTGAACTTCTTCCGTTCGTATCGAAAAATAGGGCGAACGGAGGCAAAGTCAAACTTGGAATATTTTCGGTCTTTACGTGGTTAACTCGACCAGAGGTGATTCACAAAACACATTACGTTGACATGCTTTCCTTCAACTACTTCAAGGGTTATTTCACGACCTGATATGGTTGAGTGATGTTCCGATCGAAACACGTCTACCTGACCAATCCGATCGAATCGGCGTTTGAACTGACGACAAATATGTATAAGGCAAGCACCCAAATCATCCATACAGCAACTGTATCTCTGCAACCTCCAAACGTCCCTATAAAAAATCTACAAATTTAACTCCCTATCTATCAAATTACGACTCAGGTACTAATTTATTTATATTTTTGCTTTTGCTTCTGTGGTCAAGTGTGAATATTTGCAAAACTCAAGGACTTTACCAGATCAAACCTAACCTATTCTAGTTCTTGTTCAATAATGCTTTTCAATAATTATGGTATATGTGGCACTAACAAAAACCATAGTCCCATATATACTTTGTAAGTTTATTTTTAACTATACTTAACATAGCAGACTAAACTTTGCACTTTACCGGCACATAGATATAACATGGTTCTTGTGAATGCTTATCTATAACACGGTTCTTGTGAATGAACCTTGACTTTAGCATAAATTATATGAGTTACCAGGGACTGGGAGATCCTAATAAACAATAAGATGTATTTACGTACATGAAGAGAAAGCATGTATAATATTTATAATGCAAGACAACCATTTCACTAAAACATGAGAGAATTTTCTAAGCGCAATATTGGGATATGAATGAACCAGAGCAATTGTCTTTTTTCAAAAGCTACAAAAAATTCCGGAAAGAAATTAGAAGAAGTTAAACCAACTATGTTTTTCACTCAGAAAATATATATTATATTAATAAGATAGTTTCTGTTCTGAGAAAACATGATGGTAGTTTAACTAAAAGCCAAAAGGATATTTTACAAGAAAATAAATTGCACTATTAAAATTCATAAACCTATCAACATGTCCAAACCGATGATTATTGAATCTGACTTAAGTTACAGAGAAATACCGAAAGTGAATAAATACTCAAAATGAATCTTTACAAAGATCCATCTCCCATCTGGGGACAAGCTCAGCTTTGAATGAAATATACCAAATAAATAAAGTTTTGACCCAGATGGATTTACAGTTGAATATTTTTGCATTGGTTTTTTGTTTATAGTATTTTTAATTCAGATATTAGTCGGTCTTTTGCAGGAGCAATACCATTTTCATCTGTGTCAGGATAATTATCTTTTACACAAACGAAGTAGATAATTACAAGTATAACAAACAGTGGCCAAAACGGAACTTAAAAAACTGGAGATCAATGTCTCTTTCAAATAATTCATATCAAATAGCCACTGCTTCTGTCTCAAACAGGATGAAAATGGATTTGCCTGATATTATAAATACAATCTTATGGGACTTTATTACAAGTATATACATCGTTGAAAATATTTGCAATTTATACAATTAAGTGTTCGTATTAAGATATGTAACAAACCAAATCTAGTATTTATAACAGACTTTGGAAAATCGTGATTCTTTAGAATGAGCTTTTACAGAAAATATTCTACTCTCTGATAATGTTAGATTATATGCTATAAAATAGACTCAGCTTTTAATAATAATACAGTCTTCTGTACTAATGACTGACCAGTGTTCTTCATGTTTGACATAAAAAGAGATTCCAGACAGAGACATCCCCATCTCATCGTATATATTCATAATTTCTACAAAGATTTTGGCTACATGCTCTGGAAAATTTCCAGACAATAGGAGCACTGAAGTAAATGTCAAAACTTAAGTAACAACTGAATACGCAGATGATAATTATTTACTTTTACACGGTTCTGTCACGTTATAAGTAAGGAAGAATAGCCAGATTGCAACATGTATATGCTAGACCCTGACGCTAATTGTTCGCTTCATAAATGTTGCGAGTGTAAGACGACATCAAAAAGACGGGGGAAGCCAGTAGTATATAACATGGCCATAGGAACTTGTTACTGGTGCCTTATTCTGCTGAGTGCGATTCACAGGTAAGTGGCATGAATTGCCGGTGTTGGCACAAAGTAACATCAAGTGAGGGTCGTAAATCCACCCTTGACAGACTGCCGGAGAGAGGGCGATGTCTGCTAATTATGTAGACCATGGGTGAATCGACATCCACTCGGAATAGAGCAAGGCGTGGCCACCATTGGAATCGCAAGTTAAATATAGTGTTTTGAAACTAAACGTCAGTAGTCTCTAAACCATCCAGCGCGAATTACATAAGGAAGTTCTAATATGCTAATGTCCTTGTGTGTGTTGGGACAGGAAGTTTTTAGAGACCGGATGAGCTGTGGGAGACAGACAAGGGAAATACCCTGGTACTATTGGTCCCGAGTCTCTGGGAGACAAGGAGAGAACAGAAGTGGAGGAAGTGGAAGGTTGAAGGACGTGGTTGTTGGACTTAAGGGGTACTGGGTACCAGTCAAGAAATACTACAGATGAGTAGAAACACAGGACAGGAGGAAAATCTATCACACTATGTCAGATGATGAAATAGGCCGTCACTTGGTCGAGTGAAAGACGAGTGATAGGGTTTTTAATATTGAATTTCATTTGAAGAAGGATTAACTGTAATTGAATGGCATTAAATTTGTTGCTTATTTGAATTTCACCTTTTGTATATTCAGTTATTTAACTGTCGGCATCCCTGACTGGGGTCTCGGAGCTTTGCATCTCTATCACTACTTCAATTTCTAACAAAAACGAGCCAGGATGGGTCATCTGTAACAATTAAAGATAATACTGGGTGCACCCCACCCCAACATAAGGTAATCTACGAGACCCCCATACAGGTTCAGATCATAAAAACCGCATTAGATCTTATCTATCACGCTTCTTAATTTTCAGCAATTAGTGTAAATATTGAAAATAACCAAAAGAAATTGGCTTGGTAATAGAACAGGCTATAAACTTCAATTCTGACCCATTTAAAATTTAGACTGGAACGCTATTGAATTCGTTTTCCATGGCATACTTTTTTCCTTGGTACCGTTAAACTGCAATCCAAAAATCAGAGAAATTAGTAGTCTTCTTGTTCATTGGTCAAAACATTAGTATATCTTACTGGCAATTAATAGTTATAGAAAGCCTCATTAAAATTAACTCATTTTTGGTCCTTCCAAATCCTCTTGACATGTGTTCCGAGAGCATGAATCACTGTTATTTCTTTGGAACTGACGAATGACTACAATGTAATGAAATGTGATTATCAAAGATTAAAAGGAAGACAATATTTAAATGACAAGTACAATTAACTTTGACGATTCTAATACATAGACTTGGCTGAGAAGATTCGTAATTACCGATCGAAAGTGGAAGAATATACTAATTGTATTTTCTAATTATATCGGAATGGTTTCTCTTTTGGAATAGACATTGTTTTTTATTTTAACAAAAAACATTAAAATCTGAATAGATCTTGGGAAAACGCTTTACTGGATAAATGCAGATGTTACGTCGCTGTGAAATTATTAATACTTGCTGCAGACACAGATATGGAAGAATCGAAAATATCAAGACCGGAAGTAATAGTATAATTTGCAGCCACTGGTTTGTAATGGGGCTTATGGATGTCAATGATTCTGTAAATATAGAAGGAATTTGAATTAGTTATGAGAAGCTGATTAACACATTCCAGGTAAAGCGGCTTTCAAAGATTTTTAAAATGTAATAGATATAATAAAAAGGTATAAAGAAAATTACGATTTAACTAGTGACAATATTTTACAACGATCCATGTAACATCCATATTCGCAGCCATCAAATAGAAGCAAAAAGTGTTATAGAAGAATTTATTAGACTTTTATCAAAAGCACGTGCGCCCGCATCTGAAGTTAAATAGAATCTCTAATTAGATAATATACATAAAGAAGATTAGCCTGAAATTTCAAAGTTAAACATTTAAATATTTCAAACTAATCTTACCGATTACAAAATGTCAAAAACAACGATGGTTTCAATTTAATTTTCTACAAACAATTTTGATTACAAGCAAGTTTCTTAGCAACAAGGAAATACATGTTGTTTCTGCAGAAACAGAAGCTCGTTGTTTTTACTGTGTAAAAAAGAATATTTTCATATTTTTTTTAGATTAGATCAAAAGTAATTGTCAATATTTGTCTTATTTTATACTAAAAAGAAATGGGTTTTACTTGGGATAAATGACAAACAGATATATAATGTAGTAAATCTGTATTTTGCTACCGTAACGAAATATTATCACGTTATATATCTGCATCAACTCAATCGTGTTGCAGTCCAATTGATATGCCATCTGTAGGACCTCCAATACAACAAATTGAACTAAAATAATAAACCCCCTTTCGCATTATGCGTTTCAGGCTGTTGCAAAATAGAAACCGAGTGGGTTTTGGATTAAATGAATAACACAAACACAATGTGTGAAAAATGAAAATTTATTAAATGAAATAATAAAGAAAATATATGGTGTATAAATACAATGATTCTCTCACACTCTCAACATACGATTGATCCAATCACTCTACACAAACATTCACAAATTGAAAATAAACCAAAAATATGAATTCAATATGAAATACAGATTCAAGAAACCTCATGGACTGCAGATACGTTTCAAATAATATTATGCACTGTAAGAGAGATTCACATAATCTCACGTATGGACTTCGATTAAGATTCAAATAATCTCAAGGTATTCAAATGTGTTTCAAATAATGTTATGCACTGTAAGTGAGATTCACATAATCTCCTGGAATACAACTAAGATTCAAAATAATCTCATGTAAATGAAAATGTACCCAATTGAAACAACAGTTGGTACACACATATGCTTCTTGACCCTTGTACAGTCGTACGATTCATAAACTGATGAACCGCACAGTTTCACAGAGTCCTTGGGTTGGCCCACACTTTTATCGGCCGCTCACACCCTTCATGGATCCACCACATGTACAGTCATACGTATACACACGTACAGACAGCATACCGCGCCCTTGAATTAGCTACGTCTACATTCGTGGCTCCACCACATGTACAGACATACGTACATACATACATACGTATCGACAGCAAGCAGCCCTAAATACTCTGGAAACTCCAGACAGCTCTAAACAGCTTTAGACAGCTTCAGACAGTTCTAGACAGCTCTAGTCAGCTCTAGTCAGCCCTATCGCTGGAGAACACAATGGAGAGCGTACGCTCCTTGACAAGATCCAAAACGAACAGTGTGTCGGTTAGAAATTGATCTTCCTTAAATCCATTGGAGAATGAGTAATAGTCAGGGTAAAATACCCGTGCATATCATGCTTTTAATGTCCCTCGTCGCAAATAATTTCAGGTGAGATACATGTTAGTACAGTCGCTTACCTGGAAAAACACTTATTCACCCTAGACAACGTTGTACGCATTTACAACGATAATAGTCAAATAGTTCTAAGGCAAAACCAAGTTATTTTTTTTTTGTTTTTGGCCTAATTCTGTGACACAGGCGAGTCACCGCTCCTTATATCGATCGCTAAAAATCATAACGAGGCTATCACTGCTGGTGAATGTTCTTTATATTGACTTGGAAGTCGAGATCGGCGATGGAAAGTCTGAATAATATCATGACAACATGTACATGTACTTATAATGTTGATAAACAAATGAGTATTCAGAATAATAATAATAATAATAATAATAATAAACACCAATATGCTTTTAAGACAAAAATAAAAAAAAACACACACAGCCAAGCAAATGAAAAATTTCTCTTAGAAAATGGTTTTATGCTATAAACTTGCTTAAGAATGTTTTTTTATCTTATTTTGTACTAAACCAATTTAAGCAAGTACATTTTAAGTTTTAATAATATTTGGCAAATCATGTTTAGAGGTATATACATTTTATCTATCAAATCACGTTTAGAAGTATGAAGTATAATAAACTGAATTACAATCAGTGGAAAATCTATCATAATAATTGCCAAATCTGAAGACAGCAGCCCCCACCCACCTTCTGTCCAATTTAAATTTAAAATAAAATTTTCATTACTCCATTTGACTAATACCAATGTACAGATTTTAGTCTGCAGTGAAATCTGCTAGTTTCTGAATAACGGACAAATGTTGGATTCAAACACTGAAAATGTCGACATAAACTCATTTTGAGAATCCGGGATCTAAGTGTGGCAATTATGCAAACAATTTTAATTTAAAATAATATTTTGGTATTTCTAAAATAATTTCTAACGAAAATAGCATTATTCTATAGTTTGGTATTTAAAATAAAATAACATTATTCTATAGTTTTTTTACTCTGATTTAAACAAAAGTTTATCTATAGTTTAAGTGTTTTAAATTTAAATAACATTATTTTATAGTTTTGGTATTTTATTTTAAATAATATTATTCTATAGGTCATGTATTTTAATTTAATTAATTGGCTCTGAAGAAATCAAAACAATCTGAAATGATCTCAAAACAAGAAGATGGTTCCTGATACTCTTCTCTTGTGATACATCTACTACTGTGGGTAAAACTAAACTTGTATCTTCTTTTCCGCAAAAGACGATCAACGTGATTAGCTTCTTCGATTTCTTAACGATATAGGCGCAATTGTATAGCTTGTTGGTGATCAAATAAGACCCTTTCTATATTGTGGAACAAATTCTGACAGATTCTTACTTTTCTCGTTAGGTTGTGCTGCCAAAATGCTTGTCTAGCTTCAAGTGATCTCTTCTTTGCCTTTAGATCATTGTATTTCTTCCGGTATTAGTACCTGACTTTAAAATATGTACGAGCTATGTCGTGTAATTCTTTCAACTCGCGTGAAAAGGTTTGACATAATCTGTACTTTCAGTTTCAGCTGTGTGCCGACTATTCAACACCATCTAAGTGCCTAATATTGCATTCATTGATAACAACGTCTCTTTCCAAAGCCATGAGTGCAAACGTTTACAGAAGACCTACAGGCTATCATAGCCTGCTGGGGATACTCATTCCAATGCTGTTGATTCTTTTAGCAATACATCGATAAAATAGCTATGAGAGTCCGATTAATTCGTACGACAGTTACGTTTGCTTGAGGACCCATGCTGGTGGTTTTAGTCTTCTTAATGCAAAGAAGGTCACACACTCCTTGAAATATCTCTGATTGGAAGTTAGTCCCTTTATCAGCACGTACTTAAAGTTGTATACCAAAATCTGCTTACAAAGCAGTCCACAAAAGCATTTGTACCAGCTGGAGCTTCCTGATCTGGCAGTGGATATGCTTCTGTACATTTTGTAAGCAGATCACACATGACAAGTATGTATCGATATCCATCTCCGCCTTGAAGTAATGAGCCCAAATTGTTCACGGCAACTAGCTCCATTCTGGTATTCCTTGCCACACAGCTGTTGCAAGTTGTGCCGTAGCTATTTACATCCTTTCTCACATTATGTAAGTAAAAACAGAGTTTAGTTTTCTCCAGCATCTTATCTGCACCCAGATGACTAGCCGATGAAAATTCGTGAAAGTACCTGAGTACATCTACCTTCTTATTTACGGACACAACAAGCTGGTAATGGGTAGTCCTGCCATCTTTACTTAGCCGCTTGTGGTACAGCATACCATCCTTGTGGTGTAGTCTATTCCGACTGCGCCATAATGACTTCAGCTCTACTAGACGGGCCGAAATATTTGACCACTCAGGTCTGATGGAACCATCTTCACTTAGAAGCATGATAGAGGCAACATTGGAGTCATGCAACTAATCCTGACAAATTTCTAAACTAGACCATCCTACAGCATACCATCCTTGTGATGTAGTCTATTCCGACTGCGCCATAATGACTTAAGCTCTGCTAGACTAGCCGAAATATTTGACCACTCCGGTCTGATGGAACCATCTTCACTTAGAAGCATGATAGAGGCAACACTGGAGTCATGCAATTAATCATGACAAATTTCGAAACTAGACCATCCTACTATAACATCTTGAGCAGGCTTTGGATTCAGTCTCTTTACGTGCTTTATGAGCCCTAGTTAGGACCTCACTAAATATATACCATTATCCTGTACAGGAAAGGAGTCCACTTCTAGATCCTAATTTTGACTGTTGTAATTCACATAAACTTGAGCAGGGTCGTAGGGACTATCCTATATATGAGACAGTGGTGGTGACTCTTTTTTATCATTAGTTAGTTCAATATCATTATCTGAGATTTTGTCAGAAAAACAGCGCTAGAATTTCGAGAAACTGCATCAGCATTAGAATGTTTCTTGCTTGCTCTGTGAGTGATATGAATATTATACGTGGCCAGTTTTTGCAGCTATCTTTCAACTTGCCCTGTTAGACATTTCAGGTTGTTCTTTCTATCCAAATGACAGCAGAATTATATTGCGTACATGGACCTCTTACGCATAAATGATGAAATTTCCGAAGTGCAGAGATCATAGCACGCAATTCTGTTCTGGTCACACTTTATGAAACGCATGCAAAATTGTCAACTTCCATCTGACCTTGATACTTTTGGTAAGTGCATATAAAGCAAGATTTGCTGTTAAATTGTTTGGTTTGAGGCTTCTTCTCCGATCTTGTTTTCTTGTTCTTTTCAATTTGACCTTGCCATTCATAACTTGTTTCAAGGTATTTTCTTTCAGCATACTGGTAACGCTCTGAGCCTTGTAGAGTTAGTGCCCTTAGACAAATTCTTCGATACTTGTCACGGCAGTATGGAAATACAAGGACCAAAATAAATGTTAGACTCTTACTTAATGTAAAACGCAGATTATACATCCACGGAAAATATAGACGGTGATCTGAGCAATGGTGGGTGGGGTTGGGAGAAATACAGTCAGGAAGGTAAACAAAGCGATTGCATGATAGGCATTATCAGTGGTCACTAAAACGAGGTGATCTGCTACATGCTTTGCATGGTAAAATCCATTATTTCTGACATGAATGTAAATTACACTTTTTTTACTGTGATATGTCTCATTTTTCAATTGCTGCAAGATGTTCATCAAGGTCATTTCTCCATGATCCTAAGACTTTTATATTTTATGAATCTGCTGAGAAGTCGCGCGACATGATTGGAGGACTCTAAACAAATATAAAAATAACAAAGACAGACATTGAGCATTTATATTTATATGACTGATACAATGAGAAAGTATTATTATCAGTATTAGTAGTATAAGTATTAGTAGTGGTGTTAGTGTTATTAATGGCACGCAAAAGAACGCCGATTGTTACCGTGTTTTGTACATAACTCCTAGAACCAGTGCCAAATATAATTCTGAGTTGTTTCCCTTATATCGTATAAGGACAACAGCACAGAGTGCAGAATATATCATTCCTCTACCACCATTTTTTCCAAGATATGGAAAGGAGACCGAAAATATATATATTTATAGTTTATAGTTACCCACGGGATTCAGAGTTTCTTTTTCCACCAAATATAACCTTAGAACCTATATAGCAAACGTAGATGTGTACTTTCCTGCACAGAAATTTTGTGAATTGTAGGCGTGGATATAATATTATGATTCAACTCTCACACTTAATATTCTAAGTGAGTCTGAGTGTTTACTACTTATCTGACACTATTCCTTTTGAGTGAAAAATTCCAAGCAAGTTTGTGGAATGTTGCTGATAACCAAAACTAAGCCTTTTATGTGATAGATGAAAATAATTTATTGAATCAAGGAACAATCTTTGAGGAACTATTTAGAAATAAACAACAGAAGGTGAAATTACAAAAGCAATTTGAGAACTCAAAAACACATCTGTAGTTATCTTTTGGATGACTGGTTCCAAACTCAAATGGAGATACGTAAGCCCTTCATATGTAAAATATTTAATTTACTATTCGATAATGGCCATTTGCCGGGGGGTGGGGGGCATAAGCAAGAGTGTAATTTTACCAATATTTAAGTCTAATGATGATTGCAGTATAGTAGAGAAATTATTTTTCAAAATTATTCGCGAGTATTTTTAATGAAAGATTTTGGAATTTGGGCGAAGGAAAACTACAAATAACCGAATGCACAATTTGGTTTCAAGAACGAGACTGGAACTACTGACACTATTTCTTCTTTTGGTTTTCAATCTTTGATAATAAATATTTAAATGTAAATAAATGATTTTACCTAGCTTTTGTATATTTTAAGCTGTTTAATGTTCTTCGTTTTATGTACATTGTAGTAACTTCATGTGTTTCGCATTTGGGGATCCTTAATAACTTTTATGAGAATGCAGTAGGTCTGGTACAAGTGTACGTTTTATTACCGATATTATTTTCGTTATTTTGTGAAGCTCTGTAAAAGAAATCATTATGAGTCTATGAGATATATCTTTATGGACCTAAACGGAATATCTTTTTTTCTGTTTGCTCACAATTTAAGTCTATTTTCAGAAGAAGAAAAAAATGAGGGTTAAAAAATAATAATATTTTTCACAATAACTATTATACACATGTACTGTGAACATCGACCTTGATAAAATTTGAGTTATGGACATTAGAAAAGGTGTTTCATGAACATGTACTGTGAACACCGACCTTGATAAAACTTGAGTTATGGACTTTAGCAAAGGGAGATCATTAAGACAAGATAAAACATAGGATATAGTCTGAAAAAAATATTCATGTGGTTACAATTTTTAACTACCTCGATCTTGTTTTCTCCAGCAATGGAAAATCTTTAGAGCTCAACAAACATTAGCTGATATGGTTTTGAAGGCAATGAATATGCTTCATTGTAATTTGAGAAATATGTTAGTTAAATTATATTATATTATATTATATATATATATATATATATATATATATATATATATATATATATATATATATATATATATATATATATATATATATATATATATATATATATATATATATATATATATATATATATATGCATATGCATGTGTGTGTGTGTGTGTGTGTGTGTGTGTGTGTGTTTCCGTTGAACATTTTCTAAAAAACTGTAGATGTTAAAGATATTTTCTTCTGACGTCGTTGTTTACCTTAAACTTAATCTCTCTTAATTATTTGTTTAGAACGAAAAATTACGTAAATTTTGTATGAGAACATTTTACAGACAGTTATGTACTAAAAGTGACTTATATTAGTATTAATTTGGTTACACTTTTAAAAGATAAGTTAAACATATTCGGGCTTGGTGAAGTCTAAATGTTTCCTGATTATGTAAAATTGCTCATTTTTATGTGTTTTCCCCAAATTTCAAACAAGCGTTTGACGTATGCTTTTCTATCGAACTGGAGCAATAAATAAAAAAGGAAACGTTTGATAAAGTGTCTCTATATAAGCATATGAAAACTGCGTTAGCCTTCGAATATTATTTCAAATTTTGTGTAACCATAAACATAGACCAACTGTTATAAAACTTCGAGTGCCTTCTCATAACCTGAGAAATGAAACTGTAAGATATAGAATCAATAGAAGTGAAAGATAGTGCATGATGTGCGATGACCACGATATGAAAGATGAATATCTATTCTTCTTTTTGTTGGTCTACATATACCAACTTATGTGTAAATTTAATTAGAAAGTACTTCGAGAACTAACCATCATTCATGCATACGTGTATTACATTGTTAAAGTCTAATAATAAAACAGAGATACGAACATTGGCTAAATTTTGTTTATGAAGCATTTGAGCTAACAGATTATTACATCTGGGATAATTAGCTTTAAACATTATTTATAATTGTCCATCCTCTCCTTTTAAGTTTTTTTACTTATCTTTTTGAGTTTCTATATATCCATGCAAGATATATAGTATTTATTCTATGTGCGTGTACATGATTACAAGAATACACTATTGAACTGGACGGAATTGATCACCCCGCAGATTGAAAACCAACCTTGGTTTATGTGCCGATTTTGATCATTTCCAAAATTATCCAATAAAGCGTAGAGTATCGGCGGGTCCCGAATTTTCAGAAATACCGCTACAAATAGCATATCATACATTGTATTCGCTGATTACTGAAAGTAATGTTGGAGTTACCACGTTCCAACCCAATATACTATTTTAGTCGTTTCCATGACAACCATGACAATGAATAAGAACTGATGATTATTACGTAGCTCTGCACAATAACATGTGTTTAATCATATGCATTAAGAACCTTTTCTTTGTGAAAAAGTATATTAAATGTCTGCAAAGGAAATGGACCCACAAGAATCAAATCAAATAAGTTATATGGGAGAAAAACTTAACGAACTGCGATTTTTCACAGTACTTTTGACGAATGGATGATGGTGCGATAATACATAATAATATATTATCAAATAAAACGTTTTAAGTGTGTGATGGAAAACGATCTTGAAAGTTTGATGCTTAAATCTCAAATCAAAGTTTTGTGCGCTGCAGTATGATAAATTGAATAGCATGAACTAGATCCATATACGGTATTTATTTATTTATTTATTTATTTATTTATTTGAGATCGGTGACGATCGGGTAACAGACAATACTTATACGCAAAAGACACAGAACAATGTCTTCTGAACTTGGGGTAAATTCCCATCATAATAAATACACATCTCATTGAAATCATGCCATGCTAATAATCCTAAAACAGAAATGCTTTAGATGACAGTTTGTATAGTTGTAATAACGAAGGAGAGAAAAGGAAGAAGATAAAAGACGAGAAGCATATTACAAAATCACACCGTCAGGCCTTGCAGAGTCCTAATTAGCGTCGTTCTTTATTATTACTTAATGCACGGTCCCGTGGTTAGCACGGTAATTTACATGTGCTTTATTCTTTTTCGCCATCGATATGAGTAGCAAGCGGTCGATACAAAAGTCACTTTTGCCTTAAGATTTGTGTTCACACTATGATCATTACGCCATGTATTTTCATAACATGATTTACATCAAAAAACAATACATGTAAGTAATTCCAACGTCTTCTAGTTTGCTAATAATATGGTCATTGCGATTGGGCCAACATATTTAATCTCCGACCTCTACAACGGACAATATATTGCTCGTTAATTAATAAAACTTGACCCCAAAAAGCTAAATCAGTCAATTCGTTCATTTTTAATTGACTCCATTGACCGCTCCGTAGCTTAGTGGTTAGAGCGTCCGCCTCGGATGTGGGAGGTCGTGGGTTCGATATCCGGCCAAGTCATACTAAAGACTTATTTTTTAAAAATGGTACTTACAGCTGCCTCGCTTGGCGCTCAGCATTAAGAGGTTAGTGTTAGGACCGGTCGGCCTGGTGTCAGGATAATGTGACTGGGTTGGACATCATGCTACATGTCTACGACAAAATGCCCCAGTGCTATACATCACTATAAACTGTCACAATGTAGACATCGTAGCGATATGACTGAAAAAGTGTTAAAGCTACGTTGAAAATCCAAATATCACACATATACACACACACACAATTGACCCCTTAACCATGTAGTTGTATAGTTGGAGTTCATGAACCAGACTCCCGCTTGTATGTGAGAGACATGCGTATTTCTGTATAGTTGAGTTTGTAATCAGTAGATCATTTTAGCTGACAACTGCGTTCACATTTACTGTACTCGTGAGACTGCAGAGAACTAGCATCCTCCATCTTAGTGAAAGTACACTCTGCACCACAGCCTCTAAGTAATGGCATCTGCTTACTGGCGATTTAGTGCACAATTTTATAATACATCCCTACGGTGACCAGTTTGGCGGAACATGATTTGTGTTAAGAGTCACAAAATAGTTCCAAACACTTGACCCCTGTACTTCGTTTTTTTTGTATGACCTGCTAAGGTCAGTCTAATATATTTCTTGGTTATAATTTAAACTAAGTACAATTTTTTTATAAATGTGTTAAAACGTCTTTTATCAAGATGTAAAACTCCTTATGCTCATTTACCACTTCCGTTTTCAAATCTTCAGTTAAGAAGATACGTAGATTTGCATCTTGTCAAGCATTTCAGATTTGGAGTGAACAAATCGTGCATACAGTCAGCAATCCATTACGCTTAAATGGAAGTGAATAGTTTTGATGCACCGCCCCCATTAGCCTGGCTCTCTGTTTCTTATGCCCTCTTCATAATGTATTGTCCGAATGGTGTTATTTAATTTTAAATTATGTCACAAAAGTACACCTCTCCATATGTGAGGACCAACAAAGAACAGTAATTAAGACATCTTTACCACGAATCTGAAAATCCATTTGCTTGCACAAATACAAATCAATTCGTTAAACACGTTAAACCGCCCATAAGTAAACTGAATTACCCTAAATGAATGGCAAATAGAGTAATCTACCAGCTGGTTACATAAGCAAGCGGGAAAATATTTTCCTACAAACGAATTTTGTTCGTCAAGTGGATGACCAGTGGTAGGCAGACATAGTTTACATGTAAGTAGGCAAAACAAAAATAAAACAATGTATCCAAAATGCAAGCTTACACCGTTAAATAGCAAATCTGTGAAGCTTATTTTTCTTCATTATATTGATTATACCGCGGTAATTCTCTCATATAATATTTTCTCAAACAATCTCTGCGAAATATATTTTATCGACATATACACACAATCAACTTAAAATATTCTCACACAAACAAAGCAACAACAGCATAATATGTTATATACAAAATGAACATTCACAACATTGTTAAATTTCAGTAAGTTGCTTCGTATGGGAGTCCTTGGGTCAAAATTCAGATCGTTTTATTTTTGGTTGTTATAGTTTCGCATCTTAGTAAGTACCTATATAAATGTTTAGAGATTATTTTTAGCAGATTACTAACTACTCAGACTGGAATGTAGTTATTTTGAACCTTGCATATTTACTTTACCTTTATAGATGGGCGCTATATCAGCTATTTTCCAATTAATAACGAATAGTCCATTGAACATACCACCCCACTTCATGACAATCTCCACTGGCTACATGTTCGCGGTATAATCAAACACAAAATTTCTTCTCTCTGTAACATTTCGTTGACTGCTTCTGGTCCAAAATAGCTCTCTAATCTCACCCATGCGTATACCCCTGCCAGACGCAAGCGCTCATCAACTGACACTCATTCTATGTTTTCAGAGGGTAAAAACTAAGTCCTATGGACAACATCCATTTGCATATCAGAGCCCAGCTACTTAGAATGACCTGTCTGTTGATCTCAGACACAAAGAGACCATGACTACATTCAAGAATGCTCTCAAGAGACATCTTTTCCACCAGCAAAAATAGATTTTAATTGATACAGTTATCATTCATTTTATATTGGAACTGTATTGTAAACTCATTTCATATTTATAGGTTATTTTTGTAAGCTAACTTATTTGCTGCATGTTGTTATTTTGTGTAATAATTCATTTGTTTGTATAGTGTTCGTAAGACCTTTTTACGTGTGTTTTATGTTGTCTGTATGTCAACTGTTCTTATGCCATTTTGTGTTGTTGTAAAGCTATTGGAGGTTTTTAAAAGATAAAGTGTAGTATACGTCGTCTTTATTATCATTATTATTATATGTATTATTATTATTATTATTATTATTATTATTATTATTATTATTATTATTATTATAGGGGCGGTTAATTAATAGGAGTTTCATAGACAGAATAACTGAAATCTCAAGTAATGTGACAAATTTAGAGTGGACATTGGTCGCTGCAAGTTTGCACCTATACAGCAGTTGATTTAATGTAAAACCTCTGGATCTATTATTTGTATTAATGGCAAAGTCATTAGTGGAGTTGCAGGTGATGGGAATCACAACTCATGTTCATTTTCAATGGAAGATACCGTGACACAAAATGATTACTAAATACATTAGTCTTATCGCTTGGACGAAATAGCTTAGGGTATTGATTTATCAGAGATGCTAATGATTCATCAGATAAGCTATTGATTTGTCAGATAGGCTATTGATTTGTCAGATAAGCTATTGATTTGTCAGATAGGCTATTGATCTGTCAAATAGAGTAATTTGATGCTTCTTTAAATAATCGGAGTTCACTTCAAAGATCAGAATAATACCGTAATATCTTCTTTTTTTGCGTACTTCTGATTTTTTTATGATTACGTTGACTCAGTGCTTGTCTAACTTGATTGTTTACCCATCCCTTGTCACTGGATCGTTTACTGACCTTTTTATCTGGCATAAAAAGGACACTATTTGGATTACTTGATTGTGGTACAATAAACATGTCAACCAATATTGCAAAATATACTTATGAGTCATATTTTCAAATATTCTTCCAGTATTTTTTTTCACATTAATTGAGACTTTTATAAAATGGACCAATTCATAATCCTTCGATAACCATGATATTCATGATCAGATCTTATTTTGAAGCAGTTACTGCTTTTACGTAACGAATAATCCACTACCATGACATGTTCGAATTTGACATAAAGAGTAAAATCCACTACCATGACATGTTCGAATTTGACATAAAGAGTAAAATCCACTACCATGTCATGTTCGAATTTGACATAACGAGTAAAATCCACTACCATGTCATGTTCGAATTTGACATAAAGAGTACAATCCACTACTATGACATTTTCGAATTTGACATAAAGAGTACAATCCACTACCATGACATGTTCGAATTTGACATAACGAGTACAATCCACTACTATGACATGTTCGAATTTGACATAAAGAGTACAATCCACTACTATGACATGTTCGAATTTGACATAACGAGTACAATCCACTACCATGACATGTTCGAATTTGACATAAAGAGTACAATCCACTACTATGACATGTTCGAATTTGACATAAAGAGTAAAATCCACTACCATGTCATGTTCGAATTTGACATAACGAGTAAAATCCACTACTATGTCATGTTCGAATGTCACGTAACGAGTAAAATCCAGTACCATGACATGTTTGGATATGATATAACGAGCAAAATCCACTATCATGACATGTTCGAATTTGAAATAAAGAGTAAAATCCACTACTATGTCATGTTCGAATTTGACATAACGAGTAAAATCCACTACCATGACATGTTTGAATTTAACATAACAAGTAAAATCTACTACCATGATTACCATGACATGTCATATAGGTTGTTGAAAGACTAGTATGGAAATGTCATGTATACGGACTGATACATCAAGTCTAGATTCTGATTAATTAAGTCATTAAACTCAAGTTTTTTGTCAAGTTCTATTTAAATTTAAACACAGTGGTGGAGATGCTGAGCAATCAATATGTTTGAGTCTGACTTGTTAAAACTATACAATATATTTCTTAAAATCCTCTTCTTTTCTCTTTTTCAGTAGGATTCTTCTTACGGTGAATCGATAATGTATATTCAAACTGGAAAGCATTCACACACATATGTCTGTGTGTGTATAAAATGATCATTCTGCAGAAATAACACAGCAGTTGAAATGTATTCTAGCCATCAAGAAGTACATCTTCAAGTGCAAAAGAAAGTGCATTGAATCTTCTGAACTGTTCTGCTTACACTTGGCGGGTGAAGGTGGCTACTTTTATCTTTTATGAGAAGTAGTTTATCAAACAATATTTTCAACTTAGGATAGTCGATAGTTCCCACTCATCTTATCATGGCTTGAGCGATACTGAGCCTCTTGTTGAAGTCGCGCAGAAACAACAAGATAAGATGAAAAATTCTTCCTATCAGATTACTTTTAACTGGAAGTCTTTTGCAAATAATAGTATTTATATTTTAATATTGTCCGAAAAAGTAGTAGAGCTTACGGTAGATTGATGATATTGGTTATATTCAAGTTTGAGTATACGTGATACCCATCCATTGTTGCTTTGTGATGATAGTACAATTACAAAAACCACCTAGTCTGATTTACTGCATGAAGTTTGAATCTTTATTAGTATATTTATAAACATGTGTTACCAAATAGGTTTGAATTAGAGAGAATTGCTTATGAAACAATAAACAAAGTTATAATCTATAAATGACCGATTGATTCAACTTTCTATGGAACGTGTTCTGGGTTTGTTCACTTGCTACCAATGGATATATTCAAGGACTATTTTTTTTAGATAGATACAATAAACTCATTTCTAATTATAGAACTACTTGTATCAGGTATATAGATAATGTACCAAAATGTATTGCCCTCGAATGTCGAATATGCATTCAAGACATTAAAAACATATTTGTAAATCGACAGCGATTCGTTCCAGTCCATAAAATGTCTGAAAAGCTTTAACTCTATGTATTTGATCTCACTTCATAAATAATTCAATGATTTGTAACATCGATAACGCTCTCCAGATAATAGGAACAACGCTTATCATTATTGTCAGATACAGTTTTCATTTTAAAGAAAACATTTTGTTGATAACTTTAATAGTTGCAAGAAACTGCGCATTACTGAATGCAAAATATTGTCAGCTTTAAATCATTGCAATGGAAACATAAATGGGTTCCGCGGAACATGTTGTCTCGCTAGTGAACTTAGTTATGAAGAGAATGGTTTCTGCTTCTGGAAACGATACGGAAACTTAGTTTCTCAGCTATCACTACACTAAAAAGCTGAATTTTTAACTCATCCTATTGCAGTAAGAAATTTATTCATATTTTACTCTGATTTTCCTGAAAATTTACAAAGCAGTGAAGAATGTTATTTACAGCAATTTAACATAAACTATCGATCGTTTTCTGTTTAGACGACAGGAGGGCAGCAGAAAACAAAATAAAATATATCCTGATATTGTTCTTAGTTGGACGGCTGTAGTTGTTTCACATATAAAGACAATAAATAATAAAGAACTAGTCAGAGGAGATCATTGACGTGTATAAAATTGAATGGAGTTATGTTGGGTCCTCTCTCCGTATGAATTGCAGAGCTTCTAGCGGTAACCCCCTCATTCAGTTTTTATATTTCTTCATAGATTATCTAAAATATAAAATAACTAAGCAACACTTTATTGTATAAACATTTTGCGTATTGTTTACGTTTTGTTTTCAAACTTCTGACTTAAATATGCATGAGGATTAATGCCCTTCCTCGATTTTCGTTTTACGGCTTCCTTCTTCCCGATTCTTGAAAGCTAGAAATCTCAAACTGATGATAGGCTACACCATTTCTGCAAACTCTCCTCAGGAGATGGGTGTACATCGAGGCAGCCATATTGTCAGTCACCAATTGAACATAAAAAATTATCAACAAATTGAAATGCCTCTTACTATACATCAAATATCATGTATAATATTGAATTCGGATAAGCTTAATTGTAGTTCCGAAATGGTCAGAAGAAAACAGGTTCAAAAATGTACGATATTATAAACTGTTTTTATCTGTACATCGAATTCATGATGACCCCGAACCAAAGCTCTATCTTGACGGTTGTCTTATTTCTGTTGTGGAGGATACCAAATGTTAATGGCTTATTTTCGACCGACCATAAACTAACTTTCTTCCACATATTAGATACGCCAGGGACAAATGTCAAAAAGCCTTGGATTTAATAAGAGTTGTGGTAAACACAGACTTGGGAGCAGATGGAAGAGTTTTATTATGCAAGTCTTGCGTAAGACCTAAATATAACTATAGATTTGTTGTGCATGGATGAGCCTGTAAATCTTACTTCCAAACGCTTGATCCGATAAACAATCAGGATTTTGTCTGGGTCCGTTCAGAACTTAGCCATCAGAAAGCTACTATTCTGAAGCAAACGAAACGTCACTGTATCTCAGAAGATTCAAGCTGGCTCTTCAGTATACTACGAAACTATCTTCAAATCCAGCTAATACCACATATCCGGTTTTGAATTAAAATATGACGGCGAATTAGAGTCTGCTCCCGATGAAATATCTCGACTGTTTCCTAAATATTTTTCTAAACTGCACACGCAGTCTGCATGAATAATTGTAAATCATGTACAAACGGGCGTGTTCTGTACTGATTAACTTATCAATATTTAACAGAATTTAGTTGTCATGAAATAGCCTTCGTTGTAAATGGTGGTATTCAATATGAACATTTATGTTATAGGTTTTTTTTTTTTGTTTTTTTTTTTTTTTTTTTGTATATTTAAAAACATTGGGGGTTCGCAGAATTAATCACCATGCTTTTTAAGGGGGTAATATATCAGAGTTACGTTCCATGCGATTGGCAAGTAAAGTTAATTGGAAATCTAAATATGACCCTGATAATTATAGAGCTATTTCCCTGTTTCCTATATTATACAAACTATTTGAAAAGTGATTATTCAATAGATTGTATAAATGGTGAAATAGCACTTTATATAACTTCCTTAATACAGAACAACAGGGGTTTCATAAGGGACTGAGTTGTACAACAGTATCCTGCAATTTATACGAAGCTAATTTTTCCACTTAAGATCTAGGATCAATAGTGTGTGCTGCTTATTTAGATAGATATTCAAAAGACCCTTGACATGTGAATCACCTGGGACTTTTCTTAAAACTCACAAAACTGGTTATTCTGTAATAAAGGAATCGTACTCAAATATTCATTGTCCTCATGGTTGAATCAAAATCAGAACCATTTCCAACAGAACGGGGAATTCGGCAGGAAGATGTTTCATCATCATTTTTACACCTTGTTTTCATCAATAACCTTTCACAAGAATTACAGGAGGCAAAATTATGGATATTTGTTTGGTCCACTACATCTGGAAATCCAGCCCAAGTAGATGATAAACACACAAATCCATTTGCAAAAAGATACTTGATATATGAAACAGAACTCCCAAAAATGGAACTTCACCTTCAACGTTAGGAAAAACTGTGTGTTAATCAGACCATACAAACAACATTGAATAAGTTTTAGTGGAAAATATATATATGCTATATCTATTGTAAACGAAACCGAACATGATGGAATCCCTGTTAGCTCCAATATGAAATGTTTGACAAAAGTGTACAGAGTTTATACTAAAGGCAGGAAATCGTGTTATTCTCTTGTTGGAATTGGCACAAATGAAGCTAGAGCCAATCTTCTTACTCGCATCCGTTTATATAAAACAGTTGTGATACCGTCAGCCTTTAATGGTTGTGAAGATCGATCGAATAACAGACAAAAATACTTTATAAAATTCAACGTATTTCAGCATAATTGCACCAAACTTCTGAAAGCTTTTCCTCGAACCGAACGGTCAGGAATGAGCGAACATTTGCTGAGGATAAAGAAAATTGTATCGGAAAGTTTCAAAAGGAAACAACTTTTTGGCAAGTTATGCCAGTTAATTACATTCCTTGCAAACGTTCTGATCACTGTTCTAATTAATATCATACAAGTTTGTCAACACAGCATTTATTCTTACACAGATGTAATAATCCATGCATTTATTTGCTGTCAGAGCCTTGTGCGACAAAGAGAACTAATTTTGACACATAAATAATTCTGATATTCGTCTTGGTATGTTCCTCCATAATATATCAGATGAGGAATTTATTAAACATCTCTCGGTAGCAAATTTCCCAACGGTATCGGCTTTGTCGAGCCCGAAATACTAAGAACTTTTCTAATGTCTGCTTCATTGTTCTATGCATTTGTAATGCATTGATTCTTTTCTTGATAATAAAATCGATTTTCAAATGATCAAGATTTAGAAGACGTGATTGTAGTAATCAAAATAGTGGTGACTTTTGCTTGCACGCTATCGAAGACATAGCATATGTAATCTTATTTATTGTTAAAAATGATGGAGTGTACAATAATTACATATTGGGGGTAGCGCAGGAGTATTCTTTACTTTCTAATAGGCTCCTCTCACGTACATCTCAGTTAATTATATATGACTATGACTAACGGATTTCAATTTTTCTTCTTGTTTCTTTATCTGCATCCTTATCTCTGAAAAGAGGAATAAAGACTGATGAGTCATACGTCCCTCAATGTATCCAGACGCCTTGAAAGCGGAAGACAACGTTGGAGCTGCCAGTACTCCGTGGCACCATCCGGTTCTCTGATTAAGCCACAGTTTTTACTCCAGAAATTATATTCATATTCAGGTCTTCGAACTATATTAAAAGCTCTCAAAAATAAACTTCATCTTTTTTTAATTCCCTTTATACACTAAAAGCCTTTCAGAACCTTAAAATTGACAAAGACTTTATATACCAGATTTTGCAGAAATATGATTTGATCATACAGTCTGGAAAAAGTAATCAGTATTCTTGGCTACCTAGTCACTATGGGGTCCATATTGCAATCAACGTTGTCCTGCAGTTTCCCGTTTCCAAATAGAAATTCAATATCCTGAAGATCTTAAAAGGTTGCTTTTCCCCAGCCCTGTTAGATTGCGTGTTTAGCCGAATGGTGGCCATTGCATAACGGGTGGCAGTTGGTTGGAGAGCTCCGTTTGTCGGAAAAACGACTATCAACCACTTGTGGACTTGTTGAAACGACTGTTAGCCAATTGCAAATGCCTGGATGAAACGCCAGCTGCCCACCCCCACCCCCACCCCGTTTTACTTACATTAGTTGCTGCTGTCATGAACTTTTGTGTAAACAACCACTTGACAATATTTTATATTCATTTAAAGCATGTGCGAACTTTTCTTTGGAGATGGCGCTGTTAAATAGTGCATCATCAAGAGTGACAAGGTTCTGAAAATGGTTCAATCGGATCCTATTTTTTACGAAAATACCGCACTGACATCTGTATGGCTTCTGTTTGCAAACTTAAACTGGTGTTAGTTCTTGAGATTTAGAACCTTATAAACTTCATTGCAAGCATATTCATTGTTATAAAGGAACAGACTTTGTTGGTCTTAATTCTATTACAAACCCTTGCCGATTAACTTCTGCGTACATTTTTTTTTCTCATCTTTCCAAATCGGCAGATCTGTTGCGTTTTTTTTTTCCTTTTTAAATAATCAATATTTACATGGAGCGCCAGTGAAAATCTAGGCTGCTAAATCGGCTGAACCTGTCAGAATGTATTTGCGGTTAAAAAACCTATCGTTTGCTGAAAATGCGCTGAGGATAGGTTTCAAGTCAGAAAAATGTTTGTCAAACGGTTGAAATAGCATCAAGACGGCTTACGATGAATTCCCAAAGAGAGTTTTATGATTTATAATGAGCTATTAGCTTGTATTTTACCACTTGGTTAGATACAACCGAAGTGTACGCTTAAACGCTGCAACCCGGATTTATTTTTCATTGTTGGTCGACATCGAATAAAGTAAATTTGAACTCTTCTTTGGTGTCAGCGTCGTGGTGTTTCGCTTTAGATAGGTGATCTACTATTAATTTCAGCTTTGGTTCGGCAAAGACAAGGATTTCAACTTGTTTGTTTACCTTTCATTGAAAGCTTAGAGCTGTGATCTCAAGGTCAATCGAGATGGGTGCAGCAATAATTGTTGACAATATTCCAGTTCCCGCCGCACAGGTGCCCAGCGTCACTTCCGTCAGTGTTTTGTCATCCACAACGTTTACTGCGAGCTTATATTTGTTACTTAGAGCACCGCTGTTCATCCTCTGCCTGGAAGAAGGTTTCAGACTCTCTGATCCTTTTCAGGCGAAAATTTTCTGGGTATTGGAATTGTGGATAGTGAGACTGTAACGTCGCCCTCTCAGAAAGAGGGGTGTTTAATTAGGTTTGGCTGGCGTTATCCAGAGGATGACCTCCCTCGATATTACAGCCCGGCGGGAGTGAAAGAAGAATTAAATTTCAACAGCGAGCTGAGCGAGAATACTGGGAAGAAATGAACAATACGAGCCCCCTTTTGACAAGAAAATAACAAATTTAATCAGAACAAATTAATAACGGTGATTCCAATTCCAGTTAGATTATCTAAGTAGAATGTAACTGGTGTGTCCAATTTGGATGTATTACATCATCATAACGAGCAGTGAAAAGAGCGCAATGTCCACGATCGATTGCATCACCTTCCTGTCTGACCTTATATCAACGTCTCCTAGTTCATCCTTCCTAAGCTTTATGTTCTGCACCTTCATGGACTTCTTGGTCCTTTATTCTGACCTCGTCCTTCTTTCTTTCTTTTCCCCGTACTCCTGTCGTCGGACTGTCTCGTCTTTCTCTCAGAAAGCTGTTCCTTAAAGGACAAATTTACCCCATAATTCTGTATACCCTCTATTTAGGGGTACATACAATTCACTTAAAGTTATTCAGAGTGTGTTGCTATCCACACACCGCGTAAATTCTGACTTAGTACGGTAGGGCATTGACCTCCCTTCCAATGGCAAGTCTTAAATTACCACGTGAACAACTACCAAGTATTACCGTATTATTTTACATATGCTACTACATGTTCGATTACTATTGCATGAAATTCTAAAGAAATGTAACTCATGGCATTCCTTAACTACATGATTATCCAAGCATTACAAAATCATATCTAATTAGGTAATTATCGTTAACTCACGATGATTTGTATTGTCCTAACAACAAAAGAAGTTATTTCACATAACCATACGAAATCCAACACATATGAACATGTGGATCGCATGCAGTTAATTCTACCAATGGACTAATAACTGTAAAATTAAAAGGTAAATTGCATAACAATTTAGCAACAACACTTTCCATGAAAATGAATAAGATAAATTGCCTAACAACTCTAGCATCAACATAGTTCCATGAATTGAATAAACGATACATAATTTGGAACCTAGTCATAGCAATTACATTTGCATAAAACAAACAATCAAATAATAGAATATTACTTGAAAATAAAATTGCGTACCTTATCGCTGTTTTTTCTTTCATGACTTGTGCGTCCTAGCACTAAACATGCCTTTATTTTTACACAACGACCACCTGGTCCCTTTTCTTGTTTCACGAGGAAAGCACTAATGTTTTTATATTTTCAACGGAGTCCAGACTAAGTTTCCTCTTCTAGTAAATTTTCAGACTAAAAAACTAGGGTCGTCACTTTAAAGTCAGATTACTCTAAAGTGTACATCCTAATTTATTCTACCCAATCGTAGGCGGTGGTCCCTAATCTTTCCCAAAGCAATAATTACTTTCATCAGGTTTAGACAGCTCAGAATATGTGTACGACAGTGCGTGACAATTTCCCTTTGAAAATATAAGCGGACATAGGTTCCTACCAAACGGTTAGGGTTGGTAGCTCAAAATGTTCACTTTCAAAGGACCGTGTTAAGATACCTCGGTCAACTTCACTGGGTCGGAATTCTATCCCTTTGAAGTTTACACTGACATGGGGGAGATGAACGAAGAAAGGTCATAGTGACCCTTCACAAAGACTTTCTGGCTTATATGCGATAGAACTTTAATTGCTAAATGCATCGAAATTTTCTGTAATTCTAAATTCGACACTTCACAGCGACATTATGATTCCTTTAAAAGCAGTACTTTGTGAAACCTCAATTCGTCCGTGGATTTGGTTAGTTTGTAAACCACATCTTCAACATATTGATTGGGCTTGCAGGCAAGATGATGGCGATGTCAAACAATCTGATTGGTTCCCTGACATCACCAGATTCCAAAATAGTATTATTATTAATGGCCAGAAGTAACGTACCTTTTAACCTACTCAACGAGTCAGTATTTTCGCTGAACACTACAAACAATGTAATCCTGCAAATATTATACCGATGACACGTTTCAGTTGCAATAGCAATTATGCCCGGGATGCCCCAACGGCAGTACTATTAGCTGTTGCTTCGACAGCGAAAGAGCAATTTAAGTTTGGTTGCTCGCAAGTTGGCTTAGGTTGTTCTGGGTGGTCATAGTGCTGTATGTCTCTCTGTTTTGCATCCTCATTCCACCCCATTCTAAACCGTTATGTGTTAACTTCAAAGTAGGCGAAGTAGGTGCCGATACTTCTTGCACCAGATTGTTCTCCTGACTTTGGTTTTTCTTGTTCTTGTTTTTTTTCTGTTTTTGTTTTTGGGGGAGTTGTTGTTGTTATCGTTGTTGTGTTTTTTTAGGGGGGGTGCTTTGCTTTTGTTTCTTTTGGGGTGTGTGGGTGCGTGTTGTTGGGTGGTGGGGTGGTTTAAGCGAAGAATAATTCTTCCTCACATTCCATCCTCACAAGATCTACCCGAATCCGTAGTTCATGGTCTCACAAAGATTGTTGCACATCAGCTCGAACAAGTCTTTCTCGAACTCTGAGTTCGCCATCATTCATATGTCTGTATACCACTAAAATTGTATTAAACCCGATCTATTCCCGGGTTAACTCTTGTGACGCTCTTCCCAAGTTTCCTGTATAGGTGGAGGTTTTGATAAAGAGTCACATGGTGTTCATTTTTGCTTAGGCTGGGAACTGTCTTCGTTTTTTCAGTGAACTTACCCCTACCTCAAGCCCAGGTTTCTATATTAAACTATGCTGATTGTCGCTTAGCCAATCCTCTGCAATTTTCGTGGCTTAAGGAGCTGCAGAATTATGTCCGGCTGCAGAAGTACGTCGGTCTTGATGAAGAAGTCGTTCTAGCTTTCCAAGTTCTGGCAGCCAAATGTCTTCCAAATGCTCTGTATAAGTTCATGGTCCTTTTCGAGTATACTGTCACGGCTGAGTTGGCTATAAAGGCCACTATCGGTACTGCTCTTATATTCGTATGGGTAAACACTATTGCACGTAAGGAGGTTAATGCCAGACGTCGTGTGCAGTGCTGTGTCGTGGAATGCATATTTAAACAGGTTAGCTACCGGCTTTTCCATGCTGCTTTTAATAAACTGGAGACTGTCAATATATTGTTGCTGAGATAGTGAAAAGATGATGTCGTTTGGAATGGCACTTATTTTTCCATATAAGACTGTTCCAGTAGCCCCCACGATAGGGTGACAGTGGTAGCTGCATAAATTAAGAAAAACAACTGGTACCTTTATTTTTTCCTAGTAGATGTGCAGATTTAATTACATTCGTTGTGAGCGGCGCTGTGGTACTTGCCGGTATTATAACAGTGATCTCGCACACAATCGTTATCCAATTTCTTGCCACATATATGAGTCTGTGGCTTTCTGGAAATCCTTGCAGTCGTCTCAATCCAATAAAAGCTCAGCCACGTAACTAAGTTCCTCCGGGATATTCCATCTCGCACTCGGGGCTCTGGATGAAAGTTTCATCAGCATCCTTGCCAGTGTATAACACTTTCAAACGTCATTGGTGCCAACAACTACGTAGTAGTAGCTACAGGGAACCTGGTCAGCGATTTGTTGTGTTTCAGTTTGGATTGTCCGCAGAGCCTTCCACTGGCACTTTTAGTCTTCGAAATGTACATAAATAATGTACCGGACGCGCATCTGGTGGTGGTGGCTCTAGAAGGCTAGAATGTTCTTGCCTAGCTCCGGTAAAGACAAACGTTGGGCTTTTCCACTATGCCGTGGCAGTCTTTCATGTGGACTTCCAATAGGTCGATCCAGCAGCACCGGCGACAGACATGCTTCTGCTCATGACGTTGTGATGCCGCGCCAGGCCACTTTATCCAGACATATTTGCTCTTTTTGCCTTCGACAATTAGTAAGAGATCTATCGAATGACATGCATGTAGTTTCTCGCAACTCGCTAATGCTCAGAGGACAAAGGACTTTTCTTCAACTAAAGACACGAACTGTAATAGTTTCTTTGCGGCACTCAGACGTCTTATACTCAGTATCTAAAAAAAATTCAATGCCTATAAAGTCAAACTTGTCCAAATGCTGGCAGCTCTTTCCTGGCTGACCAACATCGTCTGCTGTCTTTCAAAATAATGTTTGTCCTTCCTCTTAAAATTAATAACTGACAGTGATGGCATGTACATTGGTGTTGGAATGTAGTTACCCCTGCAAAACATTCGGTACCGTGACAGTTGTAGTATAAGCATTTGCATCGGTCCAATGCCCACCCTGGCCCCTCTAACATGTAGTCTCCAATGCTGCTTAGTATGTGACCATTAGCGTCATCGATCTGCCTATTTATCTCGTCAGTACGCAGTATGACAATGGTCTCATTCAGGATATAGGCCGCTTCTTTAATAATGTCTAATGCATAATGCATAAAGCGACCTCAATTTCAGTTTGGGTAATATGTCCTCGGCAATGTGAATGTGTATCTTTGCATGTAGCTTTTTAACCAGCTAAATCTAACTGAAATTGTATAGTGTTGTTAAAATCCAAAATAATCTTATTATACGACAAAAATTAACCAGCTATCTAACTGAAATATTGTAATGGTTTTAAACTAGGCAATGACCTTTCTTACAGTAAATTAACCAGCTATCTCTAATTAAAAATGTTTAGTGGTCTAGAACTTGGCACTAATTTCGTCAAACTGTCCCTGTACCTTATTTTCCATTGGTTTTACCTTTTTTGACATTGTAATGTCACGACAGTGAGGACAAATCCCATGATCATCCCCAAAACCAAAACCGCACTTCCAGCATAATATTATTTTGCACCCTCGCTTGCCTGTGTGGCACGAATGGTACAGTATACATTTATACACTTTTGTTCAGCACAGAGTGGTGCTCCCTAGTTTCACTCAGACGGCTTATTTTCAGCAAGATTTGGCATACCTCAAAGGTATGCAGTCTGTCAAATAAGTAGCATATCTGATTAACTGTGTATTAACATTCATTAAAATGGAGTAAAACACACATACAGACTGGTCACATAAACTATGGGAACGCCATTTTTCTAGTATTCTAAACCTCAACATTAGTGTCCCTACCACCGTCTGTCGCGGCAAATGAGGAGAGGTATACACTATTTAGAAAGCTTCTGGAGGACAATCTCCGTGGTGTCTTGAGTCAAGAACCTGGGGACGCTCTCAGTATAAACCTGCAGTTGTACGTACACAGTATGGTGCTCTTCGTCCAGCACACGCTGAACCAGAATCGATAAGGAATGACGAGCTATACCAGGCAAACATAACGTTGGGAACTTTGCCTCACGCTTGACGATCTGTCGATCTCGTCTCCGGAGCCACCAACCTCCCATTTGTCTTTATCATGTCATTGCTTTCCTCGTCGATCACCTCTTAAGGTATCTCATCAAACAAAAGTCGTCCAAATTGCCGGCAAGGTCTTCGAAACCTCGTTCTGTCGGGGCCCCCAACGAGTTCCCAACTCAGGTTACCGGGTAAAATAACCCTTTTACATCTAATATCTTAGTTCGAATTATATATAATTCAGCATGTTCTTCATACACGGCAAAATATGTTGAATTAAACTTCCACAAATAAAATTCAGAACATTCGACCCATTATTGGAGAGTGGACTCTATCTTAACTAACAAATCGCAGAGATGAGATGGTATTTTACCTGGCTCATGCATACATCTTGAATGGTGATCCTGGACCAGAATGTATACCATGCCAGTGTCCGCTGACAGTGTCATACATTCTTGTCGAGTGTGTCATACATTCTTGTCGAGTGTGTCGTACATTCTTGTCGAGTGTGTCGTACATTCTTGTCGAGTGTGTCGAATTCTATCTTGTGACACAGACGTATTTTGATGAAGAAAGTGTATAAACTGTAAAAAGATAATATTGGACGTTTTGAGGTAATGACGTATGTTTGATAAATTTTGGCTAATTGCACTGGTCAACAGTGAAATCATTACTGACTTGAAAAGGCCCTAATCTGTAGTATTTTGGTGTGCCGAACACGAATATAACCGTGAAAAATTTGTATTGGCTCTCGTTTTGAAGATATTCATATACCTCATTTTCTATGTTTCACTGTGTAAATTTCTCCAGTAGGACTGCAGCAACATCCGGAATAATGATGTAACATTGCATAATACCATCATGCTCACATCATCCACAGTTGATTGCATCATTTTCTGATGCAATGCAATACTAATGCCATGCGGCTGCTGAAGTAAGTTAACATCAGCAGTGTACTATACATGTGTAGGCCTATTATACTAATGCCAGGCGGCTGCTGAAGCTGACGTAAGCAGTGTACTATATAAAGCCCAATCAGATAGGTTCAGCATTTAAAATATTTTAGACGTTGTGCGAGACAGTTCAAGCTACTGTTACATAAAACTTATTATTTTATCCATTTACGTACAATAAAGAACAGTAATGCCTCGAAAGTGTGTTAATACCGCGGACAATTTTTGCTATATTTGTGGGGAAGTGACATTTGCCAACCAGAAGAAAAGTATCAATTCTCAAGTGAAGAAGGCATATCATCTTTACTTCGGATGCAAGGTTGGTGACCAAGACAAGCCTTGGGCTCCGCATATATGCTGTGCTACATGTACAACACAGCTTTCACAGTGGTTGAATTGCAAAAGGTCATCAATGCCGTTTGCAGTCCCAATGGTGTGGAGAGAGCCAAGCAACCACCTAAATGACTGTTACTTCTGCTTGGTTCCTCCTCTACCCAAACATTCTGTCTGCATTGAGACCAGTTCCACATGGTGAGGGACTTCCTATTCCAGAACCTCCAGCAGAATATTCTCTTGATTCATCTGACGAAGACAAAGGTGAGTCGACCTGTTCTTCTCCTGGTCCATCAGCATGCAGTGATCCAGATTTTCACTGTGGTGCATCATCAACCCCACACAGAATAACACAGGAAGAACTAAATGACCTGATTCGTGATTTGGACTTATCAAAGAACAAGGCAGAATTGCTAGGATCAAGACTCCAACAATGGAATCTTCTAGAAGAAGATGTCACAATTACTGCATATCGAAAGCGCCACCAGCATTTGGAGCCTTTCTTCAGAAAGGAAAGTAATCTGATATTCTGTTCCGATATTGAGGGCCTCATGAATGCTTTAAAAATCACTCATGACCCACAAGAATGGAGACTATTTGTGGACTCTTCGAAACTGAGTCTCAAGGCTGTGCTTTTGCACAATGGAAACATTCTTCCATCTATTCCAGTAGCGTATGCTGTCCACATGAAAGAGACATACGATAACTTAAGGCAGCTACTGAATTCCATTGAGTATAACAAGTACAGCTGGCACCTCTGTGGTGATTTGAAGGTAGTTGCCCTTTTAATGGGACTGCAGCAAGGATATACAAAATACATGTGTTTCTTATGCGAGTGGGATAGCCGAGCAAGGGAAATGCACTACATGAGGAAGGAATGGACTCACAGGCAGAATGTAGCCATTGGAGAGAAGAATATCCAACACCCAGCTCTGGTTGAGGCTCAGAAAATCTTGCTACCACCCCTTCACATCAAACTAGGTTTGATGAAGAACTTCGTGAAAGCCATTGACCGGACTTTGCCAGCATTCCGATACCTGCATGAAAAATTCCCTCGACTCAGCGAAGCAAAGATTAAAGAGGGAGTTTTTGTGGGTCCTCAGATTCGAGAGCTTTTCAAAGATGACCGGTTCAACAACTTGCTGGAAGGTGACGCGAAACAAGCATGGAATGCTTTTCGCCTAGTTTCTACAAACTTCCTCGGAAATGTTAGGGCAGAAAACTATAAGGAACTAGTAGAAGACATGTTGATGAAGTATAAGAAACTTGGCTGCAATATGTCTCTAAAGATTCACTTCCTTCATTCCCATTTGGATTTCTTTCCTAGCAACTGTGGTATTGTTAGTGATGAACACGGCGAACGTTTTCATCAAGATATCGCAACAATGGAACAAAGATACCAGGGAAAATGGTCCACTACAATGCTGGCTGACTACTGCTGGACACTCCTCAGAGATGCTCCCGAACAGCTGTACAAGAGACAGGCGAAGAAATCTAAGATGTAGTCAATGACTTGATTTTTTATAGGTAGGCTATTACAGTTGACCTTTTACTATTGGAATGCATTTCGTTATGTAAACATTAATTTCTTGCAGATTACAAAAAAACTAGAGCCAATTTTGCAATTTGACTGTCATATTCGTGTTCAGCACATAAAAATTGATAAGAATTGACTAATTTTATTTCAGTAACATGACTTTTGTAAAAATTTGTTGTCCAGTGTTGTTTTAAGGACTTTACATGTGTTACCTTTATCATTTCATTTATATCGATGTTTCATTCTGTCTTGTTGTACTTCATATTTACATTTATTTGGAAGGGTTTAATTTCCTAACGATTTTCGTCATTCTTAATTTTTACATTCTTCTAATTTTACCTTTAAGTTGGTTTAGTAATCACTATAGGGCTGAGATGCTATATAAAACTACTAAGCACTTAATTCTTCTCCCTGACGTTATGAGTCTCAAATGCATCATTCCAAATTTCCGAAAGAAACAAAAGTTTCCTCAAATCATGTCATTTCATTAAGATAATCCACCTCTCTTTAAACTTCTGATACAATTAATCTCCACGCACATGTATTAAAACGGACACTCTTCATGTCTTCTCTCGCTCATAGACTCCTATTTATATGATGTGCAGATTTTCATCACTCTACTCAGTGGTAAAAGCCTACGTAGACATACAAATATGTACGCAGTGAGTTCACATGTCAGCTAATGTATATGTTTCTGTCCTACTTTAGTGAAATGAAATAGTAATACCGTAAGATACATATATCGAAGAATGAGAAATAATGACAAATCTTCTGGTAGTTTTTTTAGTTTAGGAAAAACAAACAAATACCGCAAGATTTCTCATTATTTCTCATTCTTCGATATATGTATGTTTTGTGCGTTTCGAGGTGGAGGGGGACGTATCCTGTGAATGTGTGTCTTTTAGGGCTTTCGAGATTTCACTGTATCGGTGGGTTTTTGGAATTATTTAGATACTGTCAGTTAATATCGTTTAATTAATGTATTGTTTTAATGCTGAAGAAATATTCAAACTTAGTGAACCGTTTAATGGGGGAGGGGATGGGGATATATGTTGTTTTGTGTGGGTTTTGCTGATGATGATACGTTTGTTATTTGTTTCCTTTTTCTTGATAGTACAAGATATACACGTGACTTGACTTCTAGAGAGTGAGGAAAACCTAAGACCTTGCTCGAGTGTTCGCAGTCCACATCAACAGTCAACTTCAACATATAGTGCCCGCCTCTAGCCAAAACTGATGGATTGGTTTGACATTCAGGCACCAAGTTGTGTTATAAGTGATCTGTTCACACGTCTCTCTGTCATGTATCGTCATTTAAACAACCACAAGAATTCTATTTGTCATTGTTCAAGCTTGGATGAGGAGACCAAAACAACAAAGAGTTACACATCTTTAAGTGGTCATCATTTATCCAGTATTTCAACTGGCGGAACAATTTGACCTGTAAACATCTAATCCAAGATTCTGAATCAGCGATGTTTATTCTTGTTTCATTTTAATGAGTTCTTTCAATCAGCAATATCGTGCGCATTCCACGTGTCAGTATTGCGATATTTGGAAAACTTTGCTAATTGTCACGATCACCTCTTACTTTTCTTTTCTAAACTATCAAATTAATCATGACGGACGTGTTGTGTTGTAAAGTAATGCTATATGTTTCTGGATTTCAAATATATCTTGATGTACGCGATCACGATCTTCTGAGCAAAAAAGGTGTGTGTGTGTGTGTGTGTGTGTGTGTGTGTGTGTGTGTGTGTGTTGGATTTTTAACGTAGCTTTAACAAAATTTCAGTCATACTGATACGATGTGTGACAGTTTGTAGTAATTTCTAGCACTGGGGGCATCATACCACAGACAAGTAGCATCATGTCCCAACCTGTCACATTATACTGACACCAGGCCGACCATTCCTAACACAACCTCTTAATGCTGAGCGCCAAGCGAGGCAGCTGCTAGTTCAATGTTTATTAGTGTTTGGTATGACTCGGCCGGAGGGTTCAAACCCTCCAACTACCTCATTCGAGGAGGACGCTTTAGCCACTAGGCCACCGGAGCGGTCAAACGTTGTACACAAACTTAAATTTGAGAAATGTTGATCTTATTAAACTTCACTCGCAGTGAAAATTTAAATAAGTATGCTGGGGTTATCTGTTTACGTGCATATGTAAACTCATTCAAGATTTCATTAATATTAAGCACGTGTATGTACAGTAGGTTTCAACGGCATATCAGCACAATAATGGTTATATGGTGCCGATTAAAAGTACATTTCTGTAAGTTGAAATATCTAAACGTTTACAGAAAATTAAAGTAACGATAGTGTGTGTGTGTGTGTGTGTGTGTGTGTGTGTGTGTGTGTGTGTGTGTTGGAGGAGGGGTCGGAACAAATAGAACGTTTCCACGAATAAGTTTTCGTTAAAGTTAGAAGGTTAAAATTATGCAATGGAAACGCTTAAAATGCAAGAGCTAAAAGGGACTTCGCCTTCGGGGTCTCCACTTGGGGTTCCGTTCCAAACACCCAATGCATACTTGTTTACTCTCTCATCTAAACATTATTCCTGGATCTGCTCCTGTTCTGGCAAGTGTACAGAAATTGCCAATTTATATAATAATCGCAATCAGGATATGAAATCTTTTTCTTTTCTGCTTTTCTTTCCTTTCATTACCAGTAATATCAGTGCGACTATTAGGAGGCCCTACGAATATTTTCCAGTTTGGCGACTCGAGTTCAGTTTTGTTCTCAAGGGGTTTTGTGACTATGGGATCTCGTTGCTTTGCTTAAATTTGTTTAGCCAGTATATTATATTGACCTGGGCTTGTAACATTTCGCAGTAATAACTTGCTTATTTGTTTTGTCTTTATCACAGTTGACAAATTTCACTTTTTCCCGCCGTTTCACCAAACAGACGCTCATTAGAAGCTTAGTTTCCAATTGTTGGGACTATCACATATAAATAGCATCTTAATTGTAAATCTACAATATTCTGAAGATTTTGGTCATCAACATCTAATCTAAAGAAAATTGTGTGACAGATGAAATATTTCATAACAATAAAGGACTACTTCAGGAACATATGGCGATAAAAAAAGTATTTACCGTGCAAACAGAAAAATAGAAGTCATAGCTTGATAAAATATTTGTAATAATGTGTACTTCATGAACCAAAAGTTAAACATTAGTTTTGTGTATAGTTGGTGCTCTGACAACCTGTCAAATAATAGAGAAATTCAGACAGTCCCTGTCTGTTTGTTATGAAATGTCAACAAGTTAGAATAGATTTTGTACCGAAATCACCATAACGAATATTTCAATCATCAAGTGATAAAAATGGCAGCATGCCCCTACAACATATGTCATTTCGTGTGTCGGTGCTGTATTCTAATTAACAGCTGTCAAGATGACGGAAAAAAATAATTACATCTTATTTTATCACATTATTACACCGATAGGTAGTAATAGTAAAATGAATAATATTAATGGCACCTTCTACCCTTATTTATAAGTAACATGATAGAAAATTAAACAGGACCTAGGAAACAAGGTCCAATAGATAAATTTTAATTAGTTCTGATGATCCGTACCCTCGAACGTCAAATATGCCTCCATAAAAGCAATACCTTGAGAATGAAAATTGTGTTAGGAGTTGATAAGTTAATTTTTGCTTAGGCATAGAAATGTAGCTTTTCCTTGCAAAGCTTTGAAGTCATGCAGCCCATTACTGTTCAATATCGATAGAAATACTGGGAATTTTGTCCCATTACTGTTCATTATCCGATAATTATTATATACTCATTTTTTTTTCTTTCTTCGTTAACTTTATTGTCAGAATCGTTCAGCCATTTTGCGATACCTAAATACTGCTCAACACGTGCATCTAAAAATAGTATAGTGTATTAGGAACTACGTAAACAAAACATGTACACTCATGTAGTAGACGAATTAGGTTTTAGTTCATTAAATTTGTTTGTGAATGAACTAAAGAAGCTGTTTCGTCTATTTGAATGTATAGATGATAAAGTGTACAGTGTGGACTGGTTTACTGAGTCTCAAATTAAACATTCAAACACGCAAACGAATGAACGTGATAATCGCGATGCTCACAACTAACGTGAGAGACGCAGTATTGAAAATACCATTCTCATCATTAAACAGTTATTTAGTAGAAATATTCGTAACTTTAAGTAACTGGAATGGTTCAGACTATGGCCAGTATTCTCTGGGGTCTGTAAAAATATCTTAGATAAAGGATCTCAAATGGGTGCCAATTTAATATTGAATTTGTGAAACGAGTTGAATAATGTCCAGCTTTTGTGAGCCTTAGTTTTATTTCAGTAAAAATTATTTAGCTAGGAAGAAGAACGAATAATTTTGTTCATTCTGACAGACGCTGTACCTTTCATTTGTTGTGCGTAAAAAATAGTCCCAAACAAAGTTGAAATAGTAAAAGTATATTATACATTTTTGATAACTATAAATCAAAGAATAAGCGTCCATCCAAATAAACAGAACATTTTACAAAGACAAAGCATTTGTCAGCACAAAATATCCAATGTGTGTGATGTCACATTGTTTAATACGATGCACAGTATCGTTTTTTTTTAGTTTTCCTATACAACACAGTGACATTGTTTACGTTGAAATTCTACATCACAACTAAACATTACATTGTTGTGATATTTTTGTGAAAAGATGATTACTGGATGCAGAAATACACATATTTACTGTAATGTATTTGTGACCGGATATTTGTCGTATTTGATTCGGAATATTAGACTGTACAGAAGACGTAAACACATCTCTTTTTGAGTCGGACTTGCATCACATATTTACCGCGTAAATATGATGTGGTTGGATACAGCTCTGTTAGTTGGGGAGACTGGTTTATGTCTACATTCTTCTGTAAACAAAGGTGAGTTTATTTACTTCAGTAAGTTCACATTTAAACCAAGCTTTTATATAGGGTGGATTCTATGCAACAGATATGCAGCCCATCTATCCCCACCGCCACCATCGTTATCATCTAAGCAATACCGGTAATTTTACTTGTTATTATTCTTGTCTTGGGGGATTTGCCATTTTTCATGTTATGATATGTTATACATGACATAACAAACTCCTGTGGGGTTAAACTGGCAATAGTGAAACAGACGATATCGTTTTTTTCCCAATTCCATATCGCGAGTCGAACAAAAATAATGGCGGCCAAAAACGTTAAATGAAAAGAACAAAAAAGTCCTGAAGGTTGGGTTGAACATTTTTCCCAGGATCGCAGCCATTCAGTAAAGAGAATACGGCACAATAATTTCATGGACTTATTTGGACCAATCAGAATCACATGAAGTGATATGTTCACATGTATAATTCAAAAATATGAAACTGCATACACTGTAGGCAAGGTGTACTGACTATGTGATTTTAAAAAAAAGCATATTGAAGACAAGGGCTACCGCATATTTATCACAGACGTACCGTTTTATAAGTCCATGTACTAAATTTGAGACAATAAAATACACATTGAAGTTTGTGATGTATTGTTTCGGATTTACGCTAGGTATAGAGGCTATACATGTCTTACATAGCTAGTGTCCCTACAAAGAGAATGCAAGTGACCAGGACTAAACATGCCTATTTTTGCTGGTAATAAGAACGGTAAAAAATATACTTACATTTTTGCATCTTGAATTTCCTCAAAATGTTCTTTCTTACTTAGTTGTGCAAATCCGAATTACCTGAGCTGTATCATGGGTTCTAAAACTTGATTATACACCGTGAAATCGTACTGTAATTTTGACTACATTTCCAGCTTCAATAACATTCACCTTACTGATCTCAAAATTAAATGAACGTGATATTCCATAGCGTCTTTTGATAATTACAACTGAAAGAGTTCATATTTTCCCCCACATTATGATTCCAAACATTCAATGACAGGACAGAAACACACATGCAGCTGAGAAAAGGCGCGTCCCTCCCTGTTCGAATCACATGTACTTCGTGTGGAATTGACACAATTAAATAAATCCGGTCCATAACCAGCAGAATTGAGTTGAATCGACAGCCCAAAAACTCCATCCATTCCAGAGCAACTGGAAAAGTTTTTGAAATGCGCATTCATTCACAATATGACTCTAAATTTCAATTTTATGTAGACCAAAATGATAATTCTTTTGAAACATGTCCGGCGTGCGATGAAATGTAAAGTTCGCTGGGTGGTGCTATGTCCGCATTACTATTGTTATTATGTATTGATGAATCTACAGTTGTACATTTATTTTGAAATGCAACATAAATTCAATTACTTTCTTCCTTGTAGTATATTTTTTTTTATAATTAAAACTTAAGTCGAATAAGAAAATGAGTATATTATAAAAAGGTTCTGAATTTGTATGGGAAAATATGAGCTCGTTTTCTCGGATTAATACTTCAGTCCCAAAGGTCGTGCAGTATTAATCCAAGAGAACTCGTTCATATTTTCCCATAAAAATGCAGTAATCTATAAGAACAATTTTTTATATCAAAACGCCTGTATATGATATAATAAGTAGTACATAATGAGAAAGCAATGCTTGATCTTGCGAATAATTTACGGCGACAAAGAGAACAAACTTAGAATGCAATTATATACATTCATAAGCATTGGTTTATATGAATCTATATTCTTTATTGGATGTATAATCTATTTCCGATGGAGCACAATACTCTGACAAGATCCATGATGCAGAATGAACTTTCAAAAATTTACCATGACAGCAACATTGAGACACTTACAACAATAATCTTACAAGGAATGTTTCTGGCTCATCTTTTCACAGCGGTAACTTTAATTTTGTCATATACATTTTCATAATATCATTATTTGGCTGTGTTCCATGGCACCATAATAATCCATTCACTTTGACAAATTTACTTTCGTTCACAGCTGAATCAAAACCATCCCGTATACGCGTACTTCCATGACAGTAACAACTGTGATATTCCTATAATGTAACAGTACGATTAGTATGCTTGTTAAGTACAGAATTAAACGGTTATTGACTGAGTACACAAAAACATTAGGCCCTTGTTCATGTAGTACAGAATCCACTCGCAGTTCGAGCGTACTGAGCCACACAACCGCTGGCTAATATTTTTTCAATGCTCAGTTAATAACCGATACTTTGGAATGAATAATCTCCATATTGACCGGCCGGAAGCGGAAGTTAGTTCAGTAATTTTCCTGTTTTTTGCAACATTATACAAACCTAATACTTATTTTATTGCAAGATTTTATTGTAAAACATTGTGGTAAATTTGTTTCGGCTTAATTAAAAATGCCATTACAGTAAATATTACGTCATCGAAGTCACAAATTGATTTTTTAAGTGGTATTCTCTCTCTTCTGAAACATCTGAAACTATAAAGGTGATTTCTACAACTTTTTTCAGAAATTTCTGCTCTTGTCTTATACTTATTTTTTCAAGGTATTCAGAAAAATACTAAAATTATATACTTTCTTGCTAAAATTATTATTCTTGATTATACTTCAGTCTGCAAACGTAACGGTAAAGAATACATACATACATACATACATACATACATACATACACATATATATATATATATATATATATATATATATATATATATATATATATATATATATATATATATATATATATATATATATATATATATATATATATATATATATATATATATATATATATATAAAGCTTTGGGTCATCAGATCCAGCACTACTTTTGCTATTTATTATCTTATTTCGTCAAATTTCAATGCAAAAATGACATCAATGGCAACTCAAAACGAGGCTACTTCGAGGTCAAACGGTTTTGTACTGACAGTGGCTTTATGGAACGCTCCAGTGACCTGAATGATTAGAGCATCCGCCTCGGAGGTCGCTGGTTTGAGCGAACCCCAGCCGCTTGATGTCAAAGACATAAAAATAGTACAAGCAGCTGCATTAAGAGGTTAGTATTAAGACTGGTAAGCCTGGTGTCAAGATAATTTGACTGGGTGATGCTACATGTCTGCAGCATGATGCCGAAGTGCTGCCCCACTGCATATATCGTAGCAATGTAACTGAAAAATTGTCAAAGCTGCGTTAAAAATCCAAATCACACAAACTTACACACAGGTAGTGGCTTTGTTTTACCAGTCTCGTCTGCTCAGCAGTTTGATATCACGATTTACTGCATATCACATAACGTCAAGTAGTCCACTGAAAAGTCAGATAACACAGTTTACGTGATTTGGCTCACTTGCTTTCTTTTAGTTAGAAATTTACTTTTAGAGAATCAGGATTAAGGCTAGCCATAAAGCGAGGCAAATGGCCTTCATTCCTAAGGTTTTTCATTTGAGTTTAATAAAAGTTTTGATTAATAAATTTTTGTTTTAAATCTCTTCGTCAGCTTTTAAAATAATGTATCTTCTTCGGCGGTGATTTTGAGAAACACTGTTTTTCTTTGCTTAGCTTTGCTTGTTTGATTGTTGTTTTGTTTGGTTTTTTGGGTTTATTTTTTTGGAGGGCGGGGACTTGTTTGGAGAGGGTTTGGTCCGTCGATGCATGATGTAACAGTAACTAAATTTAGTTTGGGAATACAACTGAATCAAGCTTTTGTATAAATAACTGAATAAAATTGCTTCCATTCTATGTAGAGACTACCAACTGAATAGACCTAGATTAACAGAAAACGTACCTGCATTTAAATGAAATGTTTATTATTTTGTATCAAAATGGCAAGACAGTGAAACATTGAGCCTTTAGTCTGCCATGCAATAACAGTAACTGAATAAACCATTTCAGACACTGCATATCACTTCTGTGAAGCTTGATTTTTTAAAATTCTGCCGATGTAATTTGCTAAGGAAACCTCGGATTATTCTTTCATATTCCAAAGCTTTCACTGGGTACAATATGTTATTCTTAACACAATGGACTAGAAGCAGGTCCGACAAAAAATACAACTTTAGCGTGTTGAGATAGATGTTTGATCTTTAGCGAAAGATAATGATATGTCATTTATGTTAAAGTTCTATCCTATTTGCCAGTCTATACGTCGCTTCGGAGTGATTCCACTGCAGACCATTGTTGTATCAGAATGCTTTATATTGCTTGTTTTGCATATTTTGCTGAGACGCACAAAAATGCACGCATAGAGACAAACACTCACACACAGATAAATGTATAATTTGTATTGCAGTTCCAAAGTATGTGTTACAATAGTTCAATGATAAACTTTTTGTTATCAAATAATTACCTTAACCTGGTCATTGTAAATTGAATCTATGCAATGGGAAATACCCAGAATCCATCGCGCGGAATGGGACACGAGTGTACAGATAAGTAAGTCATTGAATGCTCGGAGAGTTAGGAAGGGGTGGGGTGGTCTGAAAGAATTTTTTATAAATTGAGCTCTTGAGCTTTACATACCTGTGGAGATGCAAATTAGATTGAGCCATAGCCACGAAAATAGTACATTTGGGGACGTCCATTAATTATGTCAACAATTTTTAGGCAGATTCTTACCCCCCCCCCTTGTCAACAACTGTCAAACTTTCAGTGACCCCCCCATAAAATTATGTCAAAATTTCCCCCCCCAAAAAAAAACTAACAATATTTACCCCCCTCCCCCATTTTGTTGACATAATTAATGGACGACCCCTTAGGAGACAGTGCGGAATTAAACCCTGTGGAGGCCCTGAGGCAGTCGAAATCTTGGGGCCCCCCTCGCAAATTATCTCCTAATACGTTTTATCAATATTAATTTGATCCGTTGTCGCGGGGCCCCTAGGCTGGTGCCGACTCCGCCTATTTGGTAATCCGGCATTGCTTGGAGACATGGTGCTGCCAATGCAAACAAAGCCATAAAAACGAACAGTCTTCTGTAGACATAGCGATGACAATGAGATCAAGCCAGAGCAAGAAAAATAGACGTTTGTAGGCATATATTTACGTATTATCCGTATGTTCACTAAGGTGTTGGTCACTGTGACGGAGATTTCATCTTGTATTACTACACGTCTTGTTTTCTTAAACTCTTTCTTCCAAAAACAAAGTGTAAGTCATACCTTAAACTGTATGATTCAATCCCGTTTGAAAGTTTAAACTGTATTTCTTACGCTACTGAATAATGCGTTCTGAACACTTTTAAGTCACGCTCCTGGTGGTTGGATATTGCCGTAATGTGGTCAGTGAAATGGAGAAAATCGGAAGTACGAGTGAAAAAACATATCATTTATTTGCTATGTTAAATTATTTCACATCAAATCATACTTTTGAGAACCCTCTGTAACCAGTACACTTTGTCTACGTGCAATAAAAGTCGTACGTAGAGAGGTTGAAAATTATATCGTTCTCGGTAGGCACTCTGTATTGACCTCGTTTTTATATCTATATTTAATCTAATTCTTCAAGTGACAGCCGAAGGTACTAGTATGGATCTCATTTCGTTGATAGCTTATATTACTACGGACCAGAAGAACCAACTCTGTGGCACATTATTTGTTGTTGGAATTGTCACATATCTAGGAAAAACAGCATGTTTGCCATAACATCCCTCTAATATGTTGGATGGGAGGACGAGAATGGAATTGCTACGATAATCCCTCTCGGCTTCATTTCCATAAATTATGTACCAAAATTAAATGCGTTTATTATCATATAGTCAGATATAGAAGGTATAACCAGGTAAGGTAGATGAAACCCTGCAGGTGATAAGACATAAGTAAAATGGTCACAACTGATACCTATAGTGTCCCCATGATGGTATACACAATTGGCCATTCCAATAAATTGTATCCTTTATTCATTGCATTTGGTGACGCGCATCGTTTCATATGACTTTTTATATTTCCTGGCGTGAACATATTTTCTTTCATCGACTGCCATACCTTAATTTGCAAATTTGTGGTCTCTAGTCAAAACGCCATGTTATTTCGCGTTTGTTATGCATAAGCTTTTTTCATTCGTCATGCCAAACCATTTTTATAGGAGGGTATGTGTCGCTTGGATTTTTAACGTAGCTTTAACACTTTTTCAGTCATATCGCTACAATGTCTGCAGTGTGGCAGTTCATAGTGATGTCCAGCACTGGGGCATCATGCCGCAGACATGAAGCATGACGTCCCATCTAGTCTCATTATCCTGACACCCGGCCGACCAGTCATAACACTAACCTCTTAATGCTGAGGGCCAAGCGTTAGTACCAGACCGACCAGTCCTAACTCTAACCTCTTATTGCTGAGCGTCAAGTGTTGGTACCATGTTTGTAAGTCTTTGGTATGACTCGGCCGGGGATCGAACCCACGACCTCCCGCATCCGAGGCGGACGCTCTAACCACTAGGTCACCGGAGCGGTTCTTTTATAGAAGGAGGAATCTCACCAATAACTGAGATCAACAAACACGACCCAGTATAGTCTCGGGTTAATAAGATGTTTCACGGGGAATATGATGTTGTAATTAAAAAGCATCGCCCTCTACAAAATGTCAATTCAGATGGATTATTGGAATGAACACACCGGCCGAGATTTTGACATAAATAATGGATCAGCTAAAATATAAACTCTCTAAAAACCACAAGCTCTCAGCTTAGAATGCTTCCTCTTGTCCTATGTTTTAATTAAAATTTACCTTTGAAACCCGAAACATCTTAAAACTAGTTTTAATGATGTTGTCCTTTGGGGGTGTTGTTCTTTTGTTGTTGATGCTGATTTTTAGTTTGTTTTGTTGTTTGATTGTTTTTTATATTTATTTATTTTTTGTTATTTTATTTTATTTTTTTATTTTTGGGGGTGTATATTTTACTGTATGCGTATTTTGAAGACTTTTCATATATAAAAAAAAAAACAGTGCACCATAGTCAGCAGGTTCCCAGACTATTATCTCTATTAAATATTTGTCCCAGGCGCTACTGATAACCTCCAAACACCTCAACTGGAATGCATCACTTCCGATGACGTGAATACGGCATTTAAGTACTTGACAGGAAACTTTTCTGTACTCTTACGCATTCTGCCTTTTTGATAATGAAGGTATTCTGAAGAAAATTGTTTTTCGTATGTTTGGGTGGATGAATGGACCCTAGTGTCACATCAGCACAACACTGGCTTTATAACCCCATACCAAATCAAGGTGCAAAACTGGTAGAGGAAGAAACTTTGCCAAATCCTCAGGAAGACAACTCCTTCCAACCCAAGGCAAATATGCACCATGAGAAGAAGAAAAAAGATAAAATGTAAAGAAATTGCAAAAATATTCAAAAAATGAAACTGGTTTGCAAAACAAAGATAAAGGCAAAAAGGATAAAATCATTACGATACAAAGTCCAGTTTTTTCATCACAAATTGCACTCTTTTAGAAACTCTAAGACCTCGGTTGGAACATCGTCATGGGATGCATCCCATAGCAAACAGGTTCTATTGTGACGCTTTCCGTCTGTTTCTTCCTGGATTCGATCCTGCTTCCCTACTTGTGCACAATTATGTGCTTGCACATCCAAGGTCGATGGTTTCCTTTGAGTTCTCCAGATACCTCCACCCCAATATTATCCTAAGAATTAGTTTCACAATCCATTATGTTCGCTCAAGAGTGGTCCACTTAATAGAATAGTTGGTGGACTAATCCATTATTAAGGGTCACATTTTTACTTGAAAATCCACATCGTCGTTATGGTACATTTGACTGTTAAACTGTCATGCTTAAACCTCAAGCTGTGTGTTATAAAATGAAATCTATCTAATGTACGTGCCTGGAGAACTAGACTGAATCATAACAAGCCAATCAAATTGTAGTTCACGTAAAAAAAAAGAGCATATATTTTGGTCGTATCGATAACTAAAGCTAACTTTTCCGGTTTTTATGGCAGACTAATATCATATTTGCTCAGACATAGGGCCACATAATACGGAGGAGAAATACCTGTTATGTCTTAATTGCTTTTTGAAATTTAGCTCCGGGACGGACAATTTCATTTTCAGGAAAGGGACCTGGAACTTTCTTTTGAGCCAGGATATTTTTTTTCTTTAATCGCAAGATGATTTCAACGGACGTAATCAGACAAAAGTGTGAAAGGAATTTAAGGGCCTGAATATTCATGCAATACTTTTTATTTACTTTCTTCTTCTCTGTGTCTTCTCTCTTGTATGATCCATTAAAATACAGAAAAGAAATATGTTGAAAGTATTAGGTTCGGAACCGCTCCACCGTGCATATGCTTTCTCTTTGTATATGTATGTGTGTGCGTCAAAGGTGTTACACATGTAAAACATAACAGTTCCCAGCCTTGTAAAACACATCAGACGTTAAACACATGTTAAATCTGACAAATGTATGAACTACAAGTGGAAACATTTATCCAAGCTATAGCTACTGTAGATTTGCAATCGCATATACATAGGTGAAAAGCATATGTTTAACATGTTTGAGAATATGTATGTATGTATGTATGTATGTATGTATGTATGTATGTATGAATGCATGCATGAATATATGTATGTTGCTTTTTGGTTTAACGCCATTTTTCGGCTCATGATAGCTTACACGCGACGTCAAACCTAAATCGATGAGTAAGAACCACCGACCCAGGGGAAGCTACTGGCAAGTTTCCTCACATACCCAAATTGGCCGAGCCCGAGATGCGGACAGAGATGAAATGGTAGTGATGGTAAAATAAGCATTACACCACACGGCCACCTAGGGCCCCTGTAGTATGTATGTATGTATGTATGTATGTATGTATGTATGTGATTTGCAATGTGGCAGTTTATAACTGGGGCATCATGCCGCAGATATGTAGCACCATGTTCCATCTAATCAAAATTATCCTGACACCAGGCAGACCAGTCCTAACACTAACCGCTTAATGCTGAGTGCCGAACTAAGGGAGCTGTCAGTACTATTTTTATAAGTCTTTGCTATGACTCGGCCGGGGTTCGAACCCACGACCTCCCGAATCCGAGGCGGATGCTCTAACCACTTGGCCATTGGAGAGACCTTGTATGTATGTATGTATGTATGTATGTATGTATGTATGTATGTATGTATGTATTTCCATGTTTAGGCCTATTTAATTTTCTTTCTCTATCCCCCCCCAGGATGAACAGATCTTAAAATGTATCAAGACTGTAGACCTTCTAGTATAAATTTATGTAACCAGTAAGGAGGCGGCTTCCAAAATTGCCGACAAACGAACTCCGAACAAAAAGTGTATGATTCAAGTAATAACATCTCTTTTTAAAAAATAGTTTTTCAAATGAATTATGCAAACGATTAGCGACAACTTGCACTACATGTTTCTTTTCGATAGTCCGTGTTACCCATACATTATATATAAATCCTTTCACGCTCTACGACACATTATTAGGAAGAACCTTTGAATTAATTATAATAATAAAATTGTTTAAGTAGCGATTATAAACTCTCAAGACAATCATAATCATGTTTGAAATGGTGGTGAAATAGTTCCTTGATGAGTGTTAATTGCAAACCGAAATTAAGTGACAGTCAGAATTTGGGTGTATCGTGTGCTACCGAACTAAACGGCTGGCTTCCCAAGGCCAAACAGTCGCGTTTGAGTGCATAAATAAACAAACAAAGAACCAGGATCCATACTGTAAACAAACAATCATTAAAGTATTTTGTTTAAATATGTTACTTTCTGAAATCTGTCTAATACGACCGCTCTGTGATATTTCTACATCACCTACCCAACAATGCTCAACAACAAAAAATATATTATTATTTTCTTTTATTTTAAAGTCAATAATTTTACACAGTAAACAATCTGAAGCATTCTTATTTGCAAGCTAAAAATGGTAAAAGATCGGTGTCCAAAAATTCTTTTAAAATTTCGGACATCATTTTATATATATATATATATATATATATATATATATATATATATATATATATATATATATATATATATATATATATATATATATATATATATATATATATATATATATATATATATATATATATATATATAATAACGAAATGGTTATTCAGACTGTTAGAGAATGGAGAAACATATCCGTGCAATATCTGACTCGAACACTATAAATTAGAAAGAAATTCTAATTTTGTTTGAGTAGATGAAAGGAAATATTGTATTCATGAAGTGGACAGATTTTGTATTGCCAACCTTTGCCTCGCCACTCTTCACATATGTTTGATACTTCACTCGTGAAATATTTCTATATATCTACTCAAAAAGCGTAGATACACTTTATGCATCAAAACAGTAATTCAGAGTAAATTCTCAAATATATGTTGAGTCAGATAGGAGACAATAAGCAACAGACTTGCGTTCGTAGAACCGTCTGCTTGAGTAGGTTGCCCATCTTATGTGTGTCATAAATAAACAGGACATGCGCAGATTTATGTCAGTCTTATCAAGCGCCCATTAATAAGTAAGTTCAAAATGCACGTTTAGTGCTTTGAACCCCACTTTTTGAGAGTTACTTTTTATCATCATCCGCTACAAAACAACAGCAACAAAACCAGAATTTCATCACAGCTGATTCGCAATTGCAGGTAGTTGGACTCTTTTACTTATCATTCCAACGTAGAAAATAAAATTATACTAGAATATAGATGCCATACCAGGAATATCGTATTCATGAATACCGTTTGTACTCGCTTATAAGGCGAGCCCAGCGACAAAATGCGTGGACACAGATCTGCCAGTTTGTTAGGAGTAGTTAGTAGAACAAACAACATAGAATATGGTCTTCAGCTGCATTATACTATGGCAGATCAGGATCTTTGTGGTTGTCACTTTGACTAGTCTAATAAGCGAGTATACACGGGTAACCATAGATGACAGATAAAAGTACATTCGTCTATATTAATAGCTATAAATGATCCTGTATACTATATTGGTAACATCTGACATATGATCTAGTACATTATGACATAAATTATCCCTTGTTATGACTGACATATGATCCTGATTTGACATATTCCCAGTTAAACTTGTTATCATTTGACTGGGAAGTATTATGAGATATGTTTTGGGTTTTTTTAAATTAAAATTATAGTTGGTACCAACCTGCAGAAATTGTCCCTAATTTTTAAAAGAAATTTTATACCGTTTTGTCGTCTGCTTCATGTTTCTGACAAACATTTTTTTCTATACTTGACAAATCTTACTGACCAGAACTGTAGTTAAAACCTATTACCATTATTTTTAAGACCACTCCAGTGGCCTAGTTGAGCGTCCACCTTGTATACGAGAGGTGGCGGGTTAGAAACCCGGCCTAGATGTAAAAAAAAGACATAGCATGGTACTAACAGCTGCCTCGCTAGGCGCTCAGCATTAAGAGGTTAGTGTTAGGACTAGTCCGCCTAGTGTCAGGATAAGGTAACTGGGTGAGACATGATGCTCCATGTCTGCGGCATGATGCCCGGGTTCTAGACATTCACTATAAACTGCCACTCTGCAGACATCGTAGCGATATGACTGAAAAATTGATAAAGCTACGCTAAACGTCCAAATCACAGATATTCCTATTTTTGTATATTTAACGCATGGCCACCTTCCAATTGCTAAAGCCATTCCAAACCCATCTCCAATAAGGTTTTGATCAACACCTTGTACACATTTACAAATCTTTCCTACCCATGTGTAAAGTCCCTTAATCATACCTCAAATTTTCAAGTATGTCTCATTCACGCAGTGAAGTATTGCGCGATAGTTAGCACGCATGCAATATTGCAACATGCATACAGGCTATCGTAGTAGGGAAGTATCACGTAGCCAACGCCTTTTCTTCGACAACTGCACCGATAAAGGAAATGATAACGGTTAAGACAGCCAGTGATGAATGATTCATCCCAAGCCCGAAATCACAATATCCTTGAACGTACGTCATTATTTATTATGCAAATAGCAAATATTTCCTCCGATACTGAAACATGTGAAGAAGTCTGTCTTTTGTTGATTCATTTCTGTCATGTATACGAACTAAACTGGCATGGAAAAAAAGATTTTTTGGTAAATTTGCAAAAATCAGAGGGCATTTATCAAGAACAGTACCACGCATGTTTGTGAACCCTTTTCTATGTATGTATCGAAAGGTGGACGCCTACACTTATTTTGAATAAATAGGACAGTACAATTTAGTGTTTTGCTCAGACATGTATACAAATATTAATGACTATACTGATCATATAATCTGAAATTATCTTGTAATATCATGCTTTGAGAAGATGGTGGCAAAAAAGGGTTTTCTGAGAGCAACTGTAAGAATAAATAATAACTAAAATAGAAAATGCATACGAGTGACATAATCCATAAAAAATTTAATGTAATACGAGTTTAAAATCCCTGTTTTTATACCCCAGTTACGTTAATATTAAATTTATTTATCTGTTATGTTTAAATCAAATTTATTTGCCTGCTTTAAAAAAAGAAACCGTGAAAAAATCTAAAAATGGAAGATCATTGGTCAACTGGCACTACCATATTTGTCTGTGAAATATAATGTGAAATTTAACAACTGCACTAAAAACGATAATGATTGATTGATTACTACAACAAATACCTTCTGTTATGTGTAGCGTAACTTAGAATACCATATACTTAGTAGGCAATACAAGAACAATGAACCTCCTATCTGGAGTCATGGCAAACTTTTCATGAACCATCTTAACTTGAGGGAAACACTAAACACTACATTTTGACAGCTAATGACTTGTCAAACGCGACGAAATATCTTATCGAATATTGAAACTCATTCGGTATTTATTTTCATTTCTCTCAAAAACGTCATACCCGCCTAATTTCAACGAAAATATATCGAAAGAAAATTTTGAATGAATATGAATATATTAGGTTTAAGATGCGTGTTTTGGGTAACACAGAATAGATCTGATTGGTATTGCTTTCAAAATAAAAGTGTCATCTTGTTGGAACCCTGATAAATAAGCATTCCTGAGAGGTCTGAAATATTTATTTCAATACCACTGAGGTCACTGAAGCACAGTGAAATGGTATACCTCTCTTATCTAGTTAAAAGATCGAATAGTAATGAACTTCATGGGCAATAAATCACACCCACTACGGCCAGGCAAAAATATCCAGTCCTGAAATCGAAAATTTGTCGACAGGTAGATACTATCAGCAATATTAATCAATATGATTTGACGTGAGCAAACGCATACAGTCGCACTTTCAGCCGTTGCTAAGCTCTGATATTTTATTCTTAGAATATTCAGACTATATGTATTTACATTGTTGCACATTTTAATTATTTTTTAATAATAAAAGTATTTTTGAAAAAGCCAGTTCACTCAATTTTGTGCCCCCCCCCCCCCAGCCTACCATCGTGAGGTCACAAAAGTTTACAATAATAAAATCAGTCTACGATCTTTAAGACAGAGCTGTAAAATGACTGTGTTCTTAGCACTCAGCTCCTGTTTCCTCCACATTATATAGCCAGTAATGAGTTAAATGTGCCACTAAACAAAAACAACATTCAAAACGCTGAGTAGATATGAAAGGTAAACAAGTTCCATTGCCCTATCTTAAAGTGTTTGAGGAAAATTGCTATGCAGTTGTTATCAATTGATTAGGAAGTATCCACAGTCTACAATCTGATTAAAATCAGATCTAAGCTGTCATACGTGAAGATCTGACAGCGACCGCTTAGGGTCATATTCTGGTGAAGTACGTTATTACCATAATTGCTAATTTTACAAGCCAATCAGATGAAATCTTATATCTTCGCGTTTGGGAGACTGAACAACATGGCTGAAGAACACCAATGCCTGCTTAACGATTTGATTCACTTGAAGATTTCTGAAAACTGCATCTCCATTGGCTAATTCAAACGTTGGCAGAACATGAGGTCGCTGTCGGATCTTCAAGTTGGACAGTGGATATACGAGTTTAATCAGGTTGTTACAGTCGGTGTTTTAAAAATTCACGAAAATCAGAAATAAGGTTTTACAAATCGATCAATGACCTTGACATTGAAGATAAAACCTTGACTCTGATATATCAGATGCCGTAAAACAAAAAATATGACACACCTTTTATGACAGAGAGAAACAGAAGAAACCTTAAATATATCGACATGTGCCCTAGATCTTGAGGATAGGACCCCAAACCTGCAATGCAACTCAGCGTCAAGTGAAGAAATATAAGTATACTAAGCTTCATTTGTTTATCTTAGACAGCTCTTAAGTTAGAAATCTAAAGGGAAATGTGACTGGAACCTAAAATATTGACATGAAATCTTTTGACTTTGAAGACAGGTTTTGCAACTGATATTGGACACACCTCTTACTGATGATACAAGTTTCATTACTCCATTTCACGGAGCTCTATAATTATAAAATTGAAAGGAAGGTGAATACAATACATAACACCGTGATATTGACCTTGAAGACAAGACCCACAACCATGTACGCAACAAACGACTGTCAAGATAAAGACTGAAACTGAATGAGTGACGGACGGATGGATGTAAAGTTAGAGATTGGAAATGAATCCCCCACTATCGACTTCACATAATCAGCAAATAATACAAAAAATCTAACATTTTAGACGAAGCCATAAATACAGATAACACATACGCTACTAAGTCAATTAGGCTACTATCATAGGTCTTCGAAATGTTATCAGTAGAATATAAATACATTCAAATATCTGACTAAAATACGTGAAAAGGAAGGGCCCTGTATTTGTGATTATATGTCCATTATCTTTATAAAGCATATTCATGCTCCGCCATGCATATCCTCACAAAGCAAGGACCAACGAACTTTGCTCCAGTCAACTACGTATGAACTAAAGATACCTGGATAGGTGTGATATAAATACACGTTATGTCAGTCACCTCACTATAACGTCAACATATCATATTCTGTACTGTTAAGTACTTCTGCCATCCTCTTGAGCCTACAACGATCTGAAATACGCTGGACAACTAATTAAATCTTCAAGATTATTGTGACTATTTAGGTATGTATATGTGTGTGTGTGTGTGTGTGTGTGTATATATATATATATATATATATATATATATATATATATATATATATATATATATATATATATATATATATATATATACATACATACATACATACATACATACATACATACATACATACATATATATATATATATATATATATATATATATATATATATATATATATATATATATATATATATATATATATATATATATATATATATATATATATATATATATATATATATATATATATATATATATATATATATATATATATATACATATATATACATATACATATATATTCTATAATGTACTAAAATGGTGTTAACCACACACAGCCAAATCCAAACGTTAGTTTGCATTGACTGTCTTTGTTTCTCTTTTCTTTTTTTTTTTAACAGTTTCTTTGTTGAATATTGCCTTAAGGGAAAATAATGGCCTTCCTGGTATTTAGTATGGGGATCGCATTGTTGTTTCGGCTTACCAAGGATGGTATCAAGAAACCAGATTGGTATTCAATTAGGTTGTCAAATAACAACTGTACATCTAATGGTTTGCACAGAGAAGCACAGACAAAAATATTTTTCTATAGAAATGGAAGCAAAAGTATAAAAAGAAGAGAAAATCATGGAAACTATAAAGCTCTGGTGCAAGTGTAATTTTTGTGTCTAGTTTAAACATTTTGTTAGACAGGAAATGGAAAGACTTATAAGTAGTTCTGACAAGTTAACTTGTCCTCTTGTTACTTGCGGTAAAGTGTACACGTTCATTATCAAGGACATTATGAAGTGCATCTACATTTTACTTAGAACGGAAAACTTGCTATTTTTATAAGCACACTGTCACAGTCGCATTTTAGAACTATGTTGTAATAATGAGTAATTATGCTTACTTTGCCTTGAACTTTATAAATAAATATTGGTGGCTTCATGCTATTTGCTTGCTAAATTTTGCTTTATATCGGACTTGATATTCTATTAGAACGAAAAGTTTATCTGAACTGAGCTGATGTGACATTTTGCTTTGAAGATTAGTTTTGACTTTCCTGATGCTAATGACATTCCTTGAAATACAGATTTATTTTACAAGATGTTTTCCTCAGTGGATCCAAATTACTCTTTCAGTGAAAGCTGACAGTTGATTGGACCCTGTTCTATGTGCTACATATATGTAGTTTGGGTTTTCTTTAACTTTCAACTTCGTGTTCGATACCTATTACTCTGAATCTAGCGAGTGTTACACGTTCTTGTGACGATTTGCTAACACTCTATCGATTTCTAATGCAATCCGTTATTGTGCACCTGCTTTCCTCAAATTTAATTTCCTTCCCTTGAATACGATCTGTTTGTAGTGTTGCTGGAATGCACTTTTCCGTTAGTCGTGTAGTTCCTTTAATAGACGATTCGCCTGAACTGTGCTGATATAGCATTGTTGTTCATATTTGATACTTTGCACTAATAGACCCACAGTTAAATATTAAGTATTCATCTAGCAGGTGCTTATTTATAAAGGACACAATTATCTTTCTTAATACACACACATAATGTGGAACACACTGGTACAATTGTCTCGATCATGTACCTCAATTTCCTGTGTTAAAAGGTCTCTTTCCCATAAAGTCAATACAACCAGACGGAAATACCTCCTATAAGCATATTTCCACTACATTATGCAAACTATACTGTGAAAGCAAAACAGTACTGCATAGACTGAACCTTTTTATGGGGCAACTGGTCTATAATCCTTTTTATGGCTTCGGGAATATCTAAAACCGTGTATGTATGTATGTATGTATGTATGTATGTATGTATGTATGTATGTATGTATGTATGCATGCATGCATGCATGCATGCATGCATGTATGGATGTATGTATGTATGTATGTATGTATGTATTTATGTATGTATGTATGTATGTATGTATGTATGTATGTGTGTGTGTGTGTGTGTGTGTGTGTGTGTGTGTGTGTGTGTGTGTGTGGATGGATAGAGGGATCGATGCATGGATTGATTGACGGCGTTTAACGGCCCATTGGCATTATCGTGTTTATATAGTAAAGTAATGCATTCATATTTGTTGAATAATTTGCACTCGGTTAAAAAGTGTAGTACCTTCTCAGCTGGAACCTTATCATGGGAAGAATCCCAGGGCAAATGACTGCCTCCATTAGTCGACGTGCAGACTGGCGCACCGGTCCTGTTATAGATCTCTGAGCACACAAAAGAGTAGGGGGAGAGGGCGAAACTGTCAGCATTACATCTTTTACTGTCCAAAAATATAAGGATATATGGCAAATTGCCAAACTATCTTTCCTCAACGATGTCTTATTTTAAACGCTGCTAAAAGTACATTAAATACAAAGAGAGAATATAAGTGATTTTTAGTAGATATATGGAAATATTACACGAGTGAAAACATTGTATGGTCACAAGTGGACAAGTGTCAACGAAAAATGTTTCCACTCCAAGAGTGAAATATTTCTGTATATCTACTAAAGACAAACGGTGAATTTATTTTTATTATATACTTGTTTAAAAGCAAACACCATCGATTTCCATGGATTTCTCCATTTTACTCCAAGACGATTATCATTTTCGTTACTACCTCGATATAAAGAAGTTATATATTTTACAATAATTTTGAGACATTGACGTTATGCAAATTTAGCGCTTACATATCGTGCATGAGACTGTGTATTTGTTTCAAGATAATGAATGTATTCGTACCACAATGAAGAGATTTCGAAATCTTCGTTAACACAATTCCGGCGCGGATTAATACTGTTGGGGTGGGGTAGGCCTATTGTACAAGCATCACAGAGTGCTTGTGTCTGACAGAATTCAGGGCGCAACATCTTTAAACAACACTTTTAAATGATTGTACATTTACTTGTCAATATTTTTTTATTTTTTTTTAATTTTTTTTTTATTTCTACATTCAAACTTGCAGTCTAGCTCAGTAGCTGAGGCTGTATCCAATTTTCAATTGTCACCTAATTTCGGTTTACAATTTTCTTTCTAAAACATGTGTACCATTTGTCGTAGAATACTATATGTGTAACACATAGCAACAGTTCATATAAGTTCAGTCATTGAGAGTTGCCATGATTCACGTCGAAGTTATTTATAGAAATAAATCAATATATAAAGTCTGCTTTTTGTTGTTATGAGTTTGTTTTATGCATTTCTTGATAGAACATCACGGACTGCATATATGTACACAGGGTGTGTACACATTTTAAGATCTGTTCGCCACCAATACAGCTCCACATTGAAGGTCAGATTTTCAATGTCAAGATCCGGGCTCAATGTTGTAAGTTTTTCTGCACCTTCTCTCCTCCGTTCTATAACCTTGAAGCCGATTGAGATTAACGGATGAAACATGACATCCTTACACATCAGTAGGATGTGCCCCGAATGCCACACCGGGCGTCCTATTGTCTTCAGTCTTGAAGTCACGACGTACCATTTTATGATTTCATCCAACTTCTTCTTCTGTGCCATAACTTTAACTCATTCGAAATTATTGGATGCATCTTAATATACATGTACGTCATATAAAGCGTGGAAGTGTACTATCTTCAAGGCCAAAGTCAAGGCTTAAATTTTACTATTTCTGTCATCTTTTTTCCTTCCGCTGTACAACAACACCAGTAGTAAACGCGTCACGTAGGGCATAAGGATCCTATCTTAATGATCGAGGTCAATGCTAAACATTTTATAAACCCGTTTCATATTAAGGGAAGAAACTCAGCACACTTATCCACCGTAGCTGAAAAGTGTATCTCGTACCACAATGGAGTCCCTATCTTCAAGGTCTATGCCATTGTTGGATATTTTATATTAACAATTCAATTTCCCTTCGGCGCCATAACTTTAAAGGCGTTTCTTACTAAGGGGTTAACTTTTGTATACGTAAATATTACCACTAGAAAGTGCTTTAAGACAAGACCACATTGGAAGTGATATCTTCAAAGTAAAGGTAAAGGCCATTTCTTTCATTTTTTTATACAAGTTCAGTGCGAAAGCGGAATCTGACAAAACAAAATGTAATTTACAATCGAGATGCGATTCTTAAATATCATATAGTTATATGAATAAGAGCTATAAAATCCACGGGGGCCCCGAGTGGCCGAGTGGTCTAAAGCGCTCTCCGTTACGGATCACTGCCATCTCACCTCTGTCTGCGTGGGTTCGAGTCCAAGGCTCGGCTAGCGTGGGTACGTGGGAAAGCCTGCCAGTAGCTTCTCGTGGGTCGGTGGTTCTTCCCTGGGTTTTTCAGGGTTCTTCCTCCACCATAGCCTATCGTGTGCTGAAAAATGGCGTTAAACACTACAACAACAACAAAAAAAAATATAAAATCCACGCCACGTGTTTTTGAAGACCAAGTCGGATAACATGAGTGTTTACAGTACTTTGATTCTCGAACAGTATCTTGCGTGCGAATAATTGCACGGTAAGAACAGAAAGCATAATAATAAAAGCACTTAAATCCAAAATATTTATGAATTACGGAGTAAATGAAATATATTTTATGGAACAAATGGATATTTAATAGAGTTTTTGACTCAATTACAGACATCAAGAAATGGATTTTACAATATAAAGAATCATTGTTGGTCTTTAAAAGGACGTTTCCGGAAACAAAACAATATTTTTAAAAAGCGGCACAGTAAACGAACAGATATTGTGCATTAAAATGGCTGCACTTTGAAAGTGTAACATTAGGTAAATTGCTGAAAGTAATGCAAAAGTCATCAATTTGCAGTGGAAATTGCCTCTCTAATAGCAACAAGTCTGATAGAAAAGCGCAGTACAAAACTAGAAATAACACGAATCTGTCGAGATGACATTTTCAAGTACCATATGATCCCATAATTTAAAGAGAGTTTTTATATGTGTCATTGCTTTTACAAATTATCTGCGATAAGGATTCAAACAAAAATGCTACTCATGCCTACTTTAGAAGTAATTAAACGTTGCTTTTGTTGTTGATTATTTTCCCGCATTTGGATAAAAAAATACGATATTGTATACTATGTACAAACGAAAGATCTTTATTTAAAGTCAGACAGCCATTAGCAAGTATATGTGTGTGTGTGTGTGTGTGTGTGTGTTTAAATGCCAACATTTTCAGGAAAAGACACAAAAAGTGTCATCAGCATCATCAACATCGTTTTTCAAAATGATCTATCAATTCAATTGTCCAAAGATAATTATCCTTGGCCTAATTGTTGCACCAATCCGATGTCCGTTGAGTTGCATAGATATGCCTCGAGATCGCAATAGCTGATACCCATGACAATGGTCAAGGAGTATTATGGTTACATCTCACCTAATTCTGTCCGGCTAACAATAGATAAACAAACCAGTATTATCAAACGAGTAGCCTAACTCTGTCTTTAGGTATTTTATCAGGAGGTCACGTGTATCTTACGAATTTTAGTGCAACGAACTTTTCTCCTATTAAAGGGAGTAGATTGTAGCTATATTTGATCTTGTATATGTTTTTGCACGTGTGCGACCGTTCGGCCATTTACATTGATGGACATATACAAAGCAGAAGATTACATCATTTCTTCTATTGCTGGATTGCTGACTCCTTCCACTTGTCAATCAAAATATGAATAGATCACCATTAGTAATGGCTTGCTGACTACTGCTTTCGTTGTTTTTTTTATGCACTTGACTCCGACATCTTCATGACTGCTACTAGTAATAACTGCAACATTTTTATCCAATTTACTTGAATTTGTTCAGAGTATATTTCGAATGCGTTTTATTTTAAGGGAAGGTTTTGCAATTATAAAACGTTTAAACTTATATTAACTGTCATGTTAACGATTATAGTAAAAGTCACAAAGGTCGTGTAGGCATTCAACTTTATTTCAGTAATGTGTGGCGGTTTTTTGGGAGTTTTTTATTTTTTATTTTTTTTAATTTGATTCTACATACCTTTAAATGACAAGTATTCGCTAAATTTGGATTCTTATACATTCACATTCCTCTTGAAGATTATGATTTAGACGCCCCGAGAAGTGCATACAGCAAAATCAATATCAAGGTGTGATCCAGTACATTCTGGATTGAATGTCGCGCGCTGTGATGTCACAATGAAAGCTATACATACAATTGTTAAAAAAAATCATACTACCCTATACTGAGACGATTCCACTAAACGTGTGCTTTTCTTGACCCAAGTTTAGTACATGGCCACCATTGTAAAAGACCATATAGGTCGATAATTTTCGTCTCGAAGTTTCTTGATGACAGTTAAGGTGAAAAGCATTAAATAATCAGGATTGAATAGACTTTGATAACAGAAAATTAGTGTTCAATTTAAAAAAAAAAATTATATTTAATTTAAAATCGGTAAATGTGCATACATGACCCATGTCACGTTTTCTATAGGCGGAGTTACCTACACTATGGGGATCCATAAATTGTACTCAGATATATGACGCTATATAGAAAAGTTTCTTTTTCTTCTTCATCATCATCGTCGTTGTCGTCATCGTCTTCTTCAAAACCGCTATATATGCGTGCCTGTAAATGTGTTTTAGGCATTCATCAATTGCACTATTTCCGCTAAATATGCAAATGAATCCATAGCTGGTTATTTAATAAATACATACAAATTCAATATGCATTCACTTCCTTTTGTACTAACATCATTACAAGAAATAGGAAATAGAATTAGGTCGACAAGAAGACCTATCATCGTCACCATGACATCGCTGGCAAGAAACCAATCTAGTGTCAATAGACAGTACCCATGTGACCGAAAATACTATGTGATAATAGACATCTTAATCCAAATTGTTCAGAGGAAATGTCACCTTTACTAAACTCAGATCGAGGTCATTCTGACAATGCCAGACAAGTTCGAATGAATTATTGAAAAAAAAAAAAAAACGGACACGTCTAATGGAATAGAGTAATATTCAAACTTATAACTTCAATTAGCGAGAATGTAACAAACATCATGTTGTTTAAAGATTTCAAGAATACAAACAACAAATAGTTATGGATAAAAGTACGTTTGATTCTCTGTTCTGCTCACACATTTAATGACGTTTCCTAGTTTCTTTTCTGATCAGTTTCACAAAAATGATGGATAAAAGAAAAGAAATTTAAAAATAGAAAAGTCTTTTTGTGGATTGTTAGAGGTGGAGAGATGTGGAACCTCCCACTCCTTATGGTGTTTTGGTTATCATTATCTAGGAAATTATTGACCTAGATGTTATTGCCCGGATCGAGTAAACAATACAATAATATAGGAAATTAGAATCACAGAGAACTGAACAGAGATATCGAAAAGAAAAGACGAAGCCCAATGTGTAAAATATACTAGTACATTAAGTTATATAAACAATATGAAATGGAACATAATATTTGAATGATTCATTTTCTCTTAGAAACAGAGTTTAAAAATTATGTGAAATTCAATTAGCCGTTCTGTTACATTGAAAAAATAATTTTCATCATATAATCGAGTGACTGATTGAACTCAAATTACCGGCATGTCAACATCACCTGGTTACTTCTGGTCGTTTCCAAATATCACTGTGTCAATAGGTCGGCGTTGCTGTAGTTCATTTCCTTCTCTCTCTCTCTCTCTCTCTCTCTCTCTCTCTCTCTCTCTCTCTCTCTCTCAACTCGTTTTATCATCAACCGTCTTGTTGGTAGATTGCGCTATTTCCACTGTGCAGTACATATATGAGGCATAGTTTCCACCAGATAACAATATAATGCCCAGCCTAGCTACGTGTCAGGTTTATCCTTCTCCTGGGATCAAACAATATTCTCCTGGGATCAAACAATATTCTCACTCTCTTTACGTTAAATATTGTCTTATCGCAAGCTAATATGATCATTTGGCAACCTGATACACGTAACCTCTAATCACAAATTAATTTCTTATTAGCAGCCACTCGCATTTATCTGGAACGTGACATAATTACACCTCTTAGACAACCATTCCACCCCGCTATGGCAATAAAGGACTAGATGAACTGCAAAAAGACAAGCGTTCCTAATACTAACACCATCGCTTTTAGTTTGAAAAGAATTCACAACTTTCTTACATAAATGAATTAATGGAGTCCATTCCTGATCCTAACTACGTTACTTTGATAATTAGCGATCGTATCAGAGTAATGCATGAAATTCCTAGATTTTTATTACACCTGAACGAAGTAATTCGAACAAATTAGTATAATCCATGAGTCATAAAACATTCGAGACAAAATTCATACAAACCATTAACTTCTGAACTCAAGGAAAATTAAAGCATGAATTAAAACTAATAATTCAGCAAATACACATTTACATCAGTGAATATATTGTATGCAGTTGCAACTAACCTTGTGCTCTTTTTTTTAGACTCGCTTTTACTGTAAAGCTGAAATCTCTCTTTCTTGTGTCGTCAACTTTCCGACACACATCCCTTGGACAATCTATGGAGAAATACTGGATACTTCACGGGTCTAAATTCTGGCTTGCCTCAAGAACTTAGACTATATAATTCTTAAAACCTTGAATTCCGTCTGGGAACATATACCTATACACACACGCGCGCGCGTTTAGTTTAGCCAATCAGGATTGCTTTCTCTAACCGCCAAACATTTAACATCACACTGAAGTCACAATAATTCTCTCTAGACCGCCTTTAATAATAATTATTCTGGAAAGTATAATTTTATGACACCTGTTTCGAATTACCCATGATTACCCACAATTATACGCTGGTTTGTCTCAACTATGTCATTCTTCGATATGTGACCTTTTGCTTTCTTATCTGGCGGACCCTTATCAAACGGACTCTAATTAAAATTCAATTCATGACCCAAACAGAGCAGATCCCATCCCTCGCAGTCAACAATTTTTCAGCTCTTTTGAAAGGATTTCATCACTCCACTACAACACAACCAAATCCGGTCCTGCTTTTGCATAGTGTTGTTTAAACACTTTCAAATTTCAAAGTACACATTTCACGTGTCAGGGGTAAGGTTGGTCATAGTCATTAAATTTTCTAGTCTCTTATGAAATGAATTTCAATGTTTAATGCCGCTGATTTCGATATATCCGCCAAATTACCAGCTGAATGCAAGCTAATTTCGATATATCTTCTAATTACAGCTGAATGCAAGCTAAATTCGTTATATCTGCTAATCACCAGCTGAATACAAGCTAAGCTCGATATATCGGCCAATTACCAACTGAATGCAAACTAAGTTCGATATATCGGCCAATTACCAGCATAATGCAAGCTAATTTCTGAAATGAAAGCAAAGATATATTATGAAGGAAATCACTTTATCACATGACTAGTATGTTATTTATATTAATTTAGATTAATGTGATTTTATCAGAACTGACCCTGCCAAGAATAAAAGTCACATCAGGATGATGGCGTAATAACTTCGATAATTATATACCCAGCCCATGACTTTCAGTGGAAATGCATTCTGTGGGACGCTCGTGTAAATGTTCCGTTCAATGGACGTTGTCAGGCATTTACTTGGTGAAGAAAATGATATGAATGGCCAATTCAGTTAAGTTTGTTGCTAAGTAACATGACGTAAAAGCAGATATATCATAAAGCAACAGTACATACAATTTATTTTTTCGCAAATAAGTGATAAAAAGAACTGTATTTTATATGACTTATATCCACCTCAGAGAGCGCCACAGATACATCCTAACCCCAACCCACTCCCCGTTTTCAAAGTCATCGGCGAACCTCGGACGAGTTTAAGAAGAGTCTTAATTTTGAAACAATGATTCAGTAATGTGTGAAGCGGCCTTGTTAGGAAAAAAAGGGTGTTAATGGGAAAATCTGAGTTAATGCATCGACTCACTCGACTGAGTTAATTTAATTTATTTGAACATAATGAGCTCACTAGTTTGGGAGCAAACAGCCCTTTAATTTCTCTTCTTTTTTTCTCCACATATACGTTTCCATATTTTCTTGTAGAGGGCCCTCTATTTGTGACGTGTAACTGGAACTTTCGATTAATGTCGTGTTAGCACTGCCATGGATTTCTGAATTCAATCTGTGTGTGTGTGTGTGTGTGAGAGAGAGAGAGAGAGATAGCACATGTGTATGTTATTGCCAATGCTCATTTTCCGTGTCAAATTTATAAGATACATACATTGTTATATAAAATAACAAGCATTACGTAAAGAAAGAGAAACGGATATCCCAGTCTAAATGTGAGTCATAATAATAATGATAATTTTTATACATATATAAAAATAGATGGCACGTGCTGTGGAGGACGTATGACGAGACAAGTTTACCTGCCGAATGACACATTATATCCGTTGATCAATATGTAAACCGGGTTTGTGAAAAGCGATTCAACCTTTTTAAGCAGGTGTGTTTACACTAATTTATTATAGATATAAAATAAACATATCATTAATGTTAGTTGCTTATGTTTCATGCATATAGTTATATATTACTCTTTTTACTGCAGTCACCAAAGTTTGCAGGATCTCGATGAAGAAATATGGATCTTATATGGATTTTGTATGGCTTGTGCATGAAAAATAATTGATTTACTTCTAAAAATGTCGAAATTTTTTGCATACATATTCGTTTAAAATATCTATCATAATAAACAAAGTTCGCAAAAGTAGCAAGTGAGATTACAAGAAATTCTGCCCCATCCCCACAAAAATTAATTGTGGGTCCTCGTCGACGATGATAACAAAATTTGTTTGATGGGAAATATATGCCCCCACTGAACCTCCTCGCCCACTTCTATCCAACCCCTTCTTCACTAGGCCTCTGTTAAGAGTATCCTGTTATTAAAACGGGAACATCCCTTCGATTATCATCAGCACAGTGTACCGGTATGACGTCAAGTTAAATTCGTCTATGAGTATCTGGATAGAGGCAACATTGCGCGTCCCTGTAAAAATCACATTTTGGAAGATACGTTGATTACATGGTTAGCTGTAACTTTAAGACTGGTACTGTATCTTAGAATTTAATGAAGATTAATATAGTGATAGTGAGTTTTAATTTCAGATTATCCTCTCTCTCTCTCTCTCTCTCTCTCTCTCTCTCTCGTCAGAGGTGTTGGAGCAGGCTTTGTTTGCATATTTACGAGTACGCACACACACACACGAACACACACACACACAGAGTATGCTTCTCATTATCAGCTACATCTAAAATGTGCTTGTACCAAATGCATAGTTTTCAAATTAAAATATTACACATTTAACAGTAATGATATCAGTTTCATGTACATTGATTCAAAAGAATATTAACCCATGACTATATACAATAAAAACAGTCAATTAATCAATGCAAAGTATTTAATTTAGACCTTAAAAGTCAGAATCATATTTTCTCAAGAAAAATCGCTTTTCCACGTGTATTTTTGTTTTCCTTTTCAGAATAGTTGAACGTTTATACATAATAAACATTATTTTCAGATTAATGCAGTCTTTGTAAGGCTTCTTAGATTTTTCTCCATTCAAAATGCCATTTTTAAAAACAAAATTCAAAAACCAGACTAACATTTGGACTGGTTGAGACCCATGTATGCAATGAGTGACAAAACATACTGCTAAGTAAAATGTGTAAGTAGATATTTAGACCTGATTTTATTTTCTATCAAAATAAAGGTCTCAATGGTATTTGGCGTGAGGATACTAACAAAGTAAGTCAATATTTTTTAAAACATTTTCTTTTCGAGGATATGATGAAAATATATGTTTGATCGAAAATCTCTTTTCTCCTATTTAAACTTTATTACGCGCTAGTAAAATATTATCTTTTTTGTTTAAAAAAAATGTACCAATCATAATTTTCAACATAGAGAGACTATGCTATCCTTTACGTTTTCTTCACTTGTAAATTGGCCTTACTACTAATGTCACCCTCCACCGTTAAATATTATAATTATCCCAATTAGGATCATGAAATAAGGCATATCAGCATCAGCGACCCGTCCATGTTGGCGAACTGTGCGGTTGATTAGGGTGCCAAGTTAAATTTGAGGAGAGGATTTAGAGCGGGGGGTTGGTGGTGTGCCGATTACATGGTTCACCGAGGGCACCAGTTGCTGTTAGCTATTCTAGGGTCGCCCCTGTCAGCATCTGTTAATTATCTATAATTAAATCAAAGCAGGGCGTCGTATTTTTGCTACATGGAACACGTACAAGTAACACGTTTGTAATATCAAGGCTTAGGGACCGCTGATCCGGATGTATTTCAGAGTGATTTCACTTCACTATTCAGCAGTAAATTTGTTTCAGCCTTACATCTGCGATCGATTGAAGTGAAATATTTGACTAGTTTCATAAACTTCGTTAGAAATGAACCTTTTTGTGATATTGTCTACTTCTGTCGTGTATGGACTCTCTTGGTATCCAGTCTTTCATGTACAGAGGAATAGTCGATATGCAAAAATACTTCAACGTAAGGAACGGCCTTCATAAATTGTTGACAAATCGCCTCAGGTAAAAATCACGCATGCCTCTTTCTGAGCGAAACACTACTGCATAAAACTGATAGAACAGGTGTACGGTAAATTGAAAAACCCTGACTCTGTGGACATACAGTTTGCAAGTATTCAAAGTTCCAAAGCATAAAGCCCCGAAGGGACGTATTTAGGACTGCGGGCCCTGTGCGAATGTGAACAATGGGCACCCCAAATCTTATTCCTATATCACTGAAGAAACTATATGCATCGTTCAATGAGAAATACATGGATTTATTTTTCTAAATCAAATTTATTTTCAAATAATCTGCTTTAATTATAACTTATTTTAAACAAACTTCGCACCTTTCGTACCTCGCTATGACCGCTACTTAGAGGGTACAACCATAACATTCACAGAAATATAGATCATGAAAATATGAAATATAACCGTGTCACAGACAATCAATATCCTCCTAATTATATTTCTGTATCAATTAAGCCTTGGAATTATAAATCTTACATCGACTTGAGACATTTATTCTGTTTGTCTGATTGGTGACGATTTTGTTTTTGGTCTTCAGGATCCACAATAATGAACAGGAAGTAATAACCTGACTTAGAATGGATACTATTAAACGTAGAGCTCCGTGGTATAAAGAACAGTTTCGATATTGATATCTCCAGGTCAGCATTTCGGACAATTCGTGAGCTGGTGGTTATATTTTATCGATTAACCAAGTTAATGCGATAGGGTTAACTGATTTTTGTTCTGCTGTCCATCCATGTGTCTATAAATGTAAAAGTCCACAGTTTTGTGCACTTGACGGCTAAGTCTTTGATCCTGTTATATCTGTGAAAGCTGAAGGAGTTTACTGAATGTCAAATCTTCTCTAAGAAAAAAAAAAAAAACAGGCCACTAACATGATAGTCTCTGAAAGGTTCTCAAAATATTAATGCTTTTGGAATACATTAATGGTTCATGTTTCTTTTTTTTTGTTGTTGTTGTTTTTTGTATTTTTTTTTTTTGTATAAAAGTAATCGTACCATTCTCATCAACTAGGCCTGAAACGTTTTGCAATGCCCACAATACATTCTACTGTCCATGTATGAATGGAATGTTTAAATACATGTATATATTCAGCGCTTGATTGATTTGTGGTTTTCATCAGACAGAAGAAATAAAGTACGTATTTTTTTTTTACACCTTTAGGATTCGCCGTAGTACTGCAACAAGGCATCATTTTAATTATAGACTTTGGTTCTCAGGAGTAAACATGTTTTTGAAAAGTATAAATATTCACATCCATAAGGAAATATTAACTGAATTGTATAGCGCAATATTCAGCAATTAATATGATTGTCATTATAAGACCGCTACAGCTTGCCCATAGTATGTAACGTATTATGTTGATTTTAATTATAATTTACTCTTGTACAGCGGAAAGTCTGTGTACGACTACTGAGAATGTAACTTTAAAAAAATGCACAATAATGTCTTTCTCTTCTTGATCAAAGATGCCTCTGTTTGTTTGTTTTTTATCTTACGTGCACTTTGTGGCAAATTCGTCTCTTTAAAATTTGTGTATTTACACTGCAAAATCCTATCTTATTTCAGGTATGAAAGGAATAAACATCATGTTCGACTCCCATTGATTAATTTGTGCATCAAACTGTGTTGGGGTTCTTCAGAAGATAAATTGCTTTTATTTATTCCATAAAAAAAGTGCGGTAACTTCAAAGCTTGGGTCCCCTGCAAAAATTCAGATATACCCCCCTCTCCCTTACTATGGAAAGGTAGCTATGACTGTGATACATATGTTTTCTTGCGGACTATCCCTCTCGTAGGAAGCAGACAAATGTGTTACAAGACGAAGTTTTAAACTGATCGGTTACTAGCTTGAGGTACTTAGCACTTGCCGCACGTGTGTTACGAATAGGCTGAGTGGGTGGAACTTAGTCACCTATCTGTATTGAATAAAGTCTAAGCACAAAACATCTGTTGGCCAATCTCGCTGTGCAATGAATGGTAGGTTTATTAATTTTTAAGAGGTGACAAAAGCTTTACCTGTGTAATAAATATTCTCTCTGTATATATAACAATACTGAAGCATAAATGCAGTTTGTTGTTGTTGTTGTTGTTGAGTGTGTGTGTGTGTGTGTGTTACGTAGCTTTAACAATTTTTCAGTCATATCGCTACGATGTCTGCAGTGTGGCAGTTTATAGTGATGTCTAGAACTGGAACATCATGCCGCAGACACGTAGCACGATGTCCCACCCAGTCACATTATCCTGACACCAGGCCGACCATTCCAGTCCTAATGCTAACCTCTAATGCTGAGTGCCAAGCGAGGCAACTGTTAGCACCATTTTTGCAAGTCTTTGGTATGACTCAGCTGGGGATCGAATCTACGACCTACCACATCCAAGGCGGACCCTCTAACCACTAGGCCACCGGAGCGGTCCAAGATGGAAATGGTATTGATCATCCAGTGTGCTATTTTTCATAGAAATTAAATATGCACCAGAGAAATTATTCAACAATCGAAAAGGAATGTTTGGCTTTGATATTGGTATTAGAGCATTTTGAAGTTTACATTACTTCAGCTCCGTCTTCGATTATTGTGTTTAGTGACTACAACCCCTTTACTTTCATCGGAAAAATGAAAAATAAATATCAAAGACTACTAAGGTAGAGTTGGTTGTTACAGGAATATGATATTGACATCAGGCACATCAAGGGAAAAGATAATTTAATAGCAGATGCACTTTCCCGTGTATAACAATGTGTTATTTCATGTACACTGTGTGTAATTTATAAGAGTTCTTTTTAACCTCATGTATAATTAATCTATGGTAAAAAGAAAGCTTATCATATAAATCTATATATTTCTTTTACGGGGGAAGTGTTATGTATATTTGATTTAATTTATATTTGATTTAATTTAATTGTTTGTATGTTTTAAAATCTTTTTATTTTAATTTCATTTCAAAGTACTGTAATTTTTTAAAACTTTAAATGTGATATTTTCCAGAAAATTCAGTTTGACCAGACTCTTTTTTGACGCCTTATAATAGAAACACTGTTTCTATTTTTGACCTAGTTCCTGGCCTTGATTGAGAATCAATTAAACAACATTTTTAATTCATTTTTAATGTGTGAATGATAATGCTGAAATCGAGGCAGTAGTGGACTACGTGCCATTAGACTTGTAGATAACTTCAAAATCATTCTAGAATGTGATCACGTGACCCTCATCCTGGAATCTGTTTTGCATCTCAAGTTACTGTATAACCTTTGTTTATAGAGATTTTTTCAGTCGGGATTTTACACTGGAAAGCGTTTGTTAGTCACCAGTTTGGAGTTATATTTTAATTTTTATTCAAATTATTTGGATTCTAAAAGATTAATTCTTTCCCTGGAAATATTTGAGTGCTCATACAGAATTCTTAGACAAAGATATTTCTTTAAATTTTATTCGGAAATTTATACACCGGAATATTATCTGTGAATCAGCAAAGAACTTTAGACACTTCAATACCATACTAACTACAGTTCATTAGAACATTTCATTACTAGGACTTCTAAAATTTAATTCGCGGATTATTCTTGGATTATTCTTGGATTTGATTCTTTAAACCGTAAGTTCTTTTTCTTTTTTCCTTTTTTACAGTGTTTATCCAGGGAAATAAATTACTTGTTAAATTTTTCAAAGCTTAGAACTGAACGGACAAGTTGATTAAAATTATGTTGTATGACCTAGATGATGAGTAATATTCAAATCCTTGTAATCCAATGCGATTCTTCTTGTTAGAGACAGATTCGTATACGTTTGCGATTATTATAATAATGACCTCATACAGTGGCTCTTATAAATGAATTTAATACATAACGATATCGATTCATATGTGCTCATGGGTAATGCATAGCATTGTATTCGTACTTGAATTTGTCTTATGTATTGCACGCATCGGTCATTGTATTTTAAAGCGGCTACGGGGAGTCCTCGAACCCTGGGGTTTTGTTTAACCCGGATCATGTTGGTTCGAACGACGGTACTGGTTTATTCAGTGTGAGGGGCCAAAGGTTCTGGACCAACGAGTCTGTGTGATAAGGACGTTCTCAAGGTATCGTTCGGCTCAGGGAGGAGCAGCCCACGCTAAGTCGTTCCTTTATCAATTAGAAATATCTCTTGCTCATCGACAGGATGCCACGAGATATATACTATCACATATTCCATTTATAACCTAAACTTTAATTGATATTATGTACAAATCAGTTTGATAGAAAGTCAGTATGTGCGTGAAAAAAATAATATACATCTATCATACTTGTAGACGTACCTTACATTGACCATAGTTCTTTATAATTTCACATATTAATCATACTTGTTATAATCCCATATATCAGTCACATTTATTAGTAGATTCCATGCATCCTATATATTAGCGGTACTTTAATTATATCCATTGATATACGGGATCGTTTGTTATGATTCGTTGAAGATCCATGTTTGTTTAGGTTACAACTACTTTTTTTTAAATGTGTGCGCATGAATATGGAATCAGATTCATTCATCATTCACATCTCATTCACGTCACTGTGTTAATTGTCCTCGCTCAATACAACCTCACTCAGCTTCATGCGGTTACAGAAGTCTCTTTTTTGGAGGGAGGTAAACTTCAGCTGTCAGTCAGTGGGTCGGGTAGTTTCCAAAATCTAGGGACCGATCAGATTCCAACATGAATGAAAGGTTTCTTAACGAAAGCTAATGTCACACTGAAGAAAACAGACTGAATCCCTTTTATAGCAGGGCTCGTCTTTCTAAGTCTTCCCTTCAACGATAATTTCAAACACTGTCTTAAAAAAGGCAACACATTGGGAATATAATAAAATCAACCTATTCTTCATACAACAATGAAGAAGGAAAAGAGGGAAGGATAAAAAAGGCAACAAAAAAGGCATGTATAAAAATCAGTCTATTCTTCATACAACAATTTAGAAAAGAAAAAGGGAAGGAAAAAAGAAGAGACCTACACGAAAGCTGTGGGAGGAAGCGAAGGATTCATAGCTGAATGGAATGGTGGGTATGTGGGGTAGATGGAGTGTTGGGTAGATATTGTTTTGCTCCTTTGATAGATAAATGACATTCAGAACTGGCATTGGTTGATATTTTTGCCATCTCATGATTAATGTCTGCTCTTCCCGTTATAATTCATTATCAAGTAGACATCCGATACAATTTAAATGAGTGATTTGAACTGATTAGAATTTGACACCATCATTACCTTGATAGTCGTAGCACGTCAATCGCAAGGGGTCATAGATCATGGGTCCATTTACGTCAATCCTGAATACTTATCTTACGCTTATCTGATAAAGTAAAATAAGGAGAATGGCCCCACCCATACCCCCAGAAAAAGGCAACAGATGGGACTACTGATTTTCGTTTTTCATTAGGTCAATTTAAATCTATTCACAATATTTAACATTTCGGTTCTGTATTTAATTGATATCATTAAGATGAACTCACTTGACACAACATCGAGGTTGTGTATCGACAGTGGTGTGACAGCGCTTCAAACGAGATATAACGGAGCATCAGGCAACAGTTATCTTTAGACGGAAGGACAAATAAATGGAATTAAATTGAAACATTCGACAGTTTTCCGTTCTTAAGTTTTTTTTTAAAAGTATAATATACAGCAAGGAAATATTTCTTTTTCAGATGTGCATAGCATGTGTGGGTTTCCATTTTATGTAAGGATACACTATGATGCTTACGAAAGATTAGTGGTACAAACTAATGTGCAGAAATGGGATCATTGAAGAATGGGGAGGGAGCGAAGAAGAAACCATTGAATACATTTAGGAACATTTCATCAGCTTTAATTCTTATTAACTTAAGGATAATAATGGCGTGCATAATATTTTTAAGTAGTCAATATGTCTATAATTGTATAAGCAGTAAATAGTCACTAGACTAATCTATAATATTATAAGCAGTCAATAGTCACTAGACTAATCTATAATATTATAAGCAGTCAATAGTCACTAGACTAATCTATAATATTATAAGCAGTCAATAGTCACTAGACTAATCTATAATATTATAAGCAGTCAATAGTCACTAGACTAATCTATAATATTATAAGCAGTCAATAGTCACTAGACATAGCTAGGTGCTTTTACATGTTCATATTTTCTCTTTACTTACAAAAAGACACTGGCACTGCTGAGTTAGCTGCACTGCTGACAATTCCCTTAATCTTGGATGTTAAAACATACAAGATAATGATTCCACCAAAAACAATTTTTTTTATAAATCCTAAAGCGGGTATTCGGTTACTCGAGTTTAATCTATTCAGTAGATGGTCTGCAAATGGAATTTACGCGTGTTTCGGCAGGTATTTCATCTTGCAAAAAAATAAAACCTTGGAAAATATAAATGCAATACTGCTTTTTTTTATCATGGGTTACCTACCATGTTGAAGTTTCGAGTTAGACTAGAACTCGAATATTTTAAAATCACATGCAGTCTGTCTAATCTTCAGAATTAAGCACTCTTAAAGATCTTGACGTACATTTACTAGAGTGGTAATTGACACACAAGATATAGATAAACAGATTAAAACGATTTTGGGGGTAAAATGATATACTTTATAATCGTTAATTTGCATTTCAGCAGATTTTATGTACGTGTGATACATCAGTATATGTGATAGATCAAATACATCTAATTCTCATTTCACTATCATCTAATTCGCGTTGCATTCTCAGCTGATTCTCATTGTACTCTCGCTTAATTCTCACCGTAATGGCATCTAATTCTCATTGTACTCTCACTCAATTCTCACTGTACTGGCATCTAATTCTCGCTGTACTCTCATCTAATTCTCACTGTACTGGCATCTAATTCTCGTTGTTTGTGTTCGTAATCACGGAGTTTTCTTTCTATTTTGTTTGCTTGTTTCTCTCATTCTTTCTTTCTTTAATATTATGTAGGTTATGAAATAATTCGGCGACTTGACATAAGAACCTGACATATGAAGGACAAGTTGATGCCGCATTTCTTATCTGCTGAAACGATCTCAAAGGGAGCTCTACAAAGCAACCGTGCATGCACATGTGCAATATACCTAATGTTATATTCATTATCTCATTTGAATGAGGCCATTTTGTCGGACTTGATTAGCGTGATTCTGCATCCTTAAGTAAGTACGATCAATACGTGGATGCGTTCCGTGCAGAGCACTAAAACGTATTTTACATCAGGTTTTCTTCTAATTAATGGCGTCATTACAATGATATAAGTAGGTTGTAAATTAGAAAGAATCAGCGACTTCGTGTGTAAAATATATTCACATCGAAATCATAAGAAATGATCACCAACTTCACGAATGGTGTTCAGAAGACAGGAACATTCCAAGATGACATTAAATTCTTTGTTTTCTACACTGACAGTTAAACACTCACGATCATGCCGACACATTCACATTAGTCACTAGATAATGTTAGATGCTTTTGACTGCGCTTGAAGTCAAAGTAAAGGCTGTATTAGTAGTATATGGAGTTACTTTAGCGACAATGGGAAAATACATTACAGACCCACCTTGGGAACGTTTAGGGACGAGATTTTTCAGATCACCCTGGGAACGTTTACGGACAAGGAAAATTGAACATGGGGGATATTGAAACTGTATACCGACAAGGGAAAGTTGGGTTGTTGTATAAGGTAGCGGGTAAGTTCACTGGGCACGTTTAGCGTCAATGGGAATTGAACATGGGGAATATTGGGCTTGTATACCGACAAGGGAAAGTTGGGTTGTTGCATAGGGTAGCAGGTGGCTGGCAAGTTCAACTAGTACAGCGGGTAGAGGGGTGGCGAGTAGGTTCAGCTAGTTCATAAACTATGCCAATTTTGAATATTCTTGACTAAACCTGACGGAGTATCTTCCGTCTCTGCTTGTCCCATATTGACTGAATAAATAAACCATATGCCTTGACTCATATTCAGGAGAAGACAATCCCAAGGAAGGAAAATCACCTTCAAACCCATTGTAACGCAAACTGGAAGACTGAACTATCCAGCTATGAAAGTCCCTACGCGGCCCAGAAGATTCCCCTGTCATTATAAAGTTACCCGCCACACGCCAACCGTCCTGTCCAGCGACAAAAGTACCACCGAGACCCGGAAGATTCCCCTGTCGCTATAAATTTACCCGCCACCCGCCAACCGCCCTGTCCATACAAACCCCAAATTTACTATGCACACAAACGCACGCACACACACACACACACACACACACACACACACACCACAGAGGGAAGAAGTAAATACAAAACCCAAATATAATGTCCACACAAACATACTCTCACGCATACAAACACACACTCTACTATCCACACAAAGGTACACGCACTCATACAAACTCCAAATATACTATCCTCACAAACGTATGTGCATGCATGCAAACACACAAATACACACACGCACACACACACATTACAGAGGGAAGAAGAAAGCGAACCCCAAATATACTATCCAGACGAACGAACGCGCACGCATACAAGCACACACTATACTATCCACACAAACACACGCTCTACTATCCTTACAAACGTACGCGCACGCATACAAACCCAAAACATACTATCCACACACGGGAAGGAGCAATAAAATTTTTTTAACCAAATATACTATCCACACACGGCAAGGAACAAAATAACAAATCCCAAATTTACTATCCACACACGGGAAAGGAGAAGACAAAACCTAACACAAATCTGCTATCCACATACGGCAAGGACCAAATAAAAACAACCCCAAAATATACTATCCACACACAGGAAGGAACACGAAAAAACCAACCCCAAAATATAATATCCACACACGGGAAAGAACAAAAAAAAGCAAACAATCCCCAAATATACTATCCACACACGGGAAGAAGCAAAAAACAAAAACAAACCCCAGATACACTATCCACACAAACACACGAACGCATAGAAACACACACACACACTATCTACTATCAACACAAACGTACGCGAACGCATACAAACACACACACACACACATACACACCACAGAGGGAAGAAGAAAAAACAAATATACTATCATCGCAAACGTACGCGCACGCATACAAACACTCTACTATCTACACAAACGTACGCGCACGCATACAACCCCCAAATATACTATCCTCACACGGGAAGGAGAAAAAAAACCACAAATATAATATCCACACACGGAAAGAGGAAGAAAACAAACCCCCAAATTTACTGTCCACACAAACGTATGCGACCCCGCCCCCCATACACACACACAAACTATCTACTATCAACACAGAAGGGGAAGGAAATATCCCCAATATCTACTAATAGCATAAACGTACGCTAACACATACACACACACACACACACACACACACACACACAGGGAAGAAGAAGAAAAAACAAAATATACTATCCTCATAAACGTACGGGCATGCCTACATACACACAAACACACACTCCACTATCCATACCAACGTACGCGCACGCATACATACCCCAAATATAATATTCAAACACGGGAAGAGGAGCAAAAAAACAAACCCCAAAATATACTATCCACACACGGGAAGAGGAAAAAACAAACCCCAAATCTACAATCCACACACGGGAAGGAGCAAAAAGACAAACACCCAAATATACTATCCACACACGTGAAGAGGAGGAAAAACAAAACCCAAAATCTACTATCCTCACACGGGAAGAGGACAACAAACAAACCACAAATATATTATCCACACACGGAAGAGGAGAAGAAATCAAAACCCAGATATACGATCCACACAAACGAATGCGAACGCACACACACACACACACACTATCTACTATCAACACAGAATGGGAATAAAATAACCCCAATATCTACTACACACACACACACACACACACACACACACACACACACACACTATTTAATATGAACACAGATAGGAAGAAAAGACCCAATATCTACTATCATCACAGAAGGGAACGGAAAAAACACGATATACTAACCACATAGTGCAGAGATACGGTCTTTTTTTGTTAAGATAAAACACACATAAACACACACACGTACGCACGCATGCACACAATTGTTACTGCATTGGGTCACATTATGTCTGGAGACTAGTATTTTTGAGAGATGGGCAGACAGAATTAGCATTACATTTGAGAGACACAGAAAGAATGGTAAATGAAAAAAGATCAGAAAAGAAGAACACCATTTTTGGTTCTGTTATTTTTTGCGGACAAAGATAATTAAGAAAACTAGACATGTGAGAAATGTTCATTGTTTTCATTCATTCATCACTTTCATAAAAGGTGGTGTGATATTTATTTTCGACTGGCTGCTTCTTAACATATCTCAATTTTAAGATATGTCCTGTGTTTCGCAGCACAAACTACAAACAATGTTGCAAAGTTTTCACAAATCTAAGAGCGGGAAAAAATAATTAAAAACAGCACCAAAACGCGAATTGTTCTATCGACAGTCTAAACTGAGAGAAAATATGTCGAACATGACCTAACAACAAGTGACAAAATATACCGAACTGAAATGATAAATTTATTAAATGAACACAATTTACATGTCATTTATAGAAAACTGAACATATTAAGAAGAGGATTTACCTTTAACTATAAACAAAAACAGTCTAGTAGGATTTATAAATTTTACGGGAATTTTTATGGTCCATTAATATATATTAATACTGCAATAACCAACCAAAAACTATCAGACCATTTCATGGTCACTATGGACCTAAAAATAAAAAGAAAAGAGAAAAATGGGGGCCAGGACTATGGAAACTAAATAATAAGATTTTAAATGACAAAAAATATGCAGAAATAATAAAAAAAAGAAATTGAAACCTTCAAAAATGAAGAAAATATTAATATAATAAATGATTGGGATGTTTTAGAAAACATAATAAAAAGAATATCTATTCAGTACTCAAATAGAAAGGCGGAAAAACAGAAAAACGACAAACACGAACTCTAATTAGAACTAAGCAAAACAACAAACGACGATGAAAAAAAAACGACTGACAGACAAAATTAAAATCATTGAAGAAGACGAAAGTCAGGGGAGAATAATAAGGGCGGGAAAATTTACAGAGATCTACAACAAGGTAAAAAAAACTTATATAAGCGAGAAAAATTTAGAAAAAGCGAGATAAAATTTTGAACAAAGTCAAAATAAACAATGTAACACATACTGTAAAAGAAGATATCCTAAATAGTATTTCCCAATATTATAAAGAACTATACACCACACAGAACATAGACTTCAGCACAATCAACAGCTACTTAACAAATGTCGACTGTGAGATGACATCAACAGTACATAGAGACCAATGTGATGACGTCATCTCAGATGAAGAAATTACAGAGTATAGCTACACTCACTAAAAAGAAATCGCCAGGGAAAGATGGACTCACTGTGGAATTCTACCAAACGTTCCACGGTGAACTAACGCCGATCTTAAACGCTTTGTATAATAATATATTTTTAAGTAAAAATAAAATGACTAAATCTATGAGGGAGGGGGTTTTCACAATTATATACAAAGGGAAAGGGCGTAGAGACGAGATTAAAAACTGGAGGCCCATATCACTTTTAAATACGGACTATAAGATTTTAAGTAGGATTTTAACAAATAGAGTAAAGGGTGGTATAAACAAAATAATTAATATAAATCAAACTTGTAGGGGAAAAGGGAGGAATATACAAAACAATATTTTAAACAGTAAAACTATAATTGACTACATAAATGAAACTGGTACAAAGGGTGTTATGGTACTCTTCGACCAGGAGATAGCTTTCGACCGATTAGAACAAAACTATATACAGAATGTATTAAAAAAATTTGGTTTCGGACCCAACTTCCGGAAATGGACCGAAATCCTATACACTGGGACAATTTCATGTGTACAGGTAAACGGGAAATGCATGAAAGAATTTGAAATACAACGATCAGTGAGACAAGGATGTCCAATCAATGTTATTATACGTAATGGCAATAGAAATCCTAAGTCACAAGATAAGAAACAACCCATAAATACTGAAATACTCCTCGAACGGGAACAACGGGAGTCTTGTGCCCAACGCCAGTCACCACCCCAACAACAATCGCAATAATCCTCTTTTAGACACTCCTCTGACTTCGAGTGACCCATCGGACAGCAGCAAGACTCTGGAATTATGAACAACAACAACAACTAATTTTACTTAACGTTACCCAGTGACAGTTCATTCGATGGTGTTTCCCAAAAACACGTTATGCTGTTACACGGCCAAATTACCTCAGGATTGGTAGAAATGATTTACTCGACACAAATCCAAAACATCACTAAAAATCAAAACACTTTTCACGTCGAAATACTGAACGATCAAGTGCAGCAAGAGTTGATTGCCGCAATTTTGCAAAGACAAAAAAAAGTCATCACTAACTTATGTATCTATAAATGATTGAGTACTATAAAGTAGCTCGTCGCCTGCTGATGAAATTGGAGGATACCAAAACGTTGTCCATTACATTTTGTCCTGAATTGTTTGACATTCTGGATTGAGACCTTATATGGGCCCCCAATTCCAATGACATTAACAACAACGATTGATTTATAAGTAATTTATATTTCCAGCATAACTGAGCCAAGGACTGAATCTAATTTTTTTGAACTCCGAAGTGTTTGAGTTCAACGTGGTGGGATGCATCTCCGTACCGTTACTGCGTGTCATTCCTTTAAAAGCGGATTGTACTTGAATAACAAACTAGTCATCAGCAGCATGGATACTGACTCATACCGTGTCTACCTGGAAAATCTCTTGACGGACGGAACAGATGTCAAGAACACCCATCTGGGTACATGCGTGCTATGGGAACCTGACGACGCTGACCAGTTTGACACATTATCGAAAGAGAATGATGGATTTGAAGAGCGACAACACAAAATCAAAGAGAGACAGAGTTTAGAACTGATGGATCGCTTGCATTTGGACATGTGGTTGCAAGTGAAGTATTTGCTGAACGCGATGGATGTCCGTCTGAGATTAAATCGCAGCAGTATCGCTTTCCATTTGAGGGTTGATGATCCCAATTACAAAACCACAATCGACGACCTTAAACTTCACGTGCGTCGCGTGGAAGTTTTACCTAAAGTGGGAAACGACATCAGCCGCACTTTGAGCAGAACAACTGCGAAGTATCCGATGCGCCGAAGTGAAAACCTTCACCATTTGCAAGAATCATCATTCCATGATCGAAGATCATCTGTTCCAAATGCAGTTACTCAAACGTTTAATCATTGCTATCGTCGAGAATTCGGCCTTCAACAAAGAATGTGGAAAAAATCCTTTCAACTTTCAGCACTTCAACGTAAAAAAGATCGAATTCAGTCGCAATAATAAGACCTTGTGTACTTGACCCTTTCGAATTTAACTTTAAGACGAAGAATTACTTGAGATCGTACTTGTACCTATACGAAGCCACGGGACACTTAAGGACCAACACCAGTCACGGTATTACGTAAGACGATTATGCAGGAGGCTACGCCTTGCGGGCCTGTGTTTCACTCCAGACCAAGGCAGCGACGAGGGACATTTCTTCCCTATATAATCCGGCCAGATTCGTGTGGAACTTCAGTTTGCAGAAGAGCTTTAAGAATCAGTGAACGTCATCATATATGCCGAATTCGACAATACCATAGAAATCAACAGTTTGAGAGAAATCATTTTAGACTATTAGAAACTATGGAAGCCTGTATTCCTTCTCTGAATAGTGGAGAATCTTTTGAAAATGGAATGGGCGGATACCGTGGAACCAGAACCCCAAGACATAGACGAAGAGATCTTAGTGATGAAGTCCAGATGGCCAGAACAAAAACAACATTTAGTCTCCTGTTTTGCCAAAATCCTGGCAGAACAAATTACGAAATCGATCAAGATAGATTGCTTGGATGTCAAACTGATCATCCCAGTCAAATTCAACACGATAAATATCTGATGCAGAGTCAAGAAGAAAAATTGGACGAGTATCTGGACGAAGCTAGGAGTCTCATCTCGGAAGAAGCCGTGTAGCATCAGTGGTATATAGATTTGCGTAAAAGGTTCGGATTGAATTGATGACTTATCATTACCTGTGAAAACGAAACAAGAAAAAACAACAAAACAAAACAACAACAAAATGGATACCTGGGAACTTTATTACCTTTTGAACCACAGTTCGTACACTGCTTCTTGGACTCCTGTCGTGTGTGCTAAAGATGAACTTCCTCATCGCAAACCTCAAGACCATCAAACTTATGTAATCAACACGGACGACAGTCATCTCCCAGGAACCCACTGGGTGGTATTCTTTAGAACATTTAGTGACTTATTTTGATTGTAACTCTTCTAGAAACGATGACAAAGTAGATCGATGGTTTTATGACCATTATGGCTATCTTTTGTCTTTGGCTAAGAAACATAGTGTACATCAATGGCACAATGAATTCCATCAGTGGAAGTCTAGCTTAACTTCACAACTTTGTCAGCCTTGTCAAAAATAGTTTGTTATTTGAAAAATTATTAGTTTGTTTCATTGTTTGAAAAACAAATGTTTTATGGTTAATTCTTGGTTGTTTGATGTTTTAATAAAAATGTGTTTTCAATAAACGTGTCTGTCGTTTGTTTTCAATCTTTATCATTATACATGCTCTTTGACTTCTCTCTATCCCTCACCCTTAAATCAACTATCATAGCGTTCCGACCCTAAACATTGTATAGATGTTTTCTATCGCGTCCGCGCTTGAACAAAACAAAGTGGAGCAGTCTGCAATCTGACCATTCATTGTTGACTCGTCAACCTATGAAGATGCCTTCTAATTTAAGCAAGATGAACGAAGCTTACGTGAATTTGCATCGTGTCATGCAAAGCCTGATACCCAAACGTGAAGATATAGAGAATGTCAGAATGTTAAAAGTGACCGAAGACCTGATAGAAGAGCTCTTCAGAGATTAAATTGAGTATCAGAAAGAAGAATGAATGTAGAAGTACAGACTTCAGAAGCAGAGAGAACTGAGGAAACAGCAGCAGCAACATCAGCAGGAAATCAGACAGTTCTCTTTCCGAAGAAGCAGGCGCTATCCTGTGGGAAAGCCTGCCGTCAGACGGGGACGCAATCTTACACGATAAAAGCTTGCCATAACTCTCCATCCACAAAAACAGCCCTTTTCAGGGCTACCCCAATACAATAGAAAATCCATACTAGTTCAATTGCCAATTGTATGTTAGTAAGTTTTTTTTTTAAATTGAAGTGTGTTTATAAGCACTTCATTCTTTGTTTTATGTATAAAAAAATAAAAGTGTGTCTATAAACAATTCGTTTAAGTAGCTTGTCAAAATATAGTCTGTGTGTTTTTGTTTGTATTAGCGTTTGTAAGTAAAAGGTGGTCATTCCATTCCATTCATTCATCAAGAAGATGTCGACCAGAGCATTTCCGAGCCATACCGGGACATTAGATTGCAGTGGTTGCATTGCATACTGCTTGTTCAACTGAACTGACCCATATCTCCACAGGAGACGTCTTAAGAAATTATCCGGAGCTTGGACTTTACGAGGCTAACGGCGTTGACTGAAAAATATCATGACTGGGAAAAGATGGCAGACTTTATTTTAAGAGGCCACTTGGGGTGGGTGCTGCCCACAAGTGAAGAACATACCGGACCGAATACCAGTGGAGACCATATCCGGACAAGCTTCGACGTTCCTGAAACTCGACGTGTACAAGCCGAGTTACTTTCAAAGTTGCCTGGTCGAATACATATAGTTCTCATTTTGGCTAGAGAACCATTTTTGATAATATCTATTTTAACAACATAATTTAAGCTGTTTTGCCACCGCGATCAAAATTTTATCCTTTTTTCCCTATGCGTCATACAAACTGCGTATAAGTCATTTTGACTTCGCTGATTGATATTTATTAGTTTATTATATGTACACTTTGTGCACAAAATTCCAAACCTATTAATGAATGAATAATTTTCAAAATGTTTAACTTAATTGATTTGAATAATTGCACAGGTGGCTTACACATTATTGGCATTATGTATTGTCCTGGCTTCATTTCTACAGTCCCGATCAATTGAAAATCTCGACCTTCGAGACTTTACCAGTCGCGAAAGCACTAATTGCGTAGGCGACTTAAATCCTTTAATTGATTGATTGAAAAGTGAGTGTTTCTTTTAGGTCCGCGGGTTGCGTGTTTGTTTTGGGTGATGATATGGGTCTTGTGAGTTGTAGTGATTTAGACTTTAATTTGTTTGAATAAACCTTAACAATCAACTTCAAACTTTAACTTTCTTGTCGTCGTTGCAGTTAATGCATTGTCTATATCTAGCAGTTAGTGGAAACCTTCCTGGAGACGGGCTTTTTCTTTAGATCTACTACTTCTTTTTTCTTTTCTTTCCATTCTGGTTTTCAACAGCTACTCTCAATGTCTTCACCGTCACTTCTTTCTTTGAAATGTTCTTTCTTTCCACAGCAACAACACGTGTTAACAAATTAACAAGACCAGTCTGTAATTGAGTCAATGCAAATTGAATAGGTCCAACATCAGTATCAAACGAAATCCAGAATAACAAATAAGACATAGGTCCATGTAAGCATCATAACCGATAAATTTTGTAGCTGAAGTTCCGATTCCACCTCCATCAGCTCCTACACGCCAAGCAACAGACAATAAGGACTAAAATAAGAATTATCACTAACTCGTGTGTGCCAAGGTGTTTGAATTCTAGACTGTGTACTCGGATCCTTAGGCACAAGCGTAGCCACTCTCAGTGTAAAATTATAGTCAGCATGAATAGCAGGATCCAACCATTTATCCAAATAGAAATAACTACTGCTCAAATGATAACCTTTTCCAGCACTATCATAAATCCAATCCACTGGCTTTATATATAAAAATCCTGTAGCATATCGATATTGATTCTTCTTAAACCATGAAACAGCATCCTTATCGCGTGAAAGCTCAGGATTATTCCTCAGATAAAAAAACACCGGTATTTTGTAGAAATTCATTAATTGAAATACAACCAGAAAAAAAAGTTCATCAAAAGATTTATAATGAATCATCTATTCGCATGTCTTTTACTGGAACTCACTTCGTCTTCTTGATCAGAATATTCGTCTCTGTAAGGTCTTCTTTTTTCTGAGTTCTGTCTGGATTACTCCCTACCATATAATCATTATCTTCATTAGGTGGTGTTTGAACTAAGAAATGATCTTCACGAATGTTATATTCCTGCCAACCACCATACCCGCCTAACTTATACATGTTCAACAGGTAGTTAACTTGGCGTGGTGTAGCAAAACTGTAACCAAACTTATCAATTCTAGCCCATGGGCATGATGTTTTCCAGTCGGCGGGTGGATTGTCAAGAACATTGAATGGATAAGTTCCAACTCTACGTTCCAGGAAATCAATCTTGTAAAAATATTTAATCTCAGACTGGATGGTAATATCAATAGGACCATCTTTTTCGACATAAGGATAGCCTTTGATGTGAATCGGCATAGGACGATAACTTCCCAAATCATTCATTTCTGCAGCTCCATTGGTTTCTAAAACACTAATAAATGGCGTGAAATCCATTCCTGTTGTACCATAATAACCGGAAAGAGCTGTCTTGAAGAAATCATCTACAATATCTTTGACCTTTGAACTGTCTTTGTTAGCATAACACGGATTAGAGCTGTTTACCTTTCCTAGAGGATATCAGCGTGTAGCTCGTTTCTCTGTGTGACGAATCTTTTGTCCTTTTACAAAATTCACATGAGGATAATCTTGAAAGATACTGATAGTAGAAAATGCAGCAGTATCAGCAATTCCTGTGGCACCGTAATCTGTATTAACTCTCAGAGTATCTGCAAACTCTTTCGTATAACCCCATTTCACACGCGGTAACAATCCATCACCTTGATTTTTAACCACTGTAGTAATAATAAAGTTATAGTCAGCATGTAGAGTGGGATCCAACCACTTATCCAACGTGAATACACTGCTTGACATGTAACATTGTTCGTTAATAGTCGCTTCAACCCAAGCAAGAGACTTCAAATACAAGAACTTCGTTGCGTAACCATGTTGATTCCTCTTAAACCAGGAAGTAGGCTCCTTGTCAAGTGATGCCTCAGGATTGTTACCTAAATAAAACACACCAGTCTCTCGAAGGAATTGGTTCATAGAAATATAACTGCTCAAAATTTCTTCTCTACATTTTACATCACTCATCGTCGTAATGCTCTTTTAAGCGGATATTGATAATTATAATCTAACTGAGAATCGTCCCAAATGTGGCTAAAGCGAATATTGGATATATCTGAGTGAGAGTTTTTAGGCTTTCTTTTGGTCATTGCCCTGTTAGCTTCCTTGGAATTAACATGGACTTGATTGGAGTGAATGTTTCATTACGTGATAGGAACGTAACTAATGATATCAAAAGCTTACCAATGTAATTACAAGATCATATCTTCAAGTGTCATTACAAATCAAGAGGAGAGGACAAGTCTAAGGTAGTGAATAAAGATAATCATGGCCAAGAGTTGCATAAGGAGAAAAATAGATCAGGTGAACAAGGATATTCGATTCATATTTGTTAGAACTTTCTTTTGGAGACTGTACTTGTCAAGAACAGATTTGACAGCTCAACAACAGCACTCCATGAAATCACGTGCTCGGCAACTTCTCTCAGTCACTTCCACTTTGTCTTTGACCACGATGCATACCAACCCTGATTTAACATTCGTGTTTCCTGATTTGATATTTTAACAAAAATACTAAACTACTTTCCTAAGGAACTTCTTCTTCAACAGTAGCGACGATAGTCCTTGCTCTTGCCGCGATTCTACAGCTACAAAGGTGATCGCTAGTAAGACCAAGGTTAAAGACAGAGCAGGAGTGTTTTAAAGTTTACTGGATTTATCTAAACAACAACTACCACACCACTGTATTCTGCCTCTTTTTATGATAATGGCTTGGGATACTTCACATTATCTAAACTCGAAATGCCTACAACCATGTAAATTATGTGACTTTAGTTTTATGACACTTACACAGGCTCTACACTTTAGCAGTGTCACGAGAAGAGCTTCTGTTCAAGTTGTGCCACTTTTCAAAACACGCACACACTTGCAACTTGACCTAAACATCTGTACTTCTTTGTGAATACCCCACAAACCTGTCGCAGCATATAGAACTGACGAATAACTTTAGGGATATCCCCTCATTTGTTATATTGTTACGTGTTTAGGCTCGAATAAGCAGTAACACAGAAAGAATGAAAACAACAAGGTTTTTTAAAAATTTAACAAATAATTTATTTTCCTGCAAAATTCTGTAAAAATAAAAAAGGAGAAGAACTTATGGTTTCAAGAATCAAATCCAAAAATAATCAAAGCATAATCCACGAATTAAATTGCAAAAGTCCTAGTAATAAATGTTCTAATAATTTCAAATTCGGATCCTGGTCTAAAATCCAAGATAGATGACGATGACGTATGCTGCAGTCAGTACTATGCTTATCCACAGTTCCTTGTAGAAATGCAAATAATGGCACTCCGGTGTTGGAAATCCAAATTAAATTTGTAAGCAATGTCTTTCCAAAATTTCTGTGTGAGCACTCCTCAAAATATTTCCAGAGAATAAAGAATTATTCCTTTTGAAATCCAACTGATCTGAGGAATTGTTTTAGCTCAAATCTGGCTACAACAAATTAACTTGACATCAGTATGAAAAGCCCAAAACTGAGAAATCTCTCTCAAAACAAAGATTATATTGTATCATAAGACGCAGTTTCGCAGTTCTACCAAGTTGCGAAATCAGAGGTGGGCGGGTCACACGATCATGTTTATATCACATGCACAGAATATGACCTTGATTAGACCAATGATTTTATTCCCAGAATAAAAATTTTAAAAAGTGTTTACTTCTTAACCCACGTAGTTCCATCATGACCTTGACAACAACCAATCATTTCAAAATAAAATAGAACTTTGTTTACTAATTTTGAATCCAGGTCAGAATTTAGATCAACACCTGGTGTTTATAAACTAAGTCAAGGTCAAACAATTTTCTGAAAAAGTATCATCTCTAGTGGAAAAAATTTACATTATAATGGAATAAAACAATTTAAAACTGACAAACAATTAAATTAAAAATAAACATGATTAAATCAGATATACGTTACAATATAGAAATATCAAAGCTTTGATGTGTATTTTCCCTGTTCACCAATTATTAGTGTTTAGGTATGTTCCCTAAAGACACAAACAATTTAGAAAAAATAATTTTGAATTAAGGTTTCTCTCCGTTTATACATTTTTTTCAAGTTGTTGGTGTTTGGCAGATTTCATCCGCATACCTTCTCAAAGGGAGAGGTATTTCTACACATGGCATTGCCTTTGATAAATTCGGTTTTGTTGGTTAGTCATCGTTCATCTTTAATTTTATTTTTTAATGCATTTCTTTTTGTAGAAGATTTAAGGCTTTCTATTGTTGTAAGGTATTTATGTTGTTTAGTCTGTTGCTAAAACAATGTCTATAGCAAATTGCTTAATTTTGTTCAGTTTTTTTATTTCAAGCCCTATAAATGAATACCATGTTTGTCTTGAAAGAGGATTGAAACTTTAAGTTACGCGGACGTGAAGGTAAACACCTCGTTTGTTACTGCTGTTGGCTGTTATTGTGTTCATTTTAATCGTGCTTTCCTTATAGCATTGTATTTTAGAGGTAATATTTCTTCTTAAATAAATGCATGCATCAATAGATAGACAGCTTGGGTCATTATCCTTTAGCTTCTTTACCTCATACAAACCCCAGATTCACAAGTTTGATAAAAAAGCATTCCACTTAATACTGTAACACTTCTGACTCTACCGACGTGAGGGTGAGTGTGTATGTCAAAATGTGTAAGTGAAATAAAAAGAAATTCTCGGTTTCAAAACTCGAACGTTCAGTAGTTCCTATAGTAAGAAGAAATGGCACAATATACAATAGAGGGATTGTAAGTTCACTTTCCAGTCTGTCTGCATTGCAATGGTGACAACGCAAGAGCGTAGGCATTATTTTGCCACACTGCCTTAGAACAAAGCAATGCATCACTCGTTGTAAGCCATTTCATTGGGTAGACTTATTTTCTTACCGCGTTCGCTTTGAATTGACTTCAGTAGCTCTTCACGCAGTGACCAGATAGGCCATGTTTTTCTCGCCGCTGGGCGGTTTACAAAAAAAAATTGTTAAAAAATATATGACTAATGTGGGCGATCCATGGAAATTATGCCAACCTTATTGCAAAATACATAAAGGAATGTTTAATTGTAATATTATGTGAAAACGTTTTAGTTGCATTCGTCATCAGTTTACACTGGTGATATTTTAAAATTGTGGATTATCCCTATGGATGTGATTTTCTAAGTGGAAGGTGTGTTTCCTTGAAATTTTCTTAGGGAAAATATACCATAAAAGACATATGTGTCGTGATACTTTTTAAAAGTAAAAATAACATTCTCTCTCTCTCTCTCTCTCTCTCTCTCTCTCTCTCTCTCTCTCTCTCTCTCTCGTAATAAGTTTGATTGAAATCCTAAATGGCATTTGTTCCGTTTGAAGATAGTTACCGTAATTATGTGAACTGTTCTGTTTGTCGTGATGTTTTTTTAAACTTACAACCAAATTGTAAACCAGTAAATCGTTGGTTAAAATAAAACTTGAGTTGACGAGCTTGTACATTTCAGATCTCTTAACAATGAACATATTTCACATATAATGTCTGGTTTTATTAATTATCTTTGACCTTTAATACCGCAAAAAATAACAGAACCAAAAATCTTGTGCTTCTTTTCTGTTTTCTTTATTTCTTTACCATTCTTTCTTTGTCTGTCGAATGTAATGCTATTTCTCTCCGCCCATCTCTCAAAATACTAGTCTCCAGACATAATGTCACCCATTGCAGTAACACTTGTGTGCGTGTGTGCGTACGTATGTGTGTGTGTGTTTTATCTTAACAATAAAAGACCTTGACCCCACAATATGTGGATAGTATATAATGGGGTTTTTGTTTTCCTTCCCTTCTGTGTTGATAGTATATATTGGGGTTATTTTCTTCCCCTTCTGTGTTAATAGTAGATAGTGTGTGTCTGTCTGTCTGTCTGTCTGTCTGTCTGTCTGTGTGTGTGTGTGTGTGTGTGTGTGTGTGTGTGTGTGTGTGTGCGCGTTCGCGCACGTTTGTGTGGATATTATATTTTTAAGGGTTTGTTTTCTCTCCTCTTCCGTGTGTAGATAGTTTATTTGGTGTTTATTTTTTCTCCTCTTCCCGTGTGTAGATATCATATTTTGGGGTTTGTTTTTTCCTCATCCCGTGTGTGGATATTAAATTTGGGGATTGTTTTTCTCCTCTTCCAGTGTATAGTTTGTTTTTATTTTTTGCTCCTTCCCGTTTGTGGATAGTACATTTGGGGATTGTGTGCGTGCGCGTACGTTTGTGTGGATAGTTGAGTGTCTGTTTGTATAGCGTGTGTTCGCATGCGTGCACGTTCGTTTGTGTGGACAGTACAATTGAGTTTTTTCTTCTTCCCTCTGTTGTGTGTGTGTGTGTGTGTGTGTGTGTGTGTGTTTGCATGCATGCGCGTATGTTTGTGTGGATAGTATACATTGGGTTTGTATGAGTGCGCGTACGTTTGTATGGATGTATGGATAGTAGAGTGTGTGTTTGTGTTCGTGCGCGTACGTTTGTGTGGATAGTATTTGGGTTTGTTTTCTCTTCTTCCCTGCTCTGTGTGTGTGTGTGTGTGTGTGTGTGTGTGTGTGTGTGTGTGTGTGTGTGTGCACGTACGTTTGTGTGGATAGTATATTTGGGGTTTGTATGGACAGGGCGGTTGGCGGGTGGAGGGTAAATTTATTGTTACAGGGGAATCTTCTGGGTCTCGTAGGGACTTTCATCGCTGGACAGGGCCGGTAGCGGCTAAATTTATAGTGACAGTGGAATCTTCCGGGTCCGGTAGGGACTTTCATGGCTGGAGAGGACGGTTGGCGGGTGGCGGGTAAATGTATAGTGACAGGGGAATCTTCCGGGTCCCGTAGAGACTTTCATCACTGGACAATTCAGCCTTCCTGTTTGCGTTACAATGGGTTTTTGATTTGATTTTCCTTCCTTGGGATTGTCTTCTCCTGAATACGAGTCAAGGCATATGGTTTATTTAGTCAGTCAATATGGGCAAGCAGAGACAGAATATACTCCGTCAGGTTCGGTCAAGAATATTCAAAATTGGTATAGTTTATGAACTAGATGAACTTCCCGCCACCCCACTACCCGCTACCCACTGAACTAGTTGAACCTACCCATCACACGCTATCCTATACAACAACCCAACTTTCTCTTATCGGTATACAGGCCGAATATTCCCCATGTTCGATTCCCATGGATGATAAATGTGTCCAGTGAACTTACCCGCTACCTGTTACCCTATACAACAACCCAACTTTCCCTTGTCGGTATACAATCCCAATATTCCCCATGTTCAATTCACCTCGTCAGTAAACGTTCCCAGGGTGATCTGAAAAATCTTTTCCGTAAACGTTCCCCAGTGGGGGGGGGGGGTCTGGAATGTATTTTCCATTGTCGCTAAAGTATCCCCATATACTACTTGTATTTATTCCTCACAAAAATGAGTTACTAGGGTTTCGTTTCCTTGATTTGTTTCCAAATGTTTTTTGTTTGCATATGGATCTGTCTTAGCACTCATCTTGTAATGATTCACCCGAATGCCAAGGAATTCTCCACAGTTATCGATCAGTTTCTGCATTTTCACCGTGATTTAGATGGCACGTAGAATGTGCAACTGCTATCGCTTTTCATAAACCAGAGGGTATAAGGAAATTTCCCATAACATATAAGTTTGGACCTTATTTGGGAGTTACATCGTTTGTGTTTTGTTTTGGGGGGTTGGTTGTTGGTACATCAGGTTTTTTAAAAGTAAAAATCAACACTGCAAGTAATACAGAGACTCTAAACAACTTTGTTCTAAGAACCAAGTGTAAGTTACATAGAGTATAAATAAGATTTCAATATGGCAATGAGCCCTTTACTTTTGCTTTCTTTATTTTTTATTATTTTTTTGGGGGGGGGGGTATTTAACACGAACATAACAACTATTATGAACTGCATTGAGACGGAAGAGCTCTAAGATGGTAACATTCGTTCATCTTTCTTTTGCCAATCTGGAGTTACAACTCGGAAGTTATTTCAGATGCTGTCACATTCTGTACGTAATGATTGGCATTAGTCTTCAGATTGTATTTGTTTACAGCTGAAGTCGACGTAAACAGTATTTATTCTTCAATACAATGAATTAATAAGGCTTCATTGCCTTATTTCGTTAACAAATATGTTTACACACGAAGCTGTAGGAGTGCGCACTGTAATGAGTATTCAAGCTCGATAGTTAGGTCCGTTTTATACGATAAATCAAAACGAAGTCTCCATAAAACTTACTACCAATTACGATGCAAACAAGTCTTTTCATTACAACACGATACATAAGAAAAGGGTCTAATACACTGAATAAGACTGGACCAATACTCAGAGCCGGATTACCAAATAGACAGAGTAGGCACGGGCCTAGGGGCCCCACGACAACGGATCAGAATAATTGATAAAACGCATTATGAGACAATTTGCGATGGGGGGAGGAAGATTTTGACTGCCTAATGGACTTAGGGCCTCTACATGGTTTAATACGGCACTGCCAATAATCTGTCCTTATTCGATGCATTATGCAACTTTTGTTGACCCAGCCAATCAGAGCAGCACACTGACATTTACATTTAGAGGTCATTGTGCATAAGTGTCAAATCTCACGTGCCAGTAAACGTATTCCTTGGTTCATCGTGTGAACATTCGTGCAGTATACTATTCTATTAATGGGTTATCCTACTTAGTTTAAGACGTATACCGGTCCTTACCAATATTCCAAGAAACGGAAAGTCTTCGGTTTAAAAAGGACAAGAAGTGTACACAAAAGTTTCGTTTAAGAAAAACAAGGAGTGCGACGCCTTTCGAAGGATTCACTGCTTTTGCCTTGTTCTGAGTTTTCTGTGTGCTGGTTGTGGGCATATTTTGTCTTCTATTTTTTTTTTCATTTTGTCTACCAGTCTCGAGTTTTAAAGAGAAGCTTTGAATCCGTATCTCTTGATGAAATCAACAACTTTGCCGCATTTTGTTTGAAATGTTAAATGTGCGACTAATGTTGTCATTGTTACGAAATCGGATCATAATGAAATCAACCGTGACAGAAAGTTTCCGCTGTCTTGAGCTCGACACAGTAGACTCGGACAATTGATCTCTCAGCTGGACGCGACATATTTTATGTATGGCATAACAAACATTCCAATTGAACCGCTGCCCAATCACCTTTGTAAATGTTTACCTAATTATATTTTACTGTACATGTAGAGTGTTGTTGTCGGACAAGACTTTTTCAAGTATTGGAGGGTTGTATATCCGGTATTTATTTTAAATAAATATATATATTTTTTTTAATTTTAAAAAATTATTCTTCCTTTGGCCGAGGGACCGCTCCGGTGGCCTAGTGGTTAGAAATGGTACTAAAATCTGTCTCACTAGGCACTCAGCATTAAGAGGTTAGGGTTAGGACTGGTCGGCCTGGTGTCAAGATAATGTGACTGGGTCGGACATGATGCTACGTGTCTGCGGCTTGATGCCACAGTGACCGGCATCACTATAAACTGCCACACTGCAAACATCGTAGCAATATGACTGAAAAATTGTTAAAGCTACGTTAAAAATCCAAAATCACACATACACACACAGACACACATTCCTTTGACTGAGGTGAACATTTTGTCTGCATGCTTTATGCAGTCATCAAGATTATTGCCTTATTTTGCCGTACTTCTAGAATTAGAAGATTTCAACACGCTTACAGAGTTTTAATTAAACGTATTGACTTGAAATTTCTGTTAGAAATGCGCTACGTATCCTTATCAAATCTAGCCATTCATAACATCAACTGATGCCGATCTGGTAAGGGAGACAATAAAAACTAGAGCAGCTTTTCACGTTACGAAAATCCCACGTATAAAGAACATAAAAGAATAGAACAGAAGCTTTATTCGGACTTGAAGCATTCAGCTTCTCATCTTTCTATGCGACGAAAAAATACAAATATGAAACACGCGAAGAGTAAAATATAATATCTGTATATGTTTACGGCTGTACAATTTTTAATGCACGGAGTATTATGTGAGGTTGAACTTGACAATATTTATAGTTGACTCATGCAATGAAACAGATTTCAAACACATAAAAAATTTTATTAAGTATTTCTGAAGTCATGCACTTCATTTATAACATGTACAATTTCTAATCTTTATAACTCGCACATGTTAGTTCAACTTTCATCAAAGTTCCAGAATTTGTTTACCAGTTAGATAATATTCAATAGATTTAAAACACGCAGCTAGGCTGAGTAGTAAACAGAGCATTCTCCTAAAATCCAACATGTCAGTTAGTGCGCACAAAACAAAAAACGGCTGACGAGGGAAGAAACCAAACAAAGAATACAAGTTGCAAGGAAGTGGCGTAGAATGGTTTGTTGATGGAAGAACAAGTACTATCTGTGATACTCAGGATAATATATTGTTGTGGTGAAACAAACAATATGAAATGCAGCAAATATAGACTTATGCCAGATGTTGTGTTCCAACACATAAAATCACTCATTTTCATTAAAATATTTATTGAGGAAGGATTAGGCAGATTAACAATTAAATATATAATTCTGAATGTAGCTGTTGATATGAATACCTCAAGGTAGATTTCAACAACAAACGTACATCTCTCTCTCTCTCTCTCTCTCAAATGTACCAAAATGCCAAAATGGAAATTATTTCCCATGTAATATCAATGGTCCCTGATAGTAGCTACGATAGTATACGACACTGTGTCTACAGTTAGCTCCTAACACTGATTAATTTTGTAGTCTGGAGCTAGCAATAAAGCTGCATGTGCATCGTCTGTTTGCCATAAATACAATTACACGTGCACCCCCTGTTTACCATAGATACAATTACACGTGCACCCCCTGTTTGCCATAGATATAATTACACGTGCATCCCTTGTTTGCCATAGATACAATTATACATGTACCCCCGTTTGCCATAGATACAATTATACGTGTACCCCCGTTTGCCATAAATACAATTACACGTGCACCCTCTGTTTGTCATAGATACAATTACACTCGCATCCCCTTATTTGCCAAAGAATACAATTATACGTGCACCCCCTGTTTGCCATAGATACAGTTACATGTGCTGACATCAAGCATATTATATAGTCTACTCCATCGAATACTAGGCCTCATAAATTATACCCTTGTAAAAGAAAGTTTTAAGGACAGCATTCATAGTGTATTTGTAAACCTATGTCTCATTTGCAATGGGCCTCTCAAAGCCTTTATCTGCCCCTCGATAAAGTGAAATAAAAATATATTAAAGAATAAATACTGTTTAAAAAAACTGAGTGCACATAACAGTGACGTATTCCTCCACTTTAGGTAGCGCACAAGTAAGCAAGGCCGTAGATAGTACTAATATTAGTACCCTTATTCGTAGGGGCCCCGAGTGGCCGAGTGGTCTAAAGCGCTCTCCGTTACGGACCACTGCCATCTCACCTCTGTCTGCGTGGGTTCGAGTCCAAGGCTCGGCTAGCGTGGGTACGTGGGAAAGCCTGCCAGTAGCTTCTCGTGGGTCGGTGGTTCTTCCCTGGGTTTTTCAGGGTTCTTCCTCCACCATTAATACTGGCCGCCATGTATAGCCTATCGTGTGCTGAAAAATGGCGTTAAACACTACAACAACTACAACAACAACAACCCTTACTCGTACCTCGTGGACAGGGTACTAACATGAGCATATACGTGTTAATGGAACAAGCCGGGTGTGAATCACACCCGGCGCTCTTTTAGCCTAATAATAACACTTTAAACACATTCCTTGCATATAATCCAATAAATAGAGTAGTCCTCTTATTTAATACCGGAAGTATCGAAAATCATTGTAGAAATAGTTGTAAAATCTCGTTTACTTTTTTCAGCCGATATTTTCGTTTAGATCGTCCGCCATGTTATTTCAAATAATGATTACTTCCGTTCTCAGCCTCGTTTGTTTGTGTGCCATATTAGGACATTGACGCCTTATTTGGAAATGTAAACAAATCGTAGTAAAAATTTGGCGCCGTTTGGGTCAGAAAATCTGCGCATTAAAAGTAAATACGGTTTATCGGCAACTTTGAAATTCAACCAAGAAGCGATTATTCGCACTTGATTGATAATAATATAGCGTAGAATATCCAAAATATGTTCTGGCAAGCCTTACGTAGAAAAGGGGTCACGGCGAGAGTCTCGCGTTGTCTGTCATGGTGGACAGGATAAGGTTAGAGTAACCATACCAATTTATTTTATCGTGTAAGGGCTTAATAAAGTCTAAATAAGCCAAACTTCTTTCACAACATGGTTATACTTATGTAGTTGATTTCTACACTGTTTGTTTTTCTGACTTTAGTGACGATTTTTTTTTTGTGCTCCATTACATGATATGGGATCAGTTCGTAGCCTCAACCACAACAAATTAAGTTGAGGCTACGACATCGTAGCTAGGCCGTAGAGAGCGACCAAGGGCCCTGGGGGTAAGAAACACCCGGGCCTCTCCTAATTCTTATTCCAAAAAATATTGTCTTTTATCAAATTAAAAAGTGTTGTTCGGCCTTGGCCCGGGGGATTTATCTCCAGTTGCCTCCTTCCCCGTTGTCGGCCCTGCGCGTAATGACATATTATCACCTCTGTGTTTAGCATAATACCTTGAATAGTTAGTGTAACTCTCTCTCTCTCTCTCTCTCTCTCTCTCTCTATATATATATATATATATATATATATATATATATATATATATATATATATATATATATATATATATATATATACACACACACACACACACACACACAACAGATATATAGTACTATAAAAAAAAAGAATTTCAAAATTGAATTATTCACGAGATTCCCATTAAATGTTTCAGACCCATGTGTTATCATTACAATGAAAACAAACCACAGCTAGTTGCTTTTATTTGTCAAAGAAATAGGAAGTTGGCAATAACAAAATTGGAATTGCCAACAATTGGGAATACAGTCTGACTTTCGCTTGGTAATTCTTGAGAAGATAAACAAAATAAGAGAAAAGGTAGGTAAGAAAAAATTGGGGAGAAAAAAGCTTAGCAAGATAATTTAAGGTCATTGCATTTGAATACGTAATGCTAAGACTGGATACTGATGGATCTGATAGAACCTGCCCGCTGAAAGATCGTCACCGGAGACACTACTCATCTCCATCAGAGTATATGACAGTGGGTGGAATTCAACTAAGGGCCACCAAATTACCTGTTATCATGAGGTTTTAATTTTGGAATTAAGAAAACCTCTTTAGATAACAAATCCATCTCAAACCTAACTTGATTATTTCGATACCGCTGTCAAACTTTTACATACTGTACATTTTGTTTTATTCCTATGCGTGATACCAAATGTAATGATTCATTTTGACTTACACCGATTGGTATTATTTAAATTTAGAGGGAAAAAGTACACTTTGTACATAAAATTTAAACTCTTATTATTTATAGGAAAAATATTTTAACTCAATTAACTCTGTGTAGTTTACTGTTGCATATACGGTAAATACAAATTATTCAATACAGCGGTTATGATATCAGTAGTGCTTGAGATTTAAATGGGCTTATGTTTTAGTATCCACGAAAGCGGTTATGATATCAAAAGTGCTTGAGATTTAAATGGGCCTATGTTTTAGTATCCACGAAAATGGTTATGATATCAATAGTGCTTGAGATTTAAATGGGCCTATGTTTTGGTATCCACGAAAATGGTTATGATATCAATAGTGCTTGAGATTTAAATGGGCCTATGTTTTAGTATCCACGAAAGCGGTTATGACACCAATAGTGCTTGAGATTCAAATGGGCCTATGTTTTAGTATCCACGAAAGCGGTTATGATATCAAAAGTGCTTGAGATTTAAATGGGCCTATGTTTTAGTATCCACGAAAGCGGTTATGATATCAATAGTGCTTGAGATTTAAATGGGCCTATGTTTTAGTATCCACGAAAGCGGTTATGATATCAATAGTGCTTGAGATTTAAATGGGCCTATGTTTGAGTATCCACGAAAATGGTTATGATATCAATAGTGCTTGAGATTTAAATGGGCCTATGTTTTAGTATCCACGAAAGCGGTTATGATATCAATAGTGCTTGAGATTTAAATGGGCCTATGTTTTAGTATCCACGAAAGCGGTTATGATATCAATAGTGCTTGAGATTTAAATGGGCCTATGTTTGAGTAGCCACAAAAGCGGTTATGATATCAATAGTGCTTGAGATTTAAATGGGCCTATGTTTTGGTATCCACGAAAATGGTTATGATATCAATAGTGCTTGAGATTTAAATGGGCCTATGTTTTAGTATCCACGAAAGCGGTTGTGATATCAATAGTGCTTGAGATTTAAATGGGTCTATGTTTTAGTATCCACGAAAGCGGTTATGATACCAATAGTGCTTGAGATTTAAATGGGCCTATGTTTTAGTATCCACGAAAGCGGTTATGATATCAATAGTGCTTGAGATTTAAATGGGCCTATGTTTTAGTATCCACGAAAGCAGTTATGATATCAATAGTGCTTGAGATTTAAATGGGCCTATGTTTTAGTATCCACGAAAATGGTTATGATATCAATAGTGCTTGAGATTTAAATGGGCCTATGTTTTAGTATCCACGAAAGCGGTTATGATATCAATAGTGCTTGAGATTTAAATGGGCCTATGTTTTAGTATCCACGAAAGCGGTTATGATATCAATAGTGCTTGAGATTTAAATGGGCCTATGTTTGAGTAGCCACAAAAGCGGTTATGATATCAATAGTGCTTGAGATTTAAATGGGCCTATGTTTTGGTATCCACGAAAATGGTTATGATATCAATAGTGCTTGAGATTTAAATGGGCCTATGTTTTAGTATCCACGAAAGCGGTTGTGATATCAATAGTGCTTGAGATTTAAATGGGTCTATGTTTTAGTATCCACGAAAGCGGTTATGATACCAATAGTGCTTGAGATTTAAATGGGCCTATGTTTTAGTATCCACGAAAGCGGTTATGATATCAATAGTGCTTGAGATTTAAATGGGCCTATGTTTTAGTATCCACGAAAGCGGTTATGATATCAATAGTGCTTGAGATTTAAATGGGCCTATGTTTTAGTATCCACGAAAGCGGTTATGATACCAATAGTGCTTGAGATTTAAATGGGCCTATGTTTTAGTATCCACGAAAGCGGTTGTGATATCAATAGTGCTTGAGATTTAAATGGGTCTATGTTTTAGTATCCACGAAAGCGGTTATGATACCAATAGTGCTTGAGATTTAAATGGGCCTATGTTTTAGTATCCACGAAAGCGGTTGTGATATCAATAGTGCTTGAGATTTAAATGGGTCTATGTTTTAGTATCCACGAAAGCGGTTATGATACCAATAGTGCTTGAGATTTAAATGGGCCTATGTTTTAGTATCCACGAAAGCGGTTATGATATCAATAGTGCTTGAGATTTAAATGGGCCTATGTTTGAGTAGCCACAAAAGCGGTTATGATATCAATAGTGCTTGAGATTTAAATGGGCCTATGTTTTGGTATCCACGAAAATGGTTATGATATCAATAGTGCTTGAGATTTAAATGGGCCTATGTTTTAGTATCCACGAAAGCGGTTGTGATATCAATAGTGCTTGAGATTTAAATGGGTCTATGTTTTAGTATCCACGAAAGCGGTTGTGATACCAATAGTGCTTGAGATTCAAATGGGCCTATGTTTTAGTATCCACGAACGCGGTTAGGATATCAATAGTGCATGAGATTCAAATAGGCCTATGTTTTAGTATCCACGAATGCGGTTATCATATCGAGAATGCTAAATGCTAGAGACTGCAGTGGGCCTAAGTTGAAATACGTTTTAATCTTGTAGCCTGGATCTCTACAGACGTGTACAGATTTAATATTGTACCCTGGATCTCTACACAGGTGTACAGTTTTAATATTGTACCCTGGATCTCTACAGAGGTGTACTGTTTGTTTATGCGGGTGTGGGTGGGGTCTCTATTCACTATTTGCACCGGAAAATGTCTTCGGAGATTTTATTTATAACTGAATATCAAACAGATGATAAATATCTTTATCATCGTCCTGCTACTGGTTATTTTTTTTTTATATCGTCTTAAGAAATTTTCGAGAGCGTATAGAAAGTAAATCTAAATGAGAAACACTTTCCAAACGAGCTCAGTAGTTTCTATTTTTTTTCTTCTAATTTTATACCTCCATGTAGAGACAATACGCACAAATGTAATGATCAGAAAAAAAGAAATAAACAAAGAAGGTAGGGAGGCAGGAAGAAAAAAGGAGGAATGAATGAAAGAAGATTTTAAGCGTGACAGAGAAAAGTAAATTAATTTAAAAACCGTCCTAGCTCTTCCCATATAAATTTAAGAATAAGCGTCCTAGCTCTTCCCACGTCAGTTTAAGAATTCACGGCAAGAAGTTTACAAAAGCGTTAAAGCCAGTCTAACAATTGGATTGGAGACCGCAACTGAGAGAAAATTAACTGTAAAAAATGATTAAAAGCATATTTTTAAGGTTGAAATAAGATGGAAAAAAGATTAGATTGATATACTTTCTGTTTTTACAAACTGAAAAAGGGCAATTAATTTCTTAAGTATGTGGGTTTAAAAAAAAATAAAAGAAATCCCGCGTCGTATATGGTTTTCTTTTTTTTTTAAAGGCATACAGTAGTATTCTGTGTTGTGATATATTAGTCTGGTAAATGAGTTTGTAGTAACTGAAAGTTATTGACTCATCAAAATTATTGGATTTTTATATGTTTACAACAAGAAATAGAACAGCACTTTGTGACCTTACCAGTCATATTTGGTACCAAAAAAGAAAATGTCAAAACAAACGTCCTTATTTACATTTGTATTTACCAAATAAATTTATAGCAATGAACTGAGAAGGTCATGTTATGACTGTCCCGATATCACCCTTCCCAAGATTCAAGCGTGCTAATGAAACGTGTTATCAATACACTAATCAACGATCTATTGCAATTTATATAGACCGTGTCCTTCATGGTCTTTCGTGACGGCATATTGTCTACACGCAGGTCAAAGGCGTGCTTTGTGTGTTCTGCATCGAGTTCGGAGAATGAGGTCAATTAAACTCACATAGAAATGCCACGTGCAATTAATTATTAATTAATTATACATGCGTTGTTTTAATTGACATATATGCAATGCATGCATTGAGAGGGGAGGGGCTGCCACCTTTCACGTTCAATCAAATTTGCGAAAAAACGTGCTTTTTGATTACTGGATTCAAATAAGCAAACATAGCTCGAAGTCGTGCACATTAAAATAAATAAAAATGGCACGAATAAGCCAATAAATGCTTCAGTGTAGTAACTAATTTAGTATATATATATATATATATATATATATATATATATATATATATATATATATATATATATATATATATATATATATATATACACAACAAGAAAATCAGTGACATTATTTTTTGATGATCTTTTGGGTAAATAATTTTGTTAAATATAGTTTCTATTATTCGAAACTTGATAAATTTAGAGGTGTTCACTTCCACGTTTAAGAATACTATTATTTGTCATCATCTTTATTATTATTATTATTATTATTATTATTATTATTATTAGTATTATTATTATTATCGTTATAATTATTATTATTATTATTATTATTATTATTATTATTATTATTATTATTTTGTTTGTTTGTTTTATTGTACAATGTCAGAAGACACCGATTTGAAAGCACTTAAGGAGTTCGTCTGCCGATTCCCATTTTCTTCATTCCGGTCATTACAATACATGTACTAGTATAAACTTTATCTTGGCTTTTATTTACAATAAAACAAACATCACATAAAACATTACACGGACTGCAGTGACCTGTTCGAATTGCGGCACGAGATAGACATAAACAAGAAACACAGCAGACGGTGTTTGATAGATAAACAAAAAGGCGATGTGGAGACATTTTCAAGCTGGATTAGAACTTAAGGGATCTGGAAGTAAAGGAAATGTTCAGGCTAACCACGTATTTTTGATTTTGCTTCCAAAACAGTTGGGTAGCCCTAGAGAACTCGCGTCATAAAAAAATTTAAAAAATGAAACGCTAGCAAACGTAGCACTTCTCCCCACATGATTTATTTTAACCACCCTCGGTCTTGAAAATAGAAAGTAATAGCTCACGTCCGTCAAAAGAACATTCAATGTAACAAGACAATATCAGAAGAGTGAGACATTATTTTGCATAATTCTATATTATTACAACCTTGCCTCTCATAGCTTGGAACTATTTGGGGCCATGAAAACCATTTGCTAATATTCAACATTTCTTAAGTATTCATTTTATTTTTGCATACGACTTAAATTTTAAATGTAAGGTTATCATGCATTTAGTTTCTTTGGTAGAACTGGTCAGCTTGATGTCAGGATAATGTGACTGGGTGGGACATCATGCTACATGTCTGTGGCATGATGCCACAGTGCTAGATATCACTATAAACTGCCACACTGCGGACATCGTAGTGATATGACTGAAAAATTATTAATAGCTAAAATTCCAAAATCACGCACGCACACACACACACACACACACGGAGTATAAACACACACACACACACACACACACACACGGAGTATAAACAGATATGCCATCGGATCATGAGCTGGCATATTCAGGGTCTATATTGTGTTTTACTTATTGATTCTAACAAAATGCACAGTCCCAGACCTGCAAAGTATGCGACAGCAGATCTGGGTCTATGCTGTGTTTAGTTTGACACGGGTATATTCGGTAATAGCTAAAGCATTGTAAAATGCACACAATGCGTGCTGCTCCTTCCGCCATAATTAGAGGTCAATAGGAACGACATCTCTTAATCAGTAGAGCGTAAGACTCCTTGCTGGTGGGTCACGGGCTCGAATCTCAGTGCTGATTGCTTGTTTCGGGTACCTTGTCTCACCTCAGCGTGTTAGGTACATTTCGCGGAGTTGTCTAAAAACGTCCTCCTCTTAATAGCTTAAGCGATTGTGGCCGATTTATCTAAACACGTCCTCTTGTAATAGTATAAGCATCCATGGTGGCGTTGTCTAACATTTTCTCGATCCGACAGTCGTTGATTCAAGTTCGCACATATGTTAATTTTAATCCAATCCTTGTTGAAAAATAGTTTCGAGATCCACAATATCATCGTCATCAGAGTTGTCGTCATCATCATCATTATCGTCATCATCAACAACAACAATAATAACAACCCACAATTCAATGGGCCTGAGTGGCCTTGAGTAAAAAATAAACATACAATGGTTATACAACAAGCTGTCCCTACGTACCAAAAGTCGAATTCGGGACGTAGAAGTTGTAAATGTAAATTCAACGGAAACTGAATAAGGTTTCTATCCCGCAGAATCCTTTAATCCACATGGCACTAAACATGTACAGGTAAAACTGGGGCAATAATTATTATAGCATTTAACACAAAATAACAGACAGCAAGTAACTTAAGCAGGTATGAATCCCATGCGTGATAATTACATCACTCGCGAGACGTTGATTTATCTTTGTTAAAACTGGCCCAAGTACTTGTTGACTGGAAATATGTTTTTGTTTGAAAAACACGCACATTAAAATCTGCGAAAAACATGTTGGTTAGGATGTTGACGTTTCTATATGACACGCACTAAACAACCGTAAAAGGGCGGTCCAGAGATCGACATGTTACATAAACTTGATGAAATGTAACCTAAGTTTGTATAGGTCACTAAGAACAGGAGTGGGATGGTCTGCGGGAATAATGAAAAAAGTACCCTCTTCCCCAAATACTATCAACAAGTACATATCACAATTTGAATTATCTTTTAAATTTCTTCTTACAGAATTAAAAATGTATGAATGCATGCATGCATGTATGTATATGTGTGTGTGTGTGTGTGTGTGTGTGTGTGTGTGTGTTTCTTGTTGCAATAAAATCAGGTTTCAGGATGTAACTTAAATTAAAAATAGGATGATATATTCATAAGAAACGAGGTCATCTATATTTACTGCAGATTAATGGACGAATAAACATTTCAAATCACCGCCAAACGTTTGTTTGTACTAAACAATGAAGGACGAAATTCTAGCAATTCCATACCAAAGGTGCGTATACTGTAAAGGAGCAAATATAAGTCGTGCAGTTGCCCCTTTTACTCAAACTGATCATGTGATATATTCATTTAATCAAGTAAAAGCAAAAAGCGTTCTTGAGACTATTCACTTCACTTCTCCAAATTACGGAGTCAAAAGTAAACTTAGGACCTGTAAATTACTTGATACTTGTATAATACAAGTACATTTCATTTTCAGTTTTAGCTGTATTACGAAATCCACTTTTTGATAATGCGTTGGTTCTTGATGCTCGTCATTAAAAACTACAGTTTATTTTGTAACTGTTAATTATCGAGTTGACAAAGTAAATTCCTAATTAGCAAGGATATATTTCAAGAATGTAAATGCCATGGCTTCATTCCCTTAGCAGTTTCTCCTGAAAAAAGCAACATAATCAGTTTGTTGGTCAAAATAAACAACTGGACGATGACACATTCCTCAGGCTATTTTTAATAATAATTAATTCCATTTATTACTGTGCACGAGTTCTATTATCAGAAGAAGAAAAAAAGAGAACAATGTTGTGGGATAGTTGTATATAGAATCAAAACACTGTTGTCGGGTAGCTGTACACATTCAGAACACTTGACGGGTAAATGTACACATTCAGAACACTGATTTTGGGTAGCTGTACACATTCAGAACACTGCTGTCGAATGCTGTATATACAATCAAAGTGTACATAACTTCGCCACTGACGCTTACGCTATTAAAGGAGTATGTTTTTAAACAACTCCGCCACGGACGTTTACGTTATTAAAGGAGTGTGTTTCTAAACAACTCTGCCACGGACGCTTACGCTATTCAAAGAGTATGTTTTTAAACAACTCCGCCACGGACGCTTACGCTGTTCAAAGATTATGTTTTTAAACAACTCCGCCACGGACGCTTACGCTAATCAAGGAGAATGTTTCAGACAACTCCGCCACCGACGCTTACTCTATTAAAGGAGAATGTTTTTAGATAAATCCGCCACGGACGCTTACTCTATTAAAGGAGAATGTTTTTTGACAAATCCGCCACGGACGCTTACTCTATTAAAGCGGTATGTTTTTAGACAACTCCGCCACTGATGCTTACGTTATTAATATGGGGAGGTTTTTTAAAAACTAAAACAGCATAGACCCAAATCTGCCGTCAGGTTTGGGTCTATGCAGTTTGTTCAGCTAATACGTAGAACATAATATAGATCATGATCTGCAGGTGCATTATGCGAAGGCATCTTAGAGTCTATTCTGTTCACACTTGGTTGCTATGTGCGGTCATATACGTTATTCATTTTAAAAAATATGTCATCTTACAGGAACAAAATGTCGATATGCAATTCACACATAAATTGTTGTGCAATCAAATCGGGTTTCATGATGCTTCAGCTGAACATATGCCAAGGAATTCATAAACAACAAAGCTGTCCTTATTGACTGCAGGGTGTTGTCAATAAATGGACGAATTACGATATCAAATCACCGGCAGCGTTTGCTCTTGGGGATAGAGTGATTACACAAAAAGACTCTTCCAAGTTGCAGGGGTCGAAATTGATTACCTACTGAAACCGACAAACATTTATCAGTAATCTGCAAGAGAGCTGTACTGAAACGGATTAGACAGTATCTGACGCTAGAGGGTAGAAATGCCATACATTATGCATCAGTCACGTAAAAATTTTAATATTTGTCCAATGGTATGGCATTTCTGTGGCCCCACTAACAATAACAAAGTTAAAAAGCTCCATTTCAGAGTAATCAAAATTGAATATCAAGACAACGATATTGCATATTAAGAACTGTGAACAGAAGTAAACTCTTGAACTCCTGTGCTAACAGGCTTACAAATTATGATCATTGAGACATATGAGATTTCAAATGGCATTAGCCATCAATGCTTGCAAAATCATTAACAAATGAAAGACTAAATAGTCTTTCAGGAATGTAAAATAGTGGAATAGTGGAAATAGCAACGATCTAAAAAAGCGTCAAGTAACGTCAAAACCTGTTTTAATTCAGCACTTAGCATTTTTAGCATTTTTATTGCGCTTGAAAATAATGCAAAAACAATTGCTGTTTTAAAGGATCGTAAGAGATTCATCAAAGACTGAAATTGTGTTACATGTAAATGTGCAATGTGCTTATAACTTTTCAATCGAAACTTACACCTGGTTAAATTTGTGGGGGGGGAGGGTAAACAATCAGTTGAATATTTTTTCTCTTCTTCTGCTTACGTTTTTTTATTTTCTTTGATTTTATTTTTTTCCTTTAATCATTCAGGAATTTTATTTACGTACAGCTACATGCAGTGGCATGGTGGGAAGGTGGGGCCGTGACCTTTGCATCGCCGAAGAATCTGCTGGCGCCAAAACTGCGTGGATGTAAAAATAATTGCGCCTGTAGGAGCACCAAAATGCACGTGGCCTAATCTAGTTCAAACATGCATCCACATCACTTGCTACATTTATTCATGTGTGTGTGTGCTTTGTAAAGTGATGCAAAAGTATGTATTACTGAATTTACTACAGCATTGATTCCGTTTTCCCGCATGTCGTAAGAGGCGAAAATGGAGACAACCTTTTTTTACCATGGATGTGTCCCGTCATGATTTTACAGCGGAGAAGGTCTTGAACTTTTTAAAGAATGTAGTTTATATCAAAACGTTTACTTTTGAATTTTGAACCCATTTAGTCTTTACTCATTCATTGTTTTGTATGCCTTTTTCTATATACTCAAATTTACTCTGCACTATACAGCCAGGATTGTGCTTATATGCTGTGATGCCATGTACATGTATACATACTACATGAAGAACAACCCAGAATTATACTTAAGTTATTAATTGTTTTAAATAGTCGGAAGAGAAGCTCAATAGAGATTGTGGTGAATAAGAGATAAGCATATACAACGATATTCAATATCCATTACTCGACAGGTGGCAAGATAAAACAGGGGTGTGGTACATGTAGGTACACTTCCAGGCCTGAAATAACATAATAAAGGTCAATGGTGAATAGCATCAATGATTGGCAGCAATTGTGATTATGCCGTCATAATTTTGAAATGCTAGACATACAAGTTCATTTTCTTGACTGAAAGAAGCTTGTCTCTTGATGGATTCACCAATTATGGTTTCTTTTTTGCCATATAAACTTATTAATGCTGCCTCTTTTCATAACCGAAAAAGTAAAAAGAATTGCAATGAACTACACTTGCATTGATTGATTTGAAATGAATTACAAGAAACTATACTAGCATGGATTGATTTGAAAATCTACAATGAACTACACTAGCATTGATTGATTTGAAAATAATTACCATGAACTACACTTGCATTGATTGATTTGAAATGAATTACAAGAAACTATACTAGCATGGATTGATTTGAAAATCTACAATGAACTACACTAGCATTGATTGATTTGAAAATAATTACCATGAACTACACTTGCATCGATTGATTTGAAAAATAATTACAATGAACTACAATTGCATCGATTGATTTGAAAATAATTACAATTAACTACACTAGTATCAAGCAGTTTGAAAATAATTGTAATGAACTACACTAGCATCAAGCAATTTGAAAATAATTACAATAAACTACACTTGCATCGATTGATTTGAAAAAAAACTACAATGAACTACACTTGCATCAAGTGATTTGAAAATAATTACAATGAACTACACTAACATCAAGCAGTTTGAAAAAATTAAAATAAACTACACTAGCATCGATTGATTTAAAAAAACTACAGTGAACTACACTTGCATCGATTGATTTGAAACTAATTACAATGAACTACACTAGCATCAAGCAATTTGAAAATAATTACAATGAACTACACTAGCATCAAACAATTTGAAAAGAATTGCAATAAACTACACGAGCATCAAGCAATTTGAAAATAATTACAATGAACTACACGAGCATCAAGCAGTTTGAAAATAATTGCAATGTACTACACCAGCATGAAGTGATTTGAAAAGAATTTAAATGAATTACATTAGTATCAAGTGATTGGAAGAAAGAATTTCAGTAAACTACACTTGTATCAGTTGATTTGAAGAAGAATTATAAGGAACTGAACTATTATCAAGTGCTTGGATAAGGAACTAGAAAGAACTACAATAGGATCAATTGATTTAAAAAATAATCTATTCCCGCATCAACTCAGCAGTACATTGATATGTAAAATCAAATATTTATGAAATGCTGAGAAACTTCCGTTGTGTTTCTTCTCATTTGAGTAATGCTCAGCAAAATTATTTGAACATCATTTTTAAAAATGATCAAATTTGTAGGATTCTTCTTGCTAATACACAAATTTAGAGACACAATCCTAGCATTTGAGGCCGATATCACTACTGTGCAACATTAGCTTTGTATAAGCGGGTATGCATACAGCACCCATAGCCCACGACATACAACACACTGTAATGCATGAACGACACCACCTCTTCCTCCAATATATAGCACCCATAACCAATAACACACTCTAATAACTCTGATGCATCAGCGACACCACTTCTTCCAATATATAACACTAATAACTCATGATATACAACACACTGTAATGACTATAATGTACTAATGACACCACCTCTTCAGTATTTTTGTATTTGTGCAGTAACATACATAATCAAGCAAACCTGAGCAATAAATTGTAGACTTGATGGAATTCGTGTTCTTCTGGTAAGCGCAGATATACATGTATAGAGTTCAGTTGCAAATGGAAGTAGACATACGATGGTTTAAGAGTTTGTTTTAGGCACTCAAGGAGGAAATGCTAGAAATGTCTTTCCAAATGTGACTTGTATGTAAAGTTGCAAATATGAGCCGTGCAATTGCCATATTTGTCAACTTACGGGATAATGAGATGTAAAAATAGAAGCATATATGATGCAATAAAATAAAAACACGAAGTTTGTTTGTCAAGTAGAAAACAAGCTGCATGATGATACGTTCCTGACGGGTTGAAGAAAAAAAACCGAATAACAACGGAATATAAAGCTTACCTCATTATCAGCAAGTCAGTCAAAAAATTATTTTATCTTATTCAGGACGATAAGGAAAGAAATAAATTAGTTTCAATAAAATCGTCCATTGATGGATTCTTTGCAAAGATATAGGAAAGCTGTAGGAAATTAATAATAAATTCCATTTATTTCTAGGCGCGAGTTCCATTTTTAGAAGAAGAAAAAAGATCAGAATACTTCTGTCGGATTGCTGTACATGCAGTCTCTGTGTCATTAAGTCAGTCTTGTCGAGTCTAGAGCGCATAGTTATAGGAAAACGCAGAAGATTATCCAGATCTGCATGTTAACTTTTTTGGGGGTATGACACAAAAACATACAAAGACAATGATACAGATGGTGCAAGTGAGATTGTGGGTGTAGTGGGTGTTCAAAATGATTCCGATGGTGATAATTGGGAAGAATCATTTTATTGAAAATCTCTGTCTTACAGAACATGCTTCACGCCAGTATTACTGTACAGTTTGCGATAACTTCAGTCAACTGAACAAGTGAACAATAACGTGCCAAATATGGGCACCTTCTTCAACAACCATACGAATGCAAAATGCCCAAGCAGAACTGACTTAACGAAAAGATATTGGCAAATTCGTCTTGCTGCAGGATCCGGCCCGCGAATGTGTTCTGTCCGGCCGTCAGGACAAATTAAACCAACACAGAAATCTAGCCCGTGAACAGTAATTATAAAATAAGAAATTAGTGTTTGCGTCCCTCCAGTGGTCTTAGATATTGCAATCTGGCCCGTGGCCAAAAAAGGTTGTGCATCCCTGATATACAGGACCTTCGACAAGCTTGTCTACCCTACAAAATCAAGTAAATGTCTATCAGGTTTCTGGGTGATAAAGTTTAAAACACAAACGGTATGGGGGATGATTATTCTCCACGATATGCAAAGTAGAGACCATACAGAAAATAACCCCTCCTACTATAATGAAATAGCTGCTGTGCCTTCAAGGCATTATTATGGTCTTATCGGTGCCAAGATTTTTGGAAAGAACCGCATCTTTAACTAACCTGAAATCTTGCAATTCACCCAATAAAGTAAAATAAACATTTCAGTGCATTCACTGACAAACCTGTTTTGTAGAATCCTGACTTATCATATCCGTCGATCCTCTTGACTGAAATGATTGAGTGATGTCTAGGCGCTGTACTTTTACAGCAGCATGCCAAGAACAGACATATTGTTCTGTATCTCAACAAAAACAACATCCTGGAGAACACGCATCCTGTAGAAGATAACGGAGCTGAAATTAATAAAAGACCATTCGTGTCAGAATGCTTTTTTGCGAAATTTAAAAAAAAGAAATGGGTATTTGAGTATGCGCTTCTTTTCCTAGTGAATAAGCTACATACTCAGCATCAACCGTACTGACCACAGGCGCTTCCTTCTGCAAGTAAAATACGGAAAAGTCTCGATAATACCCATACCACCTCTTACAATCAACGCATCTTGACTAACTGGTGCATGTCTAAATCCGACTCTAGGCCGATTAAGAGCTAATTATCTTACACCGTTGCCATGTTCAAGCAGGCTTAACACAATCAGCCTAAAGGCGATATACCAACCCACCCACCCACTCCCATGTACGATTTAACAAATTTATCCATCATTTTATGGTTACTTTAAGGCTTTATGTATTGCTTGGATCCAGCATCAACTCTTACAACCAGTCAGAATTAAAAGTGACCTATTCACTGCGTGATATAAATGCATGCTATAGAAAAATGCATATATTAATATCAATAAATACTTTCAGCAAAATATTTTAACTTAGCATTAATCAATACAAGCAGTTATGATCATGCAATTCCGTCTAGAATGGATCTTTTATAACTTATAACTGAATCATCCACTGGCCAATAAGACTGTCTGATGGCAAATAAATGTCAATGATAGTAAGTGTATGTGCCGGTCACTAAGATATCATGTTGGTCGGTAAGAGTATGTAGTACTCAGTTTGCCTGAGAGATGTTAGTAGGTGATGGTGCTGGTCAGTAAAGGTATGTTAAACCTATGTACATTTGTAATATCCCTAGACCGGCCTTTACTTTTAAACATATCGACATTTTAAACACACATTTCTCCTTGCCCCCTGCCCGATCCCTTATATGAATCATGCGGACGATTTTAACATAACCTTTTGCTTCTCCTTAGACAGCCCATAATGTTAAACTTATAGACTAATGTTAAATCCCTCCTGGTTGTAAGAGTTGATGCTGGATCCAAGCAATACATAAAGCCTTAAAGTAACCATAAAATGATGGATAAATTTGTTAAATCGTACATGGGAGTGGGTGGGTGGGTTGGTATATCGCCTTTAGGCTGATTGTGTTAAGCCTGCTTGAACATGGCAACGGTGTAAGATAATTAGCTCTTAATCGGCCTAGAGTCGGATTTAGACATGCACCAGTTAGTCAAGATGCGTTGATTGTAAGAGGTGGTATGGGTATTATCGAGACTTTTCCGTATTTTACTTGCAGAAGGAAGCGCCTGTGGTCAGTACGGTTGATGCTGAGTATGTAGCTTATTCACTAGGAAAAGAAGCGCATACTCAAATACCCATTTCTTTTTTTTAAATTTCGCAAAAAAGCATTCTGACACGAATGGTCTTTTATTAATTTCAGCTCCGTTATCTTCTACAGGATGCGTGTTCTCCAGGATGTTGTTTTTGTTGAGATACAGAACAATATGTCTGTTTTTGGCATGCTGCTGTAAAAGTACAGCGCCTAGACATCACTCAATCATTTCAGTCAAGAGGATCGACGGATATGATAAGTCAGGATTCTACAAAACAGGTTTGTCAGTGAATGCACAGAAATGTTTATTTTACTTTATTGGGTGAATTGCAAGATTCTCCATTGTTTTGGACCAGGTATTCAGTCGGCGAAGGTCGAAGAGAGAGCTATCCAGTATATTCTTTATGTACACTCCTTTCTTGAGATCACGTGTAGTATGGTTCAGGACACATGTGAAGAATAGGTTGAATGACACTGGGGCGAGAACGCAACCCTGCTTCACGCCGTTATAAACGTTGAATGGCTTGGATACATCCCCGTTGTAGAGAACGAGTCCCATCATACCGTCGTGGAAAAGTCGGATCATCTTAATGAACTTCCTAGGGCAACCAGGTCGTGCTAAGATGACCCACAGTGCATCCCTGTTGACCGTATCGAAGGACTTTGTGAGGTCTATGAAGACACCGTAGAAGTTCATGTTTTGTTCAATGCACTTTTCCTGTATTTGTCTCACTGTGAAGATCATGTCGATCGTGCTCCGATCTGGTCTGAAGCCACAATGGGCCTTAGGCAATATGGCTTCGGAGACATTACTTTCCGCAGTCAGCTTTGTTCCCTTTGTTTTTGTAAGGTGACAATCATTGGTCTTTGAGCTCCTGTGGCATGGACTCCTCCTCCAAATGCTGACCAGGGTGCTGTGCAGGGCCTCAGATACCTTAGGACCAGCTGCTATAAAGTGTTCAACAGGAATTCCATCCGCGCCTGGCGCCTTGCCAGAGCTGATCATTTTGATTGCTCGCTCGACTTCCATGGTAGGGGGCAAGTACAGGTCCGAGATAGTTGGCTTCGGGACAATCGCGTCTAACGCTACATAGTCTACGGTAGAGGGCATGTTCATTAGGTTGGAGAAGTGTTCCTTCCACCTTTCGGTGATACTCTCTTTGTCCTTGAGCAGCGTGGTCCCGTCAGAAGCGATTAGCGGGATGCTGCAGGCTTTCAACGGTCCATATACATCTTTCATGGATCTGAAAACCTATATCGAGTTGTTAGTGTCTGCGTAATGCTGGACTTCATCTGCTTTGCGGTCTCACCAGCTATTTTGCATAATGCGGAGTTTCTCTGGGCTTTGCTCTGTAGCTGTTTGAAGAGATCACGTTTTGAGACCGAGTCCTCGTCGTTTAGCCATTCTATATAGGTCTCTCCTCTTGCTTTTGTTGAAGGAGGATGCTGATCACTACGTTATTTTCGTCAAACCAGTCTTGGTGGACTTTTCTTTTGGGTCCTAGGATGACCTTTGCAGACTCACTCAACATGTCATTGAGCTGGTTTCACTTTGAGGTTGGGTCACCGGTCAGAGGTCAGTGCGCAGTCAGTAGGTTTTCAATGTGAGCTTGATATTGCTCTCTCACCTGCAGATGGTTCAGCCTTGCATGTTGAACTTAACTCGGTTAAGCTTCGTCTTTTTGCGCTGTGGCGGGACAGTGTTGAAACCAAGGATAGCCCTGACTAATCGGTGGTCCGTCTAGCACTCGGCTCCCCTCAAGACTCTTGTGGTCTGTACATCGCGGACATCTCTGTTACGGAAGATGATATAGTCGATCAGATGCCATTGTTTGGATCTGGGATGCATCCAAGTCGCTTTATACTTGCTCTTCTGACGGAAGAGTGTGTTCGAGATAGTCATATTATAATCTACACACATCGACTGTAGAAGCAGTCCATTCGTGTTCATTTTTCAAATTCCATGCTGTCCCAATACTCCTTTCGTAAAAGGCCTCCTTGTATTCTTCGCTGCTGGTCAACGTAGGGGCATACGAACTGATGATGGTGATATACCGTGACTTTGGGGGGTGGGGGTGGGGCGTAGTATCATCAAGCGTTCGTTCACATGCGTAGGAACCACTGCGAATTGACGCAGATGTGCAGCACGAATGGCAAAACCGCCTCCCTGCATTCTTTATTCATCTTAAGTTTTCCCCTTCCAGAAGAATTTGTAGCCACCCTCGGGTTTTCACAGAGATCCTACATCAGCTAGACGTGTCTCGCTCAGAGCAGCAATGTCAGTCTTGTAACGACCCAGGTCCCTGGCTATGAGGGCTGTTCTTCTCTGAGGCCTGTGTGTATCTTCTTTGTCCACGAGTGTGCGTACGTTCCATGTACCGATAATGAGTTTGTTTTGTTTATGCTTATGTTGTCGACCGCATTAAGGGCTAGCGGACAACCGCGGTTAGCCAGCCAGTTAGTTTATAGGAGAGGCAATTTTTAGGGCAACTTTTTTAGTCCCTTCCTTACTAGGCTGAGCAGTACTGACCTAAACAGGGCTGCTCAGTCGCCTGGGATGCTTCCGCACTTCTTTGCTCTCCTGGTTCAAAGAAAACGACCACTTGTCTACAGACCGCCTCCGTGTAGGTTTGGAACTACGACTGCCAGTAGTAACCTCTACCTGTCGCTTCGTCCCTCCACCATCGTCGTTGGACTTTGAAGATGCGCAGAGCAGAAAGAAAGAGGACGCAGGGATTTGAGTGAAGAGCGTTACACAAGAAAAACTTTTGCGTGAGGGAGATTATGGTGAAGAAGCTGTCGCATACAATCAACTACAAGGAGCCACAGGTGAGAGTTGGAAATCAGGGGAGGACCAATATGGATCAACTACCCTTGGGAAGGTACGATATCTTCCAACCATCAGAGATAATATCTCTCCCTGTGACCCCAAACATGTATGTATGTGTGTGTGTGTGTGTGTGTGTGTGTGTGTGTGTGTGTGTGTGTGTAATGAATTGGTATGACCACTGTCGAGGTCTCGATAGCAATGGATGATTATTTCTTCTTAATTAAGCCATATGTTTCACAGACAAATTTATGTACCCTATGCAGATAATTGACATTTTAATTGTGGCGTATGGTCATTGAAAGGCAGACATTTCTGTTAATGTCGTTAATACAAAGGACCTTCCCTCTATTTTCGTCCTTTTAAACTAAAGGTTACATTTTATTAATTTGATTCATCGTGCGTTTGTTCTACTCATCTTCGATGCCTTTAGCGTGTCAAATGAAAATTATCCCTTCTGACCACATTTATTTTCTTCCAATGCTACACAGGTATGTGATTTTCCTGTTAAATTTTAAAGCACAACGGAGATGGACGTATCATTACCACTGTAATTATCAGGCGTGCTTTTGATATACCATTCTTGTCAGAAGTGTTTAATTTGAGGTAATTATTGTAAGTGTTATTGAACATCGTTATAGCTATACTTTCTCCGTGACATATGGATCAAAAGCTTCCACATTACTCGTGTCTCTTTCAGTTTTTGTCAAGTTGTACGTACAACTACACACGAATCTGAATTCGATTTTAGTGACATCGTGATATCGGGGGCAGTTATACGATTGTATACCTTTAATAGCTTAAAAGGTTCAGCCTATTCACAGCACAACAATATCTAGGTACACCATACACAGCACAACAATATCTAGGTACACCATACACAGCACAACAATATCTAGGTACACCATACACAGTACAACAATACCTAGGTACACCATACAAAGAACAACAATATCTTGGTACACCATACGCAGAACAACAATATCTAAGTACACCATACACAGAACAACCTTTTCTGGATGCACTATACACAGAACAACAATATATAGGTACATCATAAACAGCACCACAATATATAGGTACACCATACACAGAACAACAATATCTAGGTACACCATACACAGAACAACAATATCTAGGTACACCATACACAGAACAACCTTTTCTGGATGGAACAACAATATATAGGTACATCATATACAGCACACCAAAATATAGGAACATCATACACAGAACAACAATATATAGGTACATCAGACACAGAACAGCAATATATAGGTACACCATATACAGAACAACCTTTTCTAGATGCACAATACACAAAACAACAATATATAGGTACATCATACACAGCACAACAATATATAGGTACATCATACACAGAACAACAATATCTAGGTGCACCATACACAAAATATTTGCATACTTTCAAGAAAGTGCTTCCTAGATTTGTAGTGATTTGCATTTAGCATAAATGAACGCTTGTAAACAACATATTGGCTCTCATTCGACCGCAGATTGTCAATGATAAATGAACGACCTGTAATAGGCTATCAGTTCGCCAACTTAGAAAATCCAAAGATGTAACGAAAACCGTAATAATATGTGTGCAAACTTAACAAGTTTCCAGGTTGTTTTTTTTTTTTCCACCGATCTCTTCTATTTAGACATTATGGGATTTATGCTACATGCAAGATTTACTTACCTCCAAAATTGAAAAAACTAAACAACGCTATTAGTCTCCACTCCTAAAATGAAGATATAACAAAGGAAGTGCTCCAATAATTGTATGTTTTAAAAAAAGCCCCACATGTTAACACATTTTGTTTACAAAGAATTGAACTTAGTTAATATATTACAACCAAGAGATATGTTAAAATGACCTTAGAAAATCAACAAAATAAACAAAGTAATAATGCAAAGTGTTTGGATTGCTACTCTTAACATACAAACCTGACCTCTGAGTTGTTTGGCGTAGGGATAATATCCGGAATTGAACAGTATCATGTCAGACAGCTGATGCGCTTACTTAAGCGGCGATGGTGCTGATTATATGTACATCCTCAAAATTGAAACGAGACACAGACATACATGCCCGTATGGGCGAAAACGTCTATAATTTAAATGATGATGAAAATGAGAACAAGATCAATGGCCGTCAAAACGATAAACGAGAACATTCCTCGTCCGTATTTCACTGTTATGTCCTGGTTTGACGAATCCCATTTCAATGTGTAAACAAAAAGGGCAAGATAACATGAAGAATTGTTAGCATACGTGTTGGGATCCTGAAATAAAAACGTAAAGAACAGTAATACATTTCTTGCAAAGTATGTTTCTTTTCATGATAAATATGAAAATAAAGAAAAGTATGAAGTTACTATCCTAGCATCAAGAGATTTAAATAAAAATTCTTTTTTTTGTTCTCTCGTCACGACATGGATGTATTTACATTAATGTAGTTCACCATATATAGACGTGTGTTCATGTGGCTGACTAAACACACACACACACACACACACACACACACACACACACACATATATATATATATATATATATATATATATATATATATATATATATATATATATATATATATATATATATAAGAGAAATAAATGATCGTGGGTATTTATCCATGTGTAAATTTTACCTAATGACTCACAAAGTAAATGAATTCCGAAGAAAGTTAATAAAGTCCGAAGGACTTTATTTACTTTGTGAATGGCTAGGTAAAATTTACACATCGACAAATACCCAACCATGATCATTTAATCCTTATAATTTCAATTTAATTACCTTCTGTCGTCAGATCAGCAAAATTCATCAACAAAACATTCACTTTTATGTAGATCAATGTTTTCTTACATTAGCGCCTAAAGTAAAAACCGTACTTCGCTAGCCATGACTCGTCGATTCTTTTTATACAGTAATATAGAGTAGAGTGTCATAGCGGGTCATGCCAAGTATATAATGTTATAATCATTATTTTAATATATTTAAACAAAAATGGTTGAAGCTATTTAAACCACAGGCTATTAATTTTTTCTTCTAAAATTAAGCTTGCGTATGGCACGTGTTATAGCATTCGTTGTTGTTACTTTCCATGTATTTCGATCTTTCAAATCGTGTCCATTTTTAGCAAGGTCCCATGCTTGACATATGACCCTGGCCTTATTTCAACAGCAGCTGGAAGATGTTGTCGAGCCGAAATGCAATAATTTCCGAAGATTGGCTTGTAAAGCCTGCCATATGCCTTCTTCTGCAAAAGGGGTGAGTGTTTGAGTGCTGCAAGGTCTGTGGAATTACAATGTTTTAACGTTTGTAACAAATTTTCGGAAATCATAGGAGTGAGTGGGTGGAGGCTTGTTATTGTTATTATTAGGGTATCAGGGGTTGATAGAGATAAAATTTCACATCAAACGACCTGGAAACGGAACCAAACGTAGCCTGCAGAATTTATCCATGTGTAAAAACTCCAGATCAGTATCACATGACCATTTATATCCAATCAATCAAATTATATAAAACGTGGTCAATTCATAAAAATTGGATATATATATATATATATATATATATATATATATATATATATATATATATATATATATATATATATATATATATATATATATATATATATATATATATATATATATATATATATATATATATGGGAGGGTGCGTGCGTGTGTGTGTGTGTGTAAGACGAGTCCAACTGCAAACTCGCATATTGTTCCGGCAGATCTGGGTCTGTGCAGTTTGCTAGGAGTGTTCAGTAGAATATGTAACATAGATCCTGGCTTGCTGGTGCATTATGCTGCGGCAGGTCCGGATCTTTATTATTTGCTGTTTGACACGGCTTATTAGCGGGTATAGGCGGTATAATGGGCAGAGCCGTAGAGAGCGATCATGGGCCGTGGGGTAGGAAACACCTTGGCCTCTCCTAGTTCTTGTTCAAACAAAATTTGTCTTTTATAAAATTAAAAGGTTTTGTTAGGCCCGGGCCCAGGGGATATATCTCCGGTTGCCCCCACCCCTCTTGTCGGCACTGATGATGGGTACTAATATGTAATTTATGATATCATTTTTATATCTTGCATTACACAGGTATATAGATATCTGACGGTACACATGGGTTCCGCACGAATGTAAATAAGGAACAAATGACAGTCGCAACAACAACAACAATAATAAGAAGAAGAAGAAGAAGGATAAGAATAATAGCAGCAACAACAACAACTTGTATTTTAAGAGGATAAAATAGCTGATTGTACAAACACTGATCTCTCTTGAGAAACCAAAATTAATCAACCTACCCAAACCACGAATGAAAATCTCTAGCAAAACAAACAGGGTGTACAGCTGGCATACATTCAAACTTTGTACTATGCACTGTTTTAAGATGCACGTGTATGGATCCAGTAGAGTGTATAATGCAAGTGTTGTTCGCAACTGAGATTTGCTGTTTACAATATATCTACAACCACAGCACAGCCCCGTATTCATACATGCGTAATCTCGTCCATATTATAAACAATGTACCATCAGATCTATGTAGAACTGTAGAAATCCAGGTGTGGTTTTCCACCGTGTAGTTAATGGTCTATTTCAGCTTGCCTAGTGAGTTGGCTTACAAACATCGAGACACCTTTCCTTCGACTTTGTTTCATCTTTTTGAGATAGATGAGGGTGTTGGTTAATGCTGTTTGAATTTTGTTCCAAGTTTTGAAGTCTGATGGGGAAATTGCCGGCTATAGCAATTACGTAACACTGCAAAACCTCCACTATTCTTTGATTCTAACCTTTAATGTTAGCGTATCTACATTAATCCAAAGCTGGAGAAGAAAGGAAAAAAACTTTGTATAGATGTATAAAGAACTGGGTTTTCTTTAGAAATTCCGTTCATCGAAATAACGTGATCAACGGATATACATACTAACCAGCGTCGCTGTAAAAACAAAATCAGTTAAGAACCGTTTTTAATATCTTTCTTTTTGTGGTAGCGATGCCGTAGTTTTTTCTGAATTTGCACTGGAAAGCTATTTCAAAGGAAACGTAATTACATGTATATATGGAGGACATATTTGTCTTGACGGCGAGGGAGCATGACTGAGGGGTGGGTGGGGTGCCTGTGACCTTTGCTCTTCTTTATTACTGGAATCAATTGAAAGCATGCGATGATTTAAAGCATTTACAGAACTGTTATATATTCAAAATAGCTCGAGAAAATGCACTTCTCTTATACGTGTATATTACCTCGCCCTCTTGCATTAAAAGATTTTGGCAGCACTGAATGGTTCGTTGGGACGGAGAATGGTGGGGCAGGTGATGAATTAAAACGAAGGTCTCTGAAATAAAATCTAATAATAGAAGGGCTGGTAAAAAGGATAAAAACAACGGATCTCCTAATGATAGATAATGAACATTCTTACAAATTTGGTTTGACTATATTAAACAGTACCTCCCTAATTTCAGAAAATAATGGACAAGAAATACAGCCTGTCCTTTATCGACAAAATGATGTTTACAAAATAGACATAATTTGTTACATTCCGGTATTCGCTCAAATCATTCAGCATAAATTCTAAGAGAAACAACACCAGATCTAAATTTGGAACAATAAACAAATCATTTTGCAGTTAATATTCAAGATAAAGTTGTGTTTCAGAATCGATACAGCATAAATTAACTCGAATCGATGCAGCATAAATTAACTCGAATTGATACAGCATAAATTAACTCCTCCGTCTTATTCACTGTGGTCATTTTACAAATGTCAAAGTCAGGACGTTTTAGAAATTCTAAGATTTCGGAGTGCTGAGTTTATTGAAATATTTGTATTTTATGTAATTAATTGATGGAATGAAAGAGTGTGTAAGGACTATACACTATTCGCGACCTTTAACGGTTTCCCAGATAATATTTTAAGGATTTTAAATTTTGTAAATTATTACGTTTTTGAAAATAAGAAGAAATTTCCCGAAATTGAATTATTTACTGTATTTCTTAAGTTTCTTCTGTACTTTTTATGTTCCCTCGATGACCCTATTGACCGAGCTGACCTATCTACATTCAGGTTACATTTCATAAAGTACATTTAGCAGTTGTGTGCCTCACCCTTCTCAATTGTTAACATTGTGCCATATCAAAATTACCACATTAAAATCAACATGTTTTTGCAGATTCAAATCTGTATTTAAAAGTCTGAACTATTTTAGTTCTTTAAAAATATGTGCTTTTTCAATTAAATCTAATCAAAGAGAACTCAGCGTATCGTGACCGCAGTAATTATCGAGCGTGGGTTTAATATCTAATTTAATTATTGTTTGCGGTTTATTATGTCGACGTAATAGACTGAAAACAAAAATAATCGTTTATCGTATAACAGAAATGTGCCGTTGACCAGACCTTGTCATGATTGGTTCGACATTAGTGTCAAATGTTTGAGATGGTAAGGTAACGATTATGTTCGAGGTCGTTTGTGACAATGGCGCGTATTGAAACCGCTTCGTGTCAGAAAAGCTCACGTGTCGGCGCTTATCAGCAATTTTTCCGGATCATGATCGTGGTTTGGGGTTTGTGTTTTGGGACTCGACGCCCTCTTAGAGTACATCTAGTGATTCGTGATTATGTGTTCCATTTAAAAATACAAATTAAAACCTTACGCATGTTTGTAAGAAGAAAGCAAACTGCAAACCTGGATAACAAGGGTGGACGCGTAGACACCACAGAAAAAAGTTCCAAGTTTTGAAACTTCCGTTCGAAAGCGCTTGAGTATCTAGCTGTTGACATAATCCAAATATTAAGAATTGTCCAATCAGATGTTTAATTGTTCTAAATTACAAGATTCAGATTAAACCGGTTCCTAAATTATGGCATGTCTTCAAAAATATTGAGGCAAAATATACATGAACTATGTTGAGTATACTAGCAAACTTTTCCAACGGAAACTTTGTATATGTTTTATTAAACCTTAAATTGCCATTGTTCTCACTCACTTCCATGATGTTCCATGTTCGATCCCCCTATTCGTATATGGCGTTCGATAGGAGGTCATGAAAATAGTAGTCTCAATAATGACATTTTTACTCGACGACCACTGTACCATGATCACCATGTTTATGATAACGCTGTTACAACATAGGTTAGCGAACTATCTGCTAACTGTAATTGTTGTTGTTGTTATAGGGTTTAACACCATTTTTCAGCACACGATAGGCTATACATGGCGGCCAGTATATCTGGTGGAGGAAGAACCCTGGAAAAACAACGGAAAGATCCACCGACCCATGAGAAGCTACTGGCAAGCTTTCTCACATAACCACATTGGCCGAACTGGAATTGTTGGACAAGGAACCAACTCAAGAAGGCCGAATGAGAGAAATTTGATATTCTCAGCAGGTCTTGTTTAATTATTTTGCTATTGTTGTTGTTGCTTGAACAATAGTTTATGAGCTCATTAAGAACCCCTGGGTAAAACATACAGCGACGGAAAGTGGCCTTTCAGTGCATCTTAAAGACAGCAAGACATTAGTTATGTTGGCTCGAATAAATGAGCATTTCCGCCGGAAATCCAGTCAATTCATGAAAATGCAACAACGCGTGGGGAAAATTAAATCCGTATTTGTTGTCACCTTGTAAGAGTTGACAATGTCTTATTTATATCTTTCGGACAGTACTGAAGTTAATAAAAGTTACAATTCTTCTACCCCACCCCCAACAAATATAAAAATAGCTGGACTGCCAGACCACCACGTTTCAACTACTTTGTAAGGTGCAGTATTATTAACATCTATAAGTTTCACTGGATTAGCTTAAGATTGAAACATTTCGTGTGGTTACAATTACACTGTAGCGTATGGGGTTTCGTGTCATCCAAACTTTACTGTGACGTTTTCAGCAGATAGTGTCACAAGCCATGACGAGAACGATGTAAACATGGTATTAAGTTCCGACCAATTATTCACTGAAGTGCCACAGCATCTATACGATTCTGTGAGTTTAAAAAAAAAATGTCAGTTTTACTCAATAGAGTATTGTATGTAAACTAAAATTCCAATTTTGTGAACCTGTTGCCCTCTAAAGTTCAACGAGTGCGAGTGCTACTAACGTAATTCTTGACCTTTTTTAATCTTATTTCTCTTTCTGTCATTTTCAATCTGTCCGTGTCTATAGGCGTTTGTTTCTTTATCCAGAAGAAACCCAAATTAGTTCCAGATGTATATTTATTTGGATGAAAAGATACGTCCATCGTTTATGAGAGTGAGATTGATTAACTTCGTGGGTCAACATGAGAGAGAGAGAGAGAGAGAGAGAGAGTTAGTTAACTGTGGTAAGACTGTTGTTATTGCTTTGTTTTATATTTAAGTTTTAGGTTTCGAATTTATAATGCGCACTAGGAAAATATAAGTCGAATAACAATAAATAAATAAAAGTTTTCTAATTTCTTATTTAATACTTGCTCTAGTTTGAGAAGATAGATTTGTCCTAAAAGTCAAGTAATATTGATAAATATTGTATAATGTCAAGTAATATTGATAAATATTGTATAATGTCAAATAATATTGATAAATATTGTATAATGTTAACATCGTCTTTAACTCCATCTATCTGGATACGTTCATCATTCTGGATACGTTCATCATTCTGGATACGTTCATCATTTGGATACGTTCTCGTTGAAGATGAACAGTAGCTCTTAATCTCGTTTTATCCGAACTCTTTCCGAGACAGGCAGGGCCGCAGACAGGATTATGGGTCCCAGGAAAAATTATCTAGTAGGCCCCTATGATTTACAAATTGTGACGGCGGCCGCGCCCCCTGACGGTTGTGGGCCCATGGAATTTAGTCCTACTTGACCTATTCTGTCCGCGGCCTAGAGACAGGAAAAACTTTCACGTAACGGAGGTTCAGGCTGGTTGAGATCACCTTAGCGTTAAATGTTGACCTTTGAACTTGTGTATTTAGACGTAGTTTGTTGTCTTCTCTAACCTGATTTTAGCACTTCCACGGTAGGAAGACGTGTTAATCTTTGTATTTATTTGCCTTTTAAAAGCCACATTAACTGGTAAGTCGAGCTTTATTAACTAGACCAATGCAATATATATATATATATATATATATATATATATATATATATATATATATATATATATATATATATATATATATATATATATATATATGCATGCTGTCCTAGGTCGACTTTAAGCACTACGGCGTTCAAAATAGTATGTCCCAGTTTGGCTTTAAGCACTAAAGCTACCTCGGCTATGGTTCAGTGGAACGAGTTTTTAGGTTATACCGTTCCAGCAGACTTTGGGGATATGCTTGTGCATACAGTTTGGATAAAGTGATAATTCCAATAAGCGATAAGCGATATTAGGATAAAGTGGTAATTCCAATAAGCGAGGTTAGGATAAAGTGATAATTCAATAAGCGAGGTAGTCGATAATTCCAATAAGCAAGGCTTTGATAAAATGATAATTCGAACAGGCGATATTTGCGATAATTTGCGATAAATCCAATAAGCGAGGTTAGGATAAAGTGATAATTCCAATATGTCAAATAAGGTTTGGATAAACGAAGAACTGTATATGTAAATCCTGACATGGAATTCAGACATCTTCTAAGCTTTAGTTTGAGCTTGCCAATGTTGAAGTACTTTAATTTTGTAACGTGTTTTTATTGACACAGATTCTCTTGAAATATAGGCCTGGTCTTTTTTATAGGGAGAGGCCATAATAATAACATATATCCTTATAATCTGTCTTTCTATAACAAGCATCACTATTTCAGGATTGGAGATACAAATAGCCAATTACTTTAAAGAACCAGCCGTGGATTGTTTGGTTTGATTTCCAACAAGATTCAAAGGATTTGGAGAAATCCATGGTAATAGAGTCATCGCATAATTGTTTATGATCAATTCTAGGTAAATTTATTTGGATTATGGCCAACTAGTTACTAGATTAAATTAATAAAATGATAATAAAGATTTTTAAAAAAGTTGAAAATATAATGAAGTCACCTTAAAGTATAGGGTCTGGTTCACTTTATCTCCTTTGCTCATTTCTTACGATAACAGAAAAGAAACTGTTAATGAACCAGATTGAATAAAGATCCTTATGTACTACTGTCTCTCGTAAACGAGAGAGAGAAGCTAGTTGCAGAGTGCATCTATAGGCTCAAGCGGTCTCAAACGAGACGAAGTATACGGCATTAGGCGGACACTTATTATAAACAGATTGACGGCTATTTTACCCAGCATATCATTTGACTTTAGATCGAATCCAGACGTGCAGGCAAGAAATAATACTACCCATGGTTTGCTTCGTGACCTCATGTCTAACACCTTAGAGGCGTATCGTTGTCAATTAATAAGGCAGTGCTTCTCTTTAACGTATAAAGGTGGAGCATTATTGTATTTCAAGAATCGGAACGCCTTCTTTTCTGTCATGTGTTTCTTATCATCATCAGCATATTTATCATTATCATCATCTTCTTTTTCTTCTTCTTCTTACATTGCTACCAGCATACTATATATATATATATATATATATATATATATATATATATATATATATATATATATATATATATATATATATATATATCTGCCAGTGCAGATGTAACTATCTGAATTCGTTAGTGTAGTACATCATAAACAGATTATATTATATTGACACGTAACCCCTATGAATCCGTCCTAATATTTCAACGTATACTAACGATTTTATTAAAATAGCTGAAAATATGTTACAGTTATGACGATATAACTCTTTATGTGATAGATATAAATATCATGGCAGTTGGCAAAGTCCTGAATGTCTTGGGATAAGTACTAACTCAGCTGGTAGAGAGTCGGACTCGTAATCCAAGAAATGTGGTTTCAATACACGACCAGGTGAATTCGGGATGAGTGCCTTTGCCTGTTCTTAGGAAAGGTACTTGGCTTCCATTTTTACGTCAGTATCTATCTAAAATTTGTATTGAAAGGGTCTTGAAAAACCAATCATCCATACATCATGAATATCCGACGTACTTCCAACGTAACGCCAACCAGTCAGTCCAAAAATAATTTTATAACTGTAGTGGTACAACGATATACCGGTATATTACGGTTTGCGGTTCTGGCAATACACACCACAGTACGATTTTCTGTACCGCGATTTTTTCACGGTCTTCCTTTCATCTTACAAAAGTCTGTGTATTCCTCAGAATTTGTACAGTTTAATTCAAGATCCATATATTCTTTTTCTCCTGCTTACACGCTTATCACGAGATTGCAAGAGAATCCAAAACGTGATACATGATGTACAGACCATAATTAGGTATTTTGGCAAATTTATATATATATATATATATATATATATATATATATATATATATATATATATATATATATATATATATATATATATATCAGCAGCAGCAATAGCAGAGCCATGCTATATTTGCATCCCGTAATTACGCAAACTTCACTAAAGGAACAACATAAAAGCAATATATGCGATAAGTACAGAAAATCTTCAATTCTGCAAAATATTTCGATCGACAGAAGAGAAACTATACATTTTTGGGAATTGGAGGGAGTGTTCTGTCCTTCCTTCCGATAACATCCAAGAAAATCTAGTTAATCTTGTCACATTTGCATGACAATAATCCACATAAATGACACAGAGTACCAGAGATTCGTAGCGGTTTGTTTTGGTGCTTTACGGCATAGCAACACAAGTAGGTTATTTAGTACAGATGCAATAGTAGTAAATAGCCTTGCCCAGGGACACGCCATAGTAGATGACCCATGCTGGTCTGATGCTTGGATTCAAACCTTGGTCATGAGTCCGGTAGGCTGATCACTGAGGATAAGCGGAGGAGAGGACAGGACTAACAAAATATATGAACAGAAAACACATCGTCTTAATACTAATTCAGAATGCGTGTAAGTGAGTATTTTATTTCCTGTTAAGAAAATTGTAACACAGCAAGGTACCTTGTTACTGGACAACATCAACAGAAGACGTTCTCCAAAGGAAAGAGAAAAAGTTCCAACGGGTCATTGGTTAATTGGGAAACAAAACTGACAACTATAGAAGTAGTTTTCAAAGGCAACTGTTGAACATTATGAATTTGATTTGATAGTGTCTTTATTTTGGTATGTTATTCGGAATTAATTATCTATACATCCGATGAGATTAAAATACGAGATAATAACTTCGTTTTCACATTCAGCATATGCTACTTTAAAAACAAATATTGGAAAGAAGTGGGTAATTTGAGTAATTAAATCAAAAGAAACGAAAACATTTATTGTATGACAGGGCCTCCAAAGTGGACAGAGCTCTCTCTCTCTCTCTCTCTGAAATTGTATTGCGTAACGTTTGGCGTAGCGCCAGACACATTTCAGGAAACAGTAATATAAAAACTTGTTTACGCGTTGCTTTACTACGCATTTGTTTATAACTCTGCTTGTGGCATATTATTTTGTATGTATCTGCCAAAAGTCCAAAATGTAGTACTAATGTAATTATGAGCAAACAGTAATAACCGATGAAATGTGAATAAAGGTCATTTTGTGGCAAGACATTTACAGAACTCGTACCACGCAGAGATCAATTGGCATTCTATCAAAACAAAAATGGTCATATCATTTTCGTGAGTAACACAGATTAAAAAGCCGTTAGAAGCCGGTGTATAGCCTAAAGAGACATTGTTTCACGTGCTATCGCAATGTAAAATAAATCATCAAGCACATTTAAAACAATAAACTACATTTATAAATATTCTTAATTTGGCAGATTCCGTTAACTAAATTGTATACTCATCTTGATATTGCAAATCATTTCATAGAAAATAAGTTACAAGCATAAAGGTGAAGCTAAGAGACATTAAAATAACACACCATATCTGATGCCACGAAAGATATGAATGACTATATAAGCTTGTAACCAGTATTGTTAAGTAATAATATCATTACGGTTTTGTCAAATTTTTTATAGCCTTAATCTAGTTTTCGGTAGTATACAATTAGATATATTTATTACGTATATTAAGATAAGCCAAATCGCATGAGTGCAGCATGGCGTACTGGTGTAAATACTTAAATATTTTAAACTCCATCACCCTTATTATACCTACTTGGGAATTGTAGTTTAAGAGACTTATAAAGGATAAATGATTTTTAAAATGTTCGTCAAATGACGACGAATAGAATGGCGCCATTTCCTAGCACTTGTACATACCATTAATCGAAACTGTTGAACGGTCTTCCTGACGTTAGAAGAATCTATTAATATTGTTGCTCATTTTCATAACAGTTGTAAATATGATCTGGAATAAAAACAAATCACGAGTCACTAATTAGTAAATTTAAATGTTAGTCAAACTAAATATTTTTTCCTTTCCCCCTTTTTGATGACGGATTCAGTTTCACCGGTCTGCACATTTTCAAAGGTCACCACTGTGATTAGGGAATCTTGTACAGTCATGCTTTGGAACATTACAAAAGAAGTTGTCCTTCGAGGGCGGTGTTAAGAGTCAAGGAATATACATTATTCGAGTATATCACCCTCTGTAGCCCTAGCATGAGAAAAGGAAAATTACCCTAATTAGATGTCCCTTTGTTTGGATTTAAGGCGGGTGTGGAACAAAGATGATGAAATAATATTCTGTCATTATGAGAAAACAAACAAAAACGTCTGTCAATAGTCGGAGACCTGGTGTAAAGTAAAATGTATCAGATATAATTCAACAAGTGACTCGGAAGAGGAACCTGTTTCGAGCCAGGGAAATTGACCTCGATTTCTCATCGGTGAGGCAACTGATGCAAATCAGAATCGAACAAGAGTATCATTGCTTGTGATAGTAAAATCAGAACTGGGATAGAGGGTCAAATAATGTAAAAACAAACTTAGCTCGAACCAGCTGCCAAGAGAGTGCAGTTGCAAAACTCACTCTGATAACCTGCTTCGCTCCAAGCAGTTTGTGGAGATACCCATACACAAGTCTGGGATGCTTGATAATCTCAGAAGTCAGAATGTCTCCCAAGGGAAACGAATCAACGGCAGGCAGTCCTTACGAACACTTACATATCGACGTTCCACTGCGAGACATCGCCTGCATCTTTCAAGTCTGGTTTCCTGAACAACCCAAATGGACCTGTTCAACCCAAATTCCTAGCACTTCTTCAACTGCAAGAAGTATGGCCACCACAAAGATGGCGTCAAACAAAATAATCTCCTCCATGTGTGAAATAAGAAGGCCATGACGGATCGTCATGAAGGACCACTTTCCTGTGCAAGACTACTTGTCGTATTCCAGAGACTCGCCTTACTGGAAACTCTAGAAAGAGAGCCAACGCTTGAAACCATGAGAAAGGCGTTATTTTCTTCAAAATCCCAGAAAATATTTGGCAGCCACTCGTCCACCAAACATTGCCGCCTAAATTCGACGCCAATGCACCAAAAGTGGAGAGAAAAACCTTCCACAGATTTTGTATGTACCCAGACATTATCTAGTCACAGGGCCAGACCCGACTGTGTATGTGCCCAGACATTACCTGGTCACAGGGCTAGACAAGTTGAGAGTTTCCAAAGCACTCAACTATTCAGATCGAGAGTATAGCACAGACGACAATTGCTCACTGTAGCAGTATGATAAACAAGAAAGCCAACGCATCGAGGAAAACACCGGGAAGATCGAGTACAAAAAACCTTATCAAATAACTAGCCCTAGTAGTCTAAGTAACAATGTGACTCATAAAAATCCAACACTACTAATGAGAAACAGATTAAATCCGTTCCATCAAAAGAGCAGTAAACTTACTGACCTAGCTGAAATGCATGCTGGAGACTAAATAAAGAGGGAATCAAGGATTCACTTGTTTCTGAAAGAATCTAACGGTCCTATCAAGGAACTGCCGCGGTTTAAATGTAAATATTGTCAAAATAAGTCTTCTACTTAAAGATTATGACCCAAGACATTTTTGACAACTGCTTGTTTAGGAAAGTACCGGATCCAATACTCTTATTTACCAGCATATTCCAGGATCTCGCTAAGGATCCAGGATGTTGCTGGGGATCCAAGATGTTGCTGGGGATCCAGGATGTTGCTGGGGACCCAGGATGTGCTGGGGAGCTAGGATGTTGCTGGGGATCCAGGATGTGTTGAGGTGCCATGGTGTTGCTGTGGATACAATACAAAAAAAAGTCTTCGATGGTTTGATGATACTTACAAAGACGACAGTATGGAACGGCGTATAATGGTTCTGGAGACTTCAACACCAATTCTGCAACTACAAACCTTAAAAAATATTCAATTATGTGAGCTATATAACTCGTTGTGCCGTTAGAGAGTGCAAAAATTAAACCATGGAGATCCTACGTCTCCTACCATGGAGATCCTAAGTCTCAGAGCTGAACTCTCGCTCCTCTATTAATTCAATATGGAATGTGGTTCTGCTAACCATTGACAAAAATAAATTAAGGAAATATGGTTTACATTTTAAATAGACATAAGGAAATATTTTACGAGTGAAGTGGAAACATTGTATTGTCACGAGTTACTTCACAACTCGTGTCTGAATAGAATATTTCCATTTCAAGAGTGGTGAAGCCACGATTAACAATGCAAAGTGTTTCAAGTTTACGAGGTAAATATTTCCTACTAACTGCTAAAAGGCAACGTAGATTTTGTTTATATTATATACAATCTGAAGGCAATAACTGCTTATTGTTAGAATTATGCTCACTAAGGTATTCCAATGCGATTATGTCTGCATTGCTACATCGATAAAAAAAAAATCCTATATTTTACAGTCTTATGTTACGTGTTCAGGCTCGAATAAACAGTAATGCAAGAAAGAGTGACAACAACAAGCTTTGAAAAAGATAATAATTTATTTCCCTGGAAAAAGTACTGTAAAAAATGATAATCCACGAATATAATTTTAGTAGTTCTAATAATAAAATGTTCTAATAATTTCAAGTTCGCGTCCCGACGAAGAATCCAAGATGGAAGACGATGATGTATGCTGTAACTTGTAGTGTGTTGAAGTCTACAGTTCTTTGTAGAAATAAGAAATATCACTACGGTTTTGGAAATACGAATAAGTATTTCTTTTTTTATAAGAGCTGTCTTTGTTCAAGAATTTCGCATGAGCACACGTATATTTCCAGGGAAAAAAATAATTAATCCTTTTGAATCCAAATAATTTGAAATAACTCCAAACGACACAACAATCACTTTCCAGTGTAAGAGCCCAAGTGAGAATATCTCTCCAAAGCAAAGGTTATATCGTATTCTAAACGCAGATTCGAAAATCCCCAAGTTGCGAATCGAAAAGGGAGGTCACGTGATCGTGTTTATAGCACGTGCGCCTAACATGACCCTGACGAAAACCAATCATTTTACTCTACGAAATAAATCGTAAAAAAAAAATTGTTTACATCTTAAACCCCGTGGACCCATCATGACCTCCACAACAACCAATCATTTTTGTGGAAAAAAAATATAACTTTCGTTACGTGGCTACTGCTAACTTTGAATCAAGGTCAGGATCCAGGTCAGCACCTGGTGTTTACTGAAACAAACAGTCATGGTCAAACAGTTTTCTAAAAAACAAGGATAAGTTCCTAGCAAACAGAACTACATTACTTTGACATATACTGACATTTTAAAAATAAAAACAACAAGATTTTAAAACTTACAAATAATTAAATCAGATATAATTAAATCAAATATACATAACAACAGAAATGCTTGTACAGCGACTTTTTACAAATTTAGTTTGTACATATAACATGTCAAATTGTGTATATCAAATTAATGAATAGTTTCGTTCGAAAATGAAAAGATGTATTATGTTCCTTTACACTTTTCTTGCTCAGATTGATATAATGAACATTGGTGGCGTTGTGATATTTTAGAAATATCACTGAGTGTTTGAATTCGACAGACTTCAAAGCGTAACACCTTAAAACGAAATGTGTTAATTAGTCAACTTGTAAGATGTTATTGTTTTATTTATTTTTTTAAATATTTTTTTTGTTTCTTTCTGCAGTCAACTGTGAATTGTGTGACCTTGACAAATTGCAGTCTAGTTCTGTAGCAAACGCTGTACCCGATTGTCGATTCTGACTTAATTTTGGTGGTAATCAACGCTCTCATCTAGCTGCGATTTCTCCATCGTTTTAAACTATGATTATGTTTGCGATGTAAGTTAAATCGCCACTTAAACAAATTTATTACTCTGTTTAAGCAATAATTTATCCTAAAAATGCATACCTTTTGCACTTAAGTGTAACATGTAAGCGATTCGTGTGGGTCTCTAGGAATTGCAACACGTCATGCAAGTTCAGTCACTAACAGTTTGCATCGTTTGTGTGGAATTATATAAATAAAAATTAATATTTGAAGCATACTTCTTGTCTATTTGATTTCGTTTTAATCATTTCTTCATGACACCTTTTTACTGATTACATACAAAATATGGAGGAGGGTTTATCAACTTTACTTATTTTACGGTATGTTGATGCTGATAGGGAGGGAGAGGTGCCTGTTTTTCAGAGTTTTAACGTAGATTTAACAGCCTGAGTTATGCTATGACGTCTGCAGTCTGGCAGTTTATAGCGATGTCTAGCACTGGGGCATCATGCCGCAGATATGTGGCATCATGTCCCACCCAGTCACATTATCCTGACACAAGGACGACCAGTCCTAACATTAACTATTAATGCTGAGCGCCAAGCGAGGCAAGTGTTAGTACCATATTTGAAAGTAATGGTGATATGACACAGCCGGGGTTCGACCCTGCGACCTTCCGTATCCAAGGCGGACTACTTAGGCCACCAAAGCGGTTGAGAGAGAGAGACAGAAACAGAGAGACAGAGACATAGACAGACAGACAGAGAAAGAGAGGAGAGAAGGACGAAGGGTAAGAAAGAAAGAGCAGAAGAAGAAAAATGGAATTGGTCTAAATATGGAAATACAGGTTTGAATAACAACAGAAGGGTCAGATATATTTCCTAAATGGGAGATGAGGTAATTCCAAAACTGATACCGTCATTTAAAACACATTGGTCGAAACATTCTCCAAATATGTCTCACCAAATAAACTATTCTGAAAGAATGTGGGTCTTTTAAATTGTAAACGTACCAACGCTAAAGATGCATTAACATTTTTACTGTCTGAGAACTACAAGACTTCCTTGACAGAGTCCACGCCCCACGGGACCAGATGATATCGACTAACATCTTTTAAAACACTTCTCTGAAATAATTTTTTTAAACCCTTACCTGAAATAACCATCACTAAACATCTTCATGAATACAATTTAGTAACCAGACGACTTCTTGCCATCAAAGCGAGATGCAACAGTGATATTAGTACCCGTACATAGAATAGACCATACTGATCATTCCATCTTTCGTTCCACGGAAATATCAATATTTATTTTACAAAAGTACGGAATGAATGAAACATACCAGACTACTCTGATATATTCAGTCCAGCAAACATTTATCAGAATCCAGAAACCAGAGAAACATAAATGACCATCTATAGTCGGACTTGAAACAATTATACCGAAAGCTTTCATAAAGAAAGAACATAAGGTAGCCATTTTGCTTTACTTGGAGAAAGCTTACAATACAATGTGAAACTACGGCATGACGAATGACTTATTCAACTTGGATACATGCATCAGTATGGCTGTTTTTGTATCATATTTTATGAAAGATAGAAGTTTCAGAGTTAATCAAGATACAAGTATTTCGGAACAATATTTTCAAGATACGGGTGTACTCTGAAACAGCGTATCGTCTGCCAATGTTTCCAACATACAACAACATAGTCAAAATCCTAAATCCAGGAGCTGTCTGTTCATTATACGCGGAGCAATTTGGTCTGCAGACTATTGCAGGTTATCTTTGGATATGGTAAAGGTAGAGTTTAGAAATGATCAGACGAAAGAGGCATTCAAATTTGTGAAATCAAAAACTATATATATATGACATTCTTACAAGTCAGTAAAATATACGATTACATAAACCTCCATCTTAACGGTTTTCACATCCCTGTTGTAAAGGCCACCAAACTTTTAGGAGTTGTTTTCAATCGTAACTAACTTGTTACGTATATTTGATTTAATTTGATTGTTTGTAAGTTTTAAAATCTTTTTATTTTTAATTTCATTATATGTCAGAATAATGTAATTTTGTTTACTAGGAATTTGATATTTTCCATAAATTAGTTTGACCAGACTTAATCGTAAACAATTAACATTGTATCTTATACTGACCTAGTTCCCGACCTTAATTAAGAAATCACCGAGACAAGTAAACAACGTTTTATTTTTTATCTTATTCTGAGAGTAAAACGATTGGTTTTTGTCAAGGTCATGCTGGGACTATGTGCTTTTAGACGTAAATACTTCTCGAAAATTCTGGAGAGTTGACCCTCATCCGGAATCTGTTTTGCGTTTCAGGTTACTGTATAACCTTTGTTTATAGAGATATTTCTCAGATGGGGCTTTTTCTTTACACTGGAAAGTGTGTGTGTGTCACCAGTTTGGGAAATAGTATAATTTTTATTCAAATTGTTTGGATTCTAAAAGATTAATTATTTTTCCTGGAAATATTTGAGTGCTCATACAGAATTCTTGGACAAAGACATTCATTTAAATTTTATTTGGAAATTCAAACACCGGAATATTATTGTTTGTGGATGTAAAAAGGACTGTACACATCAGCTCTATACTGACTACATTATACGTCCCCGTCTTTCACTTTGGATTTTTCGTCGGGACTCGAACTCGAATTTATTAGAACATTTCTAAAATTTAATTCTTGGATTGTTCTTGGATTATTTTGGATTTGATTCTTAAAAACCGTAAGTTCTGATTTTTTCATTTTTGCAGTGTTTTTCCAGGGAAATAAATTATTTGTTAAATTTTTAAAGCTTGTTGTTTTCACTCTTTCTTTTGTCACTGTTTATTAGAGCCTGAACACGTAACATAAGAAACTATTTTTCCATATCTTGGAGGTCTCAGGAGCAAACGCAAAAAAATACATATAATGTAAGTTGTGGGAAACAGAGATTGGGAGCAAATCGGAAGGTCGAACTTCGGTTGTACAAAATCGAAACTTGACTATGGCTTGGTGTTGTACAGATCAGCTCGCCAATCTTTCCTCCAGATTTGTGATCCGATATACAACCGAGAACCCATACTTTGCCGGTGAGAACATGGGATCGACATTATTGTACCAAACTGTTGTCTAAGATATCTAACATGTATTCAATACCGTCTTTTGACTATGAAATCAAATTCAATAGGAAGACGTATTTCATTCAGCATTTGGCATACGAATTCACCGTCATCTCAGAAGCAAAAAACTTCAGTCTTGCCAATACTGAGAAATGCTTAGTCACGAGATCAACACCGTAGCTGTTAAACGAACCCAAGATAATATGTTAGTTTTGCCAAGAAGAAAGGTTACTACCCATCCTCTCGTTTCTCATATTAAATTTAATTCAATAAAGGACCTATCTAGAGTGCTGCAGTATTCCGCAATACAATTTCTATTTAGTTTCCCATTAAAGCCTCCATATGACAATGCCCTATCCAGTCAGTTACCAAATATAGCCGCCATCTCACAATACCATCTCCAGTTAGTCACCCGGTACAGCATTCACCTCACAACACCGTCTCCACCTAGTTACCCATATAGACTTCTCACAATACCATCTCCAGTTACCCAATTTAGCCTCCATCTCAAAATACCATCTCCAGTCAGCTGTCCATATAGCCTCCATCGCACGAAACCATCTAAATTTAGTTATCCAGTATCCGTTGTTTTCACGTGACGTCACAAAACGTGTGTAAATCCATATCCGCCATTTTGATTCTCTAGCCACACAAACCGGCACCTAACAACATTGTACATCCCACATAATTATGAAGGCATGTCTCATTTTGTGCGCAAGGATATAACATAACATTACATTATGTTGTGCATATCAACCGCACGAGACCAAATGCGTAACTTTTCTCCTTTTTTCTTCAAGTAAAACATTGAAATCTCAACCATCTTTGTTATTCTTTCATAAACAAATAGATTCACCAATAAACAGGCGCATAAACAAATGGATACACAAACAAGTAGAAACATGTAATGATTTTCAATTTACATGGGCTGAAATCAATCATTTGATTATAGTTCAAGTTTTAAACAAAAATTGTTAATATATATTTTCATATTTTTAAAAAGTATTTTTAAAATATTCGGTTTTGACATTCGGTACAAAGTCACGCTCTGTTTGGCAAATGTTTCGTTTTAATATAATTAAGACGAAATTTCTTTGAACGGTTATCGCTTATATTCAGTATCATCCTACGCCCATAATCTTCACCATTAATACAATATTTGACACTACTTATTGAAACTGGTTTGTCAGCTGTCTTTAGCACATGCACGTTTTTGCGAAAAGCATTTGTACATAAAAGTTCTGACATAATACACATGCTGTGAAATTTTATTTCCGTAACTGTTATTGTATCCCGAAGATCATTGTCTGGAAATACTCTTTCAAGTTGACATGCTAAGGGTCAAAACACAAAATATTTTTTGAAACACAATATTGTCTGTTTCAAAAAAAAATAACTGCATTTTCTATTTGATAGCAATATGCACGATTATGGTTCAACTTCACTCTTCTGTCTTTTTATATAAACTAGGGAACTTAGTATTTTTTTTTAAAATTTTCGTGCTATGTGGGCACATAATTTCAAGTATAATCTATGTATCATATCGATTAAGTAAATATCCTAATCGACAATTAAATATGATTATTATCTTGAATATACGTGATGACTTGTGTTGATAAAGGTTTGTTAAGGACTCAAAATGGCGGCGCAAGAGACGCGCTCGTTGCATTGTGGGTGTTTGCGTACACAATCGTGACGTCTGTGAAAATAACCTTCCAGCTCACAAAACCATCTCCAGCCAGCTACCGAATACAGCCTCCATCTTTACCACAAAAAACTACAGACATTCTTAAATCATTGCAAAATATTTAAACCTCTCAAAACCTTATTTCACTCCGATTCACTTTCCACATCGAAAGCCTTACAAAATCTTACACGTGACAACCGTTTCATATCGACATACAGAAACATTATCTGTTTGTATTGTCTGGAACAAAGAACTGTCAGTACTGTTGACTACTTGGTCAGATTATTATGTAGGGTAATAAAAGAGTATAGGTACAGCAAATAAACCTGCCATGCATTCACCTGTTTCTGAATTGAAGATCCCGTGTATGTGATCAACTGATGCGTGTTTTATGTATACTTGAAAATATATCTGAAATGAAAGTTCCACAAACAAGCTTCGAACCATACAAACCTCCAAGGAAGAGTGGCATCATTTATATCGAACAAAACACAGAGATGAGGTGGTATTACGAGGTTCGCGTATAGAATACACTTTTTAACTCATGAATATCACATGAAGGGTAAATCTTGACCAGATGTGTAAAGTGCCAGTATTCGATAACATTGATCATATATGTTGATAAAGATCCAAACATTGATCATACCTATTGATCACGTCAGTTGATAAAAATCAATACATTGATCATATATGTTGATAACAATCCATACATTGATCATATCTGTTGACAACAATCCATACATTGATCATATCTGTTGATAACAATCCATACAGCGATCATATATGTTGATAAAAATCCATAAATTAATCGTATCTGTTGATAAAATCCATATATCGATCATATTTGTTGATAACAATCCATATATTGATCATATATGTTGATAACAATCCATATATTGATCATTTATGTTGATAGAAATCTATACATTGATCATATCTGTTGATCATTTATGCTGATAACAATCCGTACAGCGATCATATATGTTGATAACAATCCATACAGTGATCATATATGTTGATAAAAGTCCATACATTAATCGTATCTGTTGATAAAATCCATATATCGATCATATCTGTTGATAACAATCCATATATTGATCATATCTGTTAATAGAAATTTATACAGTGGTCATATCTGTTGATAAAAATCCATGATTTGATCATATATGTTGATAACAATCCGTACATTGATCATATATGTTGATCATATACAATGATCATAAAAATCCATAAAATGATCATATATGTTGATAAAAATTATACAATTCCATACATGATCATATATGTTGATAACAATCCAAATATTGATCATATTTGTTGATACATATCCATATATATTGATCGTATATGTTGATAAAAAATATATACATTGATCATATCTGTTGATCATACATGTTGATTCGAGTCCATATACGGATCATATATGTTGATCATATCTATTGATAACAATCCAAACATTGTTGATAAAAATCCATACATTGATCACATATGCTGATAGATCCTCATAACAATCATATGTGTTGACAAATGTTATATATTGGTCATATCCGCCTAAGAGCGATGTCATTAAGCTATATCCGTTGGTGAAGTTTGTGTGCATGACAAGTGTGTCAGATTAATTCATTATTTAATCTGCCATATAAACATCGCAGTATTTAAGCTAAATCCTATCCCACCGGGTTTCATCCTGTTACAGTATTGGAAGAGAAAATATTTATGCTTGGCAGATTTTTTGCAGTCTTCACGCTTTCTGTGATTAACCTTTTTTTAAAAGATTTTTTGCCTTTATATTTTAATACCCGTGTATGTTTATTTGAAAGAGTTTATCTTCCTAAAACCCCAGACTGAATCGGCCGTGGTTTCCGGAACCCCTGCAGACTAAAATAACACACACACACACACACACATGAAGTCACTTGTCACTTGAAATTTGACAATCGTTTTATTCTTGAGCACGTTTATTGAGTATTTTGCGCACACTGAGTAAATAGGCACATAGACTTTTGCATTGGTGCCCTTTCGAGGAAAGTCATGATTCTTTTGAAAGTTTGGAGGCAAAAAAAGCAACCTCCAATCACTTGACCTGATCCGGCCCTGAACATTGAACCTATTTTAAATTGTTCCCATGATATTTATGAACTATACATTTTAGATCAATACTTTATAGTCATTATTGCACTAACGTACCTTAAACCCTATAAATACATACTAAATATTATGAAGTGTGATCTGTAACATAATTCTTGAAGTGTGTGTGTGTGTGTCTGTGTGCGCTCTTGATACTGTAAAATGATGAGAGGGCATTATCGATTCATTGGTATCACTGATTCCGTCAAACCATTTATATAAAGACACATTTGCATAAAATTTCTTTGGTATCGTGTGGCGAAAAAAAACACGTTTAACTTCGCTCAGCATCCAAGGCCGCACGTGTGGATTAATGAAATCCGGCACCAGTCTTCTAGTCTGCCAAATGTAAGTTTCACCTCATCCGATCCGTACGACTATCTGACGTGTTATGGGTCGAAGTAGTTGAACGGTTGTGGAATAAATATAGCCGACTTTCTGATGGAACAGGAATGAAAGTCATTATCAATATTTCAGGGAGGGGTGTATACTGTGCCGTCTGTTAAAAACACGAAAAGGCTGGCTTGTATATGCACATGATGGGCCGTTTGAATCCTTATCTAATCTACACATGGTGTCTACAGTACTTGGTACCCTTTGCCTTGAGGCTTCACCGGATTTAACGCACGTGCTACTAGTTTACAAACAAACGATAATGCCACATCCTGAACAAGTCTGTGTGTGTGTGCTGCGTGTACACCTCGTAAATGCGTACAGCATACTAGTACCATCACCAAGTCACATGGATGGGAAATAATAGTAATAATAATAGTAACAATAATAATAATAATAATAATAATAATAACAATAGTAATAATAATAATCACATTACAAAAGTTGCATGACTATAACAACAAAAGAACTTTCATGAAACGACGTAGCTGTCTAGGTATAACGTACTAACCAGCCTATTTGGTCCATGCTTGTTAGTCTGATTGTATGTGCGCCTGACTGTAAGAGATCAACAGTGTTCGATTCCCGACTACGACAGTTAGACTTTTACATACTTGTACAATTGCAATTTTTAGTAACCTACTAGAATAAGAGTTGCGTTTCGTATTATGATGTGTTATACAAAGAAACAAATACGTCCCGAATGAAGTTTCTAACTTGCGTCATTTGCATATTTAGGTCGTCCAACAGATCATACCTCGAATGTATGTCGATAGCTGCCATTCGGACCACCTAGGCTATTTACAAAACAAGGATTGACCAATGAGTTCTAAATGTATCGAATTGTTTGTTCCTTTCTCGGTCAATTACATAGTCAATGCAACAGTAGAAATAGCTGAGGTGGTCAGAATGGATTGCAGTTTCTTTCAGCTGAGACATTTCCGACAAATAATGTATGATTGTTCCGTTAATTGCTACGCCGACAGATATCTGAAGCATATTTTGTCTCGCAGAAATATCCCAGGATGATCCGGTTTCGCTTTCATAAATATCAAAGCTCTAATTTGACTGGTGAATCTAATGTTCAACAGGAAATGACCTTGCATTGGTGTCCATCCGATATCCATCCTTTTATCTTCGCATGCCAAGGTTTCGATAACGCCTATCTACGCCTTGGTGGATCGAACAGCTATATTGGTGCTTCGTCCTAGCAATATCTATTGGATATCATGTGTTACCTCCCTTAGCATGTAATGCCAATTAACCAACCAAAAACGGTGGTTGTGATTGACCTAAAAAGTATATTTTGGAAGTTTAACATCGAACGTATGACTCTGTACCCGAGAGAAGCCATTACAGGTGTAACTGAGTGGAAGGTATTTGTGCAAACACGGACCGAATTTGGAAAATTGCTTATTTATCAGTCCATTCTAGCTGTGTTCTCCCTTTGTCTCGATCACGAAGGAACAGTGTTCATGTTTGAACAACTTAAATTTGATTGGATGCAGGGGCTTGCCGCTGCATCCAATGAAATTCACAGACCTGAAGCTCAGAAATATCTGCTTGATATGCCAAAATGTAGATACGGTTATCGGAACTTTGGCTAGCGAAGATGCCGTCATTTCGGAAATCTCAATTTTAATCAGATTGCTATTGCACATAATTATCACAAATGTACCATGCAAGAGAGTTTCCTTAATTGTACACTCGTTACAAATTAACATCACAAATGTTCCGCCGTGTTTAAAAGTTTCCTTAACTGTATAGTCATTACATATTGATATCACAAATGTTCCACCATGTTTACCGGCTCGCTAGGCGCTCAGCATTAAGAGGTTAGTGCTAGGACTGGATTGCATTGTGTCAGGATAATGTGACCGGGTGGGACATGATGCTTCATGTCTGCGGCATGGTGCCCCAGTGATGGACATCACTGTAAACTGCCACACTGCAGACATCGTAGCGATATGACTGAAAAATTGTTAAAGCTACGTTAAAAATCCATATGCACCACCATGTCTAAGCATTCCCTTTACTACAGTCATTACATATATATATGACAAACGTACCACCATGTCAGAGATTTTACTGGGGCCCCGAGTGGCCGAGTGGTCTAAAGCGCTCTCCGTTACGGATCACTACCATCTCACCTCTGTCTGCGTAGGTTCGATTCGGCCAATGTGGGTATGTGAGAAAGCTTGCCAGTAACTTCTCGTGGGTCGGTGGTTCTTTCCGGGGTTTTCCCGGGTTCTTCCTCTACCATTAATACTGGCCGCCATGTATAGCCTATCGTGTGATAAAAAATGGCGTTAAACCCCACAACAACAACAAGAGATTTTACTTAATGGTACAGTCATTACACATTAGCATCACAAAATGCATCAGAAAGTAAATAATTAGTTTTCAACAAGTTTAGCTTTTCCCAATTAAAGATGCATACTCATGAATAAAGGTATATTACATTTTTTTAATGAACATTTGTCCTCTTTTAATTCAAGATTTAGATTAGATCCCATTAACTTTCTCGATATCTTTATTGAGTTACAATGACAGAGTTCAATACTTACCTGAATTGGAAGAACAGTCTTTAGATGGGACTTTATTTTGTAATAACGGCTACAGCCGCATTTGACGATCTACCTTCTTACCCTTGAAGGCATCCGCTCTTAAATAAAGTTTTTTAACCATAAACATGTATACATTTTCAAACTCAGTAGAGAATGGAGAAGGCGAATCAGTAAAGAACAGACATGGCAAAGATGGTCCTTATAGGATTGTCTCAACCCGAACCCAAAGCCACTCCGCCTTTAGAGTAACATCAATCCACGCAGCAGGTTATCTTGATGACTCGCCATTGTCGAACCACTTCGATAAACGCATAACAACAGAGATAAGTGAAAATGGTCAACCCCTCAAGCACATTGCAGACCAAAACGTAATCCCAGACCCGGTTAGAACAAGCGTGTTTCTCCATTAGAATCAGTCTTATACATACAACGCGTATTCATGCATTCTTTTGTCACCGATGGAAATAACGAGAGAGAAACATGGAGATAAAGTGCGGACTTCTTTTCAATCAATGTTTATGTTAAAATATAGCGTATCTGTTTAGTGCTCAGCTAGAGGAAATTTCGAAAGTTTGTCAAATCTACTTTCTCCCTAGTCTGTCATAATATGATTGATTATGAATAATACGCTACCTATTTTTTCATGCTGTGTGCAAACATAAGCCACCTATGGGTTGATTTAAGTAGAATTTAGGAAAGCATTTCATTACATATACATTTTACCGCTCCGGTGGCCTGGTGGTTAGAGCGTCTTCCTCGGATGCGGGAGGTCGTGGGTTGGATCCCCGGCCGAGTCATACCAAAGACTTATAAAAATAGTACTAACAGTTGCTTGGCTTGGCGCTCAGCATGAAGAGGTTAGTGTTAGGACTGGTCGGCCTGGTGTCAGGATAATGTGACTGGGTGGGACATCATGCTACATGTCTGCGACATTATGTCACAGTGCTAGGCATCACTATAAACTGCCACACTACAGACATCGTAGCGATATGACTGAAAAAAGTTTAAAGTATACTTTTTGGCATTGATTAAATGTTAAATTCTGTCTGCTAAACATCAACAGAAAATACATGCTTTTTTATTTTTTGTTTGTTTTTGTTTGTTTCTTTGTTTAATATTTTGTGTTATCTTTTTTTTTTTATTTATTTTGAGTGGGTAGACGAAACAGCAAATTTGTAATCAAGGATAAGCCCAGGCGATGGGAGGGTGGGTGGCTAGTTTTATGCTGTAATTTTTTTTTGTAATCGTATGATTTATATTTAAACTAAGTCGAATCAATTACAAACACTGTCCAAATGACAGTACACTACTAGACGATATTTAGTGTTGCTAACAATACTTTGTGCTTCTGCTCTCCGCTCAAGGCACATGAGATTCGATAAAAGCCTTTATGAACACATTAACCCCTGGCGACGAGTTAACGTGGCAAGAGGTATTAGCCTACCGCCGAGCTCCCACTTTTACCCTTCTGCTCATGCGCGAGCCAAATAGCCAATTAAAAACGATGTTTCTAACACAACTAGGCAGTATGTTATTGGAAGAAATCCTCGAAGTTGGTGTTTTCGGATGTATTCAGAAATAGCTTTCAAAATGTGTTTCCTACTCTAATTTTAGGCAAAAACGACAAAAACCTCCAGGGGTTAATGTGCTAATGGGCGCATTTTGATGACATCACCACATTTGAATATTCCTTGCGTATTTAATCACTTGTGCATCGACATTGCTCATAAATTACAAATTTAGCCATTCCTTGACGATTTGTAAAAAAAAAAAAATCGAAAATCCTTGTTAACACATTATCCCCTGGCGACGAGTTAACGTGGCAGGAGGTAGTAGCCTACTGCCGAGCTCTGTAACGTCATGGTCATGCGTGATACACTAAAGTAGGTCGCATTATAGAAAGGTAGACAGATGTAGATCTACAATGATACCAAATAATCTGGAATTTCTAGTTACACTACAAAATACAGAGGGGAAAAACCTTATTTTTTGGACCCGATTTTTTTTCTAACCAAAATTCGTCCGTGGCGGAATCCTATTTTGTGTATGGATTTTAGACTTTTTGGTGTCTGATTTAGTATAATTCAATAACGGACTCGGTAGTTGACAATGTTCAGTAAATTCACTGCTCGTAACGTTATGAGAAAGTATTCCATCATTTAAAGAGGTAGGTCATATTCAACTAAAATTTGCCAGAAATGTCCTGGAGTAAACCATTTTTGATTTGTGAATGATTAACACGAGAAAGTGTCGATTTAATCTGCTTACTTGTTATCAACATTAACTTTATTCCTCAATTTGTATTGGGAACGACATAGTACTAAAGATAGGTGTATGCTAGAACGACTTCTTGAAACCACACCTCGATTTTTTTCTCTCTCACAAAATGTTGAAATTTAGACAACTGGTCCAATTTTGTTTATCCAAGCTCATTCCATAATTCGTAACAGCACCAAAAGCTTGGAGCAAGGCCTGCTGATATTTTATCCATGATGTCTTATATCAACAATAGCGAGTTTCAATATAGTTTCTCTATTACATTTTATGGCTTTGGGATTGATTTCAATAAGCCGAGGCTTGCAACTGTTTGGTTATTATGTACCATTCGATTACCTACTTGAAAGCATTATTCATCTTCCGACTTTGGTTTCTCTAGTTTGGTGTAAAAGTACATACGACTCTCGGTATGAATTTCAAAACGCCATCTTGTGGAGAAAAGTTAAAATAGATCTAACCGTTTTTGTAAATTATATTGATTTATTGCTATACAATGTCAGTAATCTTCAACAACTGGGTTACTGTGCGTCAGGGGATAATCACAAGTACCATATTTGTTCCTTTGTAACTTGAAGATTATTTATACAAACAGTTACAAAAAGGTCGACATTATACATCTTTACCTAACACCTCCATGTACTATGAAAGGGCTTAGACACAACATAATTGACTACTATACAGCTGGTAAGCTCGGTGTATAAATTTTCAATTATTCGCCAGATTTATTGCATTTATATCAAACAATTTAACCGTTAATCCTTCACGTCACACGGTATCAAAAGCTCTCGCTGTATCAAACATGGGAGTGAAAGCTTTCCCATTAACTTCAGGACTCTGGTGGATGGTCTCTTGTAACCTAAGATCGTAAACTAAAAGCTATTGTTAGACAACTCAAGCATTTTTAAACATTGATGTTGCTGGGAAGGAAAATCAATATTACACATACCGAGGCATAATGTTATTTTTCTAATGAGCATTTTTTCGAAACCTTTACTTGTTGTTGGCAATAATGGACCATGTCTTTAATCGACAGGCACGGTTTCTTCTTTACCGTTGTTGCCTTTGTTAATTTGAACGATACTCAACCCCAACCCCCCTTAAATTCCTTTGGAACACATTCTGACTTCAAAAATTGAATTCAACAAATCTACATTTTTAAAATAAAATATTAAAAGATAAGATGCTAATTTCGTTTACTTCCATGTCAAGGCCGTTTCACCCTCTAGGTACCCCTCAGCACATTAGAGATTTCCGGTTGAATTATCCTACTAAGATGACAGAATACATGACATTGAATACAATCACGCACAATCTTTTCCGTCGTATTTGTGAACTGCAGAAATTCCCTTTTTACGGAACACGTTATGTTCCCAATTAAATATATTTCCATACTATTCACAAAGTCTTCTACAATATAATCAGTGGTTGAATCACGCTATCAGCCTATACCATGTCTGAACAAACTAGTTTTCATTTAGGAATTTAAAAGTTCGGGATTTTACAAATCAATATCAAATCAATAATCTTGCATTTTATTTCTCTGATTGGAGTATAACTAGAGCGTTGCATTTTGTTAAATCATAAAAAGCAAAATTTTATAATTTACATGATTTCTGACAATTTAAAATGATCAAGGAGTTTGCAGCCAGGGTCTACCATTTTTTGACATTAAAACGAGGCGTGACGGGACGAGATTCTTAAACGGTGATGAAACGCATATGATCAACATTTGATAAATATAAAATGTATAGAAATCCACTATTCGCCGAAATTTTGCTTTTCAGCTCTTTAATTAGGGATAATATTCGATTTATTTTCTATTTTCGATGCCCGGGATGTGACTATACCTCTAAGCTCTTCACATCTGAAAGCAGTAATAGTACATGCCCGTGATGCACCTAAGTCCATTTTGGTGCAGCAATCCACCAATAGGATAGTTGACAACTTTTAGTAGTTTTAACTTAGGATTTAAATTGGATATAATTTAATGTCAAGATGATAAAGGACATGGCTTAACAGCATATTGGAATATGCTGATAAAATTGTGAGTTTTCGAAGCAAATCATTTTCAGTTTTTGTGAAAAGCAGTAGCCTTTCGAAATGGATTAAATTATGATAACCTAATATTAACCTGTTCGAGTCTGTCTACATAACCTAAATTCATCTTCGTTACTATTTACTAGTCGTCCTGATGGATATGGTTGTGACGTCACTAAGTCGCATTCGATTTACCTCTCATACTTTCATCTACATATTCGATTCTGCCATAAAGTTCATTTTGGAATTAACAAAATTAAATCTGTACAGAATTAAATAGTGTTAATTAACTGTGAATATCTTTAAAGCTTCTGAGTAGATTTTAAAATAAAAGGTTGATATATTTTCATTATCTTAGTGTATTCGTGGAAGACATATGAAAATACGATCGCGTTTTTCTTTAGGGCAATCGCTATCGATAATATATTTGCACTTTTTTCTTTTTCGTTTGACTTGTCGCTCAGTTGCTAGGCAATTCGTGTACAGTATTCGGTGTTCTCTGGTCGACTTCGTATCACTGTTGACTTAGTAAAGGATGCTTAGAAACTGGTTTGTCTTTACAGCTTCTATAAATTCAAAAAGATCGAGCACGATTGTTCTTCGATTGCTTTAAATTTTCAATGCTTTTCTGTGATTGATTTAAAGGGTCTGTTACTCGTGATACTTGATAAAAGAAGGACTTCCTTTTCTATACGTTTAGTGCTATTATTGTAATGGCAGTTTCTTTCATGATCTTCCCTTCTGTATTCAATGCTTTCCTACATTGATTCCATGTGATTTTTCACTTCGTTGTTTAGATTTCCACAAACTGAGAATAACAACTTGGGTATGTTGGATACTTGTTATGACAAATCTTTAAGTGTCTTTACGGGGCTTGGCGTGAACTATATAGACGAAATCTAGCTTAACAAGTTTGTTTTTAATTTAATTTCTAACTGTTCATTTTTCGTTTATATTGCATTTATATTCTTCAGCGAGGACTTAGTATTCTTTCCTGCGAGATTAAAATGTCTCGGTCTGTTTTCCGTTTGCTTGTTTATGCTCATGAACGCGACATCTGAGTTCTGCAATCCGGTAACAGGGATAAGCGATATTGACTTAGATGAATTCAAGTTTCCCTTGAGTACCTGCAAAACAGCACACGAGTGACTAAAGTGTGAGATTCGTCTTCCTTTGATTCCTATAGCTCTGAATTCACATCACCGTGGCACAACTTGTAATTTGCAACAATCAGTTGCATAGTATCAATAGCGTGTTGATGCAATTCAATGTATTTTTATCTTTTGTTTTGGTATTAGGTTCAGGCCTATTGCTTGCTAATACGGAGAGCAGGTACGTTGCCCATCGTAAATTATGCAAATCTTCTAACAGTAACACGTAGATGATGCCATGAAAAACACGCTTTATTTTAAGACTGTTGACCTTTATGGCCTGTCGCTGGTAGCATGTGTGTGTGTGTGTGTGTGTGTTGCCATCCGGCGCCGTCGGAAGCCTTATTTTGTGGGATTTTATTTTATTTTATATGTAGCTGAAATGCTCATAATATTTCACCTTCACCTTTCTGTAATAATAACACTTCTAGGACATTAGTAACAGACAAAAGTTAAAATTAATGCAATGTAATCTCTAAAGAACATTGCCCCCGGGCATCTTGAACCGGGGTATACATGCACAATGACTTAAAACTGCTCCGGTCCCGAGTTGCCAAGTGGTCTAATGCGTTTGCCTTTACACCTCACTGACATCTCCCCTCAGTCCGCCTGGGTTCGAGTCTCGTGCTTGGCCATTGTGTGTATGTGAGAAAGCTTGCCAGTAGCTTCCCGTGGGTTGGATGCTCATCGAACCACGCCATTTACAGTACATAATACATGGCGGCCTGTATATATCGTGGAGAAGGAACCCAGGAAGACCCATCATTTTGGTTTGCTCTACGTATCATCATTTCATGATCATGAGAGAATTCGTGAAAAATTTACATTGAACCGGTCGTTTACCGTTTTAACCATGGATCAGCAAATTAACGACCATATCAATCCAAATAAAAATATTTCGATGTTATTATTAACTTATGAAGAAAGCTTTCACATGAAGACACTAAAACAAACTGAAACATACTCATTAAAAATGAACAATTGTCAAGGTCATGTAGAACTACATATATGTGATTATACGATATAAGGAATACTGTATGAACCACAAAACTTATTATGGTTATATATATATATATATATATATATATATATATATATATATATATATATATATATATATATATATATATATATGATTTAATTGCGTCATAACCATTGGAGATTTATGAGAAATAGGTATCAGAAGCACATTTACTCTACCAAAGTACAACATTCTTATAAACCTGTTACGATAAATTAAACCATTTTTCGCTTTGAAATGGAGAGATAGTGATGTGCGAGATTTGTAAAAGAAGAGCGACACGGGGTTTGGTTCCAAATAATAAGGTGATATTTTTGTTCTTTACCCCCTGTGTATATGGCGCGACTAGCTCGTATCATGCGATATTTGATAGGCGTCCTGTCTTTCCAGCTGAAAAGAGTTCTTTAAATCATAGGCCCCCCGGCTTTTTTATTTTCAGAAATGACGATAGCATATCATTTAGCAGGCATAAAATATCGGTAATTTCGCTAACAATACGAAGAACCATTACAGTATTCATTTTGGACCTCGAGATATCGCCCCCTACTGTGAAATACTTTGATCTCTGATCCGAATGAGTAACCCTTAACGACAGTCAAAGTCTATGGACTGTTTGTATATCATTGTAACAATTATTTAGAGCATATGTATACACATGGTAGCAATGACGCTGCATTACACAAAACGTGTTAAGTATGTCAGTAAGTAATCAGTAAATCTGATTTATTTTTCGAATGCTGTGGCAGTCGATTGTGAAGAAGTGAGATGAAACTTCAAATTTTATGTTGGCATACCCAAGGCACATTATTACGATGGCGAGGAAGTACATGTAGAACTTGCAACGAACTTTCCACAAGCTATTCATTTGACTATATATTAAGTTCCGTGGCTAAAAACTTGTTTAAAATCAGGTTTAGAGGGAAAATGATAAAATGAAACTGCCAAGAAATGCATGAAATCACGTGATTTTGGAACATAATTCAAAAGTGGATAGATTTCGCGCTTATTGTTCGCAAAGTTCATGAAATCTCATACTTTCTATTTACTTAACTGTTAAATCTTACAAAACAGTGGTTTAGTCAGGAAAGCAACGAAGAGGTGCATTTCTTTAAAACTTTGGTAAAATTTGTATGAAAAGAAGGTGCGAACTGGCTCCTACTTATTACAAAGAAGGAGTGCAATCGCAAGAAGGCATCTCTTATATTGCCGTTCTCGTACTACCTTCGGTGTAGTGCTCGTACCTCGGGTATAGTAATAGTATGAGAATAGTGTGCTGTAGACAACTACTTTTATTGATAAAGTTAGAAATTGTTAGACTTGTGCACATAACATAGCCAAATGTATGCCCATCCCCCTCTCTCTTTATATATATATATATATATATATATATATATATATATATATATATATATATATATATATATATATATATATATATATATATATATATATCCCTAGAAAGCGTGGCGAAGACAAGTAATTTACAAGCAAGTTCGCCGAAATTATGCCCCTCAACCCCTTGTCAAGGTACGCAATGTCTTGACATTCTCATTGAGTTAATAGGTGTCTGTGCTAAGTTTCGTGTCTCTGTACAAGGATTTTAGAGTTACTGAACTGATTGAAATAAGAGTATTGAGGTCTGTATAATGCAAATTAAACACTTGAATAAGTTATGTTAAACACGAGCTCCTCGGCCACGTTTGACAAAAATCAATCCATACTTGTTTATGTAGCATGCCCACCAGACATCAAAGATAAAATCAAGATTTATGACCTTGAAATCAGTGTCAGAATGTTGGCTATCAACATGTTTATTTTTTTTTTAAACACAAAACGAAATCTGATAAAAAATAATTTGTTTATGTCCTTGTTTGTGTTTAAAGTCACTGTTAGAACTTGTGACGCAGTATGATGCCAAGGAAATGGAAGTTGTGTGCTTTTCCATAGTAAGCATTTGCACATAATCAAATCACTATGCTCATAAAATCAGTGAAATATGAAATTGCAAGTTTTGACCTTTGACTTGATCCCAAAGTAAAACATGCCAGTTTTTCAAACTAAGCATCATTTTTATACAAGATGATCTACAAGTCATAAAAGGCTTTTCAATGACATCCCCATGTTGATACGACTATCAGTCAGTTCAGGGGGAGTAGCGATGACAAGATTTTCAAGAGGGTGAAGGCTGGCGTCAGATCGGCAGTTTTCATTTAGGACCATCTACGAATCATAACTTTGTAGGGACTCGATATGACCGCCTGTTTATGTGTACTAATGTTGTTTTTTTTTTTGTTTTTTTTTTTAAACGGCGGATATGTTGAGTACAATGAGCACGATTTTCATCTGGGCTCATCTACAATTCATAATAAGGCTCTCATTAAAAGCACGTAGTGGATCTTTGATTGACATCATTTTCATTTCGAACCAACGAGATCTTCTTGTTGTTGTTGCTGTAGGGTATAACGCCATTTTCAGCACACGATAGGCTATACATGGCGGCCAGTATTAATGATGGAGGAAGAACCCGGGAAAACCTCAGAAAGAACCACCGACCCACGAGAAGCTACTGGCAAGCTTTCTCACATACCCACATTAGCCGAATCCGAGACTCGAACCCACGCAGAGATGAGATGGCAGTGATCCGTAACGGAGAGCGCTCTAGACCACTCGGCCACTCGGGGCCCCCCAACGAGATCTCGAGATGAAACGATGCGCCAAGTTTTACGACTTTCATCCACGTAGATTAGGAGGAATAGTGATAACAACTGCAACAACTATAACAGGAATGGATGACTGGTTGGTTTTATTGTCACTTTGATACATTATTATTTATATCGTGTCGAGGAAATGGGATCTATTCTCAATGACACAGGAGTCGCAGGCCGAGGCAAGCCGGGGCGGGTACAGAACCCACTATCTTTAGATTACAAGTCCGACACCTTTCCAACTGTGAGATATCGCGGCTGTATGAACAGACGATGCAGGTGCGCTGCAAACGTTTTTCTGGTCTTCAAATAGTAGAGCTTTTAAAAATACAAAAATAATACATAATAAACCCACGATGTTAGGGATTTAGGTGAGGTTCATGAATTGAGACGTTAGAGCCTTCAGTAACCACGTAAATGTGTCATCTGTAAGCAGTGTACAATAAAAACATTTAAAACAGAACACACCCACCCCTCAACCATGTATGGAAAAAATCGGTAGAAAAAAGTGAGCAAGAATTATTGAAAGGGTCTAGAAACAAACCATAACAACCTATCTTTAAAACAAAAAGGGGGATGATGATAAAGCGGTCGAGTGGAATAAAGAAGCGAGGCAGGCATAAAAACAGAAGTTTCACTTTTTATATAATCAATGAAACTTGCCACTATGATTGTCTACAATCAAAGGGTATATTATGAATTTGTGGACGTCAAAAATATGTGCACGTTTATTAACTAAGAAGGCAAAAACAATTTAAACAATTTATTTATTTAATGATTTCATTATCATATATTTTTCTAACGCGCATAGATATACAGCATTCTTAAACACAGAGGGTATGTAAGGTTCCTTGAACTCACCTGTTCAACAGCAATAGACACACAAAAAGATGATTCACAGTACAGCACATACATGACCTTTCAGATCAGTATTTTGCAAACTGTACAACATGGAAGAAAAACAACACTTTTAATATCTCTTAAATGATAATTTTAGAAATATAAACATTTGCTCATGTTCTCAAAATTTAGTAAATAGGGCAGAAGAAGAAATATTCCACCATTCACATACAGTAATTTGAATTTCTAATTTGACTTTGGTTTAAACTTTGAAGTGTGTGTGTGTGTGTGTATATATATACATACATACATATACATACACACACACACACACACACACAAACACATATTCTAAATGCTCAAAACACATCTAGAAGATCTCAAAGCCAGTGTGTACTGGCCTAGACTAACAAGTGTTCAGAAGGGAAACACGGAGTGCTTACATTGCCGTTGAACAGTTGGATTTAAAGTATTTATCCTTGCCACATACCTCCACTGAGAGGTACATCTTTTGTATGAGATTAAACAAGACTTCTATAAAATAAAAACTGGCACACAATAATTTTCCAATGCAGATAACTCATCAACGGAACATTAAAGCATAATTTTTATCAAATGGATTATACACATGAAAGTTTCAGATAAATGTAGAAAAGTACTGTCTTGAACAGAAATGTAATAATAGAAATGTAATTATTTTAGACTGTTTCAGTTTTTTTCACAGAAACTAAGAAAATTATTTTCAAAAACGAATCTCAGTTTTCTTTCATTACAGTGAACTTGATTTCTGAACAAAGATGCCAATAGTATGCTGTGAAATTGCAACTGATATCCATCCGAGATTATCTTTGGATACAGATTTTCTTAATAAAACGACATCTAATTTCTTACTATATGTATAAAAATATATCACTGACAACGTGCTTTATAACAAAGTGATAACTTTTTGTACAATGAAACAATATAAAATGAGAAAATGAGCATAATTTACAAAATGCTATGACATCATACACTAACAAAAATGACTCTGGGAGTAATTATGGGTCTATACTCACAATAGTTATATATACATTCATCCAACGCATCAAGTTATACATATATTTCTATAATGTTAAACTATAATTTCTTGCTAGACCTGCTAACTTGTTATAATTTAAAGCATTTACAATTGTTCATCAAAGTATGTATTTAAGTCCAGTTGATATGCACCAATTTGTACAACAAAATTACTATGCACCCAATTATCAACATCACAGTAACTACAGTGTACACTATATACACGAGTCCAAATGCAAGCTGCACAGATCCAAACCAGCCATAGCACAATGCACCTGTAGATCTGGGTCTATGCAGTTTGTTATGAGTAATCTGCAGTCTAATCCTGATCTGCCAGTGCATTATGTGACTACAGATCAGGGTTTATGTTTTTTGCAGTTGGGCTCAAGTTAAACACGGGTAGATACGGTATATTGCTTAAATATTACAAGCAGCAATATGTGATAAGAAATCTTGGGTGATGCTGTTTCTTGCAAGTGGTTTCTGTTATAAACATGTGCATGAAGAACAAAAGCTTTTGGGAATGTTACTTATAACATGGTCCCTTTTTATTCATGATTCCTATTCTACTCTCATTAATTTTATTAAACATTGCTTATCTACAGTATTTTTTTTGAATTTATATATTTTTTTAAAAATTTATTTCTTCCTGTTTGATATTTACATTTTTTTGGTTCAATATTTTATATGATTAATCTTGATCAACAGCCTGGCTGAGTCTCAAAATTACTCCCAGAGTCCCTTGAAACGTTTGCAATTTTTGACAAAAAAATTACAAAAAGTAATAACACAACTTAAACAGACACAGTATTGAGATCCATTCCAACTAAAAATTTAAATTTGTTGCGGCAGTTATGAATATTTCCATTGGTTGCTATGTTTTGGTTCTGAATGGTTTTGAAATTTCATGCTTTTTCAAGCGGTAAATTATCAAGCAATCATGTGACTGGAGGTAGTAACCATGTGAGTCTTGAGTATTTTTCGTTAATTTCATGGGTGAAACATTTCCGTTCATAAATGAACAAATGAATGAATGACAGTATACATTAAGGTTACCAGTAAAAAACTAAATTTGAACTTTTATAAAAATGATTTGCCATGTCAGAGTTGTCATTCAATTTGCATTAGGCCATCTAATTAGGGCTATGTTTTTCCGGTTTTGACTAATACTAGACTGTGGGTAAAAAAGGCTTGGAGTAAACAGCAAGTCTGTGGGGGGAACAAAAAGCCAAATATTCATCTATATGAATTTATTTTCCCCCATAATTTGCAAATAATTTACCTGCAAGCATTACCTTTTATTTCAAAATCAATAAACAAAATTAAAATTGATCTCCTTTGGTGAATAATATAGCATGTAAATAACATGGTTTCTGTACATCTACTGGCCATTACATGGAAATGGGAGTGGGAAAGTTTATCTTTTAGTCCAAGACTTTCTACTCCAGATGTAGCAAATATTACCAACTTAAAGCAACAATACATATATTAAGAATGTCTTCTACAAACTGTACTGTGACACAAATGCTAGTTATCAAGTGTTAATCATGATACAACTATTTACTTTAAAATGTACTACAAGGCAATATAAAAGAAATAAAGAAAAATACACTGTGACAGACAGAGAAGTAAAATGCTTCATGTAGACAAGTTTGAAGAAAAAAAAAATTTTGTTATGTGAGTGCCATTTTCAAAGTAGATTTGTCTGTACAGTTAAAATGCAAATACTCCTATTGACCAGTAAGTTGATTTTCTGCTTCTTAAAAAGTAAAATCACAATGCATGTGATCCAAGTATATATTTTCTATTCGGAAGCAATGTAACTCGAAATCCAATAGCCAATCCACATGGAAAATGGCTGAGGAGCCAAAAAAGCACAAGTTTTCATTGTAACAGGTCTTTAATTCTCTGTGTAGAAAAACAACAGGTACATAGTGGATTTTTTTCACAGATGTTAAATTTGGTGATATTGATAAAAATGATATTTTAGTTTTGGCAAAATATATTCAGACATTATGGATCCAGACAAATTGTAATATTTTAAAATAATAAATTTTGATTGAACACGTTTTCCAAACTCATTATATGACCTCTAAATCACTCAAATTTCTCTACCACTTAAAAATCCTGCCATATGGGACAGTTATTACCTTCACACCTGAACTGCAGGTGATACAGTAGCTTTGATTAAGCATAAAACTTTGATTTTATATTTTTTAATTTGATGCCAAAATTCTAGGTCATTTAACTACAATACATTCAATGTTTGAAAGGGAAACGTGATGCCATAATTTAAAACACTTTTACAACCACAATTCAGTTACATCCACTGTTCTACTAATATGAACTCGGTGAAGAAATACATACACCCGATTTAGACGATATGCTCCCACCATGTCTTGTCAATTTCACTGTATTTACCTGTACAAGTCACATGATGAAATGCAACTAGTGTAGACAATGATTTACTGCTATAAAGTGTGCTCAAGGATCAGGGTCTACACTATCCATCTCATTCTCTCTGACAGAATCAGACTAATTAAAGTCTTCGGCCATATTGGTTTTAATGAGTTCCTGATACATTTATTCCAAGATTTACACTTCTTGGGTAGTCTTCTAATAAAAGGAGAACTTTTTTATTTGAAAAAAAAACAGATTGCTGTCAAAAAATTTTTTTATTGCTGTGAAGAGATTTGTTTTCTTAATTCTTGTTAATTAACCTTGAAAATAATGATCTATCTCCTTTGACATTTAATTTAAAGCTAAGCACTGCTACAATGTTATTCTCTGTTATTACGATTTTCCCTTTCATTATAATTAAAGGTCAGTACATGCTATATGGGTAAACATTTTGACATTACAGATATAAACACTTCTGCATGCATCCAATTGGAGCACTTGTTAGACAAATACATAATGGACATAATGGGTTCCCACAGATGTCAGGCAAAAACTATTAGGATCTATGTTGTTTCTTGATCTTCTGATTTCAATATCTGGAGTTTGCACTCGAGATTTTGCCTAAGTAGTCATCAAGAATGTTACATTTGAAAGGTCATGTATGAGTGGCTTCTGACTTGAAAGGTCATCGGATCTTGAAGGTAATTTCTTATTGGCTTCTGATATGAAAGGTCATTTTTTATTGGCTTCTGATCTGAAATTTCATTTTTTTTTGACAGGCTTATGATGGAAACTTAAAACTCGAAGCCAAGCTTGAAAATTGTAAAACTTCTGCATGCTGATATGGAGCTCAAGATTTCGTCAATTAAAAGAGCTTATCTTGTAATGCCACTTTTGACTGGTTGCATGTTGGTCAATTAAAAAAAGCTTAGCTTTGACTGGCTGAGAGTGAAAACTTGATTTCCAAGTTTTTTTGTAATGATCTCAGGTCAGGGTGTATGTCCTTATGGTTTCAAACAAACAACATAGATCCTAATCTAAAGGTGCATTATGGATCAGATCTGGCTGCATCCTATTCACTAGTGGCTGTGCATTGCACAATGATAAATAGTCTTTTCAAGCGATTTTGACAACAAAGCATTACAGAAGTATAAAATAAGTATTTTTAATTTTCACAAACTGGCCTCAACACCATTGTCTGCCACATTCCCTACAAACCCAAACTGCAAGTACAGAAATAAGCTAATTGTGCACCTGCTGCATATATCATGCAAGCTTAATTTGACTTCAGTGAATTAATCAGACTTCATTAGGTTACATAATGCATGTCTATGCTGTGTAACGATCTGCCATATTTCAATTGAAATTAATCCAAAATTGGTTCCATGTGTAATTACTTTATCACTTGACATGCAAGTTTTCCATAAGAAATTTCAGTTGGTTTCTCATAAAGCTAATTAAATCATGCTTTAAACTGATTAAAAGGAAGATAAAAGCATTTAATCAATAGCAAGAAAAACACAAGAAAATTTTGATTTTAAAACCTTGGATTACAAAACTTCATTCTATCCAATCAGTTCAGGCTTAAGAAATTCATAAGTGAGAGTAAAAGAAGTTTAACATAGTGTGTGACACCCCAATCCACCCACCCTTGCCAAATATTTCACATGGAAATAACATATTGATACATTATGCTGCAGTGTACAAGGAAGCATTTAATGTCTACCGGTTTTTTAATAAAAAACACATTTCAAGGAAGCACACAGATGTGAGATCATTTGGAATTAACTGAACAATTCACGGTGATGCTGCAACTCTTTGTACAAATGTAACATTTGGTCAGTTCAATTTCTATATACATTTTACAAACACATCATGGCATGGGCAACTTTTCCTTTATCATGAAATTGTCCATCAGAATTCATTGGTCATTTACAAACTGTCCATCAGAATTCATTGGTCATTTACAAATTGTCCATCAGAATTCATTGGTCACTTACAAATTGCAGGAAAATATTACATATTGCACTATGTTTCAACTGTTTCATCCTTCTTTCCTTCCTTTATTCAAATGGTTAATGTACACTAAATCCAAAGGTCAAAGAAGGGTTATCTTTTGTACATTGTATTTGCATAGATAAATTTCTGAATTCATTAGCTCATTGTGATTCATCACACACATATATCTACAAAACTTTGCAATGCAGTTTGCAAGAAGCTTTTGGTGTGTGTCTATTCTTGCAGCTCATTCTCCACTGGGTAAACTCTACATGTTCACAAATGCATGGAATAAATTATTTGATCAAAGAAATGTATCTTCCTTCAGAAAAGCATATATTTTCTTGGAGTCATTAGCAGCACATCTTCCTCCATTCTGGAATGTATTTTGGTTTCTGCTGTGAACATGAATGTTGAATGTTTCTCCACATTCCTTGAAATAAAGGGACTACCCATAAACATTTCACAGAAAATGTCTTCTATTCATTCCAGTGCTCAAGGAGTCACAAAAAAATACTGTACTGGAACCTTTCACATAATTAGCATACTTCAAATAATACATTTCATTATCCTTCTGTAAAGTCGTCAATATTTTTAGACACCCTTCAAAATGAAGGGTGTTTGTAAGATGTATGTGTGTGTGTGTATATATATATATATATATATATATATATATATATATATATATATATATATACACATTTTCACCTATTATAAATCTATAAGCTGTTTGTATCATCATTGTATCTGCTATATGTAGGTTTTGTTTGGATTATTGGGAATGATTTTAGACTCAACTGTCCCATTTGGTAAATTGGGGCTTTTGCTAGCTGGGAGGTTTGAAACAAAGTTTAATTTCTTTGGCTCTGTGTAATGATTCATAAGATTATGAGAACCGTCCAAGGAATGACGATTAGGATTTTTCCGGAGCGATCCAAAGTTCTGTTCGTATGCAATCATTTGTTCAGGATTTCTTGTATGATGTCGACAAACACTGATACGGTAGCCAATAACAAGACCCACTAGCACTGATACCACTACTGAAATCACCAATGCAATAGCTAATGTTGATGCTGTGTATACCTGATCATCATTCCGCATTTCAACCACAGATGGAGCTGAAATAAATGCAAGAAGAAGCAATTAGCAATCACGGAGAGAGTTAATTCTGAAACTAAGGGCATTATCTTTGAGATGTGCAAAGTAAGTTGGTCTGCAATAAATGTATGCTATGCTACACAGTCACTGTAACCTAATCTGTAATCACATGATCGGCAATTTCTGGACAATCGCTGGGAAAATAATTAGATTTTTCTCTAAAATGGTCATGTTCCTCTTGACTCTACCATAAATTTATCCTGAAGGAATGTGAACAGATTCTTTAAGAAATTACACCCCTGGGAACATCCTCTAAAAGATCGAATATTTTCAAACTTTACCAAGAATAAATGGTGATACGCCCCACTAAGTTCCGAGTGAGGGTAAGAAATAATTTATCCTACTGTTTAGCACATAGATTCAAACACTCTGAAAATGGAAAAATACAGATGTCGAATCCTAGCATACAAATTTGGTCAGAATTTACTTTTTTTGCTCCGTCTGAGGATAAAACATCCTTAAATACACACACCCCACCCCACAGAAAAGGAAAACAAAGGATAATAACAAAGCACCAACTTGTGATCCAGATTGTATGACGGTATATGAAACAAACACTTATAAAATTGTACCTTTTCTAATGAACATAAAACCTGCTTTACTATTATTATTGTGTCCCTAGTTTTATTTAAGCTGCAGCTAAAAATCTCATATTCATTCAGATTATTCAACAACAAATGAATCTGTTGCTAAATTTTAAAAGTAGTGTGGGAAGAAAACACTCTTTGTATTCAAAGGATTTGAGATAAGAATGACTGTACTAAATGTAATTCACTCTTGTATCAAATCCTTGGAATTTGAATATTTTGCATTGCTGTAATAATTTTTCTACTTGCCAAGTTAATTTGTTGCTAAACTACTTCTGTACACAAGTGTAAGTCTACTCAATGCGCAACAGATGCAATCAGACAGCTGATAAACTTTCCTCTACAACTCACAATGGCACGTTTTTGTGTGTTAAAATACCCCTAAACACTGGCATCAACATACCATTCCAAACACGTACTTTTAAAACACTTCATGATGAAAGAGCATCAATAAACAAAAACAGTGTTGTTTTATTACTTTGGAGAGAAATGTTGTGAAGTGGAAACTATTTATGGGTTTTGAAGACTCTTTCATCAACAACAGCTACCGAAGTAACTCATTTACTTGTGACATTTAATGATATCTATAAAAAAAAAACAATTTTTTGTAAAGCAAAACAATACTGATTATGTGAAAAGAAAAGACAGGTAAAATCCTGAGAAGTATCAGTAATTAACGTGTGTTTCCTTTACAATGGAATCTAGTAAAAATCAAGTCAAAATGTGACACATATATTTGCGTGTCTCAAATACAAAAAGCTTGCAGAAGAGCTTAGTTGTTCTTGGGGCCCCACAAATAATAATTCAGATGAACAGACTTGCATGCTGAATGTAATATACTCTACAGATCCTTTTTTAATAATTGAAAAATGGACCCCTCCAATAATCCATACCAGTACCAAGGATACAGTAGACAACAAGTATAATGTAAATTAATCACGCCCTCTCAAACTGTTCATTCTAATTAGGTGATATGTAACCAATCAGTGTCACATAAGGTCTACTTCATGTTGAAGTATGTCAAGTACCAAACATGGTCACATTTAAGTTTTCCAACTGGCAAGTAAAATTAATTCCATGTTACTAAACGGTAGTCATCTTTTATTATGATGATGAATAAAATTGCTTTTTAAAGTCGATACTGACGTATTTAAGTCTAGGAACAAATAAAATGAATCACATAATGCACTTAATTAAATTCAATGAAAATCCATGCATAAATTAAATTAAATTGGTGCAATAAAAATACAAGCAAACTGCAGAAATCAAGAAAGGCTAAAACATGCAATGACCCTGACCTTCCTAAAAAGGTTAAATGTGTAACTGATAATTAAATGCCAAATAACTCACTACAGTGCGGGCACAATGTATAACGTTTATCTATATTTTCTTGACATTGGTTACTTCAATAACGGACAATAACAAAGATTGTAAAGTAAATGCATTTCATGGATCGAAGTGAAACCAAACTATTATCAAAGGTCAAAGTCAAGGTCACTGCGAGAAATGGCAACAAAATGAGTGCAAAAGACATAACTAAAAAGATGAACTAACAACAGAGAGGCAGTATACACTAAATGTTAGTAATAAAGGAAGGCAATGATACAAAGCTTGGCTAAAAACATAACAACTGTCTGCACAAACAAAATAATGAAGATCTTCAAAAACTTGGCAAGACATGTCTCTTTAAGATTGCTTCATGTATCATTGTCTTATTTTAAAGGAAGAAAAAGCTGCTCAACTTCTCCAATTAATGTCAAGCCATTGTGAGAATGTTAGTGGAAAGTTGCAGTAACTGTCTTACCACATGGGAGTAATTCTTTCTTGGAGTTGATGCCAATGACTGAATCGCTGGCAGGTGAAATTGTGCTGCTTCGTGTTACGCGATTCTGTTGGCCTGAGAGATGAAGAAAACAAAACCTAGAAAATTGTATCTGACACTGATAGAAAAATTTGGAGAAGCAATTGGATGAGTTTTTGGAATGTATGTTCATGCAGTGTTATGCACAGAGCAAAAGCTGAATTAAGCAAGTCACTAGCTTAGGTAAGGAAGGGACAACGTTAATAGGATGAGTGATAAAGGATTTTTCATGCATGACTGGTTTAGAATTCCTTCAAAAAAGATTAGGCTGAAGGGAAAAAAGAACAGCTGGATTGCTCACTCAAGAAGCTGAAACTGCCAGAAATATTTAAAATTTCTGCACTGAAGCTACCTAGCATTTCCAATACCTGCCAACACATTAAAATACCAAACTACTCATCCATAGATAAATATTCAGATTTACTCAGTCTGAAATTCAAACTAGAGTGGAGCCTTTATAAGGGGGTATAATTTCATGTACTCGAATAAATGACTTCCCTACAAGTGCCATCGTCATGGACTGGTCTCCATTTTGTTCTGGTAACCAAGCAGAAAATCGTGTCTCACTGATTGATGGGTAAAATGTACACCCTTCCTTACACATTGTGTAGACTAAAGAAACGGGAGCAGAGACAAATGTTTGGTCAAATATAATTCAAATGTTAATTTCATGGTGTGTTGTAACTACATGAAAAAGTATAGATTTCTCTCGATGTTCAAGTATATGACTGATTAGCAGTGTAATAAATAAGACAGATGCTCCGTGTACTATATATCTGCAGATAAAGACAAATCAGTTTATACAGCACAGAAATACTGCATATAGTCATAAATCAGATCCAAGAACCAACAATACAGATCGTGATGTGCAGTTGCACTTTTGGCAGCAGATCTGAGTTTATGTTGTTGGTTATACAGATTAATCCCAGCAAACAGCATAAACCCAAATTTGTGGGAAAATTGTTGGGTAAAATTTTTACTCCAGTGTGTATTGTACTGAATTTCCTTCTTCATAACACACAACTAATTGCAACACTGTAAACTCAGCTCTACCTTCACAATGCATCAATAGATCAGAATACTGGCTGTTAATTTTACGAATGATTTACAGAGCAAAAACTGATCTGACAGTATAATGTGTAACTGCAGATTTGAGTCCAGAAAGTTTGCACTTTGAGTGTGCATTATTCTATATACCAATCTGTGGTCAATAAGCACACAAAATAAAACATGCAATGAATATCTTGCTTTTAAAGAGAGCTAGTTTTCTCAACCAATATGCAGATTAATAAAACCAGTAATATAGTCCATGGTTGCTTTATCTACCAATATGCAAAATAATAAAAACCAGTAATATAGTCCATGGTTGCTTTATCTACCAATATACAAGTTAATAAAACCGGTAATATAGTCCATGGTTGCTTTATCTACCAATATGCAAAATAATAAAAACCAGTAATATAGTCCATGATTGCTTTATCTACCAATATACAAAATAATAAAAACCGGTAATATAGTCCATGGTTGCTTTATCTACCAATATACAAGTTAATAAAACCAGTAATATAGTCCATGGTTGCTTTATCTACCAATATACAAGTAAATAAAACCAGTAATATAGTCCATGGTTGCTTTATCTACCAATATACAAGTAAATAAGACCAGTAATATAGTCCATGGTTGCTTTATCTACCAATATACAAGTAAATAAGACCAGTAATATAGTCCATGGTTGCTTTATCTACCAATATACAAGTAAATAAAACCAGTAATATAGTCCATGGTTTCTTTATCTACCAATATACAAGTAAATAAGACCAGTAATATAGTCCATGGTTGCTTTATCTACCAATATACAAGTAAATAAGACCAGTAATATAGTCCATGGTTGCTTTATCTACCAATATACAAGTAAATAAGACCAGTAATATAGTCCATGGTTGCTTTATCTACCAATATACAAGTTAATAAAACCAGTAATATAGTCCATGGTTGCTTTATCTACCAATATGCAAAATAATAAAAACCAGTAATATAGTCCATGGTTCCTAACTTCTCACCACCAGATGGATTTAACATGTGAATCACAAAACACTCAATACTAGACTTGGTCTTAAGTGGTTACTATCAACTTTGCCGTAACTTGTCATAAAATTAATCCAATACATCAGGACTTGCCAAAAATCATACCATATACTACTATGTTATATTTTGTAGAAGTTCCAAATATCTAATAAGGCAGATGAATCCATAAAAAACTATTCAGTCTTAACAATGTGTAGGATAAAAGACATTTGCAACTCGACCTCTGGGTAACTGCTAAATGGAATACTAATAGAGGGTGTCTGTGTGATAACGCATGGAATGAAAATGCATTACATTCATAATGAGAAACATGGCTCCATGTCTAAAACAATGTTAATTAATACCAGGAGGAATGGATTAAAGATTAGTTTTACAGATTTGTTAGTGCTACTTCTAAAAATAAAGGTTAGTGAGATAATGTTGGCAACTAAAGCTGAAGTATATATGGAAGACAATGAACTGATAATAAATGTTCCTGTACAGAATGGAAATGGGTGTGTGTGTGTGTGTGTGTGTATGTGCATGCATGCATGCATGTATGTATGTAAAAGGTTTAATGGAAGATGAATCCAATACTAGTGATAAAGCGGCAATTAAATGCTAAGCTGCAAATATGTAAATAAATAAAAAATTGCATAAATCTTTTGGTGGAGGATTATGAGATATATATCTGGTTACTGTAAAGCAAGTGAAGTAATGCTATTAATTGCAAATTGATTAAATAAAATCAGACAAAGTGGTTAGGGGTTTTGCAAGTTTAATAACTTGAAAGGAACAACATTCGAGTTAAGATTTTGTTTATATCACAATATAGATTTAATATACAATAAAAATATTCTCATCTAACAGTCAAGTCTTAAAACTGACTGCTACAAAAAGTCAAGATACAGAAATATAATTATCGTGTTTCTTCTCCATGTAAAATTTTAATCATCACATTTATTTTACATCAACTATGGTAATTATCTTCTGAACCGATATTGTTTTCAAAGAATAGCTTTCTTTTTCAAGTAGGTGTGACTTGTTTAATTACTGGATATATTGATTCATTAACTGAATAACTATAGTAGTGAATTAATTATTGATTTTTAAAAATTTATCTGGATCACAAGTAGAATGCTTTGACTAACCATCCTCCGTCTCAGACAGATTTGCTTTCGATGGACAGATGCATGGCTTACAACTCTTGGGCACACTAGCAGGTGGTGGCACTGGGGTTGAAGTAGTGGTACGTTTAGAAGTACCTTCTGACAAAATGCACAATACATAATTAGAATACAAAATAAAAATAACTGAAGGTATAAAAATAGATACCATATATACTCACTTATAAGTCTAGTCCAACTGCAAACTGCACAGACCCAGATCTGTCATTACATAATGCACTGGCAGATCTGGGTCTGTGCAGTTTGTTATGAGTATTTAGTAGAACAAATTACATAGACCCTGATCTGTAGGTGCATTATGCGATGTCAGATCAGGATCTTTATTGTTTGCAGTGTGACTCGACTTATAAGTGAGTGTAGACAGTTGTAAGAATTGTAGAGGAACACATGTATACAATTTTCTATACATCCTCAAATGTAAGAAATACATCTTCAGATCTTCAGATGTAGATGCACATGCCCAACTATTAACATCAAAAAATCATTGCTATTATAAATATAAATTGTATAATAAATTCAGGTCACTGAACTAAATGAATATATTTAAAAAATTCCACCTTATACAAAATGAAACCCCGATTTATTCTGAGTATTATTGCAAGAGCCATCCACTACATAGTACAAATGTGGCAATTGTTTGGCCTACTTTGTAGCAATATAACAGTTAGAAATCAGAATAGTATTGAAAGATAGGTACCAATCCATATTATACAAAAGGATATTTATAGGAAAGTCCATACGATATACACAGATATAAAAAGCCAGGTATATAGTATTCATAATATATACAAAACATGTTCACAAGGAATTCATTCATGGCAAGCATGTAGGTGTAATATGATTTGATATAAAAAGAATTTGCTTGTCGACAATAATACAATTTTCAAAATTTTCAGTCATTTTGATGTTTCATGTTATGAGAGGAAATTTATTAAATCAAAGTTCATCAGCTTTTCAAACCTTACAGTCTATTAAATAGTATAAAAACGTATTTGAAAATGCAAGAAATAAAACATTTTGTCCTGAAGATGAAAAAAATCAAGATATGGTTTTTGAGGTGCATCATACCTGCTCTGCCAGAATCAGGGCAAATTTCAGGTGTTCCATGCAAAATGTTGTGTATTAAGTAGAGATTTTTGAGGTGCATCATACCTCATGCAAAATGTTGTGTATTAAGTAGAGATTTTTGAGGTGCATCATACCTCATGCAAAATGTTGTGTATTAAGTAGAGATTTTTGAGGTGCATCATACCTGCTCTGCCAGAATCAGGGCAAACTTCAGGTGTTCCATGCAAAATGTTGTGTATTCTGTAAAGAAACATTGCACTCATTAGAACAGATTTGTATTGATGAACACACTTTTAAAGAAAATAAAGATAAACATGCAAGTATTGATTAGCTCCAAAAAACTTCTCAATTAATATTTCAATGTGTAAGGTTATTAAATCAAGTAAAAGTGTCCCAGTTTTAAATTATTGGGCATATTTAAAATATTTGTTTTGGACTGTATACAAGTTGGCTATACTGACAGTGAGCACCCCTCAGCTACACTAAGAAAGGTCAAAACCAGTCAGGAAAGGTTTCAATACTATGAAAAATAATGAATTCACACTTAATACTGCTGAGGCTTTAAAAAGATCAAAATAATAACATGTAAAACTGATTTGTACATACCCTTTTGGTCTTGCCATACACATTCCGTCAGACCAAGCACACTGTGGATCCTGTAACTTGACACAATCACTAGAAAATGAAAAGAAAAGCTCAATTATGATTTTTCTTAAATTTAAGCTAAAATTCAGAACTGCATTCAAAGTTGAATTGGATATCTCCACTGTAGCTTGTTGAAGGACTAACTTCCATTTAAAACATCTTAAGTTCTTTAAACCAAGAATATGATCAGAGTAATTAAGTACAGATTATTAAAATATCATTGGAATACTTAAGCATGGATTATCAAGATTATCATTGGAATACTTAAGCATGGATTATCAAGAATATGATCAGAATACTAGAGTACAGATTATCAAGTAGATCATCAGAATACTAAAGTACAGATTATCAAGAAGATCATCGGAATACTAAAGTACAAATTATCAAGATCATCATCGGAATACTTGAGTACAGATTATCAAGAAGATCATCAGAATACTAGAGTACAGATTATCAAGAATATCATCGGAATACTAAAGTACAGATTATCAAGAACATCATCAGAATACTTGAATACAGATTATCAAGAAGATTATCAGAATACTAAAGTACATATTATCAAGAAGATCATCGGAACACTAAAGTACAGATTATCAAGAATATCACTGGAATACTTAAACATGGATTCTCAAGAATATCATCGGAGTAATGAAATATAGATTATCAAGAAGATTATCGAAATACTAAAGTACATATTATCAAGAAGATCAATGGAATACTAATGTACAGATTATCAAGAAGATCATTGGAATACTAAAGTACATATTATCAAGAAGATCAATGGAATACTAATGTACAGATTATCAAGAAGATCATCGAAATACTAAAGTACATATTATCAAGAAGATCATCAGAATACTAAAGTAGATTATCAAGAAGATCATTGGAATACTAAAGTACATATCGAGATCATCGAAATACTAAAGTACATATTATCAAGAAGATCAATGGAATACTAATGTACAGATTATCAAGAATATCACTGGAATACTAATGTACAGATTATCAAGAAGATCATCAGAATACTAAAGTAGATTATCAAGAAGATCAATGGAATACTAATGTACAGATTATCAAGATGATCATCAGAATACTAAGTAGAGATTATCAAGAATATCATCAGAAAACTAAAGTACAGATTATCAAGAATACCATCAGAATACTAGAGTACAGATTAACAAAAAACATCACTGGAATACTTAAGCATGGATTCTCAAGAAGATCGGAATACTGAAGTACAGATTATCAAGATCATCACAATTCTTAAGCAAGGCTTATCAAGAAAAATTCTACCTTACTAGTACAGAAGAATAATGGGAAAAATTATTCTTCAAAGGGTAAGGAAGTAATGATGTTTGAATCTTGAGTATCAAATGTCTTTAAAATTATGTTAAAATGTCACCTACAGAGCTTACTGAATTCATATTCTAGGAAATACTTTGCTAAAGATTTGGGGAAATTGGAAATCTGCCTTGTCACAAAATTACTCATCATTCTGCATTAATGTCAAATATTTTGTTTCTTTATATACCATATAAATTCACATGCATGCTGGGTCCAACTGGAAATAGCACAGAATCAGACCTACCAATGAGTAATGTGCCAACAGATCTGGGTCCATGGAGCTTATTTGGAACAGTCTGTAGCAACAATACAGACCCTGATCTGCTAGTGCATTATGTGAGGGTGTGTTTTTTGCAGTTGGATTTAAATTGACTTACAAAGCAGGCCTGACACATCCCATGTAGGAAAGTTATTTAAATTATCAAGCTTTATCTTTCACAAGCTGATGAACACACACAACAGACAGATGACTTCTGAAAAGTTTGTAAATCTCATAGCCTTAATTATAACCACACTGCTGACAAGACCATCAAACTTTTATCACAGAAAATAAGTCATATAAACGTTGACATTAGACTTTTTAGTACAAAAAGATAATAATTTTATCTTGTGAACAAAGCAGAATGACATTCCTAGTGAAGATAAAACCTCAGGATTGTGGAATATATTAAATATATGAAATAAAATATTGCTTCAGATAGTAAAAAAATGATAGGGATCTAAATGATGCGCAGTTACATAAAAGTATTTCTTCCTTGAAAATCAGAGTCGATTTATTGCTAAACTGGATGACAAGTATTCCAAATTATCACAGTTTACCATCGTAAGATGCTAATTTATATTTAAAAAAGAATGACATATTTAAAATTGTTGCAATCTACTGAAATTATGGAAAATTTAATATTTTCCGTTTCATTAACTTTTTAGTTTATTTTTTTTTTGGTTGGGGGGACAACCCACTACATTAAACTAAAACAGTTGCTAGGTGAGAAAACACATAATAAATCAAAAATATGTGTTGACAAGACATTTGTATGCTCTAATCTGTTTGAAATTTAACTAATTCATGTCCACCTCCCTCTTTCAGTGTTCTTAATGTCTTGTTGTAATTTATAAAAATCTTTCTGCATAAGTACATTTAACTTATTAGTTCTTGACATCTAACTTGATGTCAATGACTGATCCAAACTTACGGATGTTACACTGAGGTACAAGCTTGAAAATAACCTGAAATGTTTATACTGAACATAGCAATATCAGTTAAATGGTAAGATTTTAAGGTTACTAACCTACAAGTTTTCTGTTGATTGCATCGATGAAGTGGAATAGACACAATATTTTCCTGTGACATAACAATAAGCTTTTCTGTGTGACCTTTGTAGATTTTAAGGCTGATGATTGGTTCATTTTTTGCCATCACTTGAATATCTTCAATGATAACACTCTCAACTGTTGATCCTTGGCCCTTATTAATCGCCTTCAGGACACGACCATCATCTAAAGTCAAAACAAAAATCATGTCAATTCTAGATGTCAACACCATATCAAGTAAATTTTAGAAATACCATGTCAAATTCAAGAAGTCAAAGGCAGCTGACGTTCTCCATAAAAATCTCAAAAGACTGATGTTCAAATAATGGTTAAATTTTAAAATTAATAAATTTTCTTTAAGACGTTCTTTGTGGTTTGTTAAGTGGAAAAGTGCTGAAACTATATTTTAGTGCCCTAGAAAAATGTGTTACTCAATGACGTTATTAGTTAACCATACAGTCCTCAGTTTCAATACATATTTTGAAATCCTTATAGATAAAATGTATACATACCGGTCCCAACATACATAATATCATAAAATCGGTTGTCTGCAGCAATGACTTGCCAATCCACAGTAATAGCAGAGAATCTGGCACTGCAACACAAGTCCAAATAACAGATAAAATAAATAAATTCTGCATGTGTCACAAAATTTAATAAGTCCAAATAACAGATAAAATAAATAAATTCTGTGTGTCTCACAAAATTAAATAAGTTTGTCTTTCAAGTCAAATTTGTGACCTTTTGATTACCATTCTGACTCTAGGGAATCAAAAATTTAAACACTATGCATTGGAGTCATTTTATAACAGATTTAATGAAACCAATAAAAAAAATGTTATTGTAAAACAAAAATCCACTGTGATAAATGAAATTTTGTTTATAATAACAACTCTAAAGGAACAAATGAAATTTGTTTATTGTAACAAATCTAACAAGACGAAAGAAATCTATTTACTGTAATATATTTAATGAGACCAACAAAATTTGTTTATTATAAACAACTTTTGTTATAAAGAGACCAGTGATTTAAATATATTACCTGTAGATAATGTTTTAGACTGCACTTATTAATTTACTAACTTCAAAAATCAACAAATCCTCCCAAAAATGATTGGCTCTAATGAAAAGGATATCCATCTTTACAAATATCGTCACATCCTCTTTATTTGTTCGTCATATTATTTTCCATACAATTGTCCAGATGCATTCAAGATGGCTTCTGTTAACAGCCACTTTAATAATGTTTAGTGATTATTTTAATCAGGCGTTAAATATGGAGCATATTGTCCATGTTTAATTTCAGTTGTGATAAATATAAATTTATGAGGCATTTGCAGGGCAACTGTTTCAAACAAGTTTGCCTCTGAAGTACTGGTAGCCCTTGATACATTTGCTAGCTTGTAAAGGAATGGTCAGCGGGAACTAGAACTAAACCCTGCTATCTTCTAAGTGAATGGTCAACTGGAACTAGAACTAAACCCTGCTATCTTCTAAGTGAATGGTCAGCTGGAACTAGAACTAAACCGTGCTATCTTTTAAGGGAATGGTCAGCTGGAACTAGAACTAAACCCTGCTATCTTCTAAAGGAATGGTCAGCTGGAACTAGAACTAAGCCCTGCTATCTTCTAAGGGAATGATCAACTGGAATTAGAACTAAACCCTGCAAGCTTGTAAGGGAATGGTCAGTTGGAACTAGAACTAAACTCTGCAAGCTTGTTAGGGAATGGTCCCTGCTAGTGCTTAATGTGCCAGATATTTTATAATTTAACAAAAAAAGAATGAAAACTAATCATGAAGATCAGATTAAAGAATTAAAAAAGCTTTACATCCGTCTTCAGCCAATTAGGTAATGAAATCTTTCAATCATCATTTTTACCATTACAAAGAGAAAAATTACTACTGTCAGTTTTGTATTTACATCCAATTTTCAGGCAATTGGTGCAATGGATCTGGTGGGATCTGATTTCCCCAGTTCTACAGAGCTACATTCTGGGACCATTCCAGGGCATTGGCAAGGTTATGCCTAAGTTTATGGCACTAGCATGAGGGATAATCAAATCTATCCACAAGGAATGAGGGCACACCATGTGTCTCAGATGCTAATTGAGAATCCCTTAACAAATCCCTGTTACATGGTAATGTCTAGTACCAGACATACCACAGCCTTTACTTTGGATATCAATTCCTACTTAGGCTCAAATTCAATCAAGATCAAAATAATCTGCAACCCATTGAAAGGCTAAGCTCACATGTCCAAACTAGTACAATGAAAAAAAAAATGGAAATATTCACTGCAGATTATGGCTGAAATTAACAATATCATATGAAACCTCCAACCTCTGGTAAATAGTATGACCAGTATAGCAATCCTCATTTCTACGCCCTAAAACATTTCATCTTAAAAGGCAGGATGGTCGCATATCCCATTTTATTATAAAACAGTAAAACTATGTCTAATGTTCTTCAATAAAAAGGGGTTTCACTATAAAGTGGTATACTTCATGGCTCCATGGATAGTATTATAATGAATGTACTGCAATAGTACTGTGAAAATGTCTGTATATACGTGCCTGTGATATGGGTCTGTGCAGTTTGCTAAGAGTAGTCAGTAGAACAAACAACACTGACCCTGATAAGCTTATGCATTATGTGATGGCAGATGATGCTTTGCTGCTGACGACTTTTAAATGAATATGTTTTGTAGCTATCTTTGAAAATCCAATGTCTGCATTCACCTTACAGTTTCAGGAGTCATGTCAAATGGCATTCATTTCCACAGCCAAAGAAATGAAGAAAATAATTCTTGATCAACCAATTTTCTTTGGGCATTCAATTATTTCTTTCCAGAACAATACTTCTACTCTACATAAATACTATTAAAATACTGACAACAATATACTGTTCCTCAACACACCCAAAAAAATAAACCATTGAATGCTGTATTTTTCTCTGTATAAAACTGATGTCAAAATAGGAGTCAACTGAGGTAACATTTTGTTAATTGGAAATATCCTCCCTCAGCAGCATCTGTCTAATCCACTGCAGAGGGAACCATATTCATGGCCAAGAAATCCCCAACACAATAAAAGCTGACACTTCAATCCATCTGATCAACTGCCATGTCTGGCAAGCGCTGCCAACACATTTATTTTCCTGCAGGCCTTGAATAGAATAGATTAAAACAAAAGGCCAAGCTATCAAGTCAGCTGTAAAATTGACATCAGGCACACCACTCTTCAGCAATGTGTATTTGTTCCTCTGTGCATGCCTATTAAGAAATCCAATTTTAAGGTAGGAATGAAAGTAGTACCATCTGTACTTGTTTATAACACAAGCCCCATTGCACACTGCAAAGCCCCCATATCTACTGGCACATTAGACTATGGCAAATCTGGGTCTGTGCAGTTTGTTAGAAGCAATCAGGAAAACAAACAACACAGACCCAAATCTGGAGCTGCATTATGCATGCCAACTCAGGATCTTTGTTATTTGCAGTTTTGCTCTACTTAAAAGCAAATGTACATGGTAAATTAAATTGTCAATTAGGAACAGTTGATTTATAAAGAATAAAAACTTGACTGATTGGTACCAATGTCTGACCCATGACCATATTCTAATGAGACCACCAAGATCATAGATGTAGTTGGAGCAATTCTGCAACTGATTTCCTTTCCCTTCATGATAATAAAAGCCTATTTTATAAAACCTTGATAGAACAGTGAATTGTCACAATGTCAGTTTAAAATGATGAAAAGATAGTCCTTTAATCAGTATAAGCCTACACAAGACAATATGCAGAAAATATAGCCCTATAATCAGTAGAAGCCTTCAAGAGGCAACTTAAAATATAGAAAAATAGCCCTATAATCAGCAGAAGCCTTCAAGAGGCAACTTAAAATATAGAAAAATAGCCCTATAATCAGCAGAAGCCTTCATGAGCATTCAGATAATTAACAGCTACATATGTAATGATCAGCAAGGCTGTAAAACCTTGGAAATGAAGGAAGCTATATTGATGTGATGAGTACACTTTATTCTGCTAATCATGAAATGTGCTTTTAATATCTGATAAATGCAACATTAACTGGCCCAGAATGATATTATCAAGTTAAACTTGACCATGCTCCATATAATGATTGGATCACCTGTACAGGTGTATTTCACTTTTCACTCGAGTTGGTTAATAGGTGAATAAAGATTTCTTATAAAACTGATGTGGATTTGTAAATTGGTCATAGTGGCAGTCTAACTGGGAAGCTTCAATGCTGCCATATAGACCAATCATTACAATTGGAATTAACAAAGAACCCAATTCAAACTAACAGCTAGTACATAATAGTAATGCCTTATGGAGATTAGTCTTTCCTTTGTTCTCCAATCTCTGTGAATAAAATCATTAGTCTTTGATGGAATTTTGATGAAACTGAATTTCACCGAATTACCTTGTACATGGAATATTTAATAGAGCTGGTTTCCATGGCTTATTCACGACATTTTTACAACTTTACAAAAATAAATTTTTTTAAAAACTTATTCTCCACTAAAAGCAAGGTAATTACCATCAAAACTATCCACTATTATACTTGTACATAGTAGTTTACAATTCAAAACAAGTGCAAGATCAGGTAAGAAAAATCACATGAATTATTTTACATCTATGGTTGATACATGCCAATTTACTACATACATAAAATACTCAATTTAAACAGCAGATTTCTCACCACAAAGTATTTTTGTGATGTCAGTTACTTCATCTATGGAAACTTTATGCCTACCTAGGTAAAACAAAAGTTTTAAAAATTAACTTACCTAAAGCTTGTATGAATAAGAACTGGTCCTCCACCTGCAGGCTGTACCGCAGCGTCCATTAAAGGATGAGATTTAATGAATGTTAGAGTATTTACTTCAATTTCTTGACTGTTATTGACACATGCCTGTGGATGTGGGGTGGGTGTCTTTGATTCTGGAACAGGAAGCCAGTTATGGGCAACAGAGTCCTGGCCTTTGAACTTCCCACTGAATACATTAACAATATCTGAATAGCGGTAAGCACAAATGGCAGATCCTCTAATGCTATTGTCTGGAGTGTTAAAAACACCATAAAACATTTGAGTTCTGTCATCACTCTTGGCTGTCGACCTATAATTTCCTTGTGACAATTCAGATGTAGCCTCTGCAGGAAAAGAATAAAAATATAGTATTCAAGTCAGCTTCCAAAATTAAGGTAAAAAAATTCCCTAATTTAGTGTCACATTTATTAATGCCAATTTAGCACACACTTGTTCTATAATGTTATCACATTCTAAAGATGATTAGGCCACACACAAAAATAATATGTACATTTCCAGTTGCTCACGTCTTAAAATCAGGGTAGGCAGGTGTGATTATTTTTAAAATATTTTTCTTTTACACCATGGGGGAAAATGTGCTAGGGTTAGCAATGAAAAACAGGAATGGTAGGCCAACCGGAAACATTTTGTTTGGCCTTAAAGGTAATTCATGCGGTCTTGATTTTCTCACTGTAAAGTGTATCTAGGGATTTTAATACTAATCATGTTAAAATAAACAGTAATTATTGCTATCTTCATATAATGTGCATTGTTATACTCTTCTTAAGAGGGCTTCAAGGGGGAATATTCCTTGACTAATGAGTCACCCTCTATAAATAAAGCATTATTATTATTATTATTATTAATGATGAGTCTTTTTCATTTCATTTGCAAATGTTATAAGTGGAACTAACTGTGATATGCTTATAATCCTAAGAACATAAAACTATTTAAACTTTAGTAGACCTTACTGAGTTCATCGAAGTAGAAAGGAAATTCGCCAGGTATGGAACAGTTCAGCCGGGCTTTGAAAAAGGATGTCCAAGTTCCCATCATGGCTGTTTTCCCTCCTTGGTCATTTTTACATATTCTTGCTACACGAGAAAAGGTGGCCTGAAGGATAGAAGGAAGCTGGAGTTTTATAAACATATTAAACAAATGTTCTTTTTCATGGTCTGGAAACTGCCAACAATACATGATCACTCGGCATCTCTGCCATCTCAGCACTAGTCCCCAATTTTGGTAAATGCAAGTGAACGCGATGGCTGCTTTAAGGCCAGTTGCAGAAGTTTTCAATAACATTTTAAAATATTTTGGAGACACGATGACTTAAATAAAGAAATAACTTTTAATTTTATGAAGAAAAAATGCCTTCTAACTCCCACCCCAATTTAGAGTCAACATATTTAGTATAAACTGTTCAAAGTTGCCATGCAGATGACATTAAATAAACAAAGCTTAAACAAAATACTGATCAAATAAATGAAAACACAGCCACAACAGATTACGTTGTGTGTAAAATATGTTAAACATGATTGTGAATTATTTCTACCATACTCACGTTATGAATTTCACACACACACACACACACACACACACACACACACATTGGGGTGGCCCGATTGGTCTAAAGCACTCTTCGTTACAGATCACTGCCATCTCACCTCTGTCTGCGTGTGTTCGAGTCTCAGATCCGGCTAACGTGGGTATGTGAGAAAGCTTGCCAGTAGCTTCTCGAGGGTCAGTGGTTCTTTCCGGGGATTTCCCAGGTTCTTCCTCTACCATTAATACTGGCCACCATGTATAGCCTATCGTGTGCTGAAAATTGGTGTTAAACTCTACAACAACAACACACACATACGGCAAGTTCAAGCTACCTTAATGTGCCAATTTTAATGTCTGGCAATAGGGTTGCACACTGAAATCTGAGATGCTTCTTTTGACCCTAGCAGATAATTTTCAACAAGAGGACTTGGAATTTATTACAAAATTACAGGTACACTTCACAATAATTTATATCCGGCCATGCTGTCAGTCTACATTCAATATTCTTCAAAAAACTATCGACAAGCACAACAAAACACATCCTCTTACCTTCCCACAATTTATGTTTTCTACTGCCATTTCACGGAAGAAAAAGTAGATTTTGTCATCAATATCAAATGAACTGACAAAATTTGGCACTGAAAGTACAAATTTGAACACAGAGGGTTTATAAAGTTCGCATCTAGTCTCTAATATATATTTACTTTCATAATTATAGAAATAATTAAAAACAGATGCACATGGCAAACCAGTGTGTAGTTATGCCTGACCTATTTATGGCTGTAAACATGTCTGAAACTTGTTGCAATAAATATAACTGACAGCTGCAAGTCTGGATTTGATGTCCCAGTTTGCACTAAGTGTCTTATTGCAGGACAGGTATAATAAGAAAGACTGAATTAATCTTTGAGTAAGTGATAAACATACTTCTTGTCTATTTAACACTGGGTACAGCATATCAGCAATTAATCTCCGAGTTACTAATTAACATACTTCTTGTCTATTTAACAGCAGGCACAGCATATCAACACCTTAATGGCTTTATGTAAATGTTCAAATGATGAATGACTGAAAAGCAATATTATTGAATGCATTTGTATAATTCATACTGAGATATCATCTGATAACCATTTTGATGTTCCAATATTACATAATAATCATTTTCTAAATGCAAAGAGGTATTCTCAATGAATGCATTTACCATTACATTAAAACAGAACACAAGTTTTTTTTAAAGCTTAATGTAACTTTCTATCCTGTCTTACATGAAAAAAGACCTTACCTCTTTTAAAAAGTAAACTCTTTTTTTTATAAGAAGAATGAATACGACCACCTGCTTGATTTGCTATAAAATGCTATCAGACAGACAGAGACCTTCACGTCTTCAGACACTATGAAATCAAATGGCTCTTTTCAATACAACTGACAAAAGTTGCAAGGTAATTATATCTGCATAGGATCCACGCATTTGCATCTCGGAGGGAGGGAGGGAGGGAGAGAGAGAGAGTGCGCGAGCAAGGGGGGTCAGGCTTACTATTCAGCCAATTTGAATCATGCTCTACTGTTCTTCTGGGAGATTGTGTTCCCTCCATGATTAGAGAAAGCATGGCCTGGAAATCAGATACTGTGCCTGCATATAGCTTTCCATCTGAAATTGACAAATTAACACCGTTTTAACTTCAGGAAGGAGATGACCATTTGTGTTTAAATCTTACATACTGAACCAATTATCCTTTGGATTACTACCATTTATACAAGCAAGTCCAACTGCAAACTGCAGAGACTTTATTTGCTCTCGCACTCTAGGTCTATGCAGTTTGTTAGAAGCAATTAGTAGAACAAACAACACAGACCCTGAGCTGCTTGTACACTATGCAATGGCAGATTAGGGTCTATGTTGTTTGTAGTAGGACTTTACTTACAAGCAAGTACATATGGTAACTATAACTTCGTATTTTCTTTAGGCACCAATCTTCATGGTATTATTAAAGAACAGTAAACAGTAGAACAAACAATGTAGATCTGATCTGCTGGCGCATTATGCTATGGCAGATGAGGATCAATATTTTTTTGCAGTTGGACTTTACATTTAAGCAAGTAAATATGGTACTAAAGTTTGACAACAACATTAAAGTTAAAGAGTACTAAAGACTATGTCAATTAAAAGATTATCAGTGTTTCAATACCTATTATAAAGGAAGGGATAATGCATGAGTCTTATTTTCTTTTATTTGTACTATGACTTTCATGGCTCAGTGAACCAACAAAGACAATGGTTTGGTTTGGTGTTTTATCAAACAGCTTCAGGTATGTGGTTTATTACCAAGACAACTGCAGTAAAGTGCTTGCCCAAGGACTTGCTATGATAGCTGATCTGTGCTGATCCAATGGTAGGAGTTTAGTTCACACTCATTTGGCTTTTAGTTTAACACGCTAACTACTGCATCAGTTGCCTCTTACAACATAACGGAGGGCACAGAGTTTGTTCGACTTCCCTTTGCTTGCAGAGATGAATTGTGATGGAATATGTAAATGATACGAGTCTGTTTTGAACAGCCCTGTCTAGAAGTGGCTGTGTTCCCCAAAATTATCTAAATTATCCAATGTTATCTTTATCAGAGTGAGAATTTAAGTCACTGAAAATGCGATATACAGTATACTCATATCAGTTAAATCCAACTGTAAAGAACACAGACCCTGATCTACCATCACATAATGCAGGAGCAGATCAGTCTATATTATTCCTAACAAAGCTGCACAGCTCAAGCTCTGCCAACATATTATGCACAGTTCGATTTGACTCGTAAGCATGTATGTACAATATCCTCAAACCCAAAATGGTTACAACATATCGTGAGTACAAAGCCCTCAATCTGATTTCCATTACAAAAGGTAAAAAGACCGAAGTTCAGAATTCATACAATATTGCTTGTTCTACACAGCTGCAAAGCTCCCTCCATTAAAAAGCACCCAAAATATTGCATGTGATATTGACAGTATGTTCAATTTTTGTGGTGTCAGTTTTATTTGAAGACTGGAGACAGGGCTGCTTATTTTATATAAAACTTTATTTTTCATGATGTTTTAATACACATAGATTTACAGTATTATCATATACATATGAGCTAACTCAATGTTTGAACTTCTGAACATCTGCTGTGCTCTCCCCCCACCCCCTTTGAACATGTAAACTTTCTCATGTCCAAGGACAAGTTCATAACCTTTCTGAAGCTAAAGGCTATTTACTATGCCCAGGTGATATGCCACTGTGATACTGATCTGAAATGCAGTCAATCATTTGGTAGAAGTTTTGTTTACATAAACAACATTTAGAATGATGATAGGATCGACTATTATTGATGGAAATAAAAACATCAGGTGATTGATGTAGTAAAACCATTTTTGCTTCAATGAACATCTTTTCATACTTCCTGTGCTGGAATGGTTTTGCTTCAATGAACATGTCTTTTCAAACTTCCTGTGCTGCAAATTTGTTGAATTTCAGTTTGTCATTGTTTAATCAGACATATTTCCTCAGCAACTTTACATTTTTTTTCTACTGTATATACTTGCTTATAAGTACAACTGCAAACAATTAAAGACCCTAGTCTGCAGTCAAATAACGGGCCTGCATATCAGGGTCTATACTGGTTGTTCTACTGATTACTCCTGTCAAACTACACAAACCCACATCTGCCAACACATTATGAGATGGCAGATCTGGGTCTATGCACCTAGTAGATGGACTCAACTTATAAGTGAGACTTAATGGCAAATATTTGCTCCTAAATTGTCTTCAGTTTGCCAGTTTCATCAAGCAAAAAAATGCCCAATATGCTTGTAAATTTTCTCTAAATATCTTCTTCCATAACAGTGGTATCTACAGAATGTTAACACTGTAAAACCATCATCTTCATTAACTTAAAGAAACAACTTTTTTTTAATTCAGTTACAACCAAACAAAATGTGGTAGTACTTTTTATATCTTGTCTTCATATCTAACACAGGCCATAATAAATACAAATGGCCTCTCCCTTCCACTGCCAAAGTGTTCCATGAAGACTGGCCATAATCAGTATGGATAAGTCAATCATGATTTTCACCATCAATTAGGCTTAGTCATGCAGATCAAATTCATTTTTTTCTTCCACTGACAAACTGACAGCACAATTTTCTTAAAAATAACTTAAAAGATTTTTTTGACAAGTAAGATGATTTCTCTAAGAAAGCTCTGATACAAAATCAATAAAGATTACCGGTACTGCTTTTAGCCTCAGTAGATGCTAGCTGTAGTGAATTAACTCTAGACTGATGCTATTCCTATGGTAACATCTGAGACCCAAGCATAATGATGCATCTTTTAAGGACACTGATCCATCATACTAAAATTCAACTGAAATTGAAAACTCTGTTTATTCAATTCCCTAGTCTTCCTCACTGGATAATGCAAATATTTCATACAACAAAATCTGTGACTCATCAGGGTTAGATCCATGATTTTTTTAAAAGGATGATTTAATTTTGAGAAAGGGTAGTTTGCTCTACCTCAAAAGGCTAAATATTTGCTGTTTTTTAGTGTAACATTTTAATTTAAAAAAGGGTCTGAACTAAATCCTCTAACATCAGTTCTGGATCACCACAATACTCTGCATACCAAATAAAAGGATGTTAAAATTTCTACAAATCTAAACATTTTTGAGTGACAAGGCATTTTTTAAACATTACGAAATTATTAAAACTAGATGGGATATATATCTCTGAAGAAGGGTGCATGTGGCTAAATATGTAAAGACAGAACCATTTATGGCACCCTGCCAATCAAATGAGGTGACCCTTGGGTAATGTGACCTCAATTTTCTAAAATATATTTAGCATTTCAACATAAATTTAACCTACTTGTCAATACTATATTTTGGACATCAAAGGAACAGCTATAAAATGAATGCCTCTGAGATAAAAGACCAAATTTTAAAGATGTATTGTAAAGCGCATTGCCAGTAGTAAAATGCAGGTGTGCGCCATTTATAATCATTTACAAGTCCAACTGCAAACTGCAGAGACCCAGATCTGCCCACTCATGATGCAACTGCAGAACTGGGTCTGTGCATTTTGTAAAGCAAACAACATGGACCCTGATCTGCAGTACGCTATGGCAGAGCTGAATATCTGCTGATTGCAGTTTGGCTTGACCTACAAGCGGGTACAGATACTGACCTTATTGTCTACATGTCAGACTAGTGCTGATGAATAATGCTAATTTGTAAAAGGCTTGTCCACATCTAATCCAAGACCCATAAGAGAGCAATTCATTCACATGTCTGGGGGTGTATAGCTGGAAGGGGGCTGTCAATCAAACTGGCAGACAAATGCTTAAGACATACATACTGTCCCCTCTAGTGGACATTGGATCCACATTCACAAAACACCTCAATTAGGGTGAATACACAAATTCTAACACTGCTAACAGGACTAATACAGACTTTGTCAAACTGTCATGAAACAAACTACAAATAAACTTTCTCAGACTCAAAAAGATTTTAGCACTTGAAGCTGTAGCATGTAAATTGATTAACCAATCTGAATACAACTGAGATCTACCTGTAATTAAAGGCGATCTGTCTGGAATTGATAGGGTTCTTATTCTGGTGATGTTTGTAATTGCCTGTCCATTTATTTATAGTAACCTGTCCACTTATTTTCAGTAACCTATCAGATAAAGCACTGCATTTCATGTTAGGAAGAGTATTGTTTGAAACATCATCATCCAAATTTATTTTTTCAAGCTGCAATTTGATTCATAGATTGAGAAGGCAAACAAAGCATGACCTTGTATCAGTGTCCATGAGCATTTTAAATCAAGCTGGAGTATACAATAAAGTTCTAGAGTTTTGTGACCATATGGCCTGGATGTTGTACATAAAATAGTCAGAAGGTTCGTAGCGCATAGGACTCATGATCCATGGATTATGGGTTTCATATCCACCCAGCCCAGCCCTGGTCAGCTGCCTTGTGTCCCCCTTTCCCGGGGAAGGCACTTCACTCCTACATCATTAACACGGTAAAGCCAAAACTGTTAAAAGTGCAGTTAAAACCAAGGAATCAAACCAAACCAAATCATCTTTAATCAAATGTAACCTGAGGAAAAGAAAGAAAAGAGTAGAACTGATTTTCTTCTTTCAATTCATAAGAATGATTAACTTCCTAGGCAGTTATTACATTGTAATAAACTGAGAATGGACAATTAGCTTGGAAGTTTCCAAATGAAAGTCTTGGTCCTGTTTCTAGACATGGGTTGCATATTACCTTAAGGGGTATGGGAAGCTGATGACAACGTGTTATCTGATGTCGTGTTATCTGATGTTGTGCATGATTCGAATGAACAATAACAGTAGTATCAGATTCACGTGTCATGTGCAAGTGTGTAACCAGATGATTAATGTAAGGGAGTAACTGCTGAAGGTCAGATTTCTAATTTGTTTTTTTCCAGATACCTTGCATTGAAAAAAATTTCATCTGATCTACCTTGTATCAAAATTATATGCCCAGATGGTTTGACAAATACTATAGAACCAGTTTATATTCAATTACTAGGCTGAATAAACACAACAGACCCCGGCTTTCTAACAAAATCTTCAAATTTGTATATTAGGTACTACCAAAGCTAACCTTATGCCTATGTGCACTAGCCGTGAACTGCGATTTTAACACACTCTCGGGACCCAAGTGAGATGTGTACAATGTGGCATACAACTGGTTTACTGGGCTTAATAAAGATGATAAGACCACAGGTATTATGGTCATCGATGCTTTAAGATGCGATCTAACAACTGGATATTAACCTTGACAATCAACAATTTGACTGGCAGTATCCAGTTTTATATCACCGATGTGCCGGTCTTGTGCAAAATACGAAAAGCAAATTTTTAAAAAAATATGGACATGACATGCATTACTTAACCATTTCCTCAATGCAGCCTTTACAGAGTAGCTGCAAATTCAGCTTGTAATTAGATCTCCTTATCAGGAACTTCTACATGTTTTTCATGTTACAATACTTGATCTACCCTTGTTTTTAAGGGCATAAAACCCTGAAAATTGTAGGTGACCAGCAGTTGACTGATTTCATACTTCTGTACAACAACCAGATCCTCCCAAATTAGATGTTGTTAGCAACTGCACAATGCGTAAGATTGGGTACTAAAAATGTATATTACAAAAAGACAAAAATGAAACAAACTCACCAGTATATACAGCAGTACTGTTGTGACGGGGATCAAATGGACACTTGCCGATTCCCGATTCTTCTTTGTCCAACTTAAACTCACCTTTTTCCACCTGTTAAATAGAATGATATTTGCTACATAAGAATCTAGCTTTGAAAATAGAGTGTATTTTGAAACAACTGTTACCTATGACCTATTACTGTTTATTAGTCTGATATCTCATGCAAATTAAAATTCAGAGAGAAAACTGCAGACAATTTCTCTCACCTCATTTATTATTGCTATGAACACATTTCTGAAATTTTTTGAAGTAAACTGGTATTTCAGAAATATTTTTAAAAAGCATTTTTTTTAAAAAGCTAATCATGGCTCACAATATTTCTAATTGTGGGTATTCTGATGGGAAATACAAATCTTAAGTCTAAGTTTACACAATTAAACCTGTAAAAACTAGTTTTCTCTTTCTATCAGAGCACTCATTATATCACCATTTCAGTCATAAGGTGGTACTGTCATGAATCCCATTTCATTATTCAGAATTACTTCATTATAAGATGGTATACTACATGGATGCTGCAAAAATCATTACAATGAGAGAATATATACTACATGGATGCAACTGGCAGTGTTACAATGAGTGTATACTACATGGCTACCACGAATAATGTTACAATGAGGATGTGTATACTAGATGGTGCCATGGACAGTATTACAATGAGGAAGTGTATATAGTACTACATGGCTGCCATGGCCAGTATTACATAGAGAGATTTTATATAAAAAAGATTGCAATCGACAGTGTTACAATGAGTATATACTACAAGGCTGCCATGGACAGTGTTAAAATGAGGGAGTGTATACTACATGGCAGCCATGGACAGTGTTACAGAGAGAGAATATATACTAAAAAGGTTGCCATGGGCAGTGTTACAATGAGTATATACTACAAGGCTGCCATGGACAGTGTTAAAATGAGGAAGTGTATACTACATGGCAGCCATGGACAGAGTCATAATGAGGGAGTGCTTTTATCTACACAAAAAACTCTATAAACATGCAAGTCTACCTAATCTCTCTAGATCTTACAATGCAAACAGTTAAAAATAATTTTTTAATTATGAAAATAAAAAAATAATGACAAAACTGTATTGCATAGTTTGGTTATTATGTTCTTTGGGATAGTACTCAGTAAAATATCAAGGAAACAGAACTATTAATTACAGCAATATATATGCACAAAATGCTGAAAAAGGTCTAATTAATTCAAAATGAAGTCGTACAAGGACAAAAGTGGACCTCTATCTGAGATGCTGGAACCTTTTTGCTGATGAATGTAATAGACTGATTCAATTCAGCTCACATGCTGAGATAAAAAAAACTAGATGTACACTTTTTTTCCCTTTTCTGTGTCTTTTATAAGTTTGTTCAGTTCTAGAAACCAACCCTGTATTTTGAAAGGCCAATTCAAATTACTTTTTCAAACCACATTTTCAAAAAAGACTATTCTCATTTTGCCTCCATATTTTATGGATTTGGTAGAACCATTTTGGTTGCAAGTGTCACCTGGCAATGAATGTCAGCCAAAAGGATGTGTGATGTGATTTTTTTTTAATGTAGCTTCAACAATTTTTCAGTCATATCGCTACAATGTCTGCAATGTGCCAGTTTAAAGTGATGTCTAGCACTGGGGCATCATGACGCAGACATCTAGCACAATGTCCCACCCAGTCACATTATCCTGACACCAGGCTGACCAGTCCTAACACTAACCTCTTAATGCTGAACGCCAAGCAAGGCAGCTGTTAGTACCATTTTTCTAAGTCTCTGGTATGACTCAGCCGGAGATCAAACCCATGACCTCCCGCATCTGAGGCGGACTCTCTAACCACTAGGCTATAGAAGCAGTCAGCTAAAAGGAAATATTCATGATGGAAAATCATTTAAAAGACTTACCATGTTTAATTTCTGGTGTGTGTATGTGTGTTTTGGATTTTAAATTTAGCTCAAACAATTTTTTTAGTCATATCGCTATGATGTCTGCAGTTCATAGTGATGTCTAGTAGTGGGGCATCATGCTGTAGACATGTAGCATCATGTCCCACCCAGTCACATTATGACACCAGGCCAACCAGTCCTAACATTAACATCTTAATGCTGAGTGTCAAGCGAGGCAGCTACTGTACCATTTTAATAAATCTTTGGTAAGACTCGGTCTCGGTCGAAACCAGCAACCTCCTGCAGAGGCAGATGCTCGTATCACTTGGCCACAATAACAGTGTGTTTAATTTACAGTAAATATTAACTGAAGACTTTTTAAAATGGAGGACTTACCTGGTATTCAAACTTTCGACATCTGGGTGCAAATGCATGGGTTCCACACACATAGTACTTCTGATCATTATCTTTTCCCAAAACTCTGATAAAGTTTTGACATAGTTCCTGCAAATAACAAGTGGTGTATTTAAGAAAAATATTAAAACTTTTGCTACAATTCCTTTGAATAGCAGTATGAATATGGTGTGGTTGTAAACTCGTAGTCCAACAAACTTCAAAATCATACTGTTAACGCCAAAAAATGAATTTGGAAACTGAGCATCAATTGAGTTACCCAAAGAAGGCAAAGATACGAAGACAGGTTTGGAATATGAAGCTGTTAGCTTCAATGCTGTCCTTTCACCATTCATAATCCTTGCGTAGTACCATATATACTCTCTTCTTAGTCAATTCCAACTGCAAACTGCATCAGACCCAGATATGCTATCCCACAATGCACAGAACTGGTTCTCTGCAGTTTACTAATAGTAATTAGTAGAAAAAACAAAATAGGTGATCTGCCAGCGCAATGTAATGGCAGATTAGGGTCTATGTTGTTTGCAGTTGGGCCCATCTTCTATGCAAGTATATATGATATATTGTAGGACTGTTTTAAGAAAAATACAGAACAATCATCATATTATCCAGTAGTTCATTTAGACCACATGTGTCAAACTCAAGGCCTGCAGGCCACATCAGGCCCAGCGTACAATTATATCCGGCCCGAGAGAGAATTTTAGGCAAAAATGTTTTTTAATGGCCCTGCGATATAAAGTGCAAATCAAATTCCCTAATTAGCAGCCTTGCCAAACATCCAGCTCTAACCAATTGGCACAAGAGCGAAAATGGGTATGCCAATGATTTTTTATTATTAAAACTTTTTTCTGTTTTAATTTATATTAATGTTTAAAAAAGGTTTAATTTTCCGCTTATTGAATGTTTATCCTGTTCGGCCCGCAACCTTACGTGTGATTTGAGTTTTGGCCCGCTGAGCGATTGAGTTTGACACCCCTGATTTAGACTAAGGGACTTTGGTATATGGAAGCCCGGACTGTTTTGTGGTTTCCCTTGGGGTCAGCAAACAATTTGTCTTATTCTAAAACAATAAGGGCACCTTCTTTGAAGTGAATCGAACATGGTTTTTGTTAAAAAAAACATTCCCATAAAATAATTATATTGTATTTTTTTCTTGCATTCCCAATTTCAAACTAATATAGTTTGATTATGCATAGGATTGTTTTGCTTTTTTATCTTATGGGGGGTAAGGGGTATGTGGGAGGTACATAAAGAACTGTAGAGGGAACAGCTGCTATGAAATCAGAAGGTACAGAATCAACCTTTTTTTAAACAACCATTCCCCACATAAAAGTCCTAACCTACCTGTTGAGATGCCTGTAGAGTTGCAGATTAGATCATTTTGTGTTCAAAGGTGTACTATATTTCAACATTAAAACAACCCCTTCATTTAATGATGGCTCCAGCAAACAGTGATAGACTGATTCAAATGAATGTGATGAGATTCTCCAGTTTTCTGCTTGCCTTACTTTTGTATCAATCTGATGGGATGGAAATTGACAGGGCATATCTGGGAAGAGTATTCTTATCAAAAATTAACAGAAATGGTGTGGTAGATGCTCTCATCAGCCTGTTGGCTGGGTATTCATTACTAGTGTAAGCTTCCTCAACATAAGGCTATTATTTCTTCCCCTACCAGACAAGTTCCTTATTGATTGTCCGTCTAGATTGGAGCTTGCAATGTCTAGCGTGTTAGAAATGACATGGAAAGCTCTGTCGTGACTGTAATTCATTTAACACTAAGTGGGCATCCAAGCCGATGGAAATCCTATTATCGCTGATTGTATGGGTCTATCTCTTTCAATGAACGAAACCCTGAGCCACTAAGAAATTGTCATTAGAATTATACATACTGTCTTTCCTCGCTTATAAGGCAAGTCAAACTGCAAACAATGAAAATCCTGATCTGCAAGAGTGCGCCTGCAGGCCAGAGTCTTTGTTACTCCTGACTACACAGATTCAGATCTGCTATGCCATTATGCGACAGTAGCTCTGGGTCTGTGCAGTTTGCAGACAGACTTGACTTATAAGTGAGCAATATGGTATCTACTGTCTATTCCTACTTATAAGTTGAGTCCAACTGCAAAACAAGATAGACCCTCATCTGCTGCATAATATATTGGCATGGGGGGGGAGATAAACTTTCTGGAAATGGGCCACTCTCACTGAACTGCACAGACCCATATCTGCTGGCACTCCATGCAATGGCATATCTGGATCTGTGCAATTTATAGTAGTATTTGCCTTACAAACGACTATATATGTAAGTGTAATATGTATGCACTGCAAACAGAGACAACCCAGCTCTGCAAGTGTATCATGAGACAGCAGATCTGGGTCAACACTGAGGATGGGCATGGCAAATTACCATACTACCTGGTATTTCTGATCAACAGGACAAAAGTTGCTTTTTCAGATAAAGCCATCAACCTTTTTTCTACACAAACAGGAAACAATAAGTTTTCTATACAAACAGGAAACAACTAATAAGTTTTGTTCCTTGCTTGATCACATTATATCTATAACAATAAACAAGTTCTAAAATTTATTAATTTGAGCCAAGCAAACTACAATGGATATTTTCTAACAAAGCAGAGAAAGCTACCTGATAATAATTCCTAGGGTTTTTGATTTGCTAATGAAACACCTTAAAGAGGACATGTATACTGTTGTCAGTGTTGTATGCTAATTCCAGACAATGATCCTGTATTATCACCACCAACCCACCACCCATATTTGTTCTTAACACATGCTGGTGAAATTACTAAATGAAGAATAAAAAGGATGGATATCCAAGTACAGTTCAAGTCCTATGAATAATCAATTTAACCCCTAAATCTAACTTCTCTTACTGTACTGTTTTATAATGCAAAAAATCACACTAAAGTTACTAATAAGGCAAACCTCAACCTGTAGAATACTCAAATTTCAATAAATATTTATGAATGCAGGGACAGTTTCCATTCTTAACAACCACATCTTTGTTTTTTAAATTGGGTAATACCTACTAGTATTGACTCCTAATGCCTTAACCAAGTCATCTGGTTTACAAGATCAGTTTTATATTTTTGAATCCACGGTAGTAATTTGAGTTCACTTTGTTTTTTCTATTGGCTAGTTCCTTTAATACATTAGTTGACTGAATTATCATCAAATGTCACCATCAAAGTCAATCTTGAACACCTTTATGCTTCTGGTAGCCATCTTGTAAAATTATATTATTTATTCTTCAGTAACTGTATACACTGGATCAGTCACATTATTAGAGTGCCATGTATATAGTAAGTTAATCAACTGTACACTGAAGAAAGGATTATTAAGTACTGACTGGCTGAAGTTTCGGAATTGATGGCTGGTTTAGAGGTCTATTTTTCTTGCCAAATTAGACTGATACTGAGATAAAACACTGGTCTCAATTTTGAAGGTGATTCATTATTAATCAAGCCAAGGCTGTACACCTCAAATCCCCTGAGAAAATCTGACCATTTTTTTGGAATATGATTGAAGTTAACCATGAAACTGATACCTGCTGGCCTGAAATGAATGAGACATTTAGAGGTAATAAGAAATAACATGTGAATCTCTTGGTTTAAATTGTATCAAAGTCTGGTCACAGGCAATTGTTACTGAATTCTGGATCATGTCCTGTGAATGGCTTATATAGAAATATTAATAAAATTTCTAAATATTATGTTCAACTAAATTTTCTTCCTGGTCCTCTTTTGTTAAGCAACACTGCTAATTACATTTGTATGGCATCTCTCCTCTGGCACCCAATGTGAGTTACACTAAATTACCCACCTTATTCCACAATCTTCTTTCCATTGAAAACAATAATATTTCACTGTCAAGATACTCCCATTTAGAGGTGTCTAAGATAATTTCTAGCAGGCCATTATTCAAGTAAGATAAACACAGGCAGAAGACATACAATCTTCTTCTGACCTCAAACCCTGGTCCAAAAACTGGATAGTCAATTATCCAGAAACACCATTAATTAAGTATAATGATAAATGTATATGTATATCAAGTGCAATTTGACCATGTTTGTCTCCCCCCCATACATTTTTGTGAAGTTTCTTTATAAGAATACTGAGATGGGAAGGACGAGATTAGTATAATAAAACTTATGTAAACTGACACTACATGTCAATCTGATAGCCAATAATCATTCTAAACTGTAATGGTTAAAACAGAAATTTGAGAAATTCTAACAAACTGTATTTTAAAAAAATATTTCCATTAAATATAATAAATCAAAAACAGCTATTTTCTATATCAATGAATCACATACAATAGGAAGTTAAGAAAATACATGGCATGTTCCCACATTCTTGACTTTGTACCTATCCCTAACATGTTCCCATATTCTTGATTTTGTACCTATCCCTGGCATGTTCCCCTATTCTTGATTTTGTACCTATCCCTAGCATGTTCCCATATTCTTGATTTTGTACCTATCCCTAGCATGTTCCCATATTCTTGACTTTGTACCTATCCCTAGCATGTTCCCATATTCTTGATTTTGTACCTATCCTTGGCATGTTCCCATATTCTTGATTTTGTACCTTTCCCTGGCTTGTTCCAATATTCTTGATTTTGTACCTATCCCTGGCATGTTCCCATATTCTTGATTTGTACCTATCCCTAGTTGCCAATATACCCAGCACAAATACAAAAATAATTTAACCATTATTCTTCAAAGAAACTGTTGTTGACATTTATATTGTGTATTGGAAATGTATTACAACCATTTATTTTAAACAACTAGTTACAGAAAATGTTTCTACAAATGTAAGGTGTTTAAGCAATCCAAATCACAAAATGTTTCTACAAATGTAAGGTGTTTAAGCAATCCAAATGGATACAAGGAAAACATTCTTACCTTTGACTGGGATTTCTGTTCACAAATGGCAGTGTCATGTGATCTTGGTGGCCATTCCAGTCTTCTCTAGAAGACAAATGAGAAAACTGAATCAATATATTGAAGAATTCAACCCCAACCACCACCCAAAAGAAATACGTTATCAAAGCTCATTTTTCTTAAAAGAAAAAAGTATAAACAATATCTTTGGATAAAGGTTTTCATGGCATCAACCATTAGCTTGTCTCAAGGGCTTTTCATTTTGAGAGGTTTCATGTTATCTGTAATATTTTCATAAAATATTTCAGTGTATTTCTGTTTCAGTTCAAGCAAGAAAAAAAGACTCCAACTTACCGTCATGGTGGTCTCGTTTAATGTCACCATGCTTATGTTCAAAATCTTGTTCCTTGCTCCAATCAGCATCTGTTCTCCCTCTGTCATTAGGAGCTTGTAGTAGTTAACACCATTCTCTTCATCTTTGTTCATGATAAATTTCTTGGCATCACTTACATCTGGAAGACAAAAAGAGACAGCTAAATGTATTTTGCCCTGACAACAGCAGCAGTGTTGTCATGTTTACAAGAGCTTACGGCTCTCAAGGACTTACCAATGCCATTTTCAAAACTTCTTCAGGTACAGCAAGAAAGTTTTAGATTTTTGCATGACCTGGTATTCATGGAGTTTCTTTTTAAAGCAATCAAAAATACTTTTCAGGGATTCAAATTACCCCCCTTTGCATTTTTTTACAACAAGGCTTGCTCAATCAAATATATGGATAACAAAATTTGAAGACAGGTTAAACCCAGAATAGAGAGGATGGCCAACAGTCATGACTATAATGGCACTGTTATACACATGATAGTCGTAACTAATTAGCAATGTAATATAATCGATATTCATAACTAATTGGCAATCACAACTAATTGGCAATGGAATACAAGTGAGTCACTAATTATCAAAGGAATACAACTGATAATCGTAATGTTGATAAATAATAATGTGTCTAATACTTGTACTTAATAAGTAATTTATCAACAGACTTTAAGGCACACATATCTTTCATTGCATACATCGAGGATTTTATGTGTATAAAAAGAAAAAGATACTATGCACTAATACAACCAAATAATAGTTACATCTACCTGTAAGTAAAATAATGGAACAGTCTCCAACAAACACATGTATATCAAGTTATCGATTCCTGTACTTGTGTGTTTTTATCTTGTCTACTTTAACAATCTGTATCTAACCCAACATCTAATGCATTTTGCCTAAAACAAGAGATTTGGATCAGTTGCCATCACCTGGTAAGTACCCACATGTTTTATCTCGTCAACTTCAACACCTTTTTTCCTGACCAATATCCATCCCATTTTGCCTAAAACAAGTTAGATGGCTCCAACAAGACTGTTCTCTTTTCTAATCAAAGATCTAACACACAGTTATTGTACCTTTTTCCTACCTCTACATGTTCAATAGCCTAGGGAAAGTGTAGTCAAGTTTTGGAAAGTGTATATTTAAACTTCAAAGGGATTGCAATCTTTTCCCACTGATGTACAGTTGTACTATCGATCCTGCAGTGATTTGATAACTGCTTCTCTTAATCGTATTGTTAATGTGTCACTTTCAACACACTATGACACAATGGTCATTCTGAATAATTACTTACTTCTATCTCATACCCTATCCCCATCAAGGTGCCATAGTGGATCAGTGGCTGATGGGTTAATAGTGGATCAGTGGCCGAAGGGTTGGACTTGTGCCTAAATGGGTGTAAGTTCAATTTCTACCATCAGATAGAGGATCGGTGACTTTGATGTGTCCTTGGGCAAGACACCTTACTTGCCTCGTCACAATATAACCTTTGACGATGCCATAAACCACCAAACCAAACCAAACCATACCAGACCATCTCCATCACATTCAACATTCCAAGAGCTACATTGTGTACAACTCCATGGAAAAATAGGTGCCTTTTTTAATCGGACAAACAGTTTCCCAAACTGGCTTCAGGCGGTCATCACACATCTTGTGTTTAATATATGTTGGAAGTTTAAAGAGTTCGAAGGTAGTCAACAAAACTTGCCTTTGGAATAAGAAATGTCAATGACTTACTTTTGAAATAACTAACTCCAATGACTACCTGCCTTTGAAAAATCAGAGCCAATGACTAACCTATGAAAAAAGGAACATCAGTGCCTTGCTTTTGACAAACTAGTTTTAATAAACAAAACACTTCAATGCTTAGGAATAATCGTAAGAATTTTTTAAGTTCATAGGCATTGGCTAGTTCCAAAGATTACATATCTAACACAATCTTCGAGATCACCATGGGACTTAATGCCATCTTCTCTACGAGGCTTATATACTATCTTCTAGTTAAGCAATGGGCTTAATATAAAACAGATGGTGATAATTCCGCATTTGCCTTTCAGTTAATTGCCCATTACCAAAGAACAGTACAGAATCTCAACTACCTAGATGGGCTGTAAGATCTGGGTCTATGTTCATTTAAAATCACAGTTTTACAGCAGGTAGGATAATGGAATCCATTTCATTACTCACTTTTAAGGCCCTACAACATAACACCATCCCAGTTTTCAAGGCACGTATGATAATGTATCCTATTTCATTACTCACTTAAAAAAAAGTCCCTACAATATAACACCATCCCAGTTTAAAGGCAGGTAATGGTAACGGATCCCATTTCATTGTAGTAGAGAATCGTAAGTATCATATACTTCATTTTAAGGTGCTCTCACCCAAAGTTGGTATATATATATATATATATATATATATATATATATATATATATATATATATATATATACATACATACACACACACACACACTCTACTGCTGCCATGGGCAGAGCCTAAGCCATCTGCAGTTGGATAAATATTACTTATAGAGTACAGTAGACTCCAATGATTCACAGTGACATGTATATCTATGACACTTCTTACTATTTACATAAAAGCACTAGTACCATGGAAAGGCTCAGCTAAGTCAATATACTTAATGATAAATCTGAAAATGTACTCAAGTCTCCAGAGATAAATCCCAGATGGACTACATGTCACAGATCTTATTCTGGGAAAAACATCATATGGATTAACCTTTGTGTCACACCATGGAGTAAAAACAATATAAACTACACGAGGTCACTGGTAATGGTCACTGGTAATGGTCACTGGTAATGGTCACTTTTTGGAATAGTATATCCTGTACATACTGTATATACTTGTTTACAAGTTGACTTCAAACAACAAAGACCAAAACAACCACAGTATAGTGAGCTGGCAGATCATGGTCTATGAAGTTTGTTCCACTGATTATTCCCAACAAACTGCACAGACCATATTTGTCTGCACAGTATGCTACAGCAGATCTGGGTCCATGCAGTCTGCAGTGGGTCTCCACTTAAAAGCAATACATATGGCAAATTCTAAACGTCCACATAAATCTGCCTGTCAAGTGCACTTATGTTTAAACATCCACTCCCACCCCCGCCCCATCAACCTAATAACCTGGATTACAACGAACATCAACTAAGTTACTTGGACATATGAAAGCCTAGATCAAGTTAAAGTATATTCTGTTCATACTAATTAATTACAAAAATTACAAAAGTGAAATTCAGAATGGTGCTTTACAAATGAACAGATGTAGGATATGACATTCCCCCCCCCCCTTAAAAAAACTCCCAGACATTTATATAAACAACAGATGGCTTTGGTCTCTGTTATCATGCATGGATATGATGAGTGAAGGAAATAAGTCAGTAGTAAAACAACATACAGGTGGTTCATATACTACATGTACTTATATCCTGAGTTTGGTTTTGAAAATGCCATGGGAGAATGCTGCAAAATATTTTAATTCAAAAAATACAAAATAAAAAAAAAATTAAAGATGATACATGTTTACATGCAAACATCTCTAAATCTGCATTTGCTATCAGCTAAATGTTTATCATATCTATCTACCTATTTATTTAACATACACTGTACCTATCAACCTATTTACTATCCATCCTACCAAGACATTACCTATTTTAAACCCCCATACCTTCAAATCAAATTACAGCTATATACCTACTACCCAGATGAAGATAATGGAGTGAAATTAGATCACCTCAACATTCTGACCCCCCATTCTTGTAGATAAATCACACACAAATACTGTCACTTGCCTGGCTGGAAGCCAAAACACAAACAAGTCACAGAAACATAAATCACATCACCTCACGGCACCTGAACAGCCCCAAGTCCCCTAAATGTCTAGACCACACTGGGTCCTGTGTAGAATCTGCCTATGTATATACCATAAAAAGTTTTTTTAAGAAGCTATGTGACATGTGTAGTGTTAACCTATGTACAAAGAACATTTTTCAGTTAGTCACTCTGAACACTATATAGGCAAATAAGGTTTATATAACAAAAAAAAATTTGTCTTGACAGACTGCAGCCAAGGACTGTAAACCAAATGGATTTCCATCATGAAATGCTTGTTTCTTTCAATTGGTGTAAAACATCTTTGTGCTGAGACTTCAATATTTGACCATGTTATGAATAATCTTGAATAATCTTGTATATTTTTGTATGGTTTTGTATATTTTTGTATGGTTTTGGAAAAAAACAAATTTAGAAATGAGTGCATACTTTCATAACACAAACTTGCTGCCATTTACTACATGCCTAGAGAATCTGAAGTTGCAAAAAAAAAACTATTAGTTGATACATGGTCTACTTTCACATCACTTTCTGACAACAGATTTCACTTTCAGTCATTTAGGAGAGCTGTACGAGATCTTAAAAGATCAGAAAGATTTATGTAAAATTATTACTGTTTTTTTTTTCTCCATATACAACTAAATGTGAATGAAACATTTATTCACACAGCAAATCAGAACTATAAGTTCAGTATGTTGCCTTCTCATTAGCATTCCAAGCACACACAACTCAATTCTGTAATACATTTATGGGTAAGGCATCTTGTGCTGTGCAAAAGCAAGTAAAACCATCACAAAAAACCATAAATAAAGGATAGCAAAAGTACATAGTTATAAAGCAATCATGTGCCTATAAGCTGTCTGTATTTGACAACTGGAAGAAACTTGGCTTGTGCTCCCCATGTGACTTGAGGCCACTCTCAACCCCTTTATAACCCATTATGGTGAACTAAATTACGATTTATAATTGCTTGTAAGTCGTTTCCAACAGTACTAATCAGTAAAACAAACAACACAGACCCTGATTTGAAGATGCATTATGCTATGGCAGATAAGGATCTTTGTTGTTTGCAGTTTGACTTGGCTTATAAGCAGGTATATACTGTACCTTCAACATGCATGGCAGTTGAATCCACCAGGTACATAAAACAACAACTTAACCTTAATGAAAACATTCCCTTGGACAAGGCACCTTACTTGCATCTGCTCAATATAACCCTCAGAATGTTGCCATAAAACAACAAACCAACTTGCTGCTGCCATCGATAATGACCTATTGGCAAACAATGTGTAGTCCTATCTTAGCCAACATCTCCTGGTGTACTTAGACTTAAAGAATTATGCCCAGGGACATCAGAATCTGAAAGACCAAACCCTTTCACCTTAATCCCTATGCAGTTTCCTAATGTTCCTACAGTACATGTATATGGGTATATCAAGAAACATTAGCATCCTGGCTTAATTACAGCTGGTTTTAAGATCTGATCATCACATCCCAGTATCAAGGCAGAATTTTTTTCTTGCTCCTATAGATGTAACATAATGGACACATGTTAACATCTATGTTACTGTTGAGTGTCCTGACACCTAAATTAGAACACTTACTGACACTGTTCTGAAACCTATGTAAGAACACTTACAAATAAAGTGTTCTGACACCTACAAAAGAATTACTGACAGAGTATCAAGTATCAACATGGTTTGTTTACAAAGTAGTTCCTAATACATTATTATTATGAGGCAAATGTGTTCTGCACATGGATGCAATATCAAGGTGTTCAGTATCATAAAACACTGCACAATTCTGATAATGTAAAGCTGATGGAGGAAAAAAAGGAGTATATAATAAATACTATTATTTTACACAGAGTAATAAATATGACATTTGGTACTGAGGAGATATGCAGAGTAAACAAAGCAAAAAATACTTTCTAAAATCCATGATAGCTGATCCCTTTAATTACTAGTACATTGAATTCCATTTCTTACAGATTGATCTGAATTTTGTTGTTGGTGGCTTTTCTTCTGACAATGATTCTATCCAGATTGGAAAACCTTTGGCTTTTGTTTCTCTGTTATTCTAGGTGTTAGATCTGATAGGTGATAGATTTTTCTTTTCTGAGAACTAATGTAGTTTCTTTGACTGAAGTGGGCCAGGTTATCATGAGTGGGTCAGAAGTTGCCAAAATAAATGTTACATTTATTTTTCTTCAACAAGTAAGTTTTCTCCTGCTGGCTTGATGGCACTAGCTGACTGACCTATGACCTATAGGTTAGTGGTTATACATGCAATTCTTGTCCATAAATGCAAGAACATGCAAGCAGCATACTATGTGCATAAAGTATGTACTCACTTATAAGTAGTCAAACTGCAAACAACAAAGTTTCTGATCTGCTATAGCATAATGAGCCTGCATTTCAGGGTCTATGTTGTTTATTCTAATGATTACCCCTAACAAACTGCACAGACACAGATCTGATGGCACATTATGCCCCTGCAGACCTGGATCTGTGCAGTTTGCATTTGGAGTCATCTTACAAGTGAGTATCTATGGTAAGCAGATACAGGTACTGTTTATCTGAAGGGACCAATGGACTGGAACCTGAACTGTAGCATTACATGTCTGATACTGTTTATCTGAAGGGACCAGTAGACTGGAACCTGAACTGTAGCATTACATGTCTGATACTGTTTATCTGAAGGGACCAGTAGACTGGAACCTGAACTGTAGCATTACATGTCTGATACTGTTTATCTGAAGGGACCAATGGACTGGAACCTGAACTGTAGCATTACACGTCTGATACTGTTTATCTGAAGGGACCAGTAGACTGGAACCTGAACTGTAGCATTACACGTCTGATACTGTTTATCTGAAGGGACCAGTAGACTGGAACCTGAACTGTAGCATTACATGTCTGATACTGTTTATCTGAAGGGACCAGTAGACTGGAACCTGAACTGTAGCATTACATGTCTGATACTGTTTATCTGAAGGGACCAGTAGACTGGAACCTGAACTGTAGCATTACATGTCTGATACTGACAAGCTTGTTATTAATTCTTTAATTAACTGATTCAAACTATAAATGTATATAAAAATGAACTTCTTACTTTTTTCCTTTTTTGAATTTTGGCAAATGAGGCAGAAAGCAGTGCTGGTAACCAAGGTAAATAAAGCCAAGTCTCAGCCTATTTGTGTTAGCTAACACTGCTAAAAAAATGAGAATACTTGAACTGAAACTTTTACAAAAGGGTTCTGACACACATCACTGGAAGGATTATTAGCAGTGTCCTCACAACGTAAACCCTTTCGCTGACTGTGAGAAAGGCATAAATTCAGATCGTTTGGAAAAACATTAATACACACAAGTAATTATTTTTTAAAATCTCTTATACCAACATTTACAGAATTAGAAAACAATTTTATGCTGTCATCTAAAGATGGAACACAATTAACACAAGAGCTGTCTTGTTAACATATGGTGAGTATTTGCTGAGGGTTTCATTTATTTGAGCTGTATCAATCTCCGACCTTATTAAAAAGTTTGAGACCTTCCTTGCCAACTGAAATATTGCATCAAAATAGATGACATACATTTACCTTAACGTTCAACGTGTCACATTAATATATCATTGCCTCTTTGATTAAAATGTGAATTGGTACCAACCTTCACTACTTGGCAGCTATTGAGTTGTGGAAATCAGGAGAAAATTCCGATATTGTTCATTTACTGGAAAGCATAAAGCTTTTCAACTATTAAATAATCGACCATGGCCAAATCAATTAACTCCTACGTACAAAAATTAGCCCACCTGTGTTCACATCTTGTTCAGAAGAAAAGTAAAATGTCATACAATGTTTATTTGACTCAGGACATGTGTAGGCAATAAACAGCATGTACATTCATGGAAACCACTTTTTTTTATCTATAGGATTGTCTGAGGAATAAACACAAGTATAGATAGAAACCAGGATTTAACTGGTTATCTACAAAAGCAAGCTTGTCCTTTTTTTAAACCTAAAATTTCATCAGTAAAAACAGAACTGACCCTAAATTTGTATTGCTTTAAGCAGATCAGACAAAGATGAATGGAATTCACTATTATCAACCATCCACAAATGAAACAAGTGACTTACTGAGGAGTGAATATGTGCTAATTATATGTCCCATCATTCTATCAAAAACTTTATTCTTGCCTATTCAGTTCAGTAATCCAGCAAATGATTCAGAAAGGAAGATCCACAACTTTCCCAAATCTATTTTAAAGAAAAAAGGGGTGTTGACATGACACAAGTGGCGCCTGTGTCATGCACAGTTTATTATTATCAATCTTAATACATATCTGTATGGCCTCCAGCAAAAATTGCAGATAATGACTTCAAAGTGTACTAATGCAGTATACTCTATAGACAAGTCAAGCTTTCAGAGCAGGGAGAAGGTTTCTATATATATGACTTTTATCTTCTGACAATTTGATGATGCTATTTTGAAGTACTAAACAATTATTTTTATTCCGGTATCAAATATGTGCTATATATATACTTGCTTACAAGTCAAATACAACTTTTGGTAGACACAGACCTTGATATCAATAAATGTGCTGGCCGATCAGGGTCTATGACAGGTGTTCTATTCCTAACAAGCTGCATAGACAATGATTTGCCTGTGTAATATGTGACAGCAGAGCATGGTCTGTGCAGTCTGCAGCTGCATCCAATTTATAAACAAATATATAAATTATCTTAAATAAAAATTTAAGAGTACAGATGAAAAACTTTTCACAATTTTACTTACACTTTTTTTTTAGAACAAAAAGCATTAATGAAATTATAGGAAACTATATAAGAAGAAATTTGAGAGCAAATAACTAAAAAAAAAGAGTATATAATTCACACCCAAGAAACAAAAGTGGGCAAACTTAAAAATTTGTGAATCCAACAAAAACAATTATCACCAAAATATCACAAAAAAGGAGTCCTTAGACAGCATGATTTGTATTGTAAAGTGCCATGTCATACATTGTGGGCAGAATTATGTGGAGTCATTTTATGTCAGGTGATGATCGTCTGCTTTTTAAATTATGCAAATTCTCATGTTTCAAATACATGCATGATCCTGTTAAATTTAGGCACTGCACTATGCGTAAAGTAGTCCTTGGTACATTTCTACTACACCCAATACAGAAAACTCCTAGTTACACAAGATTTGTTGTACTTGGAGTATATAATAAACACATTTAGTGATGTAATACTGGTTAAAATAGAAAGTGACATCCAAAAATACATGGATTTGTAAACAGCCCATATTATTGGTCTGCAGAAAGATTAATGTTTGATGATGACACATAACATTACCTAGATACTCACAACCAAGAAGTCAGTTCTTTTTTTTCTCTTGCTTCTGAACAATATGACATGTGACCAGTGAAAGCTGGATAGATTGCTGCCAATACAAACATCACCTTGGGCCCCTAGAGGCCATGTGGTCTAAGTTGCTCGCCTTTACAGATTGTTGATATCTCAACTCTGTCCACACGACTTTTAGTCTCTGGCTCGGCCATGGTGGGTATGGAAGAAAACTTGCCAGTAGCGTCCCATAGGTCAGTGGTTCTTTCCCAGGGTTTCTCAGGTTCTTCTTCCACCAAATGTACTCGTGGCCAAGTAAAACCTATCAGGCACTGAAATGTGGCATTAACCCATAACAACCAACCAACCAATGTTGCGGCTAATATGCCTTAGTCTACAGATTATGGAAGTCAACACCTTATTTAGTTTTGGACATCACTTTCATTGTTTACAAAACCTAGCATCAGTAACTTTGATACTGATCATTTAATTTTTTAAAGGGGTGGAGGAATGTGATTTTTAAAGTCTTATTTCTGGTACTCAAATAGCTTGATAAATGCACTCCTGCTCTGTATTATGTAAAAGGTACTAATTCAATCCAGTATATTTTTACTGAACAAAATGTGAAGAGATAAAAGCTCAAACAAAATAATGGAAGTTTACATTTAACTATAAAGTAAAATAACTCCAAAAATATTAATCTGCTATTTGCTCAAACTCACAAGTTTGCTTTCATATAGTACAAGCAATAAACAGAGATTTTATAAACTATCGTTATGCAAATGATATGTAAGAATGGTTTTACCATGACTCAAAAGGAAATGTGTACGCTATCAATCACTGACAGGATGAAGTTTTAAGAAGAAAGTATTTGCTGAACTACCTAACTGAAAATAGCTCACAAAACATGTGCATCTGGATTTTCATTTCCTAAAGGTATTATTATCATATAGCATCCAGGAAATCACTTGTCCTTTCATGTTTTGGTTTCATTTGGATTGATATGACAGGTCAAATAAATTGCATCACCGTGTGTACCTGAGCAATCCTAAGTGCTGATTGAAGAGTAGTTATTGTCTGGTTTTTCATTACATTTACATTTCTTGAAGAGCACTTTTAATCATTATCTAACAACCAGTATTGTGTTGTGCTAAAAAGTGGGAACATGGTTTAAATTCAATATATATATATATATATATATATATATATATATATATATATATATATATATATATATATATATATATATATATATATATATATATATATATATGTATGTATATGTATGTAGAATAGGTATACAATGAGGTATTATACATACTATACATGAAATAAAAGGAAATGTTTAGGAACACGCGCTCAATATTATGCTGCACTATACAGTTACTTATCTGGGTAATCAGAACTTGTTGAATAAGGCCAAAAAGAAGGCAGCTATTGCGCCAGAATCAAGAGTCCAGTCAGCATTAGGGGTGTAATGATTCACTGATACATATCAGATTTGCAATATGTTCTACAACAATATACTGCATCAATATCTGAACTACTGCCAGAATATCCCAAATGAATAGTGCAGTAAACTACTGCCAGAATATTCCAGATGAATAGTGCAATAAACTACTGCCAGAATATCCCAGATGAATAGTGCAATAAACTACTGCCAGAATATCCCAGATGAATAGTGCAATAAACTACTGCCAGAATATCCCAGATGAATAGTGCATCACTTGAGGTAGAATACCTGAAGTTGATATACAACATACATTAATTAAACTTGAGAAAAGAAAGAAAATTGAAGCGATTATGTCTCTTCAATAAAAGTAGCAAATATTTCTTTGCTGTTCTTTTTTCGGGTTTATTACCTACCCATCTACAATTATTATAAGACCTGATCCTCTACTCAGGGGAAAAACCCTAAGTCCCGATTCAAAATTTCAGAATAATTTTAGTCACATTTGGTTATGTAAATGATATATGAATCAGATGTTAAACATTTATATTTTCCTCCCACTTGTTTTACATTTATTTAGAAATAAAAGACACAAAATTTTATGTAAATAGTTTTTTTAATTACAAACGTTATTTTAAATGACACAAAAGTGTCTTACATTACCATCAGCTATAGGTCTTCTGTACATACACTTATAAGGTGAATCAAACTGCAAACAATATAGACCCTATCTGCCATTGTATACTGTGCCAGCAGATCAGAGTCTATGTTGTGTGTTCTAATGATTACTCCAAGCACAATGCAGAGACCCAGATATGCCAGCATGGGTCATGTTTGTGCAACAGCAGAACTGGGTCTGTGCAGTATACAGCTGGACTCAACATATATGAAGTATACATGGTTAACGCTGAGAAGAATCAACAATCCTGATTTCATTAGAAGTATCTGAATGACAGCTTTATCTTTGTGTTCAAAATGCTCAAATGCAAATTATATGTCTCTGTCCTTTACTTAAGACACTACCACAGAAAGATAACTGACCCAAAATCCTGACCCTGGGCAATGATCCACCTGTAGTTTTCTTTCATCAAAGATCTTCACAATGATTGCCAACCCCAATGTTATTACACCTTGCCTAAAGGTACAATTTTCTGTACCTACCAATAGTTAATGTTCCAAGATATATCAATAAAATCGATTGTAGCAGAGACTGACATAAAGGGGGTATATACCTGTCCCTGATTAAAGTAGAGGTGCTCTCTTTCTCTTACAGCACAGGTGTACATTAAAGTAGAGCCTTTATTAGATAATCTTTAGTATTACCAAAGTTGAGGACATTTGGATTTAGTTGGGTTCTATGCATCAAAACAATTCTGCTCTAAAGGTAAAGCATTAAGAAAAGGACCTTATGCAATTAACTGCATAACCCAATAACATGTTCTTGTTTCTCAAAGTGAAATGTTGAGTTTCTGAGCTTAATTGTAACTACTAGAATTAACCTCTGACCTGTCTGAAATAATTAAATTCACAATCTAGTTCTCACTTTACTTAACAATGATGCTAGACTTTAAGATGCTGCAGTCTGTATTGGCTTACAAAAAATGTTTTACATTATTTCCTGTCAGTTAAATGGATTTTTTTGGTGTTGCAAGAATGCTGTGAAGTTTTAAGGACACCTGGTGCAGGTGGGAAGTAAAAATTATTCACGAACTTCTACTTTTTATAAATCTGCACTGTTAAGATATCTGTGAAGACTTTGTGTAAGAGATATCATTCCTTTATATCCTTGTCTTGTATAACAGATATTACCTGCAAGTATTTTGTCTTTCTGTATTGGGGAGACCAAGTTTATGCAAACACTTGTATTCTGATGTGTACAGCTATTGACAGAGCCTAAATATTAGACATTTGATATATCGTAAAGCCTTTCTATAAAGTACCTGGATGAAGTACCTACCATGTTTGAACTGGTTTGTACATGCACAAATTAAATAGGACATCACTCAAGGCCTTCAAACATATGTAAGCAAAAACCAAATTGCAAATATAACAACATTTTTCTTTCACAAATGCATAAGATCAATTTTAAAAATTCACTGGTGGGAAGTGACAGAACTTAGCATTGGTTGATGAAATTAGTATTTACTGACAGTATTCTGAGACCAATTTTACTTCCAATAAACAGCACACCTGGTCAGAGTTACCTGGGCAATAATGCTATAAACTATAGGATAGCTCAGCAGTGACATCTGATATAATGCTGCCCAGAGATTAGTTTGGAAATTCAAATGGGGTCAAGGGTGGATTTTAAAGTCAACCATAAATGGACTCCAACCCCAGCACAACTTAAAACTTTAAATGTATAGATTTATCATCTGATTACTGCTGCATCAAACAGATGGCTTTGAATATATATATATATATATATATATATATATATATATATATATATATATATATATATATGCACACACACACACACACATGCAAGAAATAAGTCATAATTTTCTTTGAGTGTGATGTCTCCTTGTCTACAGAATACAAGTGCCACTTATAATTCAGAATTTATCACTAACCGTAAACAAGTTGTGAAATCAAATGGAAGGCTTAGTGATAGCTTTTGTGCTATTTATAGTAAGACACTGAGATAAGTGAAAACCAAGTGAAAACCCGACTGAGCTGAGGCACTGAACAACTATTTTACCTTTTCAACAGCGTCATCTTTCCATGGAGGATTTATCCCAATTATTCCATGTGATTCAGCAGTTTTTCCTGGGTCATAAAAGAATCTAGTTTTGGTAGAAATTTCAAGTATGGTAATCCTGAAATCTACCCATCCATGAAAAAGCATATGTGAGCAAGTTTTGAGACTATGTTTACATGTATTAATAGGGTTTACCATGAAAACAACAAAATCCTGGCAGTTACAATCTGATTAGTCTACCATGTGTACTTGCTTATAAACTGCAAACTGCAAAGACCCAAATCTGCTGTCACATAATGCACTCACAGATCTGGGTCTGTGCAGTGTCCAAGACCTCATATAATCACCAGGACAAAACACTTTTTCCTCCATTAATTAGCTCTTTGGACAACATGCAGGAGATTGTAGCTTGGATGCTGGCGGGAGGGGTGTTTAAAAATGGATATCTTACTCAATACGAAAGTACCAGTTTAAAAAAAAAAAAGAAAAATAAGAAAACACTGACAGAGGATGTGAACAAAAATCATTTGGTGAGTCGACTTTATTAATACCCCATAAAAAAGACCTGCAAAATCTCAAAGAGAATACAAATCAAAGTACTGCTATGTACTTGCATACAAGTTCCATCGAAAATGCAAACAACCCAACTTGATCTATGTTGTGTGTTCTACTGATTAATCAAAAACAAACAGTACAGAATCAGATCTATTGATTCATTATGTGAAAGCATATCAGGGTATACACTGTATGCAGCTAGGTCCCATTTATACACAAGTACATATGGACATTTATTGCACCACAATTTGCCAAAGCGCCTATTGTAACCATCTGTAAGTAAATAATTGATCTGGAAATAATTTGATTTGTAAAGTTCTATTTCCTGTCCTTGTATTAAATAGTTTGTCCTTACACTAAGGATATCTACATAATAGAGGAAATTGGCAATTTCCTGGGAAAAGTGGAGATACTCCATGATTTTCCTGTTGCTATTCTTTGTAGTTCAAGTCACAGACCTCTAGGCAAGCAATCTCAAAAGATGTTAATACCTTAAATGAAGTTAAAAGAAGACTGCAACCTGTTATTTATCCATGTGAATGACACTTGAGAATTAATTCCTTTATTTCACAAAACGCCTCTAAAATTAAAAACTTGTGTGAAAATTAACTAGTACTTTTGTTTATCTCAGATGGACTAAAAAACATGACTTTATGCTGGCTGAAATCCTTGCAGAAAGCTGTTTGAAAATCTGCTATTTTCATTTAACTTGGCTAAAAATAAAAACTTTTCAAGTCCAGTCTTGTAAATATGTCTTCACTTGTCTCACTGCTTCTTTCACACAATGATACGAAAGGAAATAGTTCAAGTGGGGATGATAGCGGTGTCAAATTTAATGAAATTTATTTTAAAGTGTTTACTTTGATTTCTCCAAGTTTGATGAATGAGATGGTTCTTTTGTAATGCTCTGAATTTGCTTATGTAATTAACAGCATATGTTACTAACAAATACTAACAACCTACTATGATTCTAAAGTTTGAAAATTCAGAACAGAAAAGCTACATTTGGAATCAAATCATGTTACACTTATAATATATACATCTGAAGCCACTGATCAAGGTTCATCTCTTGATTTTACACAGATTGAGACGAGCCAGTAAAAAATGTATCTTACAAATGAATATCTTATTGTATACAAATAATATGACTGATATCTATCTCATACCTGTACAACAGTACTATTTCATCTGTATTTTTTAAAAATCAGATTTCACAGATTTACAAACCTGTAAATTAGTTAACACAGACCCTGACATGCTATTGCTAATGTCCTGGAAGATCAGTCTATGTTGTTTGTTCTATTGCTTAGTCCTAATAAAAAAATAAACTATATACCCAAATCTGCCAGCACATCTGGGTCAATGAAGTCTGACCTATAAGCAAGTATATATGGTATGATAATTTGCTGGGTTTTTTTAAATTATATATAACACACCCACCTAGACTAACAATCCAACCCACACAAATGTATTGCTCTTCAAACAATTACCAACAGGACTACTGTCCTGCCAAGTTACTAAGAAATTACAAATGTGGACCACTGCTTCATTTCGCCTGCTACAGGTCAGTTTATTAAAGTTTCTGATGATGGAATCTCTGCCACAGTTGTATAACCATCTTATTCCAAATTCAACTCACTAAAACGTCTCCATATAAATGAAGAAGCCTGATGTAATACCAGCGACGTTCAGACAGACTCGGACGTACTTTTTCCGTCTGGACATAGATTCGAGAACCAATTATTCCATTACAGAGAATCCCGCTGTTTGTTGGCAGAAAACACTCGATTCAACTCTAAATTGATCTGTCGCACCATGCGGCAATTTTGCCCATGGGTCATTCCATAAAGATGGGTCCGAAGCAAAATTTTCCCAGTGGTATACACTGAAACCCGTTCTTGAGGAAAATAATACAACAATTGAATGCATTTAACATACTAAGACCTATCACATGTATATACGTTCTACGAACGTAAACAATTTGACTCAACCGAAATAGGAATCTAATGAATATGTAATACTACATAACGTATACATAACGATTAGAAGTACAAAGTACTACGGTACATCAATCAAAACTTAATACATCTCAACTCCCTGTTTGACAAACGGGGAAGGGAGAATTACCAAATTAAGATATACGCACTAAAATGTGCCAATGTTTTGAACTATAAAAAAAACCTCACCCTTTAAAAAATCCAATATTATACAGTATGCTATGGCATACTATAAAAACCCCTACACCACATACAAACATATATACACACTTATTATTCTTATATACTTACTTAAGAAAAGACTGGAACCATTTGATATAGATAAGCCAATATAAAAAATACATACGTGGGAAGAAAAAAACCCCCAAAAAACATATAAAATAAAAAAGAAAAAGAAAAGAAAAAAAAAGAAAGGAGAACAAGATAATAAAATAATAATAAATGGGACTAAATGACTCTGGCAAAATCAACTAAATAAAAAACATAATAAAAGGAAAAAAGGGGGAGGAAATTGGCCCATGACATTAACATGTCGCTGGGACAATAGTACGACCCTAAATCGGAAGTCCAAACTTATGGAACTCGGACCTCTAAAAGTCCTAATGGAGGTCGGAAAGTACATAAGATTTTGGCTTCATGGGATTAAAAAAAACTTACAAATATGATGATAAAAAAGAAATTAACCCTGCAAAATTTATAACTGTCATTTTTGTTTTATACAATGAACATATACAGATGTATTATGGGAGGACAGGGTCAACCCACACTAAATACACTTTCAGATATAATCAGGGTGTCACTTCTAAGTTCTAACCAGCTCTTTGTGCTGGGATGGGGCTAAGGAGTGTCAACAATAGGACTATGTAGTCACTCTGTCTGAGAGGAAACTATTAAACACCCAACCATTCCCCCACCACCACCACCATTGTCAGCCAGGCTGGGGAGTTGGCAGTTTTATAACCTACTGGAGACTTAAATAATTGAGAGAGAGAGAGAGAGAGAGTTCCTAAAATGGAGTATGCTTTTATTTTCTCATTAAGTATTTGTACTATTACTGCCTGTGAACCAGACTGATAACTAAAATCATGGTAGTTCATGACATATGGCCCATGTATGAGCATGTACAGTAGATGAGGTTCTGTAGGGCTTGAGGTAAATTCTATTTACATCAAGCCTTCTGCTTTCCTCAACCAACCAAGAATGTAATTGACTTGGCTGCACATTAACTCATCTGGAAACCTAGAGATAGGTTATGCACTTAACTACAAACCTGCATATATCTTTCTGATGCAATGTTTTGATGATTTTTGTTAGCCAGGTCTCCGCTATACCAATTACAATATTTCATAATTCAGTGAAAAACTAGTGGAATGGTGAGCAATTTGCTCACAGAGATATATACTCCTGCTTGATGGACACAATTCCTTAGCCTAAATTTCACAAGTCACCAGAAAATAGCAAGTATACCTGATGATGACTGAAATATATAAAATATTTTAAAACAATCCAACGAAAACTTGGTACATTTACCAAATTCTACCATATATGTATCCAGCCACAATTCAAATAGGGCAATAACTCATGACAAGACAAAATATTTTTCAAAATGTGAATCTTCAGATGACAGCCATAACATGTACAAGGTTTCACAGTATTAAAAAAATCTGCAAGGTAATTCGCAGTCAGAAAATTCTATCATACATTGTATTTAGCTATATGATATTAAAAGGGCAATATGTTTTTTAAAAATTGCAGCGTAAAATGATTGGTCTATATGCACATCATTAGGTGATGTACCGGTAGTGTATACCAAGTTTCAAGGCAATGCAGAAAATGTTCTAAAGGTTTTCTGACAGATGGAAGGATGAACAAGCAGATTTAGGTGAGAATTTCTGTTCATCCCTGCCTCTAAGAGGTAAGGATATAAAAAGAACTTTTCAGTCTAAAGATTTTAACTATCATTATTTTGGTATATATGGTAATCTAAAGGCTATCTAAAATTAAAGGCTCTGGTCCCATCAGGCCTGGTGACTCCAGCCAAATTAAGAACCTGGTGATTACTACTGTCTGCTGTATGATTAGTCACACCAATTAACCTCAAATGCTTTGTTCTTCAGACTGCACTTCCAAGAGCAATGAACATGCTCAGAAATATGTGCAGCAAATCAATTTATCCAACATTTTTGGATCATGGATCAGGAGACCAGTTAAGACTGTTGGTGTTAATAACCGCAAAAACTGTTTACCATTTCTGACTGCAAGAACAAATTTTAACAAAACTATCAGTAAAATCTTTATTAAACTGTTTTAAACACAATATTTTAAACAAAATTTTTCCACCGAGTGCATAAACAAAAGCCATTTGATGTAAATTTCCCCCAAAACTTTTCAAGATAAGACCATTTCTTCTTCTAACAGAAGAAGGTTAAAAACCATTTCTGATATTCTTGAGACATTTTCAGACTGATCACCGATGTAGACATATGTAAACCCTATTTAAGTTGAACACAATTTAAAAGCCTGAAGTGTTACGGCTAACTGACAATGTTCAGCTGTAAATGTTAAAACCAAAGGAAAAGGAAATCTAACGATTCTACTTTAGGAAATTAACCTGTTACCTGTTTACTTGACACTCTTTGTTAGTGAGTGTATTTCACCGCTGGTCATATTGGAAATCTATACATATGCAAAACTGACATAGCAGTTTGAAATGTAGTTCTCATTTCATTTCACACAGAAAAATGCTAGATTGAAAATTATTTTATTTTCTTTTTAAACACGAGATATCTCCAGCCACAAGATCAAACTAAGGCACTAAATCTTAGGGTAATTGGACTTCAGTAATAGCATCACCACTGACAGAAATTAAATATGAATTAGAAATAAACCCTATTGGAGCCCCTTGGTAGGCTTGATCTGAGGGAATCTGAAATCCTATCAACCAATACCCATAATACAGCTGACCCTTGATACTGGATATACTCATTTTTGAGTCACATCCAATGGCAAAGACTCAGATCTGCCATCACATGCTTTGTCAGCAGATCAAGGTCTATGCAGTTTGTTAGGAGAAATCATTACAACAAACAAACATGGTCTATATTGCTTGAAGTTTGTCCCTTTGACTTATGGGCCAATAAATACAACCACACTGGCACCTGTTTTCTGTTGTCTGTGGTTCTATACAAGTGTCACCTTGTTTACAAAGGCCTCCCTTTGACCTGCATTGTTCCCAGTCAATGCTGCCCACAAGACCATACAAGCTTCATGTCTCTCTTCATGGGGGAAAAAAAAAAACTATTGAACTTTATGGCTTTAAAGTGTTGAACTCTTTGGAATCTTAAATTCAGCAATAAAACTAGGGTTTCTTTACTGGTCCCAAAAATTGTATGATCATCCTTCTTAATTAGGCACAGTTAATGTTCAAAATAAGAATCCTGGCTTTAAAATGTTATGTATAGCCTATGGCTGGACAGTTGGAAAGGAAATTAGTGGCCTCTGGGCTACTGAAAGTTAACAAACCAAAACTATCCGATCATCATAGGAGAGATTATTGACACAATGAAGTAGCAGACTGATATTACAATTGCCATACTGATAATTTGGATGGATCAATGGACATAAATTTTATGTGGAAAGCCTAATAACAGCATGGAAAATTACTCTGGATCTGTTCATATTAACAAATGAATTGCTGAATTACACTACCAGCAAAAGTGCAGCGAGAGGAAACTTGTGGAACTTTTAAATATACATTATAAATGATTTATGCTACAGAATCTGCAAAAACATTAATATTTCAAAATGTTTAGTTCAACAATAAAAATGAATGAAGTTGTAATACAAGCTATCATGTGCCCAACAGAACGAAGCCATGATGGCAAGTTACTTTGTAAAATATGACAATGCAATATTTTAGCCCCCCCCCCCATGTACTCTTTGGATATTTCTGGTTATCAAGTCACGATTTAGCTACTCTTGTCCCTTTGTTAACCTTAATGACCCTTCCAACTGTTATCAATACTGAATTGTTATACAAAAATGATGTAATAAAGAAAACAACCATACACACTCGCCTATTAATTCCAATTGCAAACAATATCAACCAAGATACGCTATCACAAATCTGTATCTGCAGTTTGCAGCTCCACATATGAGCAAGTACAGATGGTAATATTAAATGCAGTTTGCAGCTGGACACATGAGCCAGTACAGATGGTAATATTAAATACAGCTTGCAGCTAGACATATGAACAAGTACTGATGGTAATATTAATTGCAGTTCAGTTTACACACAAAAAGGAAGATGGCCACGACCCATCTTTGCAAAGATAAAGCTAAAATAAATTTGCTTACTGCATTCCAACTTGCGCAACAAAGAGGTGGTTCTGGCCAAGTTCTAATATACAGAGAATAATGCACTTTTCCAGGGAACATGATAATGGAAATGGTGTTTCATGCAGTTGTTCTCCATGAATAGATAACATCATGCATGGCTGCTCCAAATGTGGAGAATGGAGATACCAGACTATCTGGTTCTTGATACAATCTGGGTAATATCTGTACATATAAACAGTTAACATGGCTAAGCTAACAAAGCAATTCCATCTGCTAAGTAAATCAGACACTTATACTCCCAACCAAAACAAACCAGCACCCAGACTTGTAAGTGTCTATCTACTGTGGCAAGATAGGAGTGAAATTAAATAGCAAAGTTATCATCTTCTTCACTAAATGCCTCTCATGTTAAGATACATACATTATTCTAAGATAACTGTCTTAATTCTTTGCTTAATTATGAACAGTAATTTTGCTGAAGTTTTAAAACACCAATTTCATTACAATTTGAGGAGAGAAATCAATAATCTACACCAGAAAATCTGGAAAGTTACATGTTGTTAGTTGCAGCAGAACAGCAGCAGTAGTAGCAATTGTTTTTGTAATTTTCAAATTAATATAAACAAAAAAAAGAAACATGTGTCAAAATCATTATAATGCAGATATGAAAAAAAAATGTACTTAACAAATATATGTAATATAAGATAGGTAATATGTGAAGAAAAGGAACCCATATGCTGACCTACTTAATGGAATGCAAGGATAGGCCTGTGTGAGCTAAGTGAATGTTACTATACAAAGGTACCAACAAAATGCAGGACTTTACTTTTTACAGGAGAAAAAACTTTGCTCCTCTTTAATTCAACAGAATGCTGTGATGGCCCATATGAAACATTACTCACTGCATGCGCTGACAAAATGAAATGGACTTGTTGGAAAGTAGCATTATACCCGAGTCTCGTTAAAAAGTAAATATATATTTTATAAATCAATGTGTGTAAGAAGGCTTTCATTCTTGTTGTAACAACAATATTTAACCTGTATTTGTTTATATCAATAAATAATGACATCATCTGGATTGTAAATTAGAGAAAAATACAGACTTAAAGACGCAAGTGTTAATCAGCTATGAAAGGTGCCATTGACGTCACAGGTTGAAAAGCTGTATATACAAAAAATAAAAACAACTCAAGCATTGAAAAAGGTAACTAACACCTCTCCTATTAAATGACAGATAGAGATATGCAAACATGATCTTATTTTCTGACACTAGTGTCAGCTAAATATGGATTTTTAAAGAGTTTTTACAGAATTACACACCTGGATGTCAGATGAAGGCAAACCATCTCTACTCATTGGAAACTTTTTTGTCTCCTATATTATGTTTCAACACTCAACTTGGCAAGGTAGTGACGTCTATATCTACTTGAACCTTGCATTGGTAAACAGAGGTTATAAAATCAAGATAGCAGGATGAGGCTTCTAAAATACTGCACCAAACTAAGAACGTTTGTATACACTGTGAGACTTAACCATAATAAACAGACTAAGATAATGGATAACTGAAATCATTAGTATCACTAAAATTGTATATGCCACAACAGTAAACCTGAAATACAAGACCAGGTCTGACACAGTCAAAAGTCCCATGGTAACCTGCAACCAAGAAAACAATCTACCAGCTCAGCTTGAGTTCAGTATATAAGGGAAGGCAAACTATTTGGCCAAGACTTCCAATTTATCCTTGTTATAGCTGGTAAAATTGTGGTGCACCCCATCAGGTTATGTGGTAGCCAACTGGGTTAGTATGTGTTTACTATTGCACTGGTTTTAAAATTAGGGTTGGAAGGTTACCAGCTCAATTTGATATAATAAATTTTTTTTTAGAAAATTGGTTTAAAAAATTTATCCTGGGAGAAAAATGCTTAGGGTTGGTGATGAAAAACAGGAACAGTTGGGAAAAACACACATTGGATGAGGGGCTTATGGATTTCAACATGTGGTAGTAGCCCAGCCCATATTGTTTTGTTAGACCATGGCAAGAAGAAAAGATTAGGTCTGGCACATCAACACATGATGGTAATTTAGTACAAAAGCAATTGGTATGAAATGCTTTGCCAATACACACCACAGTAGCAGATGGGGCTGAATTAAAAGTTGGAATCCAACTACTCTCTTGGTCATGTGACCATCATACTACACAATGAGCCACCATGGCTATCTGGCAAGACAAAAATGAACAACAAACTTCAATATGACAGAAATTCCAGGACTAAATACCACAAGTTTAGCTCCAATTAATGTTTCTGTTAGATGGTATATGGCATTCCAACCCATGCATCAATACATACATGTACCATGCACTCTGATCACCAGGGTTGCAAAATTGCAGGTTGAAAACACCCAGAATGCACCTAAAACTTTGAGCTGCAATACTATGTAAATAGACCATGGAGTCCACAGTGAATGTAGATATGTGCCCTATGTATGCACAGCGCACATTTTAACAAAGCTGCAGCTCATGAACCATAACCAGTCTCAAATTAACTTAAGGGTACCATCTGTTTAAAATTATTAATTTTCAACAACCTCAAATTATCCACTACAAACTAAAGCTGTACATATTTAAAAATGGCTTTATGCACCAATTTTTATTGATGGCGGCATAGTTTCAAATCCTAGCAAATCAGCAACCACCACAACTGAAGATCCAAATTTTTCATGTGTTTACATTCCAAAAATAATTAAAAGTCCAATGTGGTAAACATAGATACTCCATAATTACATAATAGTTTACGTTTTCTTCAAAATGCTTTCCTCTTCAATTCCCGATAGTTATCACAAGATTGAAATGAATTAAAACCTAATTATAATAGACTATGTCTTGTTTCTTGTTGGAGACTTCATTTAATGCAGCCTTAAGCACCCAGGTATCGACCATATTCCCACAAAGTCACGTCAAGGATATGAAAATACCTGAAAATTTCCCACTTACCTGTAATTTATATTCACATAAAGATAGTAAAATGTTTTCCTTCATCTTGGATATAAAGTTTTGAACATATATTTTAACATTCTACCAACCCAGCATTTTATTTTTTTAATTTCCCAGGCAATTGGAAAACAAATTGTTAAACACTGTAGTACCATAAAAAAACATAGTTTATCAACTGTAATACACAAAGATACATTTTAAAAAAAAAAACAAGAAAAAAATACAAATTTTTTACAAATGCAAGTAGCCCCACACCTAACTTTAAAAAAAAATGCCACTGGGATTTATCTAGTATAGTCATCTATAATATGACATATTGTACGGTATCCATTATCCAACATGTACATAAAACACAGATCACCAATCCAAATCCAAATGGACAATACTGTAGAATTCATATATAGGAAATGGGTCATTTACAATTTATACCCAAGCTGTCACAGTCATGCAATGAAACTATACTGAACATCTGTCTATCATAAAGGTAAGTAAGGTAGATACTCTAAATTCACTATCAGTGCACAAGGTTGTGACAAAGCTCATTTCATCGACATTCAAATATCACTAAAATTTACACTTTCGACAATGGTCCTTCCTTCATTGACAAACTTTCCCAGAAAGCTTATTGTCAAAGACCTCATATTTAACAAACTTTTGTACCTTTTTAATTTGCAAGCCGAAAAATGCCTTATTCTATAACATTGTAGTCGACAAGATATCGTTCATACAAATCAATTCAATCACATTAATCATGTACCTTGTAATGGCAACCTGACATTTGGTTGCACATGCATGTCCCAGCTTGTGACCTGAGAGCACACCTCCAGGAGAAGCAAGGCTTGGAGGTAGAGATACATCATTACTGGAAAACGTCGCGGTGAAACCATGGCTATGTGCTTACATCAGAACCACATACTCCAGGATACACCTGGAAAAATGAGAAAAAAACAACATGCACTTGAGTCAATATTTTCTATTACAGACAGAAGTTATATAGACAAACTGGTGTTAGTAACAAACAGGTATAAACTATGTTTCTTAAAGGTCAAAGTCCCAAAACATAACCCTCGACAAATTTTGAGGTCATTTTCAAACCAAGTTTTTTTTCCTTCTGTGGATTACATGATTCCTGCAAACATTCCCAATTCTTAGTTATAAAAAGTTTATTTCCAAATTTGGGAAAACAAAAAGTGTTCCCGATTTTTGACTTGGGAGTTTACTCCTGCTGATTAAAATTGCATTTTGACTTTCAAAGAGCTTCTTTAAGTAGCAAAACAAGATCATTAAAAGAGATAAGACATTTTAAAATATTTTTGGGGGGTCTACGACATCAATAAATTAAAATACATTAACCATAAACATTTTGTAATTTTTATAAATCAATGACTATTTAAACAAGCTGATATGATACAACAAAAAGAACCGACAATAACTTAAACATCTGAACCTGTTTTGATCTATTCAAATATACAGTTTTGTCTTATTTACATTAAGAAAATTGTCCAACACTGATCTAAATTATATATACAAAACAACAGCAAAACCAGTAAGATTACGAAGTGCACACAACACCTGGAACATTGCAACTGTGTTTAAAACCAGGTAAGAAACACAGCAATGGGAACATCAAAGAAAATATGAACACCTGTACATGATTAGCCATAAACTATTAAGAAGGTGCTAATCTACGAGTCTGTTTAAAAAACATCCACATTTATTTTTCTATATTCATTATTAAGTCACCCTATACAATAATCAGAGAAACTAAGTTCATTAATGACTTCTACTATATGTTGATTTGTTAGGTTCGTATGCAAGAGATGACTGATGTGTTTTTTCTGTGACTGCCTCTGTAATACTTAATGAGAAAGCTCCAAGGCAATAAGGATTTGGTCTGGTTTTCTCTACATTATCAATGATTGTATACACAAGGCTTAAATCAGTCAGACCCTTTTATGTTTCCTACACCCTTTTTCTGATTATGGTGACCATTAAACAAGTACATCCCGTGCTTTTTTTTCTTCTGACATTACTGGTTAATTACAATGTAAAGAAAACAACAACAACAAAATAGAGAGGATCTATTTGTTGGTCTAAGTAAACGTACACAAGAAAAACCGGAAATTTTCTTAACAGTCAATCGGACCATGGAGTATCTTTACACGGTTAAATCACAAAATTTGTGACTGCTTTGCGAGTCTTTCAATAACATATCACAAGAAAATATGTATCAATTATTCAGTTTTCCCATTAAAATTCCGACTTTCTCAAACATACCTGGACACTTCAGTGCAAGTGAAATGGAAGGCCGAACAAGCTGGATTGATACGAGTCATTTGGACGATACATTAGTATCTATTTAAAATTACTGTTCCATTAAAACCATACGGAATGACTACTATTAAAATAAAGCCTGATATATACCAAATCAAAATCAACGTGTAACAAGATACTTCTTGTAGAATGAAATAAAGCTGTAAAATTAAAAAATTTAAATATACCTGATATAAAATGAAACTCCAAGTAGAACTTCTTGATTAGGATTTGTTACAACATGACGAACACTATTACTCCACACTCTTTCAAAATGTTAAGTAAACAGTAAAGGACGTGTACAAAATGATACACTTCGCAAATGAGCGCAATTAACTCCTTTTGCCTTTATATGTATCCCACTTTCTTATACAGCTCTCGAATACAGTATAACAATACTCCAGTGAACGTGTCTCCTGACAAAACAAAGATTTTGCAAGTGGACGCTTATGCAGCAAACATCCCAAACTGTAAGAACATACAAGGTTGTTAAAATCCAAATGCTATAATACAATATTTGTTGACGTTTCTATACTGTGAGTTTCACAAACTAGTGGACACGGATGGTTGTAGTGAACAATCACAATAAGACTGAGTGTGGCTGCCTGCCAACTTACCTATGTGGCTTGAGCATTTACGATACTACATTCTGATTGATCATTGGGGCTAGTGGGCGGAGTTTAGATCTGAGCTTCCTAGGTGCCAAAATTTCTGGCACACACGAAACACTTATCTGAACCAACGAAGCGTGGTAATTGCTGTAGAATAGGACATATGATAGCCTAATATAATTTTCTTAAAGATTTAAACTTCAAAATGGATATGAGAGGCTATGTATATAATCCATTTTGTGTATTTACTGTAAGGTTGAAAACTTCAGTGGCTACAAATCCGTGTTCAAAAGAAGGGTAACACAAAAAAATGTATACATGTAGACCCACGTAACCAACCCCCAAAAGGATGCGTACAGTTTGAATAAATCATTAATTTCGATCAAGTAATGTGGTAATTGCAGGATATAATTAGGCTGCCTGTTATATGGAACAATACAGTAATTAGAACGGCGATGTCTGGGCAGTAGGAAGTACGAAAGTAATGAAGATAGCAGTAAGTTGAATGCATCACTGATGTAGATTAAACAATATCCTCAAAACACAGGAAACAATTTAGGCTTTTTGTTATATGGGTCAGTTAGTAATTAGAGAGGCGAAGGCAGTAGAAACCAGTAAAGTAAAGCATTACATTTCAAGTCAGTAAACAGTTGCTAAGAAAAGTTGAAAACAAGAAAGATGTGTGTGATTTTGATTTTTAACGTAGCTTTAACAATTTTTCAGTCATATCGCTACGATGTCTGCAATGTGGCAGTTTATAGTGATGTCTAGCACTGGGGCATCATGCCGCAGACATGTAGCATGATGCCCCACCCAGTCACATTATCCTGACACCGGGCCGACCAGTCCTAACACTAACCTCTTAATGCTGAGCGTAAAGCGAGGCAGCTGTTAGTACCATTTTTGTAAGTCTTTGGTATGACTCGGCCAGGGATCGAACCCACGACCTCCCGCATCCGGAAAACAAGAAAGAAAATCATTAACAATTCATTACTTTTAAAAATGCACACGTTTCATAATAATATCACGTGAAACTGAAATGTGTTATGAGACACAAGTAAAACTTTGCCTGCCCTAAATTATCAGGGCTGACTTAAAAATCTTAGTTGTTTTTGTCAACTGGGAAACCATTTTGCATATTTTTAACATCTTTACTGGTATAGCCGTGACATTTTCTATTAGCTCATCAAGTACACTGTACTTCAGCTTGTGTTTTACTTTTCATTGAAAACAACAAAAGACCTTTAATGATCGTCAGATTCAATAATATTGTTTGAAAGGGTTGGGAACTAAACAAGTAGACAAGTGGTCTGTGAAATGAAACTCTCATATTTGTCCCTGCACACCAAAACCCCCTGATCGCCAATGCAATACCATATTTAATTTACACCTTTATTGACCATTAATGGGGATACATATTTTGCCTATAAGCAAACAACTATACAAATAAGAGAAATAATGATACAAGTATGGTTCGGAAACATGAGAATTTTATTGCTAATATACATACTTGTGAAACTGTCCAAGTCTTCAGGTAACAATCTTTTCACCTGAACTACATGTAACTAGTACAGAATACTAAGTTTGTACGTGTCTTTGTTGGGTGAAATAAATTATTTAAAAAGTCAATTTTTTTAATTCTAAACCTAAATTTACTTTACACTATTAATTTCCAACCCTCACTCTCCAGTTAATTTCTTCTTGCTCAGTATTATTTATGAAAGCAGTTTAATACAAGGAAACCTGCCTCAGCAGACACTGCCAATAAAGTGAACCAGCTGTAATTGATGCCAAGAAATTTATCATAAACAAAGATAGAGAATGGTGTTAACTACTATAAATTCTGAAGGAGAACAAATGCTAAACTAAATTATGGCACACTGGTAGTGCATTTAAATGCCTTCTTTCTGTCTTGAACAGAAACATACACACACACACATATATGGTAAATGTGTTACTGACAACATCAAAACATCTCAAAGTTAAAAGACCTTGAGACAAGACTAAAATCTGGGATTAGTTAATGCAATGAAAAATTTATTTCAGGGCTACTGCAAACATGTTGTTATTTAAAAACAAAACTTTTGAAAGCAAACTTAAAGTTTTGTTGGTTGTCCAAAATATTTTGTTTTCTTCTTTGGGGTTTCTAGAGAAGAATGGAATGGCCTCCAAAAACATACAACACCAACATATATGATGCCAAAGCCAAGTCAAAGAGAAGATGTTTGTTTTATCCTAGCCAATCTGATAGCTTATAGTCCTTCCATTCATACAAACATTTCTGGAATTGGTTGCTGAGTTACAGACCTTAATAAATCCCCAATACACAAAATTGGTGCTTTTAAAGTCAACGATTATTTCTTTGAAGAATACATGTTGAAGTATCTCAGTATTTGTGCTGAGTATTGGCAGCATATGTCTGACCCTTTATGTATTACAATACACAACTTTCAATACACAATTTGTATTGATGTTACATATTTAATGCTATTTAAAAATATTTACCTGTAAATTGTTCTGGTCTTTGCCCAACATAAGTCATAAAACTATCACAGAACAAATTTAAGTTATAGTTGTGTTACAATTCAGAAAATATAAAATTATTCAATACTATTCTATACACCTTTTGTATGAAATGAGGTTAATTTTGAAATATGATACATAGTTTCATAGCTGCTAGCTAACACTTTCATCCCATTTGTGTGCAAGTAGGTACAAATATATGCAAGTAGGTACAAATATCTGCCTTATTGCATAAGTAGAGTCTGCTGAACATATAGATCAGTGGTAACTGAAGGTCTCTGTACTAATGCAGGAAACTGGGCATTTTAAGTGGAGAAGTTAAGTGGTTTTGCCTTATTAATTATATGATTACATTGAATTAGGTCCCCATAGGGACTACCTGTGGGGAATACAGCAGCTGGGGGGAAACTTTTTAGAACTCTCAGGAAACAAGTTAATTAATACATCCCTTGATAAGATCAGTTGACCCATAGAAAACATGGTAATTACTACATCTCTATTTAAGATCTGATGACCAAAAGAAAACAGGGTAATTCCTACATCTGTATTTAACATCTGATGACCAATAGGAAACATGACAATTCCTACATCACTGTGTAAGATCTGTTGGCCAAAGGGAAACTTTCAATATAGTCAGAAGTGTAAATCTGTTAATTCAATTCGTCAGTGAATTTTAAATAAAATATATAAAATTAGAACAAAGTTTGAACACAAAATCAGTTAGACTTCTATAGCTAAGCGAGTTAGTTTGGAGTGGAATTCAAGTTAGTTCAGGCTACATTAATAGCTAGGAACTTAGAATTTTGCAATTATGTTATCACTGGTGGGAGTTTTTATACCTTTAATTGATTCACATGGTGAATAAACTCTAAACTGCCATCTTATGTTTATAGGACTAATGATTTAATACAAACAACACACACTAACATTGATTCCCAATAAATTGTCAAAACTTAATTTTCACAAATTCTATAAATGAATTAAGATGCAGACCAAGTAATGTATTGGCTTTTACCTCCAGAAACAGGGATCCAAGATCGTGTTGCCCATATGGTAAAATTATTGACTATAATTTTATCAACAATGGACATATTTATAAATGATTTCATAATTTATATTTTCTGAATTATGACAATTATGACAAAACCATAACTTCCCATAAATCTTCTGTAATATTACAATGAAATGACCCATTTATCAAGAATATGGCGTCTCAGTGGTTAGGATGAGAGACTCGTAACTGAAATGGAGTGGGTTCGAAATCTACCATCAGACCAGCCTGGGTTTGCAACTATAACATGTCCTTGGGCAAAGCAATTTACTCCAGTTGCCGCTGCACTAAATAACCTACTCGTGTTGCTGTGCCACAAAGCACCAAACCAAACCATGAATATGGCAACATGCCAGGGATAGGTACAAAATTAAAATGTGTAGCTCTACATAATAAGGAAAACAATTTTTTATTGATTTATTCTATTTAATAGACATAATTTTTTTAAGGTATATCAATTGTAAGTTGCAATTTTAAAAATTATTTTCAAAAATGGTACAGTTAAGAATGATTATTTGTCATCATATAAACATATATCTGTCCATAACCAGTAAACATATATCTGTTCGTAACCAGTAAAACACATCTGTATTCAGTTTCAATTTAAAAAGGTTGAAAACTGAAGCCTTTAATATAAGTGTATCTTTTATATATATATTTCAAACAAAGGAAATATTAGTAGACTGCATTATAGATTTCTCGAGATATTTATAAATAATGAAAAATGGAATTAGCTCAAGAGAGTGAACTAAGGTATTACTCAAATCTAAATCAAACCTTCACAAAATTATCAAATAAAATGTAATAATGGGTTCAATATCTATGTTTTCATCATTGCTCAACTTTTCAAACATATTGGAACTAGTCTACATTTGTGCCTTAATAACTGTTCCCCTGCATGCACAAGTACTGTCAACATCAATTGAATATTTAACATATCAAATCTTATTAAATATTCTTACCTCCAACTGGTACAATATATTAGTTAATTAAACTTTAATGAAATAAAATCCTTTGATAAACTCTGGTGAGTAACTCTTGTCATTGTGGGAGATAAGAAAAGTTTCCTATTTAACCATCAATATTTTCCTGGCATAAAATAGAATAGTACCAATCAAATTATCATGGGTATAAACAAATCAAATGTAACCATTACCAGTTGGTTGATACAATTATATATGTGTCTTTAAGCTACAATTGGTGATTGTATCACAAAGTAAATCAGTCACATTACAACAGAGGAAAAAAAAGAGTGGTAATCTAAGACTGTGTTGTATACATGTATGTTGAACTGAAACATACAAAGGAAATGTATGATACCATATAATATTTATACTCAGTTCATACTCAATTAAAAGCCGAGTCAGATCATGATCTGCTTTGGCATGATGTACCTTTAGATCGGAGTCTATGTTGTCGTTCTAATGCTTATTCCTAACAAGCTGCACAGACCCAGACCTGCTGGTACGTTATGCAATGGCAGATCTAGGTTTTTGCAGTTGGACTTGACTTACTTGAGTATATACGGTATGCAACCATGTGTTTATAGAAACAAGGAACCATGAAGTTGACTAATAATAAACTGTTCGAGGATAACAGACCACATGAATGATGCAACAGTGTGAAAAAAGAAAATATTAATTATTCTTTTTGGGCATTGTCTAAAATTACATTTTGAGACATTAATAAAGAAGTAAAGAATAATGAATAAATTCAATAAAAAGCAATTTGCTCACTTATAAGTATATACTCACTTATAAGTATGTACTCACTTATAAGTATATACTCACTTATAAGTATATACTCATTTATAATCCAAGTGCAAACTGCATAGACCCAGATTTGTGATTGTTTATTATGGCAGAATAACTGGGTTGTTGCAGATTACTTTTTGGCTTGTTGGGGTGGGGGGTAATTAATTTTAATGATGTAATATTTACCCATTACTGATGTATAGCTGGTACTTTTCCAGGTAGAAAATACCCCAGCTGTATAAGAATTTATTCTCCCATTAAGGTGAGCTAAAAGATTCCAGAACACTGGATCACCCTGAGACAGCTGTACATGCTGTCCATCCATAATTCATTCTTTTTCTAGGGAGTAGCCTAACCTATGGGACATCAGTGCTCAGCAGTAGGAGGGACTCTGTCAATAGTAACAGGTGGGTAAAAATGAAATGAGTTTACCCCCACCCCCCAAAAACAACACTCACTTCATTTTAACATCAGTAATACCATACCATATATTGTTTCTTTGCTAAATAAAAGTTGGCAAAGTAGAGAAACTGACACAATTCTCATGGAACCTGCTATAACCTTGCTGTATGGATAGGGTATGAAACTCACTCTTTTATCGTAGTTTAGCTTGGTGGCTAACAAGTTCATTAAAGCAGTTCCCCAGTCTTCAAAAATGTCAGTCTGCTACAGATTGATGGAGCAACCATTCCATGAGGATGATCTTCCCTTTCCTTGACATACTGTCGGCCAAAATATTCTCTATGCTTGGAATGTGACATACTCAGAGGGTAATTCATTCTTAAGTTGCCCATTACTAGTGCATAAATTGACTGCCCCATGCACTGGATGCAGTGACCTAACATGTTTGAGAAAAATTATAAAATTTAAAGATGCACCTACACTTAACTTTGCACTTTTGGGTACAAGATTTGATTAAAAAACACTAATACTACTTATATTTTACCTATTTACATCAATAACAGTGGTAAGTTGTACCAGAGACATTTCTATATACTAGCTTTAGATGCCTCTGGTTGTAAAGAATATGAAGAACTACACGCTGCGCCAGGAATTTGTGCATTACTCTGCACAGTAGCCATTTTTAGAATGGATTAATGCACTAACATCTGCAACACATCTTTATGATCTTGTGCACTGCAACTCACTACTTGTTAACTAAACACACTCAAGTTTTATTCAAATTCAAAGAGGATGTACAAAAAGAATTACCAGTACAGGTGACCTCTCTTGAGCTTACTAATGTGCATTGCATGAGTTACCTCCCCTATTTGTCCTGGTTGGCTTCTTACCAGGGGGTAAGTTAACCCTTGCTTGATCTAAAAGTCCACTGTTCAGATGTTGGTTATATTGAAAAGGCTTGTGGTAAATTACATGACAGCAATAGGCCTTATCTTGTACTGCATATTGTATACACTCATACTGATAGTAACACAGCTATTAAATCTCTAACACACATAATAAATTGGAAAGGCCAGTCAATAGAATCAAACATCTTACTATCTGTACTCGCTTACAAGTCAAATCCAACTGTACACTGCACAGACCCAGATGTACCATTGCAATATGCATCTGCAGATTTGGGTCTATCTTTTAAACATCAGCAGGGCAACTATATTAAATAAATTTACCTCTTACAATGTTTTACTGTATAGATTTAATGGACTCATTTTATGTTATGAACATACCATTGTACAAGAGTTAAAGGTATGTGTTATGTCCCAAGTCTAAGAACCCCACAAATTTGTCACCTTATAAGAAGGGTGATAGAAAAAACAAAAATCATGCTAGTTTTAAATCGAGCCAAGACATAAAGTTCCAAATGGTCAAGACTCAAAATTAAACCAGGCTATATGGCCCTTATATATTCTTTCGCCGATTAGTGTTGACACATTTTATTTCATCCAATGTTTATTTGTGTGTTTGTGTGCCCCTGATTACCCACTATACTTTTCATATTATTATAACCTTGGTGGCATTAAAACCTCCAGGATATAAAAATTACCAGTGTATGGGGCAGATTTTTCATAGAGGTATTTTCAGGTGATCTCATATTTGGCTATGGTGAAATCTGTTTCTTTGATTATTTTCAATAAATCATCAAATTCAAAACTAAATGCTTTGAAGTATTGACTATATTATGTCCTTAAGCAATGTTTTTAAGATGTTATTGAAGAGTTTGTTTTTAAATGATTCAATACACTCTAATTTATTAATTTAATATAATGACTTGAATTTTATTTTAAAATAGTAGTGCACGACTGAGTCATTCACTAGATCAGTCGAAGCAATCCCTGTAATGAAGACAACAAGCAATGGCTGATTACATCATCAAAAAGCCAAACAGAATTTGTATGGATTTACAACAGATCAAAACCAATTTTAATGGTCAAGCCATCAAAACTTACTTAGATTTCAAATTCATCTCAAAGATATACACAACCTGAAGTCTACCATCTGAAAGAACCACACACAAATAGAAGTTTAGCATCTCAAAGAATCAAACACAAACATAAATCTCCCATTTCACGCACAACTAGAAGTCTACTTTCTGTTAACAAAGGATTTATAACCTCTACTGAACACATATATTATACACAGAAATAAACCACCACAGTGACTGAAATAGCCAAAACACACAAGTTTACCAAGGGGTGACAGACAGCTGTATGGACAATGGTCACACTATATCCCCTGCCACAGTCATGATGGGGCATATCAGTGTTCAAGCACTTTATATAAGAATTCTTTGCTTCTTGGAATCATGTTGCAAAATGTGTATATTTAATCTTAGCTATCCATGGTTTAAATTTAATTATACAATTAGCTGCTCCCGAATAATTAAAACATTGAAAATAAATTAGTAAATTGTAAAGCTAATGCAGCTCAGTTCTTTTTATCCTAGAAATATAGTGAAGACAAAGTATCCCAAGGAGTCATTTAACTGAGGTTGGTATTAACTTGGTTACCAGTTCACTTGTCCTTATACAATTTTATTATTATCATCCTGTAGTAATTGACCTACCATATTTACTCACTTATAAATTAAGTCAAAATTGCAAGCAACAACGATCCAGATCTACCGTATCTTCAGATTAGGGTCTATGTTGTTTGATCTACTAACTGATCCTTACAAACTGCAGAACCAGAGTTGCAAATGCATTATGCTACGGCAGATCTGGATCTGTGCAGTTTGCAGGTGGACTCATCATATAGAGCAAATATATGTTAGGTGCTCATTAGCACAGGACAACATGTACAATAAAAGTATTTTATCTTGACACTTAACTGTATATACCTGGTTGCAAGTCTAGTCCAATTGCAAAAAAAAAAAGAAACATCTTTTGTTTGCCATCGCAAAGTGCAGTGGCAGATATGGGTCCATAAACTTTGTAGTCAGTGGAATAAATATAATATAGGTAAGTTCCTTTTTTTCTCTTGTTTGAGAGGAGAGAGACAAAAAATTATGATGGAAAAATTTAATTCAACCATGTTATCGGTCATGGATAACTTCCATTTTTGTAATATTGCAGCAATTACGTATTGTTACAGGTTAGAAACCCCACCCACCCATCCATTGATTCATGGATGGATACTCCAAATTTTCTTTGTAACAAACCCCTGTGTCCAATACTAAACCATAGACCATAAACATCCCTATTGGTGGGTAAGACCTAGTCCCATAATGTCTTAAAAGGAAGTACAAAAGGTTGTGGAAATAAGAAAAGCAAACAAATTCAAGTAGCTAGGTTGTATGTGATGAAAGACACAACAGGTTTCAAGCCATGCTTCCAAGAAATCAGGTATTTTGCCTGCCAAATTAACACTATCCAGAATAACCTTGACCTACAAAAAGGAAGAGCTGTTTTCTCAAAGTGCAAACAGATTGTGAACCCGGCCACATATGACTCACTCTGCACACAAGTACTAGGACAGTCTCTTATCACCACAAAGGGATACATATATTTTTTTAATTAAAAAAAAATTAGGCTTTATAACGCATGAAACAAGTCTATGCAATGGCTTTCAGCTACTTGCAGAATGAAAGTGTTACTAAATAAATGCTTTTGTATCAACCTATTCAAATTATTTGGCAGGAAGTATATTCCTTTATGAAATACCTACTTCATCCTGTGCACTATTTTTTACTTAAGATTTTGTATGTTAAACACACACACACACACACACACACACACACACACACAGATTACATTCAAAGAGACAAACAAACTCAAAAGTGTTATTAGTTGCCTGTTGTCTTGAAATGTGATAATTTCCTTCACCCAAAAAATATCTGAGTGTAAAAAAGAAAGTATTAAAAAGAAAGTTCGCATAAGAAAAGCTGACAATAGGTATTGTTATCAACTTCGCTTCATAGTTTATCACCCTTTTATATGATAAAACAATAGGTGAAATGTGGGATTTTTCATGCACAACATGATCTGTATAGAACATATTTTGGACGCAAAATTGAGAATTTTAAAACTTATTCAAAATTGTTATTTCCAACAAAATCTTTCTGTAATTCTAAAATTCAGGTCACAAGTTAAGATCCAATACACAAATAATTTCCCAAAATGTTCAGCAGGTAGACAGTCATATAAGTTATAAAAATCTCCATATTTTCTTTCCTCTTTTTGAAAAAGGTGCATTTATTACCATCACTTAATTTTTTTCACAACTGATTTATTGCAATATTTCTGTGAAGAATTATATAATCCCCATCCTAAAAGAAATCACAAGAATGTCTCTCTTAACCCTCTCAGTGTTGCCACCCCAAATAAACTGGAAAAATGACTGATTCAGTTCATTTTTTATATGGGGTGGAGGATTGGGCCAAGCTGGAGAAGAAAAAAAAAGATGAATGAATAAGTCAACATCAAGGATTTCAGCAAACTAAGCAGGGGTGGAATTTATTCTACACCATCATCTAAGCAGTTTCTTTACTTTTCTGGTAGGTTAAATACATGCATTGGCAAAAATGTGACACAAAGAAGAAAATTAATATTCATTTTGAAAAACTAGGCTGACAGAAACAATATACTTATTTGCTTACTACACTGTATGTAGTGTTAAGAAAAGCAGACATGGTTAATTAATGTGTACTTATTACATCCTAAAAGCCACAGAAAGATCTTATTTCACAGCTATTATACTATATAATGCTATTGTGTTTCTATGTAATTATCAACAGGGCACTATGTGAGGCCTTAATTGAGAAGGTCATTTATCCAATTAAGACCTGACAGCTTTGACAAACTGCTAAATCCACAAAGAATGTCTTCTCTTATTTTCCACATCTTAAAACAAGGAATGTACAGTGCAATCAATTTAATAAATTAATTATGGAAATAGTTTCCAGGAACAATTGCTATATACCTATGTTTAAAAAGTACTTCTTTGCAAGCAGTTACGGTAATACCCTCATTATACTGTCCATAATGGACATATCAGCTAGAGTTAGTAGTGATGGTAAGATTGCAAATGGACTCACTCTCTAAAATATGCTTGCCAAGGACTCAAACAGAAGAAATTATTTTGGAAAATCAAAGTTAGGAGAAGATGGGCATTCAGGGGCAATAACTCTTCCAAGTAATGACATGGAATGCTGAAAATTCAGCTCATTCAGTATGGAAAGCAGCATTAGGAAGATGGACTATCAGGGACTATAACTCTTTGACATGGACTATCAGGGACTATAACTCTTTGACATGGACTATCAGGGACTATAACTCTTTGACATGGACTATCAGGGACTATAACTCTTTGAAATGATAATGTGGAACACTGCAAAATAAACTCATTTAAGGCTTCATCAATATGAAACTGCATGCCATATAATATTTGGTTGAAATGCAGTAGAGTTATGTTATGGAGAAGAAAGTCAGAAAGATAGGCAATCCTCCTGTAAATGACATATTGGAATATTGGAAATCAAACCCAGTCAATGTGCCATCAATCTGAAATCACATGACACACCACATCTTGCTGAAATCCAAGAAAGTTTGGTGAAGATGTATTATGGAAACTAAGGTCAGTGAATGAGAAGTCAGGGGTCCATAAAAACAAGGGAAAGCACATGCAGTCTATGAGACAATGTTTATACCAAAATAGATCAGAAGATGTTGAATGGTTCTTGCACAATGCCAGTTACAAGCAACATTCCATGTTGTAAAGATTATGTTAACTGTCAAGGGCCATAACTCATTTCAAATTGAGTTGACAAGACAAAATCCAATCAAGGCACCTATAGGTCTGTGAGACAATGTACACATCAGACTGCATCAGATTATGTTGACTGGTTCCTGGGCTATGATGGTTACATATACTTGCTGTAATGGGGATGTAATAGTGGTCCAAAAAGTGGCAATAATTCTGTTGAAATTGGGCTAGAGTTTTCAGCATTCAGCATGAAATCAGGCATTTTTGATGGCACTGTAAATAATGAGGAAGAAACATGGTGATAAGTATAGATGTCTCTTTAATAAAACTTCACCCCATGGCTAATCGTTTGAATCTATTTAGAAAAAGATCCATAAGGAAAATTTTAAAGGTTTGTTAAATCCTCCCTATCCCATCTATGTAATAATATGCTTGATTTTGAATAAACAGTTCCTATTTTTCCTTGATGCACCCATAGATAAACTAGCAATGGATCCATCTAGACTATCATTTACGTTTGCATGTTGCTACATTTGTATTATCCATGTAGAAACTTTAGCTGTGTAACACCATAATATAGACAAAAACTGTAGAACACAACAAGCATGATTAAAGTGGTACACCTGATCCAGCATTTCTTATTTCAACTTAAAACATTTTTTTATATAAATTGTACAGTAATAAGGAAGCTGGTATATGCATATATAAACTTTGGACCTAAAATTGTGAAATGTAATGCCTTTGCACTTTATGACCTTTCACCCTGGTGACCTTGAGATTTAATTTCCAGTAACAATGGTTTAATATGAATTTTTCAACAAATGATGAACAAGTGGTGAAAGTTTCAAATTACTATCTGTTACCATTACTCATCCTGCTGTAATTAAAAAGTGTAGTGTACATGCTGAACGCTGCATTTTTTCTATCCATATGTGGGAAAAGGGGTGAGTCCATGTCTCATGAGTTTAATGTTTTTTAATCATCCTTTCTCTTTAGGAATCTTTTGATTCTGATACAAGAGCAAAATCAATCTAATTCAAGTAGAAAATCTAAATCCAAAGAAGTTAGCTTAAACAGCATGTAAATGCTCATTAAGGTAGCACTAAACAGTGTTCAGTTTAAGCCAGAGTTGAGGATGTACATTCTCAAAGCTCAAAAGCCACCTATCAAAATAAATAAAATTCCATAACTAGCAACATGTGTATATTTTTCAAACTCACAAGAGAAAGGAGAAACAAAATAAAGAAAATTATTGAAATGGCAAAGTTGATCCTTCTGTCATTACCAATTTTAGAATCACACCAACGAAAAGTCAGACAACAACATCTGGCAATGACTAAAACTCAAGCTTTTCAACCCCATGAAGAATCTATACTGAAAAAAAATTGTTGAGAATTCATAAATAAGGGAGTAACAATGACTTCGCAAATGCATCTCTAATGAAGTGACTTATTTCGTACAAACAAATCTGCATAAAAACCAAATTAGGAGAAAATGGGCAGTTCATGCAGATTGCAGACCAAATCTTAATCCAGCTAGCACTGATAATTTTTGCACTAGAATCATCTTCTTGTGTATTCATCATGAAAGCATTGTTAGCAATGAAACATGAAAATAAAGTATGGATGTCTCCTTCATCAAACATTTACCCCATTGATCTATCAGTCAAAACTGTTAGTGCTACCTTATGGAAAATACAAAAGGCTTGTTAAAACCCACCTCTTCCTTGTACATGATGATATGCTTGATTTGACACATATTGGCCCATGCAATGCACTTGTAAATGGTGCATTTTGTTACACCTGTACCACCTGAAAAGGTCAAACCTTCGAAAAACACATCTTATTCTATGTGTAATAGGCCATTCACCTACCAAATAGCATCCAGTTATGTGTAATGGTTACACAGCTATACTGGCTGCAAGTAACATCCCATACAAAGATATGAAGTTAATTTTCAAGGGCTATAACTCTATGAAGTTAATTTTCAAGGTCTATAGCTCTGGCCAAAATGAAGTTGATGAGACTAAACTTCATCAAGGCAAATCTAGGTTAATTAGACAGTGTACACACCAAACTGCATCAGAATATGTCAAGTAATTCTTGAGCTATGCTGACTCTAAGGATCTGCCTGTAGTGGAAATGAAATATTTATGGAAGAAGGCAACAACTCAATGAAAATTGGATGTGAAAAGACAAAATCTTTAGAAGGCACACCTAGATGTAAGAGGCAATTCACCTTACAGACACCTATCAGATGAATTTCACAACTGTCAGTAATCAAAGGTAACACAAGCTATTGGATTATTTTGATGATCAAAGTAAGTGAGGCTTCAGGTTTATAGAGGAGGATTGACTGTTACAGCCAAACAGTCATCTTGGCTCTGTTATTGGACATTAACTGCCATGTTAATCATATGAAATAATAATAAAAAGGGTTCCAAGGACAAATAGCTTGATATTATGCTCTTGATCCCATCCTTAGACCCATTATGCTCTTGATCCCATCCCTAGACCCATTATGCTTTTGTTCCCATCCCCAGACTAATTATGTTCCTGATCCCATCCCTACAGATCTTATGCTTTTGATCCCGTCCCAATATATATTATGCTTTTGATCCCATCCCTATAGATATTATGCTTTTGATCTCATCCCTACACCCATTATGCTCTTGATCCCATCCCTCAACCCATTATGCTCCTGATCCCATCCCTAGACCCATTATGCTCATGATTCCATCCCTAGACCCATTATGCTCTTGATTCCATACCTATAGATTTTATGCTTTTGATCTCATCCCTACATCCATTATGCTCTTAATCCCATCCCTAGACCCATTATTCTCTTGATCCCATCCCTATAGATATTATTCTTTTGATCTCATCCCTACACCCATTATGCTCTTGATCCCATCCCTAGACCCATTATGCTCCTGATGCCATCCCCAGACCCATTATGCTCCTGATCCCATCCCTAGACCCATTATGCTCTTGATCCCATCCCTATAGATATTACGCTTTTGATCTCATCCCTACACCCATTATGCTCTTGATCCCATCCCTAGACCCATTATGTTCCTTGTCCCATCCCTACACCCATTATGCTCTTGATCCCATCCCTAGACCCATTATGTTCCTGATCCCATCCCTAGACCCATTATGCTCCTGATCCCATCCCTAGACCCATTATGCTTGATCCCATTCTGATAGATATTATGCTTTGGATCCCATCCCTATAATTATACTCTTGAACCCATTCCTATAGATAGTGTGCTTTTGATCCCATCCCTAGACCCACAAAAATTGCTTGAGTGTGACATGCATCATCAAAACAAACATGCAGGCTGGATGGATTTTACCAAATTAAATCACCTATAATGACATTTCAGGATTGATAATTACATTAGATAATCACCTAAATTATTTCCTCAATGTAACTTTCATGAGCTGTTTGACTTATTAGTGGTGAGGACACGGGAATTTGGTTAAAGAAAAATCAATGATACTTTCTGCAAGAAAACAAGATTATCAATTATTTCTTATAAGATACATCTGCTAGAATGCAATAAAGAAGCGATAAGGAAATAAAATTGTTTTGCACTAAAGGTGGTCACCTCAAGAAAACATGAGGAATACAGAGTCATCCCCATATATATGACTAGTACATTTTTTATGGACCAGGGTGACTGGTAAATGTTTGTATAGACCAGTGCGCCTGGTAAATTTTTGTATAGACTAGTGTGACTGGTACATTTTTGTATGGACCAGTGTGACTGGTACATTTTTGTATGGAACAATGTGACTGGTAAACTTCTGTATGGACCAGGGTGCAGAAGCATCCTCCTACTTTACAGTTGTGAAAAGCAATCTAATACACATATTAATAAAATAAGTAAAATATATGGCATATATACTAACTGTGCATCCTTAATTTAAAAAAAGAAATACATTTATTAAGAAAGAAAGGAAATGGAGGGTAGGTGCTACCTGGGTTCAGTCCTTAGTGGCTGACAGGTGCAGATGAGTGCTGCCTGGGTTTAGTCATTAGGATGTCCACAGGATCTGACAAGAGACTGTCTTGTCAAGTACACACATTTGGTATGTAGCTACTGTCAGAATCACAAAGTAGGCAGGATTGTTTCAAAATGAACTCTCCAGAAGACAATGAAATACACTACAGGCTACCAAACAACTCAGGGTAAGTCAGGAACTTGTATTCATTGTTTACATTGACTTTTGTAATATTTACATACCATGATCCTTTTGTATTATGCTTTGTGCTCGTAGTCAATACTAAGTTTAAATGCAATAAAAGTTGAATTGAATTAAAATTAATTTGGAACTATGGAAATGATGAGACTTCCAGCATTCTGATTTAGTCTGCTTAGAAAACATTATTAAATTTGGTCAAGTCATGTTTAATTTAACAACTGATCACATAAAGGACTAACACAATTGCAAGATATTTGATCTGTTTTAAATTGCCAAACCATTAAGCTCAGCAGAGTTCCTCATTCATACAGATCATACCAAAATGTAAGATGTGCTTTGTGAAAAAAGTGACTTGATTAAAGTCAGAAACAGTACTGTTGTACAATGTCCATTTTAAAGTAATGTGATGACAACAGTAGCAGAAAATTCAAACTATAGCCCTGGATTAAATGGTAGAATCATTTTCATGATAAAGGTCTGGTTTTAGAATATGCCATATCCAACAATAGGTTCATGGGCTGGCCATGTTACCATATCCTAGTTATCAATTAATAACCTAGGAGAAATTCAGGACCCAGCCAAACACCCTTTTCATCTATTTTAGCAGAGGTCATCTGAATAAATGACCATGGGAAAACAGATTAATCACCATACCAGTCATCTCTTTATTTGCACAGTGAACACTAATGAAATTCAGAAATTATGATTAATGGACAGATTTGCATTTTGTTTTGTGACCTGTGAAAAGCAACAGAAAAATAGTGTACTATAATGATATTACTAATGTTAGTATGAGAAATCTTAGCAGAAAGATTTGACATTTGTGTCAAAGTTCTCAGATGAAGCACATTTTACAATGAATCAAAACTAATCTTCTTTAAATAACTGTTTATGCATTAAAAAATAACCTAATTAAAGCACATTTAAGCTAAAACTATCCACTCTCTTACAGACTACAACCTAAAACATGGACTTTCATCAATACAAAATGCCAGGTTTCAGACATGCCAGAAAATGTTCATTTCTTACTTCTGGCAAAGTCTGGTCAAAATGCTACATTCTAGCATGCAGTGAGATATGTGTCCTTGACCTTTGATACATGGATTTAAGATGAGTAAAGCTATCTAGTAATCTGTAAAGAAGTGAAGTAGTTATCTTCCTTCGCTCAGAATTACAAAGCATGTCTAACAGACAAGAGGGATGCTATTACAGTGTTAGAAAGATAAAGAAAGTTGAATCAGCATGAACATATTGACCTTGGTTTTAAATAAATAATTCCACAATAAAAGGGTCATGTCAATATTAACAGCATCAAAGTTCTGTGGCCTACACAGCACGTAAATTTGTATTTTCTTCTCCTCCCCATTTAATGACTTACTTCAGAAATTCATACGAAAATTTAGTGATTTGTGATTTGGATTTTAACATAGCTTAAAATCCAAATCACAAATCACTAAATTTTTGTATGAATTTAGTAATACAAGTCCCCATCAACTTAAAGCAAAAAACTAATCTGGACATATCTGCATGGAAAAAAGACTCTGTAAAGGTCACATTTTTGGTCTATCTGGTGAACAAATACACGCAGCATGTATTTGATAAATGAATTCTTAAACATAGACAAATTTGCCCTGATCCAGGTGTATTTTCAGATGGGCAACTGAACAAAGTGCTGATCATGCTGGATTAATTGGACATTAGTTGGAGAAAATAGCGGGTTGTCATTTGGTTGCTGGGTAGAGTGGGGTCACGTCTGGCCCTTGCTGACTTCTGACATGTGCGACGTCATTCCATACTGAGTCATCCTCAGGAATTGAACACATATAATTGAATCCTTGATGGATAGCCATACTCGTTTCTTGGGTGAATTTATACAAAGCATTATGGAAATGCCAAAATGTCTAAATGTTAAATGCTTAAGTTTTTAGTAAACGGGAAACATAAATGCATACATATTTATCTTGTCAACTGCATCAAAGTTCTGTCAATCTTAACATTCCTTCTGTTAAAACTAATATTTTAAGTCTGGAAAAATTATTTATATTTGCAAACTATGTGTATTCCTAACTTGCAAATCATTGACAAGACCTTTACTTCCTTAAAGGGAGACTAGATATATGTAAGCTATTTTATTTTATGTTTGCTTACGCTGGGTCTGTTCTTTGGAATGGATTTCCCAAAACAGATGAGAACCAAATCTAAATGTGTTTAAAATAAAACTGTATGACCGTTTTCTAGAAAGGTAGTTTCATGTAAATATTGCAATGTATATACAGGAAATTTATGCTTTTTTATGATGTATACTATTTGTTTGTTATACTCAATACATTTCAAGATGCTTTTTTGTCTTATATATATGGCTGTTGCAGTGGTAAATAAAACATTTGCTGTTGTACACCTTCAAGTGCCAGCTGATCTGTTCCATAATGTACAAGAAGAATATTCAAGACAACACTACAAAATATTACATAATAATGGGAATTATTGTTATAAGACAACAGGAATAAATAGAACTATTCTCAATCCATTATTTACAATATTCCTTAAGAAAAATATTACATGTGATAACTCCCTAATTTGACCCCCCAAAAATAGAACTTGATTTTCCAGAACCTATTTAAGAAATGCATTTTTATTCTGTATTTATTATGCTAAAGCTGGAGATCTAAAGCTTTTAGAAAGGAAGATTGAATGGTTGGTAGGTGTTTAATGGACATCTGAACATGAAAAACTAATGAGTAATTGCCTTGCCCAGAGAAACAGTCTGGCAGCTGGACCAGACTGGTCTGATGAGGATTACAAACTAAACTAGACAGATTGGGAGTTGAGCTGAAGGCTGTTCCAGAATTAAAACATGTATGATATATGGGTAACAATAAAGGAACATTTAAACAAGTGTTCCATGGAACATAGTGTCCCACCTTCAGTCTGTATTATGATATAAGTATCTAACCTTCAAATACTATCATGATATAAATGTCTCACCTTTAAACTGTATCATACTTCTACATAAACAGGACTCTAAAATTTCAAATCTTAATAATGTCAATGACACTGCCACTGTCAGCAGTGTAAGAGTAATAGCTATTTTTGGCTATTGGCTAATGCAGTGGAAGAGTAGTAGCTATGTTGGCTATTGGCTGATGCATTGGAAGAGTAACAGCTCTGTTTGTCCATTGGCTAATGCAATGGAAGAGTAATAACTATGTTTGGCTACCTGCTAATACAATGGAAGAGTAATTTCATTGTTTGGCTATCGGCTAATGCAATGCAAGAGTAACAGCTATGTTTGGTGATTGGATAATGCAATGCAAGGGCAATAGCTATGTTTGGCTATTTGCTAATGCAATGGAAGAGTAATAGCTATGTTTGGCTATTGGCTAGTGCAATGGAAGAGTAATAGCAATGTGTGGCTATTGGTTAATGAAATGCAAGAGTAACAGCTATGTTTGGCTAATGGCTAATGCATTGGAAGAATAATAACTGTGTTTGGCTATTGGCTAATATCTCTGTTTGACTAATGACTAATGCATTGGAAGAGTAATAACTATGTTTGTTTTTTGGCTAATGCAAGTGAGACAAATACACCTGTATAAAATATTCATATACATGTATGTAGTTATTTCTTGAAAGTACATGCCACACCATGATTATTAAGATTCTCTAAGAAATTATGTTACTGGAAAAATGTTAAAGAAAATAAAGAACCTTTTAAAATTTTTTGTATTCTTTCTACACTGTGGTTGGTTACAAGACAACAAATGTTATTTTAAGTGAGAGAAACAATGCTACTAAGTACAGCCATATTTTGGACCAGTCCAACCAGATGGATTGCCCCAATTGTTACCATCACATATGATGTATTGTATATTCACTCTTATATGCATAATGCAATGACTGATCTGGGTCTGTGCAGTTTCTTAGGAGTAATCAGAAGAACAAACAACATCAGGTGCCTTATGCTATGGCAGATCAGGATCTACATTGTTTGCAGTTGGACTAGACTTACAGGCAGGTACATATGGTATGCTTTTCTTGTCATGCATGCTATTGCACCATAACATAAACACAGACTAGTGCACCCCTTGTTCTGCTCTGGCAATGCAATTGCCTGTGGAGACTGCAATGCTAATGTCAAAACATGTTGCCTTGTTTACTGCCTTGTTTACATAAGGAGTCATCTGATCAGGTACTCAATTTAAGATTGAAATTAATTTCAAACACAAACAACAGAAATCTATGAAAAAAGAAAGTTAAAATTATAGTGCCTTTAATCCTATTGGTAAGTTTTGTTTTAAATAAGCAAAATTATGCTGATTGAAACTGAATGACCAGTTCTTTAGTTCCTGCAATGATGAAAGGATACTGCTTGAAATCAAAGGCATACTCCTTCATACCTTCATACCACTCTTCTGTGCAATAAAAATATCTTGAGCTTGACAAAGGTTTTACTGGGATATGCCCCATAGTGAGACTTAAATCTTACAAGACCTTTTAGTGCTTTCCTGTCGAGATCCAGGAGATCAAAAGATTGTATTGGTTTTCCCTCCATGACAGGAAAAGTAATACTACAAAACATGTACAATGATATCAATAACAAGTACTTTTCCGAGGTTGTGGTGTGACCCTGGGCAAGGTACTTTACTGTGATTGCTTCAACACTAAATAACCCACTTGTGTTGCTGTGCCTTAACACACCAAACCAAGCAATCTCTGAGGTATTGGCACAATTAATGGTGTGGGGCAGCTACTCAGGATGCAATAAGAAATTTTTAAAATGATATCAATCAGAATAATCTTAGTTTGCCAGAAATTAAGGGCTATCCTAATTCTTATGGGTGACAATAGGTACCCTGGTTATCATGATCGTTATGGGTGTCAATTGACACCTTGGTCATCATGATAGTTATGGGTGTCAATTGACACCCTGGTTATCATGATCGTTATGGGTGTCAATCGACACCCTGGTTATCATGATAGTTATGGGTGACAATTGACACCTTGGTCATCATGATAGTTATGGGCAGACCCGGCTCTAGGGCAAGGCAAATGAGGCAACTGCCTTGGGCTTCACGCTTTCAGGAAATCAACTCCGCAATGCAATTTTTTTTCTTGGGACCCTGATCATTGCATGCTGCCTTGGATCCCGTTCATCCTAGGGCCGGGCCTGGTTATGGGTAACAATGGACACCCTGGTTTTCATGATAGTTATGGGTGGCAATTGGCACCCTGGTTATCTTTATAGTTATGGGTAACAATCGACACCCTGGTTATCATGATAGTTATGGGTGACAGTCAACACCCTGGTTATCATGATTGTTATGGGTGACAATCGACACCCTGGTCATCATGATTATTATCGGTGGCAATCATCACCTTGGTCATCATGATTGTTATGGGTGACAATCAACACCCTGGTCATCATGATTATTATAGGTGGCAATAAACAGCCTGCTTTTCCTAATTATAATGGATGACAATGGATACCCTGGTCATCTTCACCTTTTAACCCTTTAACCTCCAACTGTAAAATCTTTAATCATACAACCATGCTTGTCTCAGCATCCCTGTTTTGATTCTGACATGTCATATGTAATAGAATCTTACTTGAAAGTAACTGTTTTGGAAGACCACCTGTCATGAAAGAGCACTGTTTTGGAGGATCACATGTCATCAAAGACAACCATTTTAGAAGACCACCAATCTTCAAAGACCACAATCTTTATGCACTGATCAAATTTGTTTATTTTGTGATGACATCCTATGATAAACTGCCTGTCTTGCAAACCACTTTCTTAAATAGCAGATGCTGTTGTTTTTTAAGACAGATTTGACTGTACATATATGAATGCTATTTATGGACTTAGCTTCACTGCTACCTCATTATACCAAGCCATAGAGTATGCCACATTATAGCAAGGCCATCTTACAATGAAGTACATCATACATATAATTGTAACTACAACATAATGAATGGAATTCATGACCATACATTGCATGTGTGTGTGTGTGTGTGTGTGTGTGTGTGTGTGTGTGTGTGTGCATGTATAGGGTTAAATAGCACATCAGCACATTACTGGCTAAATAGTGTGAATACAGTTCAGGCTTAAAAAATGTAAATTGATATTTAAAAAACTTTAGGAATATAAACCATTTTGAACAAACGTAAAACATAGTACATGTAATTGTAAAATAAAATATTTAAAAAAGTTCTTTAAAAGGAATACAAAGTAAACAGTTAAACAAACATCATGAAATCCTTCAAATCTGGATATAATTAATCTGCATTCACCTTGGGTACCTGTCTACATATTAAGTCTTTTGATGTGATCTGGAAACATGCTTGCCATATAAATTTTGGCTGTTATGTACACTCAGGTGAGTTCTCAAGAATGCCTAGCTGCCCTACAGGTTTTGAAAAGGATCCATTTATCATAGTATCTATCCCACAATTCATCATTTAAACTCTTCACAGCAAGAGGACCCTTTTCCAGAAAACTATCATAAGACCCATTTAAATTTAAGTCATTTGAACAATTTTAATGTCAGCTGTTTTCATAGGTTTTCAAGTTTATCGTAACTGCATGAAAATATAACCTTGTGGAATAAATGATAGAATTATCCTGAAAGAAAACTGAAAAAGAATTCAGAAAATAGTGTATTAGACATATGGATAAAGGAATAATTTGTGTTCTTGGTCCAATAGTCTAAAAATACTAGAAACAATTTGAACTCATATACAATGTCCTAATGTTTTTTGAATAAAGTTGACTTAAGTAAATAAAAAGCTTAATTTGTTATTGGTAACTATGTGTAGATAATGACTTCCATTGCTAGTGAGTCATACTCCTACACGGGAGCCACAGTGGCTCAAATTAGTAGATAATAAGACTCATAATCCAAATGTCGTGGATTCGATATTCACGCAGGCCAGTCCAGTTCAGCTGCCTCGGTTGGTCACTGGGCAAGGCACTTACCTCCTATTTCCTTGGCACAGTATAGCCAATAAGTATCACTAAAAGCAACAAATCAAAAAAAAACTTTGTATATGAGGTTGTTACCAATTGTTGTGTTCACATTTTGGACTTGGAAAATGGTTTCAACAATCAAATGATAGGAGATGAAACCTCTTGTATTTTAATATCAATGAAGGTCTGTCCAACCCAAAAAAAAAGAAAGAAAGAGCAGAAAGTCTTAAATTCTGTCAATACTGATAAATGTTCATCATCATGGCATGTGGGGTATTACCATGTTGCAATAAATAAGACCTGTCCACCTGACAGTCAGGTCCATGAGCTATCATTTAAAGGACACAGATCTGACTTCAAGGACACACCTATTCAAGATAATGCACAATTAATATACAATAAAGCCCACAGCAAGTTAATGTAAATTGAGGCAGAAAATTTGGGTCAAACATTAGCACAAAGCAGATTTTTTTATTCATAAACACTACAGCAGGGTTAGAAATTGGTGGCAAGTACAACAAAGATCTAGATAGGACTTCAAAATAAGCTTGCATGCTTGCACTAAAGTTTCAGGTTTGATGTTTGATCCACAGTCCCAGTTTGTAGCTCTGCAAGTAGTGTAACTATATATCAATAGTTTTGTCCCCTTTTTTATTTTCCCACCCAGAATAAGACCTCCTGACAAATTCTGAATGTTAATAAAACTATACATGTAAACCTGACTTGAAAGACCATTGTCTAAGAAGATCCCCTGTCATTTATGACCAGATTTTAAATGGCTCAAATTAAATAATTTAATATGTTTGAAAAACAATGTTTGTTTTGAAGAAGATATTGTTTCTCTAGACATTGTTTTACTGTAGAGTAAGTATTTTTGTATAATTAATTTACCATATACAGTCAATAAATTTAGAAACAACATGTTTTACATTTGCCATCACCGTCAATAGATAACTTCAACAAATTTTTTTATTGTTATTTTTAAACATAAGATACCATACATTATTTAAATGCTGAAAACGTTTGCAAGTAATCAATACATTATGTCAACCAAACTATCATGTTATTCGTGTGTTTGTTGCTTTGAAATGTCTATATAAGCAGGTGTATCAAACCTAATAAATGATGCATCTCAAATGTTACTGACACCTGTTGGAACTGACAAGCATACATTTTTAACAATTGTAAAAGTTTGTGTAACTTAGATACCTGTATCACCTGACAGGTGTAACCAGGTAAAGCAATGCAGTCCACTTACCTTCAAATGCACTCAGGCTTCAGGTTTGCATGCAAAGCCTATCTGGATAATTTTTATGCAGCGGTACAAGCCACTACTCTAGCGTAGTAAAATATTCACACGTAGTAAGAACTCAACCACAACAAACAACTGTTCAACCAATCACCGTTAACTGCACTTAACAACAATCCCACAATACAATTTTCTGCCCGGGCAAGCTGGGTCATACAGGTAAAGCTTAGCACCTAGGTGAGCTGACACTATCAAAGACCCTCTCACAGCTATCCTATATACTCACTTATAAGATGAGTCCTTCTGCAAACTGCACACACCAAGATATGCCATTGCATAATGCATCAGCAGATTTGGGTTGATGCAGCTTCTTAGGAATAATTAGTTGAACAAACAACATAAACCCTGATCTACCAGTGAATAATGCACTGGCAGATCAGGGTTTATGTTGTTTGTAGTAGGACTGGATTTATACTTGAGTATAAATGGCATAGACCAGTATCGGGAGTTTTATTATTTGCAGGGACCTGAACTTAACCTAAATTCAAGTCATCAATATGCAAGTCCTAGTTATATCAACAACCAACACCACATGATCGGAATCCAAACAAACTTTATGGACCATCTTTCATTTTTCAAAGATAGCAGTGACTTAAATACACATGAACAAGGATATCCCCAAAACTAAGAGAAACCTAAAAACGTCATAACTAACTGTCTACTTAGCACCATAATGATGACAAGTCAAGTCAAATATACATGAGGAACTAACAATATGGTAAATTTGTATTTCATGCAAACCACAAGGACTAAATGCAAAATCATGCCGAGACTTGAATTTCAGATAAAATGACTATTAGCATGAATTTTGCAGTTAAACTTCTTTAAGTTTTTATTTAAAAGACCAATTTCTTTTAGCATGAAAAACATTATCAGATTCTGAGGAGATTCTGCCTATATACCCCTTTGAAGACAGAATACCACATTAAACATTGTTGTTGTTGGGTTTAATGCTATTTTTCAGCACAAGATAGGCTATACATGGTGGCCAGTATTAATGGTGGAGGAAGAACCTGGAAAACCCCCCAGAAAAAAACACCAACCCGCGAGAAGCTACTGGCAAGCTTTCTCACATACCCACATTGGCCAAATCCGAGACTCGAACCCACACAGACAGAGGTGAGATGGCGATGGTCCTTAACGGTGAGAACTTTAGACCACTCGGCTACTCGGGGCCCCTCACATTAAATAATGCATTACCGATTGTCTTTTTCTTCTTTTTTTTAATACAAATTCTTGCATAAAATGTTTAAATATATCCTCAAAATTGTTATAATAAAGTTACTTTCAGAGGATGTATGTATGTATGTATGTATGTATGTATCTATGTATGTATGTATGTAGGTAGGTAGGTAGGTAGGTAGGTATATATGTATGTAGGTAGGTATGTATATAGGTAGGTAGGTATGTTGGTATGTACATATATATGTATGTTGGTATGTACGTATGTATATATGTATGTATGTATGTTGGTAGGTAGGTATGTATGTATGTATGTATGTATGTATGCATGTATGTATGTAGGTAGGTAGGTAGGAAGGTAGGTATGAACCTCAGCACAATAGTGGCTATATGGTGCCATTTAAAAGTAAAGTTCTACAAATGGAGAAATAAAGAATAAATAAATAAAGAATTGCACAAAAATTATATGAGTATAAATCCTTTAAAAATAAATGTAAACATGAAGTACAACAGGCTAAAATATAAAAGCAGAGTGTCACAATTCTGTAAAAGGTATATAAACATAAAGATAAAGGTAAAACATCTAATCCTTAAAATACATGGTTAATATTTTTTAAGAAACTTAATCCCTCCATGATTTTCTCTGGTGGCATAACAGCATCAAGATCTTCATCGAGTTCACATTAAAATATTTCTGTGGCACTGGATAGCAGTTGGAATGTTTGGAAAGAATGCATTCCACTGCCAATGGACATTGGCAGAGTGTGTACTCTGAGGTTCACCCTTCAGGAATCAGGTATGTGTAAGGCAACCACACTCAGGTATGTGTAAGGCAACAACTTACACCTGTAAATGACTTTGTTTAGTTTACTTTTTAAAATGTTTGCACAATTGGTAAACATGCAAAGGAACATGCACCTGGATGTCAGTGACAGAGGAACTAACAGTTCCAACTAAGTGCCAGCTGATCTGTTCCATAATGTACAAGTAGAATATTCATCAATACAACACTACAAAATATTACATAATAATGGGAATTATTGTTATAAGACAAAAGGAATAAATAGAACTATTCTGAATCCATTATCTACTATATTCCCTAAGAAAAATATTTCTTATATTTCCACATTTCTGCCAAAACTAGTTTTTAGGAAGACGCTTATGTTCATTTTCTTAAAGCGTAGATGATTTTCACATTCAATGTGGTATCACAAACAAATAGCTGCAGTAAACAAGAACTGGTTACACTGCACATTACACAGCATCAGAGATGAGGTTGGTCTGCTGAGAAAAGGGTCTTTATTTACCTTTGAATAACATATTTGTTGACACAATCTATGGTAAGATTTTATTGTAAAGAAATCCGTTTTCAAGTTTATAAGCCACTGCAGTTCTTAGCCATTTTTGGGTGGCCAAGTGGCCTAAGGTACTTGCATTTACAGATCTCTGACATCTCACCTCTGTCCACTTGGGTTCGAGTCGTGGGTATGTGAGAAAGCTGACCAGTCACTTTTCATGGGCCAGTGGATCTTGCTGGAGTTTTTCCAGGTTCTTCCTACACCAAATATACTGGATGCTTTGTATAGCCTGTCATGTGTTGAAAAATGGCATTAAACCCTGATGTGTATATTAAACTTATATTGTGTAAAACAACAAAAACTTAACCAAACCAAAACAAACCAAGCCTTAGTCATTGCAGAACATACTAAAATACTGTATGTGCATGTTCAGGGAGTACATCTACCGGTAGTACATTGGTATGTCAGTGTTAAATTATTGATTTTGTCATCATGTAGATATATGTAGCAGTATAAAACAATATCACCACCATCCTAAGAATGCTTTACCTATATTGTCTGTTATGTTTAATAAAGACGTGTCCTGAGAACTGAATTATGATGTAATAAGAAGCAATAAATGTACAGCACTGAAAAATTCAATGCATAAGATGTAGTATGCACATTGTCTTTGGTTTATGTATAAATAACTGTCAGTAAATTGTGGTAAAAGCTTAATTTATAATGATTTTGATTAAACACTATCATTTTAGTTATTGTATACTGTGTATGCATTTATAAATTTTGGTAAATGTTGTACACTTAGGTATGTGTGTCTGATATCCCATCAGCAGAATGCAGCCTCATTTATGTTATTTGTTGCATACAAGGATGTCACTCTAACAGGGGGCTTGGTGGTCTGGAGTTTGTGGTGTTTTCATTCCTCGTATTTTGATGACTGTACTGATTTCAAGTCAGAATAAGGAATCTTCCATTCAGAGATAGGTGACTACTGGGTAGCTTTGGCTGCTTTATCTGTCCTTTCATTACCCTTATTACTAATTTGACTAGGAAGCCAACAAGACAGAATTTTTCCAGATTTTATGAGCAAATCATGTTGCTGTAAAATCTAGGATATTATCAGGTCGTTACATTTAAGAATTTACAAGGCTATCAGTGTGGACAGTGAATTCTAAAAGATGGTGAAATATGTATTTTGAGCAGATTCAATGTATTTCAAAGATGCAAGTATGCCTGTAATTTCAGAAGTAAAAATGAAGGCTTTATCCGGTAACCAGCTCAAGATAGTGCCATGAGTTGTTACAATGGCAGCTCAAACTTTGTGTTTCAGGAACATGTTGCCATGATAGGAGTATCTGATTTTGTTGAATTTCCTCTGAAAAAGGAGACAATTTGTTAAATATTTTTTTGAACTGGCAAAATCTAATTCCAGTGGGGGGCGATGGGGGGATAGCGAAGATGATGATTTAGTACATAGAATTTTGCAGTATTTCAAACAGTCTATTTTGCTGTTTCAGAAGTAAGGACAAATTTGTATGCAAAAGATTTAATGAAATTTTGGTTTCTGAGCATAGAAGGTTTTAGTATTTTGGCCTGAAGACTACATCCTGTCCAGGATTAGATCGATTAGAAGGTCACTGTCACCTAACTTCCACGGTGTACTTTACCTATCCAAAAGATTCTCCCCAGCAAAGGACTAGCAACACAAGATAATGACCAGATATTGTCAATCTATTAAATAATCTGTGGAATGGTGGCTGTTTATCCCTGACAAACTTTACTGTCACCTACAGGACAAATAATTATATAAACTGCTTAGGGGTGATAGTATTTATTAGCATTAAGTGTGAAGTTATACAGAACACAACCACTTATGGTTCAAAATGACTACAGGTTATGGGCATATATACAGTGCACCCTCTCTCTCTCTCTCTCTCTCTCTCTCTCCATAATATTTTCTGGAAATGTGTTTTTATAAATACAACTGTGTCAGTGAGTTTGGGAGTTAAAAATCATATTTCTGTGTGATATATTATTATATAGCTGACATGGTGTATAGAATTCTTTTTTGTCTAGCCTGGTTGGTCACAATATTATGTTAGGGACTGACAATTTTTGAAGGTGGGGAGCTAGGATTTACTTTCAAATCCAGAATTTGTTTAACTTTTTAGCTCACAACAATTGATACTTTTCAACTAATAAAATGTACCTAATTAATTATTTTCGTTTTCATTGTAAAAATTAGAGCAAATTATTTTCTTTTTAATCTGTTTTAAGGATGAAAAAAATTTCTTTAAAAAAACTGAAGCCCATCCCTCAATGAAATGACTGGTTGCTTAAACTGGCTTGGAACCCAGTCAATGATTACATTATAAGTAGGGGACTCTGGATGGCCAAGTGGTCTAAGGCACTCACCTTTACAGATCACTGACATGTCACCTCTCTTTTTGTGGGCTTGAGTCTTGGGCTCAGCCAATGTGGGTATGTGAGAAAGCTTGTAAGTTGGTTCACATGGTCGGTGGTTCTTCCTGCGGTTTTGCTTGATTCTTCCTCCACTGAATATACTATCTGCCATGTATAGCATTATGTGTTAAAAAAATGGGATTAAAACCATATGTACATTTATTTATACTGTGTACCTGATTTTTGTATTGATTATAAGTGGTAAATAAGATGTTTACCAAAATTAAAATTCACAGCCTTAAGTTGCTTATGAAATTTTCCATAAGTTTTTGAACAAATCTATTGCATCACATGTCAAGTTAGGTGTGTATATATATAGAGGTTTGATAAAAAATGTAATTCCTGTTTTATGAATAATCTGTGGAATCACTTATAGTTATGTTCAAATACAATTGAGAGAAATTATTTGTTTAAATTATCCATTGGAATTATGAATTGCTTATTGACTTTTTGGACTAAAACACTACTTTGGGATTATTGAGAACTCATTCAAAGACATTCTGGATTTAGGATTATTTGAGATTTAATGTACAAAACTGTGTCATTTGCATTTTCACTTTGTATTTTAGGGAAATAAATTGTTTGCTGAACTTTATTTAAATTGTTGGCTTCACTTTCTTTCTGTGCATATTAACGAAGAGTTTAGCTTAGTAATTGCAGCCAGTTCTTGGACATTTATCTTGGTAGGATCAGGAAATGACACAAGTAGTAATACATATAACAAATATAAATAAGCTGCATAACATCAATACAGTATGTACATACATAAAAACTGTTGTAATACAAACATAAAATTATGTGATCCACCAGAATGGGGCCCTGAGGGATACAGATTCTTGGGCGGAGTATGTTTTGCAAATTAAAGTTATATATTCTTCTAAGCTATGAAATCACTATTTAGTACGAAAACAAACTTAAAAACTGATTTCAGAATTAAACATAACAAAAAAATTCATTCTAGTAGAATATCATAGGTTTCTACAGTGTCCAGTAAGACTGTTGTGTCCCCCTGTGGGTTTCTGCGTGTTGACCAAATTGCCCACCTGGATAATTAAAAATAATTGACATTGGTTCTTCCCAGCAAGGGTCCTCCATTTTAGTCTGATGATATGAAAATCAGATAGAACCAGACTGAATCAGATAGAACCAGACTGATTAGATAGAACCAGACTGAATCAGATCGAACCAGACTGAATCAGATAGAACCAGACTGAGGTAATTAAGTGAATGATCTGCAAGATGACATAACCACAGTGGTGGACATATGGACAGTGTTGTATGTACCAACATTGAGGTGATAGTTAGATTCATGAATATTTACAACACATCTTGTTAGCAACCTAACTATCTTCAGATCAACATCATATATGCATAATGACACATGTAGCTAGCCCTATGTACTGATAATAACACAAGAGGAATATATACACTTAAAAGTAAACAGACAAACTTAGTGCAGGACAAACATGGAGAAAATCTTCAAAATGTAAATTGTTCAGGGTTTTTTGCAGAACATTATGTATAAATCAAAAACATCTTTATCTCCACTAAAATTTGGTTCAACCAAATTTCTGAAGTTTACAGTTACAATGTATGAAGAGTTAGACTGTACAAAACTATGGACTGCATTAACCCCATTGCTAAGGCTTGGTTGGCTGATATATGTGAAGTCATTCTAGAATTAGCCAACAAATCACTTATGTAGAAGTGTATTTACTGCATGGTCATTTCAAGTAAATAGAGCCCCTCAAAGGGGCTGATGATGTTCTACTGGTTGAAAAGAATTTCCAGGAATTCAGGATAGGACCATATCTTCTTTTTCATAGCTGTGTTGAAACATTTTCTTACAATCTTGATTGGAACAAGATTTTAAAGATGACCACTATGATAGTCATACTGGTTTAAGATTGACACAGTTTTCATTTAGGACCATCAAGACATTATAGGAAGTCTTTTGGTGATAACACCATGACAATAAGACCATCCATTCAGAATTTAAGATTGTCACTGTAATGACCATATTGGATGTCAGATTGGCACCATTTTCATTTCAGTCCAACAAGACACCATAATAAGTCTTCTGTGGAAAACCCGATGTCAATATGGCTTTCCATTTAGCAGGAATAGAGATAAGGTTTACCAGATGCCATTTTGGATGTCAGATCAACACTGGTTTCACTAAGGACCAACCATAAGAAGTTTTCTAGTGAAAATCCATTTGATATGATTTTCTGTTTCAGAGAAGTAGCAATAACATGGTTTTCAAGATGGTCACCAGGATGGCTATAGTCAATGTCTGATTGGCATTATTTTCATTTAACACCAACTAGACGCCATACAAAGTTTTTAGTTAAAACCTCATGTTAATATAACTTTCTGTTTAAGAAAAGCAGCAGCATTTTCAGGAAATCTTTCATGGCAGCCATACTGGATGCCAGGTGGGCACCATTTTCCTCTAAATCCAAGTTGATATAATATGTGGTTTCCCTTCTTAAAAAAACAAAAAGGTCAATGAAAAATAGTAATAAGAAGAATTTCAGGATGGCTACCATGATGACCATATTGGAAGCTTCATTTCAGACCAAGCAGACACCATAATAAGTCTTTTAGTGAAATCCCCATGTTGATATAAACATCCATTCAGAAGGAGTAGCAATAAAAAGAATTTCAAGATGGCCACTGTGGCTGCCATACTGGATATCCAAGTGGCACCCTTTTCATTTAGGACCAATTGGACCCTGAGATGAATGTATAAAGTTTCATGGCAATCATCCAAGTAGTTTATGAGGAGTTGCATTAAAACTCAAAAGATGGATAACAGACAACAAGCCAATCAAATAAGTGATTCTAGTCAGTTATCATTAGAACTCAAAATTACAGATTATATGCAATATACAGAAACAAACTATGATCAAAAACAGAACAAAAAGGCTAGGGCTTGCATGTCCATTGTTGAAAGCCTTAATCTCTCAACCAAGGTATCAACAAAGTCTATCAAAGGGGTTTAGGAATTATAAGCAAATGAAAAAACTGGACCCAAAATCTCAATGCAAATTTTCCATGATCTTGACCTTGACCCCAAGGCCAAAGGGGTGAGGGCATGTGCAACAGAATGAATTGTCTTCATAATGATTCCTACCAAGTGTGTGAAGAAGATCCATTAAGAGGTTTAGAAAAAATAAGCAAATGAAAAACATTTAAACAAATTTGCTATGCACATTTTCTAGGACTGACAATGACCCCAAGAACAAAGGGGTCAGAGCACATGCTGCAGAATGAATGATCTTCATAATAATTCACCCCATCTATGCAGAAAATATACCAAGGTGTTCAGGAAATATAAGCAAATGAAAACAATTTCAACCAACTTTATTACACAAATTTTCTATGACTGCAACCTTGAGTCCAAGGTCATAGGTGTGAGCAAACAGGTCATAGAATAAATTATTTGAACCTTATATTTATTCATGCCAGGTATGATAGAATCTTTTAAAAGGGCTGAGTACATATTAGCAAATGAATAAACTTTAACCAAAAAGGTAATGCAAATTTTCTATGACTAGAAACTTAACCCCAAAGTGACAGACAAGTGAGCATATAGTAAAACGAATTGTCTTAGCATCATGATTCATGCCAAGTATAATGTGCTGGCAGATCTGGGTCTGTGCAGTTTGTAATGAGTAATCAGTAGAAAAAACAACATAGAACCTTATCTGTAGGTGCATTATGCTACAGCAGAATAGGATCTATAGTGTTTGGAGTTAAACTTTACTTCTAAGTGAGTGTACGAATGTATGGTGAGAACCTGTCAAGGGATTTTGGAAATGTTTGCAAATGGTTAACATTAAAAAAAGCAAACAGACTGTTGATAAGCCAATGCTTTTGCATATACATCTCACTTCTCACTAACATATGCTCAACAGAAGAGTCTATTGTTTTCCTTCTTTTAAATTTCTGAATGAACATACAAAAAAACTGGGATATTATTATTCTGTGTCAAGAAGTAAGTCATACCCTTTCCTATGGTACATAACTTTGAACTAAAACAAATATTGATGAAACATTTGCTTTACAGATTCATGGTACAGAAATAAGAGCAGCAAATATCAAAAGAGAACATCACAAAATATTATGTGAAGAAATATTAGATTAATTTTTCTGTGGATAGGGTGCCCATGGTACCATTTCTATGAACTTCAGTTTAATTATGAAAGACATTGTCAACAATTTTGAAAATAAAATAAAATCTGACATATTTATTATCTCAGTGTGTCTTGTTACATGTAAAAGTTAGAAAATAAGCAAAGACATCTGTGCTTGAACACACATTATTTTTCATAAATCTTTCCAGCAATTGTCAACAAATGTTGTCTTTATTCTATTTTATTGACGTATCAAGGAACTAATTAACAGTAAATATCCACCGGATTATAGTTCAGATCATCACCAATTCAATACACTATAATCTGTAAGCTATCAAGTTAGTTTTAGGGATAGTCACTTCCACATACTGGGGCCCCTAGTGGCTGAGTGGTCTAAAGTACTCACCATTACAGATCATTGCCATCTCACATCTGTCTGCATCGGTTCGAGTCTCAGATTCAGCCAATGTGGATATGTGAGAAAGCTTGCCAGTAGCTTCTCGTAGATCAGTGGTTCTTTCTGGGGTTTTCCCAGGTTCTTCCTCCACCATTTATACTGGCCACCATGTGTAGCCTATTTTGTGCTGAAATATCATGTTAAACCCAACAACAACAACAACACTTCCACATACCCTATATATTCACTTATAAATCAAGTATAACTGCAAACTGTACAGATCCAGTTTGATTTGACTTCTAAGTGAGCATATATGGTATATATCAGAGGCAATAATACCTGAACTAGCTTTTGATGTTGTTGTTGTAGTGTTTAATGCCATTTTTCAGCACAAGATAGGCTATACATGGCGGCCAGTATTATTGGTGGAGGAAGAACCCAGAAAACCCCCGGAAAGAACCACCAACCCACAAGAAGCTACTGGCAAGCTTTCTCACATAACCACATCAGCCGAATCTGAGACTCGAACCGACGCAGACAGAGGTGAGATGGCAGTGATCCGTAACAGTGAGTGCTTTAGACCACTCGGCCACTCGGGGCCCCAACTAGCTTTTGAAAGAGTCATACTTTTAAAATCTAATTATTTATAATTGATGTAGAGGAAACTTATAAAAACAATGAATATGGGGGTTCTATATTTGACCATTAAGTTATCTCTTTATGCTATTATACAAAATTGCTATGATGGAATCAAAATCATATCAATGCCTCTAAATTGCTAAGCAGACAAACATACCTTACCAATTTCATGTGTGTACCTCAATTAGTTCAGGTGCTAACAGGATTTTCACCCCCATCCAACCCACCAATAAATGAGTCCAGAAAGTTACAAAAGTGTGTAAACAGTAAATAAAACTGTTAAAATTGCCTAAAAATCTAACCAGGTCACCTACATATGACTAAATGTAATTTGTCAGCTTTATCCTAAAGTTGATTTTGCTTAAATATGCTAGTAAGGTTTTTGTCACAAATAATCCAAAGAGTTAAAAAAAATGGGTAAAAATAAAAAACATGGTTGCAATAACCTCAACAAAAAAGTCAGGCCATTTACATATAATTAGAAATATGCCTGGCAAATGTCACTTACTATATGTCCTCACTTATAAGACAAATCCAACTGCAAACTGCACAGACCCAGATCTGCCATCACACAATGTACTGCAAGATCTGGGTCTATGCAGTTTGTAAAGGTAATTAGCAGAACAATCAACATTGGCCCTGGTCTGCCAGTGCATTTTGCTACAGCAGATCAGGATCTATGTTATTTGTAGTTTGACTCATCTTTCAAGCAAATATATTTGGTGTGTTGAGTAGTTTTTGCAGCATCTTGCTAATAAGTTTTTGGGCACAGGATGGATGGATAGGACCAAATCTTAATGGAAAGAGTGCATCACTACATTGATAGGGATTAAAATATGTATCATTGCTTAAGACAAACCTGACACACAACATTTATTTGTTTGATGCATTTACTAGAACTGTAAAAAGTAGTTTAAAAATACTAATATCTAGGATTTTGTTTTGACACCCAGTTATCAAATTAGATTGGAATATACTGTAACCTTGGAAACTAGATCAGTTTAAGACTTTAGTATTGTGAGTCAAAGGTATATTTCTCATATGATCAGTTCCACCCATACCCTAGCTCTGGAGGAGGAGGCCTTCAACCTTATAAATAAAAAATAAAGTTACAATCGGACAACTATGCTTATAGTAACTGTATTTCAAAATTTGATAAAAACCGAGGGTGGATAAACCATTTATTCAGCATGGGCTTTTAGCAACGTGGAACAAATTGCCCACTGAACTTAGACACAAAGAAACAGTGATATCATTCAAGAGTGCTCTTAAAACTCACCTATTTCAACTGCAAGAACAGAATTAAAGACCTAATAATGTTTCCTTACCTTAAATATTTTCAGCATGTTTTCTGTTTTCTAATTTCATGGTGTTGTTTTTTTGTAATCCTATGTTGTAAAGCACTTAGAGTTTCTAAAGATTAGGTGCTATAGAAAGTCCCCTTTATTATTATTTTTATTATTATTATTATTATTATTATTATTAATATTATTATTATTATTATTGTTATTTAGATAAATATGGTAATTATGAATATTTATATGGGTCTTCCACTCCAATCTGACCACTTCTGGGTGTGTAAACAACCCATATTCATCTGCTGTATATTATATAATTGCAATATTTCAGTGTTATACAATTACAATATTTCAGTGCTATACAATGGCAATATTTCAGTCTTATACAATGGCAGTATATTAGTGTTATACATTGGCAACATTTCAGTGTTATACATTGGCAATATTTCAGTGTTATACAATTACAATATTTCAATGTTATACAATTACAATATTTCATACTTATACAATGGCAATATTTCAGTGTTATACATGGCAATTTTTCAGTGTTATACATTGGCACTATTTCAGTGCTATGCATTGGCAATATTTCAGTGTTATACAACAGCAATATTTCAGTCTTATACAATGGCATTATCTCACTACACTTCTTTGTAAATGCCTTCCTTGTGGCTGACACTTATTTCTCTGTTATAGTCAACCTGTTTTGCTACACAATTCACACAAATGAAAAACAAGACATAACATGAATGTATGTTGGAAACAAATGTGTTTTTACTTCATTTTAACCTGATATAATGGACATTTTGCCTCCTGATTCCTACAGAGAACTCCAAAGTACAAATGTCACCAGTTTTTCATATTCCTTACAACATCAAAGTTCAAATGCTCCACATTTTTTCTGTCAACTTCACTATTAAAATCCATCATAGATCTTTATATTAATCATACAAAAGAAACACCATGCCTTGGACAAATTTAAAAAACTATTTTTAAATCCAATATACTGTAATATGTGTTTGTATGTGTGTATAACCAAACAGATCAGGGTTTATTTAGATTTAATACAACTGTAGTTTTCAAACTACCACAAGATACAATTTGATATTCCTGATGCATCATTGCTACACCATAACTATGTCAACAGCAACAATGGAGTACCATATATACTAGCTTATAAGTCCAGTCAAACTGCAAACTTCACAGACCCAAATCTGCAATAGCATAATGTGTAGCTTGTTAGGAGTAATGAGTAGAACAAAAAACAGCATACAACCTCATCAGCCAGTGCATTATGCTACGGCAGGTCAGGATCTATGTTGTTTGCAGTTTGACTGACTTATAAGTGAGTATACATGGTTTATTGCCTGAAAGTGAGACCATCTTATAATGAAGAACAGTATCATTTTACTACTAAATAATAAAAATGTATTCAACTACTTGCCACATAAAAGGACTGTTATTATTATTATGTTATTATTGCGTTGTTATGAATTATTATTATGTTATTATTGTGTTGTTATGAATTATTATTATGTTATTATTGTGTTGTTATGAAGGACCTTTTAATGAGATACTGTTGTACTGACAAACTGACTGTGAGTGAACAATGTCACTGTTATGATAATCAACTGTACAATGAAATATGTGGCAACATCACCGATTTCTTCAGGTAAACATGTTATTTTCATCCTTAAGTGTCAAAACACATGTTAACTGGGTAAATACTCTGTAATTCAACCTTTCATACTCAAGGATTGTATGTAATAGTGTAACAGGAAATAAAATGTGTGTGTGTGTCATTATATGTTGTCTGTCACAACACTTCATTGTAGTTACAAAGTTGTGACACATAAATGGAATATAGGTTTTGGGTAAATTAGCCTCACCTTATTCAGTTCCAATTATCTTCAATCCCCCTTTTCTCATATGGAAAATCACTTCCGTTATGATTAGTGGATGATCACAAACACAGGTGCTGTCAACCTTTGAAAGAAGGATGAGAAACATAAGGGAAATTATGTTGAATGGGACAGGAGGATAGGCTATGCTTTCATGGAACAGAAAGTGTGTGTGTGTGTGGTGTGTGTGTGTGTATATATATGTATGTGTATGTGTGTGTATATATATATATATATATATATATATATATATATATATATATATATATATATATATATATATATATATATATATATATATATATATATATATATATATATATATATATATATATATATATATATATGTATGTGTATGTGTGTGTATATATATGTATGTGTATGTGTGTGTATATATATATATATGTATGTGTATGTGTGTATATATATATATATATATATATATATATATATATATATATATATATATATATATATATATATATATATATATATATATATATATATATATATATATATATATATATATATATATATATATATATATATATATATATATATATATCTGATTTAATTTACATTTATTTCAATTTTATTGTTTGTTTGCCAGCTTTAAAATTTGTATTCTACTGCATGTTATTGTAATATAATCTTGTTTAAGTGATTTGGAAATTTTTTCCAGAAAATAGTTTGATCTTGATTGTTCATTTGTAAACACTTAAAGCTGACCTAGTTCCCAACCTTAATTCAAAATTAGTAACAGCCACGTGAACAAGTTTGTTATATTATTTTTATTGCGGGAATAATAAGGGTCAGAGCAAGGATGTATTGGATACGTGACCCTAGGCTTGTAGTTTTTAGTGAAGTAAACAACTTTTTAAAATTTTATTCTTGGAGTAAAATGATTGGTTTTATCAGGGTCATATTGGGAATATGTGACTTTAAGATGTAAACATAATCATGTGACCCTCTATTTTGCAATTCAAGCATTTCTGAAATTGTGCATTAGTTTGTTTTAATAGTGATGCTTAGAGATTTCTCTCTCAGTTTTAAACTTAAAACACTTGATATCAAGGTGTTCTTTCGTTGTGCCAGTTTGGAGTTATTTTAATGTTTATTTGAATAATTTGGATTAAAGGGATTAATTTTTTTTTTCTCTGGAAATATTTGTGTGCTCATACAGAATTCTTGAACAAAGACATTTCTTAAAAATTTTATTTGGATTTCCAACACCTGAGTGTTATTTCTTGTGTTTGTACAAGGAACAGTAGACAAAAGCACAGTAAAGGATACAGCAATTCAGCAAACATCATCGCCTTCCATCTTGGATTCTTCGTCGGGACTCGAACTTGAATTCATTAGAACATTTCATTATTAGGACTTCTAAAATTTTATTTGTGGATTATTCTCGGTTTACTTTTGGGATTTGATTCTTAAAACTGTAAGCTTGTTGTTTTCACTCTTTTCACTCTTTCTTATGTTACTGTTTATTCTAGCCTACCTACATATATATATATATATATATATATATATATATATATATATATATATATATATATATATATATATCTATATCTATATCTATATACACACACACACAGTCATCTCAAATATCTTTTAAAAAATGATGATAATGATTATTTGAGTCAAGAAAGATTACAAAGTACCTATTCCAGGAAATGATAAACATACAGCAATTGCAACAACTTGGCATCAGAAATCCCCATAACATTCAATACATATTTAAACCCCTGTCTCTCTCTGTCTGTGTGTGTGTGTGCACTCGCGTACGTGCGTGCATGCATGAGAGAGAGAGATTTGGATTTGTAACATAGCTTTAACAATTTTTCAGGCATATTGCTACAATGTCTTCATCATGGCAGTTCATAGTGATGTCTAGCACTGGGACATCATGCCACAGACATAGCATGATGTCAAACCCGGTCACATTATCCTGACACCAGGCTGACCTGTGTCCTAATAGTAACCTCTTAATGCTGAGCACCAAGCAAGGCATCTGTTAGTACCATTTTTATAAATCTTTGGTATGACTTGGCCGGGGTTCAAACCTGTGACCTCCAGCATCCGAGGTAGATGCCCTAATCACTAGGCCACAGGAAAATTAATTGAAATTGTCATTGTAATTGATATTTGTGTACATCTGACCTCTGATCCATTTCAGGGCACACAAACCCAGGTGGGATTCAGAAATGTTAGGAGTGATTCTCCTCTTTCAAAGGTTAGCTAAAGACCACATAACTTCAAAGTTCATGATGATTTTCCACCCAGCAGTCTAGATGTGGCAATGAAAAGTTACACAGACACAGGGTACAACAATGCCTAGTGCCAACATGTGGGCATAACAAGATGCTCAAGTGGGCCCAAACTCCCATACCTGCCTAATAGCTAATCGCAAGAGCAGCTGACAAAAACATGAGCCAGGAGAATACTTTCTTTGAAAATTTATTCCAATGCTGTTGCTCAAAAAAACTAACAGAAAACAATTATTTCAGAGTTTCCTTTGGTTTAAATACTTATCCATATTTGATATCACTACTGCTTCATTCATCTAACAGGAAAATGCTTTGATGCCTGTATGCTTTCTAAGTTGGTCAAAATCTGTTTTTGGGATAAAGCTGTTTAAATAGTTATTTCTGTTTTTAGTATTGTTGGCCATATTTTGTGATCGATCAACATCATGTGAAAAAATTTAAAGTCTTTTCATTCACTGTGCTTTCCATTAAATTTGGGCCAATTATTTTGAGTGGCTTTTGACAAAGTGCAGTTTTAAGCTTTTCTATTTTTAGTAACATTACCAATATTTGATGACATAGGGGCATTAGTTATACCATGCTAAAGCTATTTATGTCCAGCTTTTTCTGTTCAGCTCTTTCTGAGAAAAGTTTTTATTTTTATTTTTAGTAACAACAGATAGTAGACTTGCATCATATGTACAACTCAAGAATGCTTTAGGGCAAGCCAGGGTGCTTTCTGTCAAAATTTGATGAGTTGATTTTTAGAAGCTTTTGTTGAAAGGTTTTGCTATTTATAGCAATTTCTGGCTTTATTATAGCTATTTTGGGCTAATTTTCATGGCAGATCATTATCACTCATTCAAATCTGAAAGATTATTATTATGCAAAGATGCTTTATAACAAATTTGGTCAAATTATGTTGATTGGTCATTCAGATGTCCTTTTCAAGAGCTTTATAATGTTAGTAATACTGACCATAATCATGGCATCATGTTTCACAAATCTGAAAGTCCTTTAGACCAGAATGCCTTCTGTTGAGTCCCTTTTGAGATATCATTTAAAAATGTTTATAATCCTAATAATGGTACCATATTTGATGGCAGATCTGGATCATTTGTATAAATTTGGAAACCCTTTATCCCAAGATGCTTTGTGACCCAAACATTTAAGTCAAAATCTGTTAAGTAAGAAAATATCATACAAACATGTTTATTTTTTGTGACAGTGGCCATAAGTCCCAAATGCAATGCTGCTTTTGGTCCAGTTTAGTCAAATTCTTTTCAGCAGATTTGAGAAGTCATTCAAAATTTTGTATCAATGGCAGCCAATTTTAATTTGATGGCAGGTTGGCATCATATGAACAAAGTATACAAATCTGTTTACCGGCATGCTTTCTTTACAATTTGGTAAAATTCTGTTGTGCAGATTTTGACAAGAACTTATTTATAGGGTTTTTTTCTGTTGGTGGCCATATCTTATGGTAAATTACCAGCATTTGTAAAAACCTAAAAGGGTTTAAAGGTTACAGTCACTTTCTGTTACAACTGGTCAAATTCTCTTCAGCAGTTTTTGAGATGTTCAAAAGTTTGACAATACTGTAATGGTGGACATTCTGGATGAAGGATCAGCACTAAATGAACAAACTGAAAAGCTTTTATGATCTCTGTAATAGTACATGTATGTGGACATTGGTCAGGCAGGATTTTTTTAAGGAGTTGTGGATAAAAACTCTCCATGGATGATGGATGACCACTATGGTTCAAGGACCATGCCATAATTATATTTGTACTTACGACCCGATGAGATAAAACAAGATGTATCTAATCAACATGTACCACCATGTTCATTTGTGTATAAAGTGTACTGTGTACAATGTATGAACAGCATGTACCACCATGTTTATTTGTGTATAAAGTGTACATAATGTGTATAATGTATGAACAGCATGTACCACCATGTTTATTTGTGTATAAAGTGTACATAATGTGTATAATATATGTCCAGCATGTACCACCATGTTTATTTATGTCCAGCACGTACCACCATGTTTATTTGTGTATAAAGTGTACATAATGTGTATAATGTATGAACAGCATGTACCACCATGTTTATTTGTGTATAAAGTGTACATAATGTGTATAATGTATGTCCAGCATGTACCACCATGTTTATTTGTGTATAAAGTGTACATAATGTGTATAATGTATGAACAGCATGTACCACCATGTTTATTTGTGTATAAAGTGTACATAATGTGTATAATGTATGAACAGCATGTACCACCATGTTTATTTGTGTATAAAGTGTACATAATGTGTATAATGTATGAACAGCATGTACCACCATGTTTATTTGTGTATAAAGTGTACATAATGTGTATAATGTATGAACAGCATGTACCACCATGTTTATTTGTGTATAAAGTGTACATAATGTGTATAATGTATGTCCAGCATGAACCACCATATTTATTTGTGTATAAAGTGTACATAATGTGTATAATGTATGAACAGCATGTACCACCATGTTTATTTGTGTATAAAGTGTACATAATGTGTATAATGCTATACATAATGTGTATAAAGTGTACATAAGTGTATAAAGTGACCTCCATCTATACATCTGTCCACTCACTAAAAAATTATAATGTTGAAGTTTTTGTACCTTCCTTATATGTGCATCTTTTTAGCCATAAAAACAGGTTCAACAGAAGTGGTCTATTATTTTTTCTTCTCATTTTTGTATTAGTGGTTAGAGCATCAGCCCCAGATGTGGGGGGTCGTGGGTTCGAACCCAGCTGAATCATACCAAAGACTTGCTTTGTGCTCAGCGTTAATTGGTTAGTGTTAGGACTGGTCAGCCTGGTGTCAGGATAATGTGACTGGGTGGGACATCATGCAATATGTCTGCAGCATGATGCCCCAGTGCTAGACATTACTATAAAACTGCTTCACTTCAGACATCGTAGCAATATGACTGATGTTTTTAAAAAGCTACATTACAAATCCAAATCACACACACACATTCTTCTCATTTTCATATAAATATTCTACAAGAAATTTTTGATTACCATATCTACTCATCAATAAGTTGATTCATACTGCAAACAACAAATATCCTGATATGCCATAACATTATGCACCTGCAGATCAGGGTCTATGCAGTTTGTTCTACTGATTATTCCCAACAAGCTGCACAGACCCAGATCTGCCAGTGCATTATGTGCCATCAGATTTGGGTCTCTGTATTTTGCAGTTGGACTTATGTTATAAGTAAGTATCTATAGTATGTTACACTCATATTGCTATAAGGATGAAAATGGTGACAGCCAATATGGGTAAAGAATGAACAAAAACTTTAGACCAAAATCCACTAAAACATGGCACATCATTTATTTGTGTTATCACATGAACAGTGGTTGGTTTGGTTAAGTGTGTTTAATGCCATTGCTCAGTACATGATAGGCTAACTCTGCAGTGGAGTGAAACAGGGCTGCATCCTTGCCCCCACGCTCTTCAGCATCTTCTTCGCTGTCCTGCTGAAGCATGCCTTTGGAATGTCCACAGAAGGGATCTACCTGCACACCCAATCAGATGGCAGACTGTTCAACCTGGCATGACTGAAGGCAAAGAGCAAAGTGCGCGAAGCAACCATCAGGGACATGCTCTTTGCAAATGATGCTGCTCTAACCACTCACACAGAAGCTGAGCTACAGCGCCTGATGGACCACTTTGCTAAAGCATCTGATGAGTCTAGGTTGACCATCAGCCTAAAGAAAACAAATGTGATGGCTCAGGATGCAGGCCCCCAAAGCATCATCATGAACAACTACGAATTTGAGGTAGTCAGTCAGTTCACATACCTCGGCTCTACCATCACCAACAACCTCTTGCTCGATGCTGAGATCAACAAGCGGATAGGAATGGCATCAACAACTCTCTCCAGGTTGTCGCAGAGAGAGTGGAACAACAGCATGATGACCCTGAACGCTAAGATCTCCGTGTACTATGCCTGCATGCTAAGCGCATCAGAAGGCTGGGCCATGTACGTCAGGTGGATGATGGACAGAGCCCCAAAGACCGTCTTTATTCTAAACTTGCCTCTGGCAAAAGGTCAGTCGGATGGCCGCCTCTCTGCTTCAAGGATGTCTGCAAGCATGACATGAAAGCCCTTGACATTGATGTCAACCTGGGAAGAGCTTGCTTTATACAGGTCCAGCTGGTGACATGCTCTGATCAATGGTCTGGAAGCCAGCGAGGACAAGCTATGCTTGCTAGCTGATGAAAAGCAATCTCAGAGGAAGAAGAAGCAGCTCCAACCTACACCAGACTCAACCTTCAAGTGCAGCAAGGACTACCACTCTCGTATTTGGCTCCATAGCCACAGCAGACACTGCACAACCACCAACCGGGACATCTCTCATGGGCGCACTTCCATCATCTCTCAAGACTAACGGATGCCAACCACCACTTATACATGGCAGCCAATATATTTGGTGGAGAAAGAACCCAGAAAAAAACACTGACCCAAAGGAAGCTACCAACAACATTACACACTTACCCCCAAGGGTCAAGACAAAACTCTAATTTATACGAAGAGAGGTGAAATATGCAAGTGACCTGTAACAGTATGCATCTTAGACCACTCAGCTACCTGGATCCCAGAAGCCTATGTACAAGCGTGTGAAGATTGTAAGGCAAGCATACCAGATCAGAGCTTAAATTCACAGTTATGGAAATGAATTTTTCTAGTAACATGTAAACCAGTCTTTTTGGAAAAGCATGTTTTTTATGCTACAGGAAAATGAGGCAGTCATGAACTATTGCAGGTTGTGAGGGCAAAACTGTTCCACATAAATTATCTATTAATGATATGCAAAGGAAGGCTTTAAAACTATATTATCTGTAATATGCATGAATCACAAAGGTAAATAAATCAATCATATTGCCTTCAATGTCTGCATTAATATTTTCATTAATATACATTGCTGACAGGGACCTGTCATGGTGAGTTGCATAACTGGGTTGGGGGTCAAAGGTATAAGTTGAAACTGTATGATGTAAAGGAGTCCAATAATGAATCATCAGGAAAGTAAACACACTGCAAAGCTATACATGTGACCAATATAAATGATCACCATTTTTACTTATTCTGGCAGAATGCTCCCATTTCCTAAGTGGTTAGAGCATCTGCCTCAGATGTGGGAGGATGCGGGTTCAAATCCCTGCCGAGCTGTACAAAAGACTTTATATAAATGACACTAACAGTTGCATCACTTGGTGCTGAGCATTTAAGGGTTAGTGTTAGGACTGGTTTTCCTGGTATCAGGATAATGTGACTAGGTGGGGCATGAAGCTACATGTCTGCAGCATGATGCCCCACTGCTAGACATCACTATAAACTGCAGACATCGTAGGGATATGACTAAAAAATGGTTTAAGCTAAATTAAGAATCCAAATCACACAAATAACACAGTCCTGAAAAAGAATAATTCTGAACTCAAATGTGTGCTTCAGATTTTGTGTCAGTCAATCATAAATGACTTTACTTTTCTAATGTCATTTTTATTGGCTCAGATGGTGGCTCTGCTCAGCGGTGCTTTATGCAATGGCAGATTTTCATCAGGATATAGGATTACCTCAACAATAAAGGGTTACCCAAAATTAATCTTTTAGGTGATAACTAACATATTTTTTTAATATTTTTTAATTTTAGGCCCTTTCAGACCATTTTAGCCCAAGAAATTAAAACTAAACTATAATTTTCAAGATAGCAGGCAAGGCTATGACTGAAGATTAAGAGAAGCATGATGAAATAGAGGAAATGTGGTTCCTTAAATAGGGCATGGTCTTCTCACCCTTAAAACACTTTGAGGAAAAATGAGAAACGTTTTACAATGAACACATATAAAACACTAGGAATTTGTTTTTCTTTTCTTTTGTAGAATGCAACCATTTCTCACTAAAATTCAAAATTAGTTAACCAGATTATAGGAAATTAAATTTGGGACAAACTTATGGAATTGATAATGTCCAAATAACAAAAACATTTTTTTATCCAATGATAAGACAACTGGGGAGTAACCTTGGTATTATTGCTGTCCTTACATACAAATTTATAGCAAACAAACAATACAGCAAATATACACATAGCATACACAGGACATAGGAGATCCTTAACAAGGATCGCTTGAATACATACAGGAAGGGATTCCGATCTTGGAGATTGAAGCCAGAATCAGATGAACAACCCTTTAGAATACACTAGGGACAATAAATAAATCATCAAAAATTCTTTTTGAATAAAAAATCCAAACATACACACCTTAGAAGGATACATGAAAACATAAAAACACTTTTATTTTGGGGGTAAATTAAGGGGGGGATCTGTCTAGTCCCTCCCCCCAAAAAATTTGTAGATTCATAGTATTTCTTCCATTATAAAGCCAACAGTCCAGACTTGATACATTTGCCAAAAAGATGGGTTAACTTATTATCAGACAAAAATATACTGGTACATTCTTTATATACTCGCTGATATTTTATATACTTCCATCAAACCGCAAGTGACAAAGATCCTGAGAGTCCATAGAAAAATGCACCCACAGATCAGGGTCTGTGTTGTTTGTTCTACTGATTATTCTTAACAAACTGCACAGATCTGCTGGCACATTATGTGAGGGCTGATCTGGGTCTGTGCAGTTTGCAGTCGGATACATCTTATAAGTGAGAACATATGGTATTTACCAACATTTCAATGGAACAGGGGCTTATCATCAGGCATGGGCTTATTGCTTGAAAAATACAGTATTATTTGACAAGCATATTCCTAGTAAACATTTGCCTTAAAATGAAGCATGGGCTTTTGACTGGGTAAATGCAGTAAGTTACATTGTATTGACTTCTAGCAAGAGAAGGTTATTTTAGTGTTGGCCAATCTACCTAATTGTAAGGCTTATTGATACAGACAGGTTCATTTTATTGCCCAACAAACTGATTCAAATGTCAAAGTTAATTAAATTTTATTTCCAATTCAAAATGCTTCAACATTGTCCAAATCTTAGTGTTTCCAAGAACTTGAGATAATTTCCTGAAACAGGAATCTTGAGAACAAGGACTGTGACTTGCAAGATGAGCACTCTACACTGGAAGTGAGCCCTGGTCTATATATACATGGGAATTTAAATTACTGGCCCCTAATATAAATTGTAGTATACTATGTGAGCCCTGGTCTATATATACATGGGAATTTAAATTACTGGCCCCTAATATAAATTGTAGTATACTATGTGAGCCCTGGTCTATATATACATGGGAATTTAAATTACTGGCCCCTAATATAAATTGTAGTATACTATGTGAGCCCTGGTCTATATATACATGGGAATTTAAATTACTGGCTCCTAATATAAATTGTAGTATACTATGTGAGCCCTGGTCTATATATACATGGGAATTTAAATTACTGGCTCCTAATATAAACTGTAGTATACTATGTGAGCCCTGGTCTATATATACATGGGAATTTAAATTACTGGCTCCTAATATAAATTGTAGTATACTATGTGAGCCCTGGTCTATATATACATGGGAATTTAAATTACTGGCTCCTAATATAAATTGTAGTATACTATGTGAGCCCTGGTCTATATATACATGGGAATTTAAATTACTGGCCCCTAATATAAATTGTAGTATACTATGTGAGCCCTGGTCTATATATACATGGGAATTTAAATTACTGGCTCCTAATATAAATTGTAGTATACTATGGTATGTATTGTGGTATGTTTAGAAATACTAAGGTATATCATTGTACATGTACATCCTTTTTCCTGGTACCCAGCTTTAGTATGCATGTATGTACCATATGTACTCACTTATAAGACAAGTCCAACTGCAAACTGCACAGACTAGATTGCCATTGCATCATGCATTGGTAGATCTGGGTTGGTGCAGTTTGTTAGGAGTGATCAGTATAACAAACAACATAGCCCACAATCTGCAGGCACATTATTCTACAACAGATCAGGATCTATATTGTGTGCAGTTGGACTCAACTTATAGGCAAGTCTGTCTGTCTGTCTGTCTGCCCATCTGTCCATCCGTGTGTGTGTGTGTGTGTGTGTGTGTATGTGTGTATGTATGTATGTTTGTATGTACATATGTATGTATGTATGCATGTAGTATGTAGAAACTTGCCAAAACATCCCACAAGCTCACAGGACCAGTCCCCTGAAATTACTACAGATCTTGCCCATAATCAAATGGCCAAAAATTTCCTCATTCAGCCATACAAGATGTAAACAGTAACTAAATTTTAAATTCAGGTAGACATGAATAAATCGTATTTCATATGTACATAATGCTATCAAGAGTGAGATCTCCAATGGTAAAGCCTAGAGTACACTGTATAATCTGATATTTCATGCGGTTAGAATTTAATTGTTTTACACCTGAATGTTATCTTCATAAGAATATTTTGTAGACTACTGCATTTGACCAGGTACTAGGATGAGTATAAGATTTTGTTGTCTTTTATATTTCATGATTTTCTAACTCCACAGAAATAGCAGAATGCAGACCTAAATATTTTCTGATTTTATAGTATTGTGCAACTTCAGGAGATTTTTGCAACCATATTGTAACTACTTTGAAGGTGGTCTAAATGGAAAATACTACAGTCTTGAAACATAATGATACACATGTCAATTTGTATGAGTTTTAGGCAAATTAAAAATACCTGCAGGGAAAAGATGTACATTTCCCTGATTATTTTATATATAATTTCTGCTTTACTTTATATATAATTTCTGCATATGCAACTATTTTCACTTCAAAAAAATAGTGAGTCTTGGTTATTTTAACTTAACAGTAATATGATACAGGCTACAGTAAAACAAAACCTAGGACAAGAGAAATCTCAAAAGTATTACAGTCAAATTTATATGAAATAACAGCTCAGGGTCATCCATGACTACCACACTGACATCCTAATTAGCCCAAGAAAAAAAAACTTGTCAGGAAAGGACTTGTTTTCACACTCACAGGTGTCAACAGTTGTAAGACCACTGGGTATGACAAAGTGAACCAGACTGACCTCATTTTTACCGACAGTCTGTGACCTATATAGTATTGGGTAATATTTGGGCTTGTGCCCAGTAGTATGTTATATGTAACTGTGCTGCTCTACTAGTTGATGAGTAATGGTTGCCACTGGGAAATCAAGCCCAGATTGCCTATACACACCTTTCACCTGCTGTCTGCATGGAATTTCAGTCATACATTGCCAAATGGCTAAATATGACATCATCATGGAAGCTGAGCTATAAAGAATATCTCACCTGTACCTAACTATCTATATCTTTTTGTTACTCAGCCAGGTTCATTATTACATATTACCTGAGCAATTAATAAATGGAAATGATAAATGAGAAAATATGATGCTTGTGTGTACAAGTATATTTTTTTTTATCCATATTCTATATTTGTCACATTTATTTTGTAATCTACACAAAAAAATTGTATCTCAGTACCATGTAACACGCATATGTAGATGTGACTTAGTGACTGAAAATAAGTCTTCATGACCTCGGCATATCCATGTCTCTTAAACTGCTTTATAAATAAAAAGGTTCAATAATATAGTACATTATGACACAGGGGTTGACAACCTACAGCACATGTGCCACAATGTGGCATATCAGGAGGTTTTGTGTGGCACACAAAGGGCATCCAAAAATCTTGATTTTAACAGTGTTACTCTCTTACTGGTGGCATGCATACATTCATTTTGTAATTAATCCAGAAAATAGTGGCACACTATGTAAAATAGATTGTCAACACCTTTATAACTAACTAAAACAGTAATGGATGAAGTTAAAGGCATCTGCAATAACACAGTAGAGAGAGAGAGAGAGAGAGGGAGAGAGAGATAGAGTTGGTGACAATGACACAGTGCAATTTTATGTAGGCAAATTTACAGTCTGAATTAGAAAAAAACACTGTTCTAGGGGCTTAATTGGTTAGAACATCTGCCTCGGATGTGAGAGGTCTTGGGTTCGAACCTCAGCCAAGTCATTCCAAAGACTTATAAAAATGGTACTAACAGCTGCCTTGCTTGTCACTCAGTATTAAGAGGTTAGTATGTGTGTGTGTGTGTGATTTGGATTTTTAACGTAGCTTTAACAATTTTTTAGTCACATCACCATGATGTCTGCGGTGTGGCAGTTTATTGTGATGTCTTGCACTGGGGCATCATGCCGCAGACATGTAGCATGATGTCCCACCTAGTCACATTATCCGGAAACCAGGTGGACAATATGAAAGGGGTTTGTTAATCTTGGTAACACAGATGGCATCCTCACTTGCTTTGTAACACTTACAACAATATGAAAGGGGTTTGTTAATCTTGGTAACACAGATGGCATCCTCACTTGCCTTGTAACACTTGCAACAATATGAAAGGGGTTTGTTAATCTTGGTAACACAGATGGCACCCTATCTTGCCTTGTAACACTTACAACAACATGAAAGGGGTTTGTTAATCTTGGTAACACAGATGGCATCCTCACTTGCCTTGTAACACTTGCAACAACATGAAAGGGGTTTGTTAATCTTAGTAACACAGATGGCATCCTCACTTGCCTTGTAACACTTACAACAATATGAAAGGGGTTTGTTAATCTTAGTAACACAGATGGCATCCTATCTTGCCTGGTAACACTTACAACAACATGAAATGGGTTTGTTAATCTTGGTAAAACAAATGTCATCCTAACTTGCCTTGTAACACTTACAACAATATGAAAGGGGTTTGTTAATCTTGGTAAAACAAATGTCATCCTAACTTGCCTTGTAACACTTAGAACAATATGAAAGGGGTTTGTTAATCTTGGTAACACAGATGGCATCCTCACTTGCCTTGTAACACTTACAACAATATGAAAGGGGTTTGTTAATCTTAGTAACACAGATGGCATCCTATCTTGCCTTGTAACACTTAGAACAATATGAAAGGGGTTTGTTAATCTTGGTAACACAGATGGCATCCTATCTTGCCTTGAAACACTTACAACAACATGAAAGGGGTTTGTTAATCTTGGTAACACAGATGGCATCCTCACTTGCCTTGTAACACTTGCAACAATATGAAAGGGGTTTGTTAATCTTGGTAACACAGATGGCATCCTATCTTGCCTTGTAACACTTACAACAACATGAAAGGGGTTTGTTAATCTTGGCAACACAGATGGCATCCTCACTTGCCTTGTAACACTTACAACAATATGAAAGGGGTTTGTTAATCTTAGTAACACAGATGGCATCCTATCTTGCCTTGTAACACTTACAACAATATGAAAGGGGTTTGTTAATCTTGGTAAAACAAATGTCATCCTAACTTGCCTTGTAACACTTACAACAATATGAAAGGGGTTTGTTAATCTTGGTAACACAGATGGCATCCTCACTTGCCTTGTAACACTTACAACAATATGAAAGGGGTTTGTTAATCTTAGTTACACAGATGGCATCCTATCTTGCCTTGTAACACTTAACAATATGAAAGGGGTTTGTTAATCTTGGTAAAACAAATGTCATCCTAACTTTCCTTGTAACACTAACAACAATATGAAAGGGGTTTGTTAATCTTAGTAACACAGATGGCATCCTATCTTGCCTTGTAACACTTACAACAATATGAAAGGGGTTTGTTAATCTTGGTAAAACAAATATCATTCTAACTTGCCTTGTAACACTTACAACAATATGAAAGGGGTTTGTTAATCTTTTTACCACAGATGGCATCATATCTTGCCTTGTAACACTTACAACAACATGAAAGGGGTTTGTTAATCTTGGTAAAACAGATGGCATCCTATCTTGCCTTGTAACACTTACAACAATATGAAAGGGGTTTGTTAATCTTAGTAACACAGATGGCATCCTATCTTGCCTTGTAACACTTACAACAACATGAAAGGGGTTTGTTAATCTTGGTAAAACAGATGGCATCATATCTTGCCTTGTAACACTTACAACAACATGAAAGGGGTTTGTTAATCTTGGTAAAACAGATGGCATCATATCTTGCCTTGTAACACTTACAACAATATGAAAGGGGTTTGTTAATCTTGGTAACACAAAATTCATCCTAACTTGCCTTGTTATACTTTTATTATGTGCCAGTACAGAAACCTAATCCAAATGTAATCACAATATTATATGGTCTGCCTCTACAAAGCATTCAGCACAGCCATACCAATGATTGTAGTGCTGACAATAAATAGACTGATCTAAGTACCACACTATCTGGGTTTTTGTTTCATTGTTTGGCGTAATTTAAATTTTGAGATGCTAGAGTGTGTGTGTGTGTGTGTGGGTGTATGTGTGTGTGTGTGTGTTTTAGAAAGATTTACAAAATTAATATTTTTGGCCTTTCTGTGAAATCAGCACAGTCAGGGTTACTACAGTACTTTGATAGCACAAATTCAACAATCCTAAATCAACAAATCAGACTTTGGGTCCTGACTTTTTAAAAAGGAAATTGCATTTTGGTTATTTTGCAATTAAATTTTTAAGTTTAGCTTGTTTTGTAAGAAAATAAGGCACTCCTTTAAACTGATTTCCAAGATAAATATATAGCTGGTCAGTCTGCCTAGTGTATTATTATACTTTCATCCAAAAATATTAAGGATTTCCACATATCCAAACTTGTTCCACCAAGAATGTCCGTCTTGTATGCAAACAAATCAGCCACAATATGGTCATATCTTTACATATGTCAGAGAAGAAAATTAACCAGGATCTGCACTTCAGTTAATTAGACACCCTTTCAGGATCTGTAATGCCAAAAATGAGGGTGACTTCTTTATGGGTGTGTCCTCTGATACCTGTACCGCTTCCCTCTACTTGGAGTCAAGATTCTATAAAATCAAGAGTGAAAGTGTGAACAAATCCAAGCCTATTGTGTGTTTGAGACTTTCATTTGAGCTCTATACAGATAAACTTTTAATTTTCAGTATTTATCCCTAAAGTTCCTTACAAAGAGACAAAAAGGACTTATTGACATCTGACCTTTTCAGAGAGGAATTACTCCCCGCCCAGTGATTTTGCCATCAGTTGGTGAACAGAATTTTTGTTGGGTTTTGACATTGACTACTTCAGGAAGAAATAAAGAAAGAGTATTTGTCACAACAAAAAAGTCAATTTATGTCTGGCAATATGCAGCAAAGAGAAAGAGTATTTGTCACAATAAAAAAGTCAATTTATGTCTGGCAATATGTAGCAAAGAGAAAGAGTATTTGTCACAACAAAAAAGTCAATTTATGTCTGGCAATATGTAGCAAAGAGAAAGAGTATTTGTCACAACAAAAAAGTCAATTTATGTCTGGCAATATGCAGCAAAGAGAAAGAGTATTTGTCACAACATAAAAGTCAATTTATGTCTGGCAGTATGCAGCAAAGAGAAAGAGTATTTGTCACAACAAAAAAGTCAATTTATGTCTGGCAATATGCAGCAAAGAGAAAGAGTATTTGTCACAACATAAAAGTCAATTTATGTCTGGCAGTATGCAGCAAAGAGAAAGAGTATTTGTCACAACAAAAAAGTCAATTTATGTCTGGCAATATGCAGCAAAGAGAAAGAGTATTTGTCACAACATAAAAGTCAATTTATGTCTGGCAGTATGCAGCAAAGAGAAAGAGTATTTGTCACAACAAAAAAGTCAATTTATGTCTGGCAATATGCAGCAAAGAGAAAGAGTATTTGTCACAATTAAAAAGTCAATTTATGTCTGGCAATATGCAGCAAAGAGAAAAAGTATTTATCACAATAAAAAAGTCAATTTATGTCTGGCAATATGCAGCAAAGAGAAAGAGTATTTGTCACAACAAAAAAGTCAATTTATGGCTGGCAGTATGCAGCAAAGAGAAAGAGTATTTATCACAATAATAAAGTCAATTTATGTCTGGCAATATGCAGCAAAGAGAAAGAGTATTTATCACAATAAAAAAAGTCAATTTATGTCTGGCAGTATGCAGCAAAGAGAAAGAGTATTTATCACAATAATAGAGTCAATTTATGGCTGGCAATATGCAGCAAAGAGAAAGAGTATTTGTCACAACAAAAAAGTCAATTTATGTCTGGCAATATGCAGCAAAGAGAAAGAGTATTTGTCACAATTAAAAAGTCAATTTATGTCTGGCAATATGCAGCAAAGAGAAAAAGTATTTATCACAATAAAAAAGTCAATTTATGTCTGGCAATATGCAGCAAAGAGAAAGAGTATTTGTCACAACAAAAAAGTCAATTTATGGCTGGCAGTATGCAGCAAAGAGAAAGAGTATTTATCACAATAATAAAGTCAATTTATGTCTGGCAATATGCAGCAAAGAGAAAGAGTATTTATCACAATAAAAAAGTCAATTTATGTCTGGCAGTATGCAGCAAAGAGAAAGAGTATTTATCACAATAATAGAGTCAATTTATGGCTGGCAATATGCAGCAAAGAGAAAGAGTATTTATCACAATAAAAAAAGTAAATTTATTGCTGGCAATATGCAGCAAGAAGAAAGAGTATTTGTCACAATAAAATAGCTGTGACACTGCCAGTCTGTATAAGGTGCCACATATAAACTCCACTAATGGAAGTTGTTTTGTTGAGTGTTTGTGTGTGGAGGGAAAGGGATTCAACTTAAGAATTTAAGAATTTGTGCCTGATTCTTACATGTCAATGCTGGAATGATATATCTCATTTATTACAAGTGATAAGACAATAGGTCTTAAATTAAGTAACAGAAATAAAGCAAATCTGACAATTGGAAGTAAAATCAACAAGTTATAAAGTGAGAAAAAAAAGAAACAGGTAAGGAATTGTGAATTAAATCCAAAATAATCCAAAATGTAAAATCACTTGTACAGAAGTATAGATTATTCTGAATGAATTCCAACTGTTTTGAATGTCCTGATGTACCACAATGATGTATTTTATAATTTACATTGAATGAGTTCTAAATAATTCCAAAATAATGTGTCAGTCCAAACTCAATGAGCACTTAGTAATTCCAATGAATAATTTAAAAAAATAATTACTCTTGAATTATATCTGAATACAACTGTGAAGGATTCCTGCAGACTGATCTTAAAATATGAATGAATTATTTGTATATCAAAGCCCTATTTATACACATTTTCACTTGACCTATAAGGTAATAGAATTTGAAGATTTCCATTGGAAAAACCGAGTCTAACTGTAAACAAGACTGACCTTGATATATCACTACGTAATAAATCTGTTTCTAGAATGTTCTGAACTAAAAAGTTATGTCAAAATGTTATCTACAATTAACAATCATGGACAAATGTTAAGCTCACAATATAGATATACACAGCACAAGTCAGTAAAAATCTATATCCAATTGCAAAATCAAAATAATAAAAATCAAAATAATAATAATAATAATAATAATAATAATAATAACAATAATACAGGGTATCTAATATAGTATATGACTATCAAGTATTCTCTAGTGAGGCACTTTTAATGAAATGAACATAGAGAAATAAAAATAGAAGTCATATTTAAAACTTGATGGCAATCATCATAAAGAAAACATTTTTTTATTATCAAAAGTAATATATATAATGGCTTTTTTGAACAGCAAATTAATTGCAGGAAAGATCAAACTCACTACATAAATAAGCTGTTTGGTCAGGAAGCAAATTTATTATACGTGAACATAAACCAAAATCTTTGGTTCCAGTTCTGATTGGTTTATTCAAGTTCCATTATACAGGATCTCACACATGTACAGATACTACAAAAAAACTGACTTGAATTTAAGAAAACTATAAAGATCATCTGCTTCTCAGGATTGATTGAATGGTGACCTTTACGATAGTTTTACTGTCTCCACTGTATGCGAAGGTGACAAAACAATTCTGACAAGTAGACAAAACTGCAACATCAGTAAGGGCCTTTCTAATTCTAACTAAAAACGTAGCAATATTTTATCATAAATTCGAACCAACCAACATTGTAATGACAGTTATGTAGGAAAAGGTGAAGGTAGTACTGACAATAATGCACATAAAATGTCATTAATTCTTACATGGTATAAAAATAGCGACTCCTAATAAGCCAATTCAGTTACATAACACGAATTGCTTTGAGGTGATGTATGTACTTACTTATAAGTCAAGTCAAACTGCAAACAATTCTTGGATTAATTTTGGATTTGATTCATAAAACCGTAAGTTCTTTTTCTCATTTTTTACCTTGTTTTTCTAGGGAAATAAATTATTTGTTAAATTTTACAAAGCTTGTTGTCTTCACTTTTTTTTGGTTACTTTCTGTAAGAGCCTCGACTCGTAACAATTTTAAATCAGAAAACCAATGCCAAGAACCTAAATTGAGACTGGTTATAAATAATCATTGCAGAAGACAATTCCCAAAACCAAATACTTTTAAGAATTATTTGCTTACTCTGGCACTGTTCCTTGGAAACAAACTCTCCCAAACCATTAAACAAAATACTAATGTGTTAAAAAAACATTAGTTTGAAAGGCAATTTTCATTGTAAATATTGAAATACTGGCACACCAATTTATCATGTCAATGCATCACTCCATATGCATTTATTATTAATAAATTTTTTTATTTGCAATATTTTGTTCCTGTGAGGGCCTCAGGGGAGAATAGCATGTTATGATGGAGTTATCCTGATAAAATAAATTTAAATTGGTGTTGTTGTTGTTATTATTATTATTACTATTATTAATTTTTTTTATCTTGCACTCTTAACACTATATCAAAAATATGATGTAAATAATAATGTTTTAAACTGCAGTGCAAGGGTTTCCAAACTAAACTGGACAATCTGGATGGATTTTGGTGGTATGACCCATGATTTACAATGTAATGCATTGCAAAGAACAATTTGTAATATTACCATATGTACTCACTTATAAGTCAGTTTCAACTCCAAACTGCAAAGACTCAGGTCTGTTACCACATAATATGACAGCAGATATAAGTCTATGCAGTTTGATAGAAGTAGTCAGTAGAACAAATAACACAGATCCTGATCTGCCAGCACATTATGCAATGGCAGTTCAGGGTCTTTGTTGTTTGCAGTTTAGACTGACTTATAAGTGAGTATATGCATTAGTTGACAAGAGACCTAAGTAGGTCTGAGATGACATCTACTTAATATCAGTTTTTAAAAGAATCAATTTTAGTTGTGTTCAGATAATATTTGAGAGGATTTATTTAAATAAATTATTCACTGGAATCACAAAGTACTCATTATTACTTTTGGACTAAATGCCTATTTTGGGATTATTGAGATTTCATTTAGAGACATTTTGTATTATATCATTGTGATATATCAATACTGTTAGCAAATCAACACTATTCAAGGTTATTGGTACATCAGCATATTCAACATTGAAATTCAGTTGGAACACTACTGGAACTCATTCACATCTCCATACTTTTGGAATTGTGTTATAACTTTTAGGACTATTTAAGATTTCATTCACAATAAAATAAGTTCTTTTTCATTTTTTCACTTTGTATTCTAGTGAAAAAATTAATTTTTGAATTTTACAAAACTTGTAGGACTGCTGTTTCTTCAGGCCATTCAGTATGGCTTTACTTGATCATATCAGGGCTTGTGGGACTGCTGTTTGTTCAGGCCATTCAGTATGGATTTCCTTGATCATATCAGGGCTTGTGGGACTGATGTTTGTTCATGCCATTCAGTATGGCTTTACTTGATCATATCAGGGCTTGTGGGACTGCTGTTTATTCAGGCCATTCAGTATGGCTTTCCTTGATCATATCAGGGCTTGTGGGACTGCTGTTTGTTCTGGCTATTCAGTATGTCTTTTCTTGACCATATCAGTGCTCATGGGACTACTGTTTGTTCAGGCCATTCAGTATGGATTTCTTTGACCATATCAGGGCTTGTAGGACTGTTGTTTGTTCAGGCCATTCAGAATGGCTTTCCTTGACCATATCAGGGCTTGTGGGACTGATGTTTGTTCAGGCCATTCAGTATGGCTTTACATGATCATATCAGGGCTTGTGGGACTGTTGTTTGTTCTGGCCATTCAGCATGGCTTTACTTGACCATATCAGGGCTTGTGGGACTGATGCTTGTTCAGGCCATTCAGTATGGCTTTACTTGATCATATCAGGGCTTGCAGGACTGTTGTTTGTTCTGGCCATTCAGCATGGCTTACCTCAACCATATCAGGGCTTGTGGGACTGTTGTTTGTTCTGGCCATTCAGCATGGCTTTACTTGACCATAGCAGGGCTCATGGGACTGCTGTTTGTTCTGGCCATTCAGTATGTCTTTCCTTGACCATATTAGTGCTCATGGGACCGCTGTTTGTCCTGGCCCTGCAGCATGACTTTCCTTGGCCATATTAGGGCTTGTGTAACTGCTGTCTGTTATGGCTAGTGAGTATGGCCATCCTTGACCATATCAAGGTTTGACCATTCCTTTTCTGAGCATAGCTTGGCAAATTATATATTTACTGGCATATGCTAATTGTTCAAATGGGCAGGGAATAAGTATAGTCAGACAGCTGACCATTTGTATGGGTTTTTGTACATTATATGGACTTTTTATCATACTTGCATACATAAATATGGATAATACAATGATTATTTTCATTACTGATATTTTCATTATTAAATTGACCATTTTATTCACATTCCTGCATTGTTACTTAAGGCATAATACATTGTCATGGTTATTTATACTTTCACATTTCTGATGCCCAAACAGTGGAAAACAATATGGCTTTCTTTTGCAAAATCAGTGTGGTGCGATCACCCTTGCAGAATTTGAACATATAGAACCATGGGTCTCCAGAAAGCATTGTCTTGTCTTTGAAGTATGTTAATGTAATGTAGTTATCTGCCTTTCCATGCATCCTAGCACTATAGGGGATGTAGTTATCTGCCTTTCCATGCATCCTAGCACTATAGGGGATGTAGTTATCTGCCTTTCCATGAATCCTAGCACTATAGGGGATGTAGTTATCTGCCTTTCCATTAATCCTAGCCTATAGGGGATGTAGTTATCTGCCTTTCCATGCATCCTAGCACTATAGGGGATGTAGATAACTGCCTTTCCATGAATCCTAGAACTATATGGGGATGTAGATATCTGCCTTTCCATGAATCCTAGCACTATAGGGGAAACAAATTAAGCATAGCAATATTCTACACAAACTTCAGGTAAATAGTCATTGGATGTAACAATCTACACAAACTTCAGGTAAATAGTCATTGGATGCAATATTCTACACAAACTTCAGGTAAATAGTCATTGGATGCAATATTCTACACAAACTTCAGGTAAATAGTCATTGGATGCAATATTCTACACAAACTTCAGGTAAATAGTCATTGGATGCAGATATTTCACTTTCAAAATCTGTATGCATACATCTTGATATTGTTGATGCTGCCGATGTCTATATCTTTATTCAGTGGACATGATAAATACAATTTACATATGGAAAATACTTGATGCATATTGTATTGACTATTTAAGTTTACATTAGTCAAACATAATGACCATTTAAGTTTACAATAGTCAAACATAATGACTATTTAAGTTTACAATAGTCAAACATAATGACTATTTAAGTTTACACTAGTCAAACATAATGACTATTTAAGTTTACAATAGTCAAACATAATGACTATTTAAGTTTACAATAGTTAAATATAATGACTATTTAAGGTTACAATAGTCAAACATACATGGTAATGACTATTTAAGTTTACAATATTCAAACCTAATGACTATTTAAGTTTACTATTATAAGTTAAACCTAATGACTATTTAAGTTTACAATAGTTAAACATAATGACTATTTAAGTTTACAATAGTCAGATATAATGACCATTTGAGCTTGCAATAGTCAAACGTAATGATTATTTATGTTTACAATTGTCAAACATAATGACTATTTAATTTACAATAGTCAAATATAATGACTATTTAAGTTTAAAATAGTTAAATATAATGACTAAGTTTACAATAGTCAAACATAATTACTAGTTTACAATAGTCAATATTTAGTTTACAATAGTCTATAATGACTATTTAAGTTTACAACAGTCAAATATAATTCAAACACAAACAATTAACTTAATTTTTTTAGATTAAATGTAAACAGCATGTGATGTACCAGTAACTGAATCTCATTTTTATTCATAATACAAAGTGTACTCATGGCTGTATGTTTTATCCTAGTATTTGATTGATTGATCATTGTGTTTCTCTCACCAATGGCTCCAAGGTCCCCAACTGTCATATTCAGATGACACTTACAGTGTTTCCATATGCTACCATACATTAGGATGATGACATAAATACAAGTTTCCAAACAAACACAATTAAATCATGTGAATTCAAGAGAAAAATACTAAGAAGACCTCAATTTCCAGTATGAAGGTCAAAGTAAATTTCTTTGATATATAGTGAAGCATGATTATCAAGACTCATTTAGCAATGTAACTTTTATAAAGATTATTTGGTCCAGGTAATGGAGAATGTCCTAAAGGGATGGCCATACTAAGGTTGAGATAAGGAACTAATGGCATTCTCTTGCTTAAAAATATTTTTTTTTTAAATTGGGACCATTAGCATCCAGTCAAGAAATATCTATAAAATGCTGTTTTCACAAGTGTGTTATTTTCAGTACCATTATTATTGCTGATATGATGAATCAAACTGCAAACAGCAAAGTTCCTGATTTCCCATAGCATAATGTGCTTGCAGATCAGGGTATATGCTATTGGTTCTACTGGTTACTCCAAACAAACTGCATAGACCCAGATCTTCTGTCACATTATGCAATGGCAGATCTGGGTGTGTGCAGTTTGCAGTTTGACTTGACTGATAAGAGGGTAGATACGGTATATACGTAAGTACCAGCCTATAAGGAGATATATCATCCATTAAAAAATTGCATGATCACTTTCATACTGTACATTTTAAGATGGTTAATAATGTTGAAAATACATCAATGTGCAATTAAGACACAACAAAATGTCATAAAATTAAAAACATGAAATCTTTGTAACACAAAAATAAACCACTGCACAGTAGGTTACTTACTTAAAAAATACTTACTGCCTACTGAATTCATTTCAAGGGCTTTCATGCAGTCATAGTGGAAATGGTCTTAAAAAATAACTATGACAAACACAAAAAACCTGTGAAACACACAATTTGATGGAAATAACACAAATATTTTAACCATTACATAGGATCATGACAAGCAATATTAAAATAATGTTTCTGGCATAGTGTGGGCATCAAGTAAATCAGGACTTTGTCATTTTGCACTAAATTTGAGTTCATCACATGTCTTAGGACTTGGAAAGGTCATGTTTATTCTGTGAACTTTAAGAGCTTAATAAAAAAATATGACATAAACTCAAATAAATAATAAACATACCTGGATTAATGTATTTTATAAACCTACCTGGATCAAGGTTTTTATCAAGCATACCTGGATTAAAATGTTTTATAAACATACATGTACTGAGATAAAAAATTAAAAAATTAAAACATTATTACACATCTGTAAATATAAAAATTCATAATCAAAATCTTTCTTGCATGCTATGGTATTTTAACATTTGGAAAATTCTGGATACTGGTATTTATGTTTTCTTTAAGTAAGATAGATGACATACTGTATATACTTGCTTATAAGTCAAGTCTAACTGCAAACACAAAATGACCCTGATCACATAATAGCTGGCAGATCTGAGTCTGTGTTATTTGTTCTGGTGATTAGTCTTGACAAATTTCATAGACCCAGGAACTTAACTGGTATCACGATGCCTAGAAATTCCTCCTGTGTGTTTCTGTGTTTTGGATGTCTGCAGTGTGACAGTTTTATAGTGATGTCTAGCACTGGGGCATCATGCTGCTAACATGCAGCATCATGTCCCACCCAGTCACATTATCCTTACGCCAAGCCAACCAGTCCTAAGCATTAACATCTTAATGCTGAGTGCCAAATGAGGCAGCTGCTAGTACCATTTTTTTAGTCTTTGGTAGGACTAAGCCAGGGTTCAAACCAGCATCCTCCTGCTTCAGAGTCAGACACTCTAAGAAATTCCTCCTGAAAATGCCTTACAGTCCAGCACTGTCAATTTTGTATACTTGTGAAATGTAACCCTATGGTAGATATTGATACAACATTTTGTTTCCATTGTGATATTAAATAAAATACTGGATGCAGAAAATTCTGTGTATGAAAAGGTACCTATGCAAGCTTGAAATGTGTACCAAGTCTGACTGAAACACCTTGACAGGTAAAGAGTTATCTTCCAGAAAACATAAATTTATGGACTGACAGACACACACACACAGTGATATCTATATCACCCTCCATCACATGTAGTATGAGAAAGAGGTTATATTCCAGACAAGCAATTAACTGATTGCTAATTGATTGCTGTATTTATGATTCCTGAGAAGACAGGTGTTCTCTATCATTATAAGCTGTTGTGATTAGAGCCCTGCACTATGTGACCATTTAAAGATATATCTATTCATACCTATGCATCCCACATACCTGTATTCCATGTGCTAGAAATCAAAGGGGGCTGAATAAAGGCACAAATTAGAGGAGGTACAACAAGAGATTTACATATAACAAAATAATATCTGACAAATAAGGAATTTGTCAAATGGCTTTCAAGATGATTACCATATGTACTCACTTATAAGATGATTCTAACTGCAAACTGCACAGACCCAGATCTGCCATCACATGATGCGATGGCAAATCTGGGTCTGTGCAGTTTGTTACGAGTATTCAGTAGAACAAACAAATCAGACTCCGATCTGTAGGCACATTATGTGACAACAGATCAGGATCTTTGTTTTGTGCAGTTTGATTCGACTTTTAAGAGAGTACATACAGTATATGACTGCAAATCTCAAGGGAATTGTCTCCAAGTGGCAGAGTAGTCTAAAGCGCTCACCATTACAGATCACTGCCATCTCACCTCTGTCTGTGTGGGTTCAAGTCTCAGGCTCAGCCAATGTGGGTATAGGAGAAAGCTTGCTGGTAGCTTCTTATGGGTCGGTAGTTCTTTCCAGTGTTTTCCCTGGTTCTTCCTCCACCGTTAATACTGGCCCCCATGTAAAGGCCTATCTTGTGCTGAAAAATGGTGTTAAACCCTAAAACAACAACAACAACAACTCTCATGTAACTATTTCAATTTGATTGGGGGGGGGATGCTTAACACTGTTTAAGTCCTAACCATGAAATTTTGCCTTGATTATAAAATGTTATTTTCCTCTTTTACAGATTCCTTGCTATTCCAAGGAAATAGAATATTAAGGGCTATGTAATCTGCTGTGATGATCAACTAGAAAGATGGCTTGATAACATAGATGCCTCAGCCACCATGGAATAACTGAAGGATATTGGTTCATAATTTAAGGACAAATTTCAAAGTCAAGCCATAAATATTGATAAACTTGAAATGTGTCCATATACATGTAACAGGGATGCCCCTACCAATATTTTGTGATTGAGGAACAAATTTCTAAGTTAAAACATAATTTAGTAAACTTATTGCTGGAAAATGATGAAGATCAAATTTTATCTAGGTTTGTTTAATGTAAAGCATTTATGTAAAATTTTGTTTCATTTCACAAAGTCTTTCTAAACTTACTAAGTGGAAAATGAGTGGCCAAGTTTTAAAATGTACAGGAACCATGATGCTCAAAATGTTTGCCACAAAATAGTGAAAAATTAATTTGAATGTAGTCTTCTTACTGTATATACTGTTATATTTGTACAAGATTGAACAGCATGTCAGTACAATCCTGGCTAAGTAGCGCTAATGAAAAGTCAGACTCTAAGAATGTAACGCTAAAAGTTGTAAAAATATTTATGTAAATATTCCTAATGTAAAGTCTCATAAAAATCTGGTTTCAATCCACAAAATCTTCAAACATTATTCTGCATCTATTAAAGGGCAGTTCTAAACAGGGGCCATAACTCAGAGAATGTTGCTGTAAAAAAATGATAAAAGTGACATTTGATCTAAGTCTTCTTCATGCAAAGTCTCATACCAAATTTATTTCAATGTATTAAGTCCTTCAAAAGTTACTCTGATAAAATTAAAATTTGTACTGGATCTGATGTGATATGACAGACTGATATAGGTAACACTCTGTCCCATCACATGATATGACAGACTGATATAGGTAACACTCTGTCCTTTCACATGGCATGACAGACTCACATGGGCAACACTATGTGTCCACTCACATGATATGACAGGCTAAGGGTAACACTGTCTCCCCTCACATGATATGACAGATCAACATAGGTTACACTCTGTGTCCCCTCACATGATATGACAGACTAAGGGTAACACTGTATCCCCTTACATATGACAGATTGACATAGGTAACACTGTATCCCCTCACATGATATGACAGATTGACATAGGTAACACTATGTGTCCGTTCACATGATATGACAGACTCAAATGGGTAACATTATGTGTCCCCTTGCATGATGTGACAGACTGACATGGGTAACACTACGTATCACCTCCACAGATATGGCAGATTTACTTGGGCATCATCACTACATGCCCTTTCCACTAATACGGCAGGGACATAAAGATAAAAATCAAACTTGTTTTATATCTTCTCGCCATTAAGGTTCATTCTTGAAATTTTTTAATTCCATGTATTCCTTCAAGTTATTCAGCTGAAGCAAAATTTACAGTATAAGGCCAGACATATAAGACAAGCATGCTTCATAATTTTGTCCAATATTTACAAATACTTTTTGACTAAGGTCTTCTTAATATTAGGCTGCAGACCAAATTTGTAATTAACATTTTAAGTCTAATAATGCTACAGAGCAAAAGTTGAATTTGTGACATACATGACATGTCAGATGGATGAACTATATAGGACATATGGTATGGATGGACATCAACAACAACTACTCTGTCTCAAGTGGATTATATGCCACCTTGATGAATGTCCCACCAAAATGCCTAAAAAACCCAGACCTAAACACAAAACATAACCAATGTGGAACAGACAGAAGATACTAATAGATGGAACAATGGATGGACAGACAAGGGGAGGGCAATACTAGTGTATATGCCTTACCACGGTTTTGGGGGAGAGGCATAAATACTTATGGATCCCATCCTGCCAGTATCGAGGGCACAAAGCAGAGACACTACCTTAACGTAAACCTTATCCACAGAAGGGCTGTAACAATTACCACACAGGAATTAGTTATCACATGATGCTTGTGATTCATAGCCCTGGTTCTGTAGTTTTTTTTATATATAATACAGACATATAAATACTGGTTTGTAATGAATCTTTGATATAGTTATCATTGCAAAACATGCACAAAGCTGAGAAAAGATAGCATGATGTAGCAACTGTGACAGTCCCTCTGTAAATGACACCTGCTCATAAAAAAACAAGTATGAATCTCCCTGTTGTTATTTTAAGTTGCATATTTTCCTTGTATTACATTACAGGGCATATGTATTAAGGGAAAAAATGTCTGGTATTTTGAATGTCCTTTCATGACAGGTTAATTTAATTATGTACAGGTCTGTTACTTTGACAAGTAGTGAATGACAGTTGAATGATGTCTCAGATGAAATCCTTGTCATAAGAATTTTGAAAAAGTACTATCTGTACTCGCTTATAAGATGAGTCCAACTGTAAACTGCACAGACCCAGATCTGTCATAGCATAATACACCAGCAGATCTGGATCTGTGCATTTTGTTGGGAGTAATTAGTAGAACAAACAAAAAAGATCCTGATCTACAGGAACATTGAACTATGGCAGATCAGGATCTTTGTTGTTTGCAGTTTGACGACTTTTAAGCAATTATATTTGTAACTGAAAACCATATTGTGACATCCATCTCATGAGGTCTCCCCACCCATTAAAAAACTTGATCTTTGAGCTAAGGACTTGACTATTGTATGATAAAATGTGGACCTGGGTAAAGTTTCATCCAAATTATCTGTAGGGATTAAAAAGTGACAGCTGGATAAGAAAATAGGCCCCTGATTTACATTAGCCCTTGTTGTGACTATAATTGGGATGACATGACATGGAATATGCTAGACACTGTCAAGATCTATAATAGGTAAAAGTGTCATAAAAATATCTTTTCTGCTTTGAAAGTTATACCCATACATGCATAGAGGACACTTTATAGATTGCCCTGCAATGAACTTGATACTGTGGCAGTGTTATGGCTGTGATTTGGTACAATGTCTAGTCGACACAAAATGTCTATTTAAAATTTTGTTAAAATACCTTGAATGATTCAGAAGTTATTGGGCAAGGATACAAGTCAAGAGTTAGAGTTACATCTTCCTTGCTGTGACCTTCATTTTGATGTGGCATGGCTATGGAATGTCACATCTGTACATGGTATATAGTCAAAGTTTCATTATAACTTCAATGGTTAAAAAATAAAAGTTCTGATAAGGCTACAAGTTGCATAATTACGTTTTCCCTTTTTGTGACCTTAACCTTTGGGGCCTTCAGGAGACTGAGTGATATAACATGCTCACCTTCACCAATCACTGCCATTTCACCTCTGTTTGAATGTGTTTGCATTTTGGACTCAACCAATGTGGGTATGTGAGAAAACTTGCCAATGTGTTTGCATTTTGGACTCAACCAATGTGGGTATGTGAGAAAGCTTGCCAATGTCTTCTTGGGTGGTTCTTAACCACGGTTTTCCTGGGTTTTTCCTCCACCAGTTAAACTGGCTGCCATGTATAGCCTATCATGTGCTGAAAAATAAAGTTACCGGTATAGTCTGGACAAGGCAGAATTACATTTTTACAGGATGTGTACTTGACCTTGGTTAGGTTTGGTGCTTTTATGGCATAACAACATATGTAGGTTATTTAAAGCCAAAGCAACTGGAGTAAACTCCCTGGTCCAAGGATACATCAAGGTAACCAACTTGGGTTGATCCAAAGGTAGGATTTGAACCCACACCCTGTCACTTGTGAATCCAGTACACTAACTACAGTCATTCCAGCTCCTGACCTTGACCTTCAATGAAGTAGCATTGTGGTAAACAAGACACTGTCTAGTCATGATCTATAATTGAGCACAATTTCATGAAAATCTCTTCAACTGTCACAAAATTATGGACCCTACAAGCAAATGGTAATAGATGGACAGATTGATAATGCCGTAACATAATACGCCTGGCTTCGGATGAGCATATCAAAAGCTGTAGACAACTGAACAAGCTTCTGAATTTTCAAGTGTCATTTATCTACCTGTATTGAAGTGAATTAGCATCTGGAAATTTTGATTGCCTTTGGTGATTTTTCGTTAGTGTCAAATGAAACAATAATTTTGATGAAGTAAATTATGTGTTTGGGTTTTAACCATCTTCACTTGGCTTATGATATTATTCATTTTTATTAAATATGGATATTCTCTGTTTCTATAGTAAATAACTTACCCTTGCAAAAGATAAAAATGTTTGACTATTTTTAAAACATGTTTTTGCACTATGCTCTTTTACCTTCTTTTATGAGATTTAATATATAAAATAGACTTGATATTTTGCTGTAATTAGCTACATTATGTTGCCATTGTGTGGCACTTTTCCAGTACATAAAGACTGTATATAATTGTATCTGATGACAACTTGTCAAAATAAATATAAAAAGTTACGACTTTCTGTCATGCACAACATTTGGCACGATTTGTACTTTATTCTTTAAATGGTAAAGCACTTGAACAAACCATAATAAAAAGAAAAAAGGCACTATGGAACATTTTATCTTGATTTCAACCCCTACAAAGTGTCAAAATACAACAGGCACATCTGTACAGTTCAGGTAAAAAACAGTACTTTCTTCATAAAAGATTTACTAAAAGGCCTAGAAATAAAGAAGGAAAGTAATAGGACCTCCTTTGTACTTTCTTAAATAAAGACAAGGAAAAGGTTTCAAATGAGTAATAATATGATAACAACACATAGAACAGCGTTAGTCATTCTTCCACATCTAACAATTACTTGTATATTCATTGTCTTTGTGAAGATAGGTAAATTACGCATTGACTTATGTAATTATTAAATCTGGCACAAAGTCAACTTCAGTGCCAATTAAGCCTTTGTGATTTGAATGCCCACTTCTTTTATTATGACTGACCTCTTAGTCAGCGACTTAAAATACATCAAAATGAAGTTTATATATGAAGAACGAAAATTGTTTGGGTAAAATGTCATATATGTGCAGTAAAATACGAAATTACACCAAAAATGACAGATACCATATGTACTCGCTTATAAGTTGAGTCCAACTCAAACTGCACAAACCTAGATCTGCCATTGCATTATGCACCAGCAGATCTGGGTCTGTGCAGTTTGTTAAGAGTAATCAGTAAACCAAACAACATAGACCCTGATCTGTGGGTACATTATGCGATGGCAAATCAAGATTTTTATTGTTGCAGTTTAACTCAACTTATAAACAAATAAATATAGTTGATTCCAGTAGTCCTTGAGACCAGTATTATTCCTATTGTTAAAGTAAAATGTTGAATTAAAATTTAAATTTTTATATGATTACAACTATTCATATATATATCTTAGTCATGTATGTGTTTGAAAACTGATATAAATTAAAAATAACAGACTCAAATACTAATTAGATACAATAATTATATCATGGTATTCTTGTTGCATCAATATGGCGGACAACAAAAATGGGGGTCATTACTTATTTGTACCTAAAAGTGTAGAGTTACAAATTAGTGAAGTAATTATACTTCATGGAGCTTTATGATCTGTTAGAGTAAACCTGGCAGCAATATTCACCTTCTTAGATGGTTGAATTACAAACTTTGATGACACCTGTAATTAGCTGGTCCATCAACATTAATTTACCTGAGGCATTTTCACATGATGATCTATTAGGATATGATCAAAGCAGGGTTACAGTTTAAATAAGGAGTATAGCAAGTAGCAAAATTCTCCTCCCCACCTTCCTAATTCCAGTTTCAAAAGTTTCACAAATGTTTATTTTTTTTCTTGCAAAATTGCTGGTAGCAAAAGAATAACACTTGTACTAGATTTTCTCACCTAAACCATAAAACAGGTTGCAATTTTGCTTTTTGCTGTGTGTTTTTGACCTTGCAACATTTTCAACATTTGTCCATTTGAACCAGCCCAAGGGACAAGGTACATGACATACTCTCACCTTTCCTGCATTCAATCCCTATCCCTATGATGGAAATGAGTCTATAATCAAAAAGGTGCATGACTTCTCAATATAGAATGAATACAATGATTGCTCTACATGCATATTTTAGGATAATGACTATAGCAAGTACACAACTCTTTACAACCAGTGTGTAAATCAGTGATTACTTCCATGCATGATGATCATAGTAAATACCCAATGCTTTACAACCTATGTATAAATCAATGATTACTTCCATGCATAATGACCATAGTAAGTACCCAACTCTTTAAAACCAATGTATAAATCAATAATTACTTCCATGCATAATGACCATAAGTACACAACTCTTCACAACCTATGTATAAATCAATGATTACTTCCATGCATAATGACCATAGTAAGTACAAAACTCTTCACAACCTATGTATAAATCAATGATTACTTCCATGCACAATGACCATAGTAAGTACACAACTCTTTACAACCTATGTATAAATCAATGATTACTTCCATGCATAATGACCATAGTAAATACCCAATGCAATACAACCAATGTGTAAATCAATGATTACTTCCATGCATAATGACCATAGTAAGTACACAACTCTTCACAACCTATGTATAAATCAATGATTACTTCCATGCATAATGACCATAGTAAGTACACAACTCTTCACAACCTATGTATAAATCAATGATTACTTCCATGCATAATGACCATAGTAAGTACACAACTCTTCACAACCTATGTATAAATCAATGATTACTTCCATGCATAATGACCATAGTAAATACCCAATGCTTTACAACCGATGTGTAAATCAATGATTACTTCCCTGCATGATGACCATAATAAGTACCCAACTCTTTAAAACCAGTGTGTAAATCAATGATTACTTCCCTGCATGATGACCATAGTAAGTACCAAACTCTTTACAAACAGTGTGTAAATCAATGATTACTTCCCTGCAAGATGACCATAGTAAGTACCCAACTCTTACAACCTATGTATAAATCAATGATTACTTCCATGCATAATGACCATAGTAAGTACCCAACTCTTACAACCAGTGTGTAAATCAATGATTACTTCCATGCATAATGATCATAGTAAGTACCCAACTCTTACAACCAGTGTGTAAATCAATGATTACTTCACTGCATGATGACCATAGTAAGTACCCAACTCTTTACAACCAGTGTGTAAATCAATGATTACTTCCATGCATAATCATCATAGTAAATACCCAACTCTTACAACCAGTGTGTAAATCAATGATTACTTCCATGCATAATGATCATAGTAAGTACCCAACTCTTTACAACCAGTGTGTAAATCAATGATTACTTCCATGCATAATGACTATAGTAAGTACCCAACTCTTACAACCAGTGTGTAAATCAATGATTACTTCCATGCATAATGACCATAGTAAGTACCCAACTCTTACAACCAGTGTGTAAATCAATGATTACTTCCATGCATAATGATCATAGTAAGTACCCAACTCTTACAACCAGTGTGTAAATCAATGATTACTTCACTGCATGATGACCATAGTAAGTACCCAACTCTTTACAATCAATGTATAAATCAATGATTACTTCCATGCATAATGACCATAGTAAGTACCCAACTCTTTACAACCAGTGTGTAAATCAATGATTACTTCCATGCATAATCATCATAGTAAGTACCCAACTCTTACAACCAGTGTGTAAATCAATGATTACTTCCATGCATAATGACTATAGTAAGTACCCAACTCTTACAACCAGTGTGTAAATCAATGATTACTTCCATGCATAATGACCATAGTAAATACCCAATGCTTTACAACCGATGTGTAAATCAATGATTACTTCCCTGCATGATGACCATAATAAGTACCCAACTCTTTAAAACCAGTGTGTAAATCAATGATTACTTCCCTGCATGATGACCATAGTAAGTACCAAACTCTTTACAAACAGTGTGTAAATCAATGATAATTCTCTGCAAGATGACCATAGTAAGTACCCAACTCTTACAACCTATGTATAAATCAATGATTACTTCCATGCATAATGACCATAGTAAGTACCCAACTCTTACAACCAGTGTGTAAATCAATGATTACTTCCATGCATAATGATCATAGTAAGTACCCAACTCTTACAACCAGTGTGTAAATCAATGATTACTTCACTGCATGATGACCATAGTAAGTACCCAACTCTTTGCAACTAGTGTGTAAATCAATGATTACTTCCATGCATAATCATCATAGTAAATACCCAACTCTTACAACCAGTGTGTAAATCAATGATTACTTCCATGCATAATGATCATAGTAAGTACCCAACTCTTTACAACCAGTGTGTAAATCAATGATTACTTCCATGCATAATGACTATAGTAAGTACCCAACTCTTACAACCAGTGTGTAAATCAATGATTACTTCCATGCATAATGACCATAGTAAGTACCCACCTCTTACAACCAGTGTGTAAATCAATGATTACTTCCATGCATAATGATCATAGTAAGTACCCAACTCTTACAACCAGTGTGTAAATCAATGATTACTTCACTGCATGATGACCATAGTAAGTACCCAACTCTTTACAACCAATGTATAAATCAATGATTACTTCCATGCATAATGACCATAGTAAGTACCCAACTCTTTACAACCAGTGTGTAAATCAATGATTACTTCCATGCATAATCATCATAGTAAGTACCCAACTCTTACAACCAGTGTGTAAATCAATGATTACTTCCATGCATAATGACTATAGTAAGTACCCAACTCTTACAACGAGTGTGTAAATCAATGATTACTTCCATGCATAATGACCATAGTAAGTACCCAACTCTTACAACCAGTGTGTAAATCAATGATTACTTCCATGCATAATGATCATAGTAAGTACCCAACTCTTACAACCAGTGTGTAAATCAATGATTACTTCACTGCATGATGACCATAGTAAGTACCCAACTCTTTACAACCTATGTATAAATCAATGATTACTTCCAATTGCATGATGACCATAGTAAGTACCCAAGTCTTTACAACCAGTGTGTAAATTAATGATTACATTTCAGCAGAGCTTTTACTCTTCTCCAGTATCAGTTTTAAGCATTGTCATACTGATTCAAAGTAAAGTGATCTAGATGATGAAATATTAGATCTTTTCTAAGCAATTATTTTGTTTCGCAGTTTTTTTATCTCTATAATTTGAACTTTGAACCTTTGTATGAGTTTAACTCTCAACCCACACTACATAGCCAGTACTGTGCTAATATTCAATAAAACAATCTCATTACCTACCCACCCACTCATAAACCCACCAACCCACACACCTACATACTGTGGTCAGGACATAAAATGCATACATTCTTTTTGATGATATCAAAGTACAAGTACTATAATGAATTGATAACAAAAGTCCCTCAAAGGTATCAAAGCTCAACAGACTGAAACAAATTTCCAGGAATCAAAGACAAGACAATTTCGTCTTTTTTCCTGCTGAGTACTGAAATGATCTCTGATGTTCATGAGCAAGAAGAAACAAAATTTCAAGATGGCCACCAGCAATTATTTAATACTGAACCAACTAGACATCATAAAAGTCTCCTGGTGAAAACCCCATGTTGACATGACCATGCTTTCCTTCAGAGAGATGTGACAATAAGATTTTAAAGATGGCTGTCATGGTGGCTGTATTGGATGTAAGATTGGAATCATTCTCATTTAAGACCAGCAAGACATTGTAAGAAGTATTCTGCCACAAAACTCAAGCACAGTGACCTCCTGGTGATGAACATAACTGTACCAAGTTTCATAGCAATCTGACAAAAGTGTATTAGTTGTATTTACAAGATGGTGTAATAGACCGATTGACACGGGATTCCTGGAGAAGTCTTCAAGTTTAACATACAATTTCAGCACTCAATTTCACTCTAGATGATGGAACAGTATTGCAATTTGCTCTTGACTGATGGAAGATCATATAACAGACATATTTTTAAATTGTTCACTGCTAAATAGCAGTATCTTATGCTTAAACTCAACTCCTGAAATTTTCATGCTCTCAAGATTGTGAAGACCCCAGACAAAATTCCTAACAAAGAGCTAGTGTGACACAGCATGGTCCCACTTATTAGCAGAGGAAACACTACCATTTTTGACCCCCATATTATAACAGGCTGTAAAACAATCAACTGGCTCTCAATAATAATCTTCCACACAAACATTTAAACTTATAATTTCCCTCCATTATATGGTTAGCTATGGATCATGGAGGTAAATGGGTTAGCTTGCCAGACTCATGACTGAAGGGGTGTGGGTTAAAATTCTACCATTGGACCAGCCTGTGTCAGCAACCAAGGTGTGTCCCTGGGCATGGTACTTTACACCTATTCCCTTAACACTAAATAACCCATTTATGTTGCAGTGCCATTCAAACACCAATCCAAGTCATTTATGTTGTGGTGCCATTAAAACACCAAAACCAAGTCATTTATGTTGTGGTGCCATTAAAACACCAAACCAAATCATTTATATTGCAGTGCCATTCAAGCACCAAACCAAGTCAATTATGTTGTGGTGCCATTAAAACACCAATCCAAGTCATTTATGTTGTTGTGCCATTAAAACACCAAACCAAGTCATTTATGTTGTGGTGCCATTAAAAAACCAAAACAAATCATTTATATTGCAGTGCCATTCAAACACCAATCCAAGGCATTTATATTGCAGTGCCATTCAAGCACCAAACCAAGTCACTTATATTGCAGTGCCATTCAAGCACCAAACCAAGTTATTTATGTTGTGGTGCCATTAAAACACCAGACCAAGTCATTTATGTTGTGGTGCCATTAAAACACCAATCCAAATCATTTATATTGCAGTGCCATTAAAACACCAATCCAAGGCATTTATATTGCAGTGCCATTCAAGCACCAAACCAAGTCATTTATGTTGGGGTGCTATTAAAACACCAAACCAAATCATTTATACTGCAGTGCCATTCAAACATGAATCCAAGTCATTTATGTTGTGGTGCCATTAAAACACCAATCCAAGTCATTTATGTTGTGGTGCCATTCAAACACCAAACCAAATAATTTGTATTGCAGTGCCATTCAAACACCAATCCAAGTCATTTATGTTGCAGTGCTATTAAAACACCAAACCAAATCATTTATGTTGGAGTGCCATTGAAGCACCAAACCAAATTATTGCATAGTTGAAGCAAATTTTTAATTTTAGCCAGGTACATTTTGTAAAGATAATTGTTACTTTTGGATACATACCAATAGTATTATTATAGGATAGGAACAGATGGAATACTCCATCACACTTTCGATAAGTGCAGCTTCCAGATATGATTGATAAATATTCTGCACTGGGCATTAAATACTTCATTCCATTCTTTCCATAATTAAAGGATTTCAAAATTAATTTTATTCCTGGATTCCTTCAAAACAAATGGAAATGATTAAAGCTCTCAACAGAAATCCATTAAATGATAACAATTCTGATAAGATAATTCCTGAATGCATGTGTATGAATTATAGACTGTGGTAGTAACAAATTTTCCCTGAACATAATGACTATACCAGATAATTAAATCTATTTTTCATCCTGATAATGTATTTGTGGCCCCAGTTCCAATAAGCCCTAAGTTAGGGTGATAATTACATTGTCCATCTACTTGTCATCAGGATCGGCATTCCAGGAACTCTAGACATTGAATTCTTAAGACTTAGAGACAGCATGGTTAACAGACTGTGCTTTAAATTTGTATGCAAGAATTAATGAGTTAAAGCACCAGTCTGACCATCATTCACCTCTAGAACTGATCAAAACTTTTCAATTGACAATTCAAGACACCAAACTTCAATTGTCTGCCACATTTGTTGTCAATCTGTTCTTTATCTGAAATTCTTATGGTCTCTGGCTGATTGATACCTTTGTTATGTGATGGCCATTATATAATGTATCAGGCATCTTGTGATTAATACAGCAGCAGGCTTTGACACATAGGCATATAACATATACAAATAAAAATCATAATAGTTTTGTTCCCTTTCATCAAGAATTTCGCTTTTTTAAGTATTCAAAAGTAATAATAATATCTAATCATCCAATTTCAGAATTTTCTCTGATACCATATATACTTGCTTATAAGAAAAGTCCAACTGCAAACTGTGCAGACCCAGATCTGCCATTGCATAATGTGCTGGCAGATCTGATCTGTTCATTTTGTTAGGAGTAATCAATATAACAAACAACAAAAACCCTGGTCTGTAGGCACACTATGGCAGATCAGGATCTTGGTTGTTTGCCATTTGACATGACTTATTAGTGAGTACACATGGTAATTTGTCAATATTGTCTTCATTATGAAAGGGCCGAGAACATGATCAGATGAGAAAAAGCAATAATAAGCAGAATAGGCATAACATCTGCAATGCAAATCCAAATATACCATCTATATTTACTTATAAGTCAACTTGTGCTGTTAAAATTAAGTTAAGGCCATATCTCATTAATTACAGAATCCATCTAAGACCATGATGGTACATCCAAAAGTTACCAAGTTTTAGCAAATTCTGATTGAAATTTGGTTTCCACATTGGTAACAAGTTCAGACAAGCATAGGCATGATAACCTCATTAATATGCATGATAACCTCATTAATATGCATGATAACCTCTTTCATATGCATGATAACCTCATTAATATGCATTATAACCTCTTTCATATGCATGATAACCTCATTAATATGCATGATAACCTCATTAATATGCATGATAACCTCTTTCATATGCATGATAACCTCTTTCATATGCATAGATCTTGCTCATAATCAAACTCATCCAAGATCCTGATGGTACAAGACTACTGAACAACTTAATTATAAATCTTTTCCAAAATAACTGGGTTATTAGTTGGTTGACGGGTTCAATGCAGTCAGCCCACGTCATTAATAACATGGCTATTTGCTCATGGTTATACGTATTATTGATCTTCTTGATATAAGCCTGTTTACCATTTTGGACCAAATTCCTATTTTAAAGACTAGTGTCTCAAGAGTGGCAACAACCTTGTCTCAGCAGATCCAATGCAAGATCAGCTAAACATGCATAGGTCATGCTACTAATAATACGTATAAAACTCTTTGGACATCTCGATGATATAAGCCTATGTACTATATCTGATAAAACTTGGATAGGAAATACAGTCTCAAGGAGGGGTGTATTAACAAAGTTCAGCCAGTTAGATGCATGATCACCTCATGAATATGCAAATCTAGTGAATTATACAATTTAGTAGAGATCTTAATAGCATATAGGTTTATTTTTCAACTCTGATCAAGCTCATACCAGAAATATAGCCTTTAGGGTGCATAGTAACACACTCACCCAATCAGACTCATTAATAATATATATGGCTCTCACTCGTTATCCAAGATCTTAATTATATAAAATGTTGGATTAAAAACTTGGAAATGTGGCTTATAGGATGGTAACAAGCTTGGCCAGTAAGATACAAAATCATGATTAATTTGCATGGATCATGATCATTATCAGACTTTCCAAAAATCTTCTTGATATAAGACTATATAATTTGATTACAATCAAAATTATGGAATTCAGAGTGGCAACAAGCTTAACCAATCAGATGTAAAATCATCTCAATGATGTAATGATCACACGTATTATCAAACATGTCCAAGATCTTGATGATAAAAGACTATATTCCATGTGGGATCAGAAACAGCCTCAAGTAGAAACAGATTTGGCCAATCAGACGTAAAATCCTCTTATAATATGTTTGGATTTCGCAAATCACTGAATAAGTTTTAACAAAATCATACCAGAAGTATGGTTTCCAGTGTGCTAACAAGCTCAGCCAATCAGATGCAAGATCACATCATTACTATGCATGAAATTGTTCATTGTCAAACTTGTTCTGGATATTGATGGTGTAGCTGACATTCCAAGTTTAAACATGATTTGATATGAAAGAGTTGTAACAAGGTGATGGATGGACAACAGACACATTGCCATATACCATAAGATCACTTGCTGTCACAGCCATTTGAATTAAAATCAACTGACATTTTCACAAATGTGCCATCTGTACTTGCTTATAAGTCGAGTCAAATGCAAACAGCATAAATCCTGATCTGCTGTAGTATAATGTGCCCGCAGATCAGGGTCTATGTTGTTTGTTCTACTTATTACTCCTAACAAACTGCACAGACCCAGATCTGCTGGCACATTATGCAACAGCATATCTGGGTCTGAACTCCACCATGGCCGGTCCCAAGCCCGGGTGTAAAAGGAGGAGGGTTGGGCATGGGGCTAGCAACTCAACCCTGTAAAACCCCAACTTGCTACAAAAACGCCAACAGAAGAAAAACCAGAAATTGAAAGCATGAGGGAGGAAGGGTCTTCTTCTGGAAGATTTCACTAAGATGGGTCACACCTGGAGTCAGCTTGAAGGGATGGCACAGGACAGAAGCCTCTGCCAATCTTTTGTGGGCCACCTATACCCTGGCAGGGGTGATGGGCAAAACTAACTAATATCTGGGTCTGTGCAGTTTGCAGCTAGACTCATCTTATAAGCATGTATATATGGTTGATGTTTTATGAATATAAATGTACCATCTGTTTAATTATCTACATATACTAAAATCAAACAACAGTTTATGAAGAACATTATAAATATTGACATTACTCAAAATGTACACAATGTGTTAATGACTTCTCTGGAAAATCTAAAATCCTCCTGTTAGAGGAACATTTTATTATTACAGAATGATTAGGGTTGATTATGGTATTAAATACATAGAAAATTGAGTTGCAGTTTTATTTGTATGACTTTTGCAGTCAAACAGAAAATCCCAAAACTGTAATCAATTGACTCCTTACACATTAACTCTAAGGCTTAAATCAACATCAAAAACCAGATCTTTCATTTTCTTTTATTCAGCAATATCATGTTGGGTGTGTGAGTGTATGATTTAGATTTTTTTATGTAGCTTTCACAATTTTTTATGCTGGGAGTTAAAATGCACCTCCAAAGTAAACAGCTCACAACATCAGCAAAGAATGCCAACTTTTCTAACATGTACACACATGATGGGGCAATAGCATTTACCTCATCAGTGTGCACATATAACAATGAACCTGTACTTCATGATATCTACTAAGTATGGCTTTTACACAGTTATGACATTTGCTAGAAAAGGGAGTTTCTAATGTGGTATTTTGATTTACAGACATGCCATACAGAAAAATATGAAATATAGATGGAGAAAACAAATAACTTACTGTGAAAAGCCCTGGAGGTCAAACTAATATTAAACCCCTAGAGCAGAGGAGGCCCTCATTACAGCAATGAGAAGCAGAAGCCTACTTTGCCCTGTAATGAGCAGCAGGTTTATCTTGGGCTTCCATCTGAAGTATCTGTAATGAGATTTTGACTCTCTTAAGAAGGGACACAAAGGTCACTTAGTTTCCATCCATTATCCCCATATTTTTAATCACATTTTGCCATAAAAGTCCATGCAGACTGGCCTTGCATGAAATTTGCTACTGACCACATCAGTCTGGCCCCATGCTGTATTAACCAGCTTGTGAGTAACTTGCAATAACAAATACACCATAAAACTAGATTAACCAGTCAATGATTTGTTAGCAAGGAAAGGTCCACATTATTTGTTGTACATTGTGCAGTTAACAAACTCCAACAAGCAAGTTCTGTGAATTTGTGTCCCCTGCCCATCATGATGATGCCCTAAAAAGGGTAGAATGGTAAAGTCTGGCTGTGACCTTCATGACAAAACTGTCAAAGTTATTGGACAGAAATGGAAAGTAACTAAGTTCATTGCTCTCTTTCTCTCAGTGGGTACTATAATAATTAAATGTAGGTAGGAGAAGTAAATTGTAACAGCAACCATGACTTAAAAGATATAATGATATATGGCATTATTAAACTGAGAAAAAAACGTATAGCAGGTTTACTTTGATTCAAACAACTTTGAGTTATAAAATAATCTAAACATATAGACTTCTGATTTGTTACGTTGAAGACAGAGTCCTGAAAGTCCTAGAAAGCCATTTTCCTAGTGACAATATATATCTTCCAAGTTTCATCCAGTTTTCTCAAACAGCCCTTAACATTCAGGGCCAAAAGGAATTGTGACAGAAGCTAAAAATATTGAACTGTAAACTTGACCTAGATAATGTACTACTCAATGTTGTACACAGCCTATCTCATTGTGATATGACAGTGTAACATGTTTCATCCATTTGTCTCAGCTTAAATATTTAGCTGTAACCATGACCTTGAAGATAAGAGCCTTAACATGGTACATAATATACCTCCTAGTGATGGCATACAGGTTTCAAACCTTTGTCTCAAATGGCTTTAAAGTTACAGTGCAGAATGGAAAGTGATATGAGCTGTGGCCTTGACCTTGAGAATATGGTCCCCAAGTGCGGTCTCTGTTACACGTTCTAGTGATGATATATAAATATACCAGTAGTTTCATCCCTTTATCTTAAATGCCTTTAAAAGGAGAGAGCAGAATGGTTTTGTTTGCTTTGGTTTGGTGTTTTACAACAAAAGAACACAGTCACACAAGGACACACCATGGTAGCTGAAATCTGGCTGATCAAATGGTAGGATCTGAACCTGCTGAAGGAACACTAATGATATTGAAATGTGACCTTGACCTTAAAGACAGGATCCAAGATATATCATATAGTGACAATATATAAATATACCAAGATCAAATCTCAAATAGCTCTGAAGTTACAGAGTGGAAAGGAAAGTGCCAGAAAAATACTAAGCCATAACCATAAAGATATGACCCCATTTTGGTACATTACACATCCCCTTACTGACCATGACCCCATTTTGGTACATTACACATCCCCTTACTGACCATGACCCCATTTTGGTACTTTACACATCCCCTTACCAACCATGACCCCATTTTGGTACTTTACACATCCCCTTACTGACCATGACCCCATTTTGGTACATTACACATCCCCTTACTGACCATGACCCCATTTTGGTACTTTACACATCCCCTTACTGACCATGACCCCATTTTGGTACTTTACACATCCCCTTACCGACCATGACCCCATTTTGGTACATTACACATCCCCTTACTGACCATGACCCCATTTTGGTACATTACACATCCCCTTACCGACCATGACCCCATTTTGGTACTTTACACATCCCCTTACTGACCATGACCCCATTTTGGTACTTTACACATCCTCTTACTGACCATGACCCCATTTTGGTACATTACACATCCCCTTACTGACCATGACCCCATTTTGATACTTTACACATCCCCTTACCGACCATGACCCCATTTTGGTACATTACACATCCCCTTACTGACCATGACCCCATTTTGGTACATTACACATCCCCTTACCGACCATGACCCCATTTTGGTACTTTACATCCCCTTACCGACCATGACCCCATTTTGGTACATTACATCCTCTTACTGACCACGACCCCATTTTGGTACATTACACATCCCCTTACTGACCATGACCCCATTTTGGTACATTACACATCCCCTTATTGACCATGACCCTATTTTGGTACATTACACATCCCCTTATTGACCATGACCCTATTTTGGTACATTACACATCCCCTTACCGACCATGACCCCATTGTGGTACATTACACATCCCCTTATTGACCATGACCCCATTTTGGTACATTACACATCCCCTTACCGACCATGACCCCATTGTGGTACATTACACATCCCCTTATTGACCATGACCCTTTTTTGGTACATTACACATCCCCTTACTGACCATGACCCCATTGTGGTACATTACACATCCCCTTACTGACCATGACCCCATTGTGGTACATTACACATCCCCTTACTGACCATGACCCCATTGTGGTACATTACACATCCCCTTACTGATGATAAATACATATTCCAAGTTTTATTCCTTTATCTCAGAGGAAATGTGGGACAACTTATATATTGAGTTGTCCACTTGGCCTTGAAGGTAGAGCCACCCAAATGGTATGTGAGACACTTTCTAGTAAAGGTGCATAAGAATCACCACACAGCAATGTCTGTACTTTCCCCCAAAAGTTGCAATTTTCAAGTATGAATCTGGCACCTATAATTTCTGTTACTGAATAAAATGTTAGGTTTTATTTTGGAAACCTATGGACATGTTCCAGAATCCATATTTCTTGTTAAGTTAATCCTGTATAACCACAGTTTTTTTTAAATATGACATACAATTGTCACATCACTAGACTTTTGGACAGACTGACAATTCATAAGATTGTCACATGACTAGTCTTTTGGACAGACTAAAAATGCAAAAGATTGTCACATGACTAGTCTTTTGGACTAACAATTCATAAGATTGTCACATGACTAGTCTTTTGGACAGATTAACAATTCAAAAGATAGTCACATGACTAGTCTTTTGGACAGACTAACAATTCATAAGATAGTCACATGATTGGTCTTTCGGATAGCAAAATAATTACAGATACTGGTGTGAACAAGATAGATGTTTGCTCATATTTTCTAATGCATGCAAGAAATGGTTAAAATCTTATGATTTGATATTATAATGAAAAATGTGTCACAGTTCTACTCATAGGTCTGATATTATAGGGAAAAATTAGTTTTTGTTATGTTCCTGCCCACACAAATTCTGACACCAAGGGTAGGAATTCCTTTTTCCACACCAACACATGTAAATGGATTATTTGTTTCTGCTTTCTCACAAGGAAGTAGTGTTAGACAAAGACAAAAGATGATTTATATTTTGCATTGATACAGCTTTAAAAATACGGGCTATTGAGTAAATAGTTTATATTATTAGAAAGAATATTAAAAGTTTAGTTTACAAGAAACAATCTGTTGTACACGAAGATTATTAGTTACAAGTGTCCTGTTCTTCAATACTAAAACCACAATTAAAATTGCAATGTTCAATTGACATTGCCTGTAGTGTCAGTAAGTGCAGAATGGGCATATCTCACATGTATCTCCCACAAAGGCAAACTGTATCCCATAGAAAGGAATGAAAACAACAACTATGTTCCCACAGATTTCCAAACAAGCATCAGAAGTTGATATGAACTTTATGAGCAGTTCAAAATTTTGCCGTTCATCAGTTCACAATTTGGGGTTCAACAGTTTACAATTTTGGAGTTCAGGAGTTCACAGTTTTTGGGTTTGGCAGTTCACAATTTTGGGGTTCAGCAGTTCACAAATTTGGGGTTCACCCCTCTAAGAATTTAAAGTCAACTTTTCTAAAGTCTATAACTTACAATTATATTTTGTAACTTGCTTGATGATATTTAAAATTTAGAAATTTTGAACATTTTAGTAGATTTAAGAATACAAAACTTAGAAAATGCTATGTGTACTAGTACTATCATTTATACTACACATTCAATACACTGCACTTAAACAGGATACAATAAAAGTGATAGTAACTAAAATAAAACGCAGGTCTCTTTTCCAGGAACATATACTAGTAATTGATATCAGCTATGATGTAAATTGCTTGAATTCTTTTCATATGACCCCATCAGTCTTGTGTTTTTGCTAGATGGTATACTTTTACCATACATTTTCTAGACTGATTCTCTATTTTAGAAGGCTTTGCTCAAAAGCAAAACTTTGAACCAGGCAAACAGAAGACTGATGAATGACTATGTGAGTTAGTTCCAATGCTGAGGTGAAAAAATATATGTTGTCTGACACCCTGGGACAAGTTGAAAATTTTGCTGTGGAATTACCATTTTCTGTTATCTGCTCATAAATTTTGACAGAGTAAGTGGGAAAATCTAGTTTTGTTAAATTTATGAAAATCATGATTCTGGTTAAGTAGAAAAATATACGATTTTTTTGTCAGCCATGCAATGGTATATTCTGCTAAAATACTCTCATGATCTCTATGCCCTCATTAAAGAGTGCTTGAAATATCACAGGTCATTCAATGGACTCATTAACTCAGCATTTGGCTTTAATCCCCTACTGAATGGAGATTACTAATGCCTGACAGCTAAAATTGAAAGTGATCATTTACCAAACCATTCCATCTCTATAAATGAAGTACGATGATTTCTATGCAAACTGAGGCTACCTACTGAATCTCTGGTCTTCATATGAAGCAATGTTTTCTCTCTATCCTAAATTTATATCTAGAATATTTGAAAGATACATTAACTATCTTGTTTCTTAAAGTCTATATATTATGCAAGTTAGAAACCATAACAGTTCTTTTGGTTAGCATGCTGGAATTGCAGCCAAAAGGTTGTGAGTATGAATCCTATCATCAAATCAATTTTGGTTGGCAACCATGGTGTGCTATTGGGCTTGGTTTTTTACTCCAACTGTTATTACTAAATAGCCTATTTGTGTTGCTGTGCCATAAAAGCAAACCAATATTCTGCAAGTAAGTTTATTTTGGTTCTGTAATTATGGTAACTGGTTATATATAGTTAATATCAAGAAGGCCTACATGCATATCCATGTTAAGAGTTACAATGGTAAAGTAGCACTCACATGAAATTAATAAGGTGGTACATATAAATAATCATCAACATACATGTAGTTATGACTTTGTAAATTGCACAAACCACACATTGCTCTGCACTGAGAATTGTGCCAGAAAACTGACTTGTAGAAGGATGGAGCTGAGAATTGTTGAATACTCTGGTATATTCTTACCAAGTTTTATTTAAACTGGAGGATACCTAAATAAAAGTAAGGCATGGTTGCGTTAACAAAATATAAAAAAAGTGATTTACAAGGAAATGCAAGATAAATCACTGTGTATGCCATGATTTGTTTTATTTTATGTCAAACTTGAGCTTAACAATTAAAACAATTTTGACCAAGCGTTAACTCTCTGACACACTGTATGAATAATTTTACACATGAATGTCAACCTTTCTCCAGCCTAATTTTACTGAATACCACCATTGCATAGCTCAGTCTTGATTTAAAGGAAAATTTGAGATTCTGTAATAGGATTATATTTTATCAAGTCAAATCACAATAACAGCAGCAGCAGCAGCAACAACAACAACAACAACAACAACAACAACAATAATAATAATAATAAAATAATACATTTACATTAAAGCAAAACAGGTTCACACCATCATCATCATCATCATCATCATCATCATTTGTATTGACCACTCCAGTGGCCAAAGTGGTTAGAGCATCCACCTCAGATTCAGGAGGTCTCAGGTTTGAACCCTGGCCAAGTCATGCTAAAGACTTATAAAAATAATACTGGCAGCTACCTCATTTGGCACTCAGCATTAAGAGGTCAATGTTAGAACTGGTCAGCTTGGTGTCAGGATAATGTGACTGGGTAGGTCATGATTCTACATACATGACCATGACCTTTATGATACAAACCTAAACGTGCTACAAGAGCCTTTTTCTAATGATAATATTGGTACATAAATATACCTTGTTTAATCACTTAATTTGAAAGGACTCTAGAGTATTAGATTTTAAAAAAATGTGATCGAAACCTTAAAATTCTGACATATGACCTTGACCTTGAAGACCAGACAACACACCTTCTAATGATGATACATAAGCATACAAAGTCTCATCTCTTTAGCTATCACAGCTATGAAGTTCTACACTGGATTGGAAAATATGATAGAAAACTTAAAATATGAAGTTCTGACCTTGACCTTGAGAAAATATGGTTAATACACACCTTCTGTGATGTATAAATATACAAAATGTCATTTCTTATCTCATATGGCTTGAATGTTATATACCAGAATGGAAAAGTGTGACAAAAAACTTAAAATACCAAACTGTTACCTTGCCCCTAAAGAAAGGACCCTGCACATTGTATGTGAAACACCTTTATTTAATTATCAACAAGAACACCATATTTCATTCCTTAATCTCAAATGGCTTGAAAATCATAGAACAGAAAGGAAAGTGTTCTAGAAAAGTAAAAATATTAACCCATGACCTTGACCTTGGAAAAGCCCCCACCTTCAGTTTGGTTCAAGACACATCTTCCAGTGATAATGTATACACTGCAAAGTTTCATCCCCTGTTTCAAATGGCTTCAAATTTTTTCTTCCATCCTTTATTTTATTTGTTTTCATTTTATTCCTTTCTTCTCATTATTATGTCAGTGCTTGAGTTGTTGTCTAAATCTGCATCCAAATTCCTTACTCAAGGAGTTCTGATAATCTGATCAACTGCTTTAAGTGTGGAACAATACTGACAATATGTACTCACAAATCTCTTCATGAACTTTCATTCAGATCTCATTTTTATCAGTTTTCTGCAATTTTACTCCCAACTATCATGTTAGAAAAAGAAAAGAGAATTTTCTCCATTCTCGCTTGCAAGTTTCGATGGTATGTGACACATAACGAAAGCACCAGAAAAACAATTCTATCAATACAAGCCTATAGCAATAGATGATCATCTTATTCTGTAATTCTACCTTGAACAAGACCTCAGTCAAAGCAGCTCTATGTTAACTTTAAGTCTAAATATCTGCAAGTTGGTTGGAAAAAATTGGAATTTTATTTCATACATACTGGTACACAAAATTCATAAAATATATAGATTTTGAAAATTTTCTCCAATTTTTATCTGTAAACTTTGACTTACTTTGGGATGTAACTAGTGAGACATGGACAGCAAATTGTTCAGCAACTCGAAAGGTTAAATCTAAAGACCTTGGATGCATGACAGTCAGTGGTTGCCTACATAAAATTAATAGTGTCTTCTTTATTTGTTTAGTTGGGGAGGGGGCCTGTTTCTTCACTTCAAAAACCACCTATAGGAGCCATCATAATGCCTAAGGTATAAATTGCTACATGTATAGACAAAAGTAAATATTAAAGTAATGAAACCAATATTTAGATGGTGGGAGTAAAACTACATACCTATAGACATGTTTATCTACTATCATTTCACTATTTTTCATGAGGATATCAGTTTTAATGGATTATGTGTTTATTCTTTTAAGGAACCAACAGTCAGTAAATACATCCATGAAAACAACTATTTAAGTACCAACCAAAATATCATTTTTCACCAAACCTCAAAAAACTGATATACACAAAAAAAATTAATTCACAATATTACAGTTTATACCTGCAGGAGATGTGCTAATTGATTGAGTATGGAGGCTGTATGACAGGCATTTTAACTGTCAGTCATGGCTGCATGGACTTACCTGTCAAACATCAGCTGAAATGCCAATTTGTTGGTTGATTGGTATATAAAGGCACTTTCAGAACATAATTAGCCTTATGAAGGCCAGGAAATGGAAGCTAAGTGCCTTTATTAAGTACAATGCTACATTAGCTGAGATGCCATTAAATTGTGGATATTGGCAAAAGAAGTGGCTCAACACACAACTCTTTTGTCATGGATTGTCTGAGTACCTCAAGACATGGCCCCATCATTTGGAAACAAAATGCCATTGTAATTGGTGGTAATTTTTCAAACACTTGCAGCTAATTATTTTTTCAGGTAAAAAAAAGAAATGGACAAAACAGAACACCATATCTACTCACTTATAAAATGAGTTCACCTGCAAACTACACAGATCCTGATCTGACATCATATAATGCACTGGCAGATCTGGGTCTGTGCAGTTTGTTAGGAGTAATCAGTACAAGAAATAGCATATACCCTTTCTGCAGGAGCACTGTGCTATGGCAGATCAGGATCTTTGTTGTTCTTATTTTGACTCAACGTATAAACGAGTATATATTCTAATTATCATATAATAAGGAACCTAACATTTGCAAAATTTACCTAAGAAATAAAATATTCAAAGTTACAAGAAAAAATTAAAATAATTATGATTTTGATGGTCTGATGGCATAATTTTTTTTAAGTGTATGAAATATTAGAGTGCGTGAAAAATAAGGGAATAAAATAAAGTAAATAAGAAGAGAAAGGAAAAAATATTGATTTTTACTTCTGATACTCTCAGCTCTATACTAATTATACTGCTGATACTGTAAGCTCTGTACTAATTATACTGCTGATACTGTCAGCTCTGTATGAATTATACTGATGATACTGTACACTCTGTACTAATTATACTGCTGATACTGTCAGCTCTGTATGCATTATACTGCTGATACTGTACACTCTGTACTAATTATACTGCTGATACTGTCAGCTCTGTATGAATTATACTGCTGATACTGTACACTCTGTACTAATTATACTGCTGATACTGTCAGCTCTGTATGCATTATACTGCTGATACTGTCAGCTCTGTACTAATTATACTGATTATACTGTTGATACTGTATGCTCTGTACTAATTATAATAATACTGCTGATACTCTAAGCTCTGTACAAATTATACTACTGATAATGTAAGCACTGTACTAATTATGCTGCTAATACTATCAGCTCTGTACTAATTTGTGACATATTTCATCTTGGATGAGACCCATATCATTCTGGATTGAAACCAATTTTCATACCCTGAATGACCCTAAGTAAAATAATTCATGCTTGTACATCGAAAACAAATAAGATAAGCAGTATTTGGTATACAGGTATTTGGATGCTGCTCACAGGTATGTATATGGCTCATCATTAATTAGCCAGGTGTACAAGTCCCATTCTTGCAATGAATACAGTTGTTAAGATTTACATGCATATCATATAATGTTAAACAAGAACTATATTTGAATATATACAGGATACTTTCCCTGAATACAAACTGTTGATATATCAAAAGGCATAACCTCTTGACCCCCCTGGTCCCAAATAGGGGGATGACCCTGGGGTAATATTACAACAGTAAGTAAGTGAAGTATGTCTAGTTGTTATATATTCCAATTAGGATGTAAACAGGATGAAGGACTATTTAATTTAGCTTAGGATTAAAAGGAACTCTCTATGCCTGAAAATCAAGACATAAATTCCTTCTTGTGGATGCTTGTTGATTTGGTAACATAACCCAGGAACAGGAGTGGTATATGGCAACAAGTAAGAGTGTGAAAGAATGTGATGGTATACTCCAGATTAAACACTGAAATGGGCAAGGCTTTATTTGGATAAGGTAATTCTAATATTTAAAAGTATGAATCCAAAAGTGGTCTACTGTTTGACCCCATATCCTCATCCAAGGGCATAACAAGCTCAGACATTTATTATTCATATCATGGCTGATGTTGGTTTTAGCTTTTGGCTCTAAATAAATTATCATAGCTGAAATTATAATTTATGTACAGGATAAGTATATCCTGCCTTAATTAACTGTTCAACTCACATTCTAACAAACAAAAATGTAAATGTTTATGATCTATGTAATTTTATTGCTGTACAAAAATGAATCTGAGATGAATGAATGAATGTACTACTGTAAACCAAACTATGAATAAATAATAAAATATATGTACAGTAATTATATTTATTTTTTTCTACTTAAACCCAGTTGAATTCTGATCTTAAAGCTGAGCCTCCTGTACAGACCTATTGTGAGAGACCACCTGTTGTCAAAAAACACTTTTGTTATCAGAAGGTGTGCTCTCTCAAGACAGTTTTTACTGGATCATGACAATTACCTCAGAGTCAAAATCTGTGTGTCAAAAGGAATCACGCTTCCTTCGGAAAGAGATCAGGATGTTCTGGCACCATCACAGGACAGTAGTGACTAGACATATCAACACTTGCTATGTTCATGGTACAATGAGTACCCAATTACTTGGTCATGGGGGATTAAAAACTTGAAAACCTACTGTTAAGTTATCACCTGCATTTTCTGTATTGACTGTGGAAAAAGGCAAAGAAAAATATTTTCAAATTGTTAAAGATATATCACCTACTTTACTTTATTATACAATGTCACTGATGACTAAATGTTTAGAATAGGCAAGTACATGGATGACAGTTACAGGTAACACATCAAAGCTCAACAGCCAGCGTTTTTTTATACAGTTAATAATTATAACTGAATTATGGATGTTCCCTAGTGGCAAACAACATGTACAGCATTTACACTGGGCATATTTCTAAACAGTATACATATTGGGCATATTTCTAAACAGTATAAATACTGTTTTTGTTCTGACTCAAATCTGGGTATATGGGAGGACTGTAGTTATATGAGATGGGGGGGGCGCATTTTGGATGTTGCAAGTAACTGACATTTCATAATGAATTAAAAGCTAATGTATTATGAATACAGTTATTTATCCCTCATAGGCTGTTTAATTTTGCAGACATTTTTTTATCATAAAAATATTTAAATATTAATTAGTGATTGATTAACTAAAGCAAAAAATGTTGTGACCTATACTGAGTGACACGAAATGTCAGTATAAATTGAAAGTCCACTTCAATGGGAGACTACCTGTCTACAAAAACTGGAGTTTTTAAGCACAATTAATTTGTTATATAGCATGAAAACTTCCTCCGAAAGATCACTTATGTTGAAAAAACATATTTTGTTAACAGAAGGAATGATTTCTCAAGACCTTTTTTTATTAGAGCACGCTAATTCTGAGTGGCTCTATTAATCACACTTACTTCACCTTTCTGTTTATTTTACTTTATGTTTATGGGATTACTGCCTTTAACATTATTGTATTTTACTGTCTTTTGCTGCAAGAGAAAGCCTCTAATTTCAGAGTATGATTTCCTGTTAGAGTCAGTGTTCCAAAACTGTTCTTGACCATAAAACTATATCGTCACTTACCTCCCCTGCAAACTTTATTATTTAAGGGATGTAACTCCAATGGCAGCTTCTCTAAATTCTACAATTTGAAATAAAAATGTAATTTACCTGCGTTGTCTTGTAATATCTTGCTGAAGGGTACAGGTGTAGAAATGATCTCCATTAAACGTTTCAAAGTTAAAAGCAGATTGTCTATAGCAAGAGGATTACTGTGCTGAACTATAAGAATCACTCCTCACCCCACCCCCACCCATTCTTTGCTGGACTATAAGAATCACTCCTCACCCCACCCCCACCCACTCTTTGCTGGACTATAAGAATCACTTCTCACCCTAGTACCCCCACCCACTCTTTGCTGGACTATAAGAATCACTCCTCACCCCACCCCCACTCACTCTTTGCTGGACTATAAGAATCACTTCTCACCCTAGTACCCCCACCCACTCTTTGCTGAACTATAAGAATCACTCCTCACCCTAGTACCACCCACTCTTTGCTGGACTATAAGAATCACTCCTCACCCCACCCCCACCCACCCTTTGCTGGACTATAAGAATCACTCCTCACCCTAGTACCCCCACCCACTCTTTGCTGGACTATAAGAATCACTCCTCACCCTAGTACCACCCACTCTTTGCTGGACTACAAGAATCACTCCTCACCCCACCCCCACCCACTCTTTGCTGGACTGTAAGAATCACTCGTCACCCCACCCCCACCTACTCTTTGCTGGACTATAAGAATCACTCCTCACCCTAGTACCCCCACCCACTCTTTGCTGGACTACAAGAATCACTCCTCACCCTAGTGCCCTTACCCATTCTTTGCTGGACTATAAGAATCACTTCTCACCCTAGTACCACCCAGTCTTTGCTGGACTATAAGAATCACTCCTCATCCCACCCTCACCCACTCTTTGCTGGACTATAAGAATCACTCCTCACCCTAGTACCCCCACCCACTCTTTGCTGGACTATAAGAATCACTCCTCACCCTAGTACCCCCACCCACCCTTTTGCTCAACTATAAGAATCACTCCTCACCCAATCCCTGCCCATTCTTTGCTGGACTATAATAATCACTCCTCACCCTAGTACCCCCACCCACTCTTTGCTCAACTCTAGGAATCACTCCTCACCCCACCCCCACCCACTCTCTGCTGGACTATAAGAATCGCTTCTCACCCTACCCTCCACCCATTCTTTGCTGGACAAGAAGAATCACTCCTCACCCTACCCCCACCCATTCTGTGCTGGACAAGAAGAATCACTCCCATCCCCCACCCACTCTGTGCTGGACCATAAGAATCACCCCATCCCCCCTCACTCACTCTAATACTTTTGTGATTGTTTGGGAAAATGAGTATGTCAATAGATATTCAAACTCATCTTTTTTCACATTAAACACTGTCATGTGGCAGGTTTGATGCATATCTCAAATGACATGACCATTACGTTTTGACTTCATCAGAGTACTATTAACTAAGAGATAATGTGATTACAACTTTTCTTCTATATGAAATACTGCAACTTAAAGTGTTTATAAATATTGTAATTATAACATCATAAAATCAGGAAAAATGTATGAAAACTTGGGAAATAAATACAGATATTTATGGCTTTCTGTAAAATCAGCTTTGCAGACTTTGTGTTTGAGAACTCTGATGAAATCTCAGTAAGTTCACTCAATCATATACACTTCTGTCAATGTTGGTAAGAGGGATCAGTTATCTGAAACCAGTGTAAAAATTGTATGCCTTGTTAATTACTTATCCAGCTACTGTTTAATAAATGTTTGGTGTCAGTTTAACATTTTTTGCTCTGCTGAATTTATGCAAAGACTTTTTGTTACAGACTTTAAACTTAGTCTAGAGCTAAAAATGCACACCAACCATTTAATTTCTTTTCTTATGTGTTTGGATCACTTGGACCCTTAGTAACCTAAAATGCCTCATTTAAAAAGTTAAATATTAGAAAACTCTTGTCAGTGATCATCCTTGATGACCTAAGTCATATCAGACGGATCTGCTTGGTAGATAATGAGAGCATTCAAAACATTTGAATAATCAGCAGTTTCTTCAGCAATAGGGCCTGCAAAGTCTTATAATTATCATATGGTCACCTTTGTGCTAACTTGTTTGGCACTTCACTGCCCACAAAATACAAAATTCTGAGGACTATAATGAAAAATTACTATCAGGCAGCCACTAACTTCAGAGACAATTCAAATGTGTGCCAAATACACATAAAAACACAATGTCATTAAACTTCCTTAATGGAGTTTTTCCCATGGCCAGTTCCTGAATTGTGAGACAGAAAATGGGAAGGTGAGACATTGACAGAGTCACTTTCTCTTGTGTTGAATCAGCAAGAACTAAACCCCCTTTTGTGCCTTGTTGTCTCTATGAATGTGGGTTTTAGGGTCACCATTTAAAACATGTATACTTTTTGTTCTAATCATGTAAAGTACTGATACTTATTTTCAGGAATTTTCTTTTTGCTCATGTACATGTATTCTAATTAGAACTATGTTCTTGATGTATTATTTTAAAAAGATGACTAAATTCCTAGTTTGGGGATAATAAATGTTGATAGCACCATAGGGAAAAGGTCAGGTACCATTTTAATGATGGTCAGGGTATTTGTAGTTAGATGCCAGTTATTACTGTAATTAAAATGATGATAACATCCTTTGTATCTGTTAGCCAATAATGCATACAGTATTTACCATGATGCCCAGCACAGTGTGGTTAAAGAATTATTGGTTTGGTTAAATCTCATCAACCATAAGCACACACCAGCAAAGTAAAAAATCAATTCCCCCCAATAATGCTACAAGAGTAAGTTTCCTGAATGAATGTTGGAGCTCTCCACTGAGGAAGTTCATTATGTATCTCATTACGGTTCTACTGAATAAAATACACATAAGATTCACTTATGAGACTGAGCAAACAAAGTTTAATGTTAAATAGATACCATAGGTACCAGGCATGCAAGGTAATAAGTTCCAGGAAATAAATTGAAACCATGATGATATAAAACTGCCAGAAAACAGTCAAAACAAAAGTTTACCTATATGTCTTTAGTATAAAGTTTGATACCAAATTTAGTTTTGATTCATAAAAACAGCAGTTTTTGGGAAGAAAGTGAAGGCAAAGGTCAAACAGTGGCTATGACTCTATAAAACATTGCTGGAAAAGAATAAAAGAAATTAAACCTATCCCAGCTCTGTACAGCTCCATACCAAGTATGACTGAGGTCCTTCAAAAAGTTATCAAGCAAAAAGTAAAGGGCAAAGGTCGAAGTGAATCTGGGGCCATAACCCGATAATATAAATTCATATTTTTGGTGGTCAGTGATACATCAACACAATATTGCCTTTACAGTGCTAATAAAGTTCAAAAAACATGATTTTTTTTTAAACTATACAAAAAATTGAGGAAGATAAACCCTTCCAAAATACATAATCCTACAAGATAAAAATGTAAAGATTTTAAAAATCCTTAAACTTCCCATAAATAAAAGATAAATTTAAAATCCTTCAAAAATATAAGATCACCACGCATCATCATAATAAAGCATCCTAATTTAGTTCACATAAAAATCTTCTTTAAAATGTTGCCAGAAAATTAAAAAAATAATAATAAATAGTTATTGAGTGGAAACGGAACTGAAGAGCAAAGTTCAAAGTCAATCAGGGCCAGAATCTTTATCATCTAATTTTGTTCAGACAACATGCATAACAGAACCTGACTTACATCTCCTTCATGAAAGCCTCATATCAATTTTTTTCCAGCTCATGAAGTCTTTGAAAATCTTCTGAGCAGATGCAAAATTGAAGAGCTTAGTTTACAGGCAAACAGGAGTAATAGCCATAAACATTTTCTGGAAAACAGTGACAACTGAGCTTGACTGAGATCTTGTTAGTTGAAACTCTCATACCAAATTTTATTTTAATCCCTAAGGCTTCAGAAGTTACTAAGTAGAGATAAAACTGAAGGGCAAAATTCTGTAACAAAATGTTATCGTGTGGAAATGAAATTTTTGACAGACAAGACATGACAGAATGTGAAGGGATGTGATTTGATGGACAGACATTGATAACACAATATACCTCTCCACAGATATGATGAGATCAGAAACAAGAGGGATACACACATGTTAAGGCACATGAGTGTATTAAACTCAATACGGTACCACACCACTCATGCTAGTATTTCCACTTACACAAGTGACCTTAAATTAAGTTGAGACTTCTTAAACTGATGCATAAAGAGGTGAGATGTGTGAGTGATCTGTAAAGGTGAGTGTCTTAGACCAATTGGCCATCTTGGGCCTTAAATCAATTGGCCATCTGGCACCTTAGACTAATGGACCATCCAGGGCCTTAGACCATTTGGCCATCTGGGACCCCCACTGTACAGACCATGCAGTCTGATTAATCAAGCATCATTCATAGTGAAATCAATGGATTACCTCAAATACCAGAAAAATAAATGATTTTGAATGAACTGCAATAAATCATTTCACATCTCGTAGCACTATCATACAAAAGTCACAGAACATTAAGAAGAAATAAACAGAAGTTGGAAGGTAGTGGTCCGAGAAACAAGACCTAAATATATATTATGAAGACAGGCTTACCTTAATCGCCTTATGTTTTAGTCATAAAATCTCCCTGATGTGTGATCTCTGAGCTGTATCTACTCTTCAAATGTCTATAAGAGAATGACACAATAATTACTACTTTATCAATCAACAATATTTTTCTTAATATATATGTTAAGAAGTAAATTCAGTGACATTTTGTTTCCTGCTTACTATGGTGACACAAACAAGAGTATATCATAATGAAATCTGAAAGTGACCTTGTCACAGAGGTGTACTGTTACTACGCTGACATGGAAAGTGACCTTGACACAGAGCTGTGGTGTTACTAGGCTGACATGGAAAGTGACCTTGATACAGAGCTGTAGCATTACAAGGCTGACATGGAAAGTAACTAAGTTTCAAGTCTATATCTCACAGAGCATTAAAGCCTCAAAAAATAGGAAGGAATATGATCAGTAACATTGACCTTGAATATAACAACCTTGACTGTGATATGGATGTTTTTTGTGGGGTTATGCCATTTTTCAGCACATGATAGGCTTTACATGGCAGGCAGTATATTTTGGTGAAGGAAGAACTAGAAAAGACTCCATGAAGAAGCACCAACCAATAGGGAAGCTATTGGATAGCTTTCTCACATGCAAACATTAGGCAAGCCAAGACTCAAACCCACATGGACAGAGGTCAGTTGTGAGTGATCTATAAAGGTGAATGCTTTTGACCATTCTGCCAGACAACACCCCCTTGAATGTGATACATGAGATGTGTGTGTGTGTGTATGTTTGTGTGTGTGTGTGTGTGTGTGTGTGTGTGTGTTTAATGTTATATGGTGCCAGCCAAAAGCAAATTCTACAAAGGTAAAGATGAACTGCACCAAAACTTTAAAAAGATAAACCCTTCTAAGTAAATATACGTGAGAAATACAGAATGCTAATTGTGAATGAGAATGTAAAATACTCAGCCATGACCCTGACTTGTAAGACAGTATCTTCTATTCATGATGGATACAGTAGTTCGTTCATTAATTTCAAACAGCTTTATGTTATAGAACAAAAAGAAAATGTGATTGACAGACAAAAACATGGATATTCCTTTTCCCAACATGGATAGGGACAGCAAAGTGTCCATTGTTAATTACCCAGGAAATTAAACATGGATAGATATCATGAGTGAAATTATTCTTATTGTCTGATTCATTCAAAAGTAAGTAAAAGTGAATTTGAGGATATCCCCATATTTAGCATTTCCTACAGGAAAACAAAATAGATAGGATGAGTCAAGTCATTTGTAACTGACTGATTCATTCAGAATTAAAGGATATCCCCCCATCCTTTACCATTTGATCATAGAAGTCATACCAGAAATTATTTATAAATATGAGTCAAATAGTTAATCAAGCTGAATTAAATAGTCCAGACTAATGAACATGAAAGGATGTATTTAATACATAAATTTATTTCAAACTAACTGACTGACAGATGCACATCAACACAAGAAAGGTCTATCATGCAGAGGTGATTGGAGTAAAGTCATGATGTAGAGCAACCCAACCTGGTCCTGGCAGGATTCATACCAGAACACCTCTGGTTATGAGTTCAGCACACCATCCACATAGCCACAGCATCTCTTTGAATTCATTTCTGCAGTGAATTAAATTGTCCAACAGACACTTCCCTCAGATTTTCAAGTTGATTTCAAATAAAATTACATCTGCAAGCTGAACAGATATGACTCCAGATATGTTATCAACTGAAGTCACGGACATGCCCATGCTTCAATATAATCCCATTTCCCAATCATAAAATATTTCATAATATTTTGGTCCATTTTTACTTATGAAAGTTGTGCCCAATTATTCAGCATCAAACACAATTACTACAAGAGTCTCTTAAAGGCTTTTAAAGGCTTGAAACAGTTTCCAGAAATGCAAGATAAGACCATTTCTTGTCTTTAAATAATGAGTACTGAAACCATATCTGATATTCTTCAGCACTTTAGTTGCTATGCATGTCAGATTGATGCTATTTTCATTTATGATAAACAAGACAATAATGTTAAGGATCAACAAGATATCATAAGAAGTCTTATAGTAAAAATAACACATTGAATGACTTTCTGTTTTGTAGAAGTTAACACCAACAAGATTTACATGATGACTGCCATGGTGGCCACACTGGATATCAGATTTTCATAATTTCTAATCAGGGCCAACTAGAGATCATAAAAAGTCTTTTTGTAAAAACACAATATTGATATGACCAGCCATCTTGGAGAAATAGCTATAGCAAGATTTTCATGATGTACAGTATGGGTGCCATGTTATTAGTCAGATAAGCACTGTTAACCAACTAGACGTCACAGAAAGTCATGAAAACAGTATGTTGATATGACAATTTGTTCGGGAGTAATGATAATAAGATTTTTAAGCTGGCCAATGTGGTGGCCATACTGGATGTCTAGGCAGCACCATTTTCATATAGCACCAACCAGACATCCTAAGAACTCATTTCACAGAAAATCCCATGCTAATATGACCATCCATTCTGGAGGTGTAGCAACAAAAGAATTTTCAAGAGAGCTAATTTGGCAGCCATAATGGATGTGCATGCAGCACATATTTAATTTATAACCAGTTAGACACCATTAGAAGTCTTCTGGTGAAAACCCAATGGGAAAATTACTTTTCATTCTGGATGAGTAGCAATGAAAAGATTTTCAAGATGGCCACTATAGTGGCCATATTAAATATCAGATTCACACCATTTTCATTAAGAACCAACCAGACATCACAAGAAGACTTTCTGTGAAAACCCAATGTTGATGTGACCATTCATTCTGAAGGAACAGCAATAACAAGATTATAAAAATGGCTGCTGTGGCAATCATGCATGCTGGAGATCAGATTGGTACAATCTCCATTTAGGACAAATCAGATATCAGTAATCATATGAAGTCTTTTAGTGAAAATCCCATGATGCAATGGCCATCCATGGCATGGATGAATGTGTGAAAATCCCATGATGCAAAGGCCATCCATGGCATGGATGAATGTGTGAAAATCCCATGATGCAAAGGCCATCCATGGCATGGATGAATGTGTGAAAATCCCATGATGCAAAGGCCATCCATGGCATGGATGAATGTGTGAAAATCCCATGATGCAAAGGCCATCCATGGCATGGATGAATGTGTGAAAATCCCATGATGCAATGGCCATCCATGGCATGGATGAATGTTTGTGTAAAATGTTATGGCCAGCCTCCAAAAATTTAGGGGGAACAGCGATAACAAAATGGTGCTTAATAATGGATAATGGACATCAGACCATCCCTAGCTCTCCTAATCTATTACCAGAAGAGTTAAAAAAAAATGAAAATTGCAAAATAACATCTTTTCAAGCACTGTTGAATAGAATTTGACTTTGACTGAAAGCATCCTGAAGGCCTTTCAGATTTATGCCAATGATGCAGATTCACCCTCAGATAAGGCCACGGTTCCTAGGAGTAGAACAAGGTTTCCAGAAGAATGATACAAAATTTGACTAAACCAATTTTTGAATTAAGGCCTTTCCAGTTATTACAATAGTGCTGATCTGCCATCAATTATACTTACTGTTTAAAAAAAATAGAACAACCTTTAAACCACTTTTTCTCAGAACATTTGACAGAAAGCTATCCAGCCTTAAGACCTATAAAATTTGTATGAATGATGCCAATCTACTACCATCAAATATGGCAGCCACCATTACAAAAAATAGAAAAACCTTAAAATGATGTCTCTCAAAAACTAGTGAACATGACTGGATCAAATTTTACTAAAAGTATCCTTACAAATATGGTCTTTCCAGTTTATATTAAGAAATGTAGTTTACATTACATAAAATATAAAAACCTTTAAAAATTACTTGTTTTGAAAAACAACTTAGCAGAATATAGCCAAAACTTGACAGAAAGCATTTTCACATAAAGGCCTTTCACTATCAGCCATCAAATTAGGATGCCATTACTGAAATGAGAGAAACCATTAAACATCATCTCAAAAACCACTTATTTCAACTTTACCAAATCTGATAAACACATTATGGTATGAAAGCCTTACAGGTTTGTGCAAATGATGCTGACCTGTCATCAAATATGACTGCTATTACAAATTTTTTAAAACTTTTTAAGTCAACAAGCATCATACTAACCCTGATTTCTTGGCCAACTGCCATATCATTTTGGCTTTTAAGTACATGTTAGACAGATACACAATCTAAGGCCCATGTTAGCACTTGGCCAACTGCCTTGGTATTTGGCTTTTAAGTACATGTCAGACAGATACACAAAGTCCCACCTTAACACTTGGCCAACTGCCTTAGCATTTGGCTTTTAGGTTCCTGTCAGATATTTGAACAATCTAAGGCCCACCTTAAGCACTTGGCCAACTCCCATGTCATTTGGCTTTTAAGTACATGTCAGACAGATAAACAATCTAAGGCCCACCTTAGTACTTGGCCAACTGCTTTAGCTTTGGTTTTTAGGTACATATCCGACAGTTTAACAATCTAAGGCCCACCTGAGTACTTATTTATAATTTTGGACATTATTTTGTGATCATCCTTAGTTACCTGAATTACATCAAGGAAGTGCTTAGCAGTTAACAAGAGGGATAAAATAACTGAATAATAAGCACTGATCTTTAATGGTGGGAACACAACATCATGTAAGGCTTGTCATTATATAATCAAATTGTAACACTGGTGCTAGCTTGTTTGACACTTCATCACCCACAGAAGACACAATTCTGGGGACTATAATGAGAAATTACAGTCACGCAGCCACTAACTTGTGATACAATTCAAATGTGTGCCAAGCACACAGAAAAACACAATGACATTTAACTTCCTTAATGACAGATTTCCCTTGACCAGCTGCTGAACTGCAGGAAAGAAAATGGGAAGGAGGGACTTTTAATGTTAACAGTCACTTTCACTTGTGCTTACTCAGCAGGAAGTTAAAAAAAACCTTTTGTGTCCTGTTTGATTTATAATTGGGGCTTTCTGCAAAGGACAACATGCCTGAGTAATGATAAGTTCCATGAAATTAATAATGCTTTGGGCAGATTTTAACTTGTCTTTTATGTGGCATGCTGAGATAATGACTGCTCTTAAAATGAATAATTTTTGCATGTTTTCCCCAAAAGAGTAGGATGTACAGTTATAAATGAACGTATAGATATTACATTGAGTACTTTACTACACTGCACCTGCTGGTACCACATATACTTGTTTATAAGTTGAGTCTAACTGCAAAAATGCACAAACCCAGATCTGTCATTGCATAATGTGCTAGCAGATCTGGGTCTGTGCAGTTTGTTAGGAGTAATCAGTATAACAAACAATATAGACCCTAATCTGCTGGCACATTCTGTGATAGGATATTTGGGTCTATGTTTGCAACTGGATTTGACAATAAGCAGGTAAATATGGTATTTCTACTCCGCTTTAAGACCTTGCAATTAGGAGTGACTTTAGGTCCAGACCCCTCATTTTGTTTTATTTAAATTTAATTGCAGTTGACAATGTTATGTACTGCACACAAGTCAAAGTTTTAAACTAACGGATTCATTTTTTTAAGTTGATAATAGCCTCATAAACATGTCTACTTGTTCTGTGTATACTTGCATACAAATCAAGTCAAACTGCAAACAACAAAGATCATGATCAGCTGTAGCATAATGCAGATCAGGGTCTATGCTGTTTGTTCTACTGATTATTCCTAGCAAACTGCACAGACCCAGATTTGCTAGTGCATTATGTAATAGCAGATCTGGGTCTGTGCAGTTTGCAGTTGTTCTCATAAGAAAGAATAAATCATAGATAATGCTGATCTTGAAATGCCTTTAGATAGTGAACACAAAAGATACTTGACTGTCCCTGACTTAATTTGTTTACAGTTGTGTAATTGCCTAACATCCAATGACCTCTGTATAGACAATGCAGTCTAATTAATCAAACTTACCATATGTACTCACATTTACATTAAGTCCAACTGCACCAAAAAACCAACCAAATAAAAAACAAACAGATCTGCCATTGCACAATGTGCAAGACCTTGATCAATGCTGTTTGATTGGACTGATCATTAGAAAAACAACTCAGACACTGATCTGCAAAATACCAATAATGTCAAATGAGTTTCAATACATCATTTCACATTCCAAAGAATCATCACTAGCCACAGGCAATAATCAGTTATGCTACTTTATCACCAATGGCTGCCTGTACTGAGATTTTCTCATTTTTCCTGAGTATGCATAACAAAAATATGTCAAAAACAACACAATGTAACAATCTTCCACACATACAAAAAATGCTTATTTTATTGACTGATAAGTGACTGTACATGGAAGAGAAACTTTGATTGGCTCATTCAAACAGTGTGATAGGTCATTTTGGGTCACAATGGTGAGAAAAATGTATTCATGTTTCAGTAATTGTTTAAGCAAGTTCATGCATATTCCAGAGAAACAAGAAAATCTTGGCATAGGCGGCCATGAGTGATAAAAAGGAGCATAGAGAACTATTACCTGTGGCTTACAATGATGATCCCATAGTGGCATGATACAAATTTAAAAGAAAATATATACCAGTGATGCTCAATTTATGCCATATAGATAGTTCCCCAATTACATCATCAGCAGCCATATTTGTTCTATGCTGGCCGATTTACTGTTGAGTTTATATGGCATTTGGAAGTTGAAATAAATTCATTGACTCTCAAGATACTGTTACAAAAAATACATAAACAGAACTCAAATCAAGCTTTCTGTTAGTATCTATACCTGTAATTTATACGTTAATTTTGCTTCAGTGTGCCTTGTTCAAAATGGTGATTTTTGTTTGGTTTGCATATTGGAGAAACTACCAGGTTGCCCATCATCCAGGTAAAACTGCCAGAATACCAACTGCTAGTGACCTTATCAGGAAGAATCTATATGCATTCCTCAATTTATGACATAAATCAAAAGTGATGTAAATGCACGTATGTGAACTAATATTGATTCAAAGCACATGGTGTCAGAGATGTCATAAAGGGGAGCACAGTGGCATAAATTGAATTTCTTCCTTATAAATGGCATTGAAATGAAGGTCAGTAAATCCAGTTGGCATAAAAGAGCATCACCTGCAAATAGAAATTGCCAAGTAGTTGTCCGAGAAACAGGAGCTAAATATATTTTATGAAAACAGACTTACCTTATTTGCCGTCTGTTTCAGTCCTAAAATCTCTCTTGATACTCGATGTTGTATCTACTCTTCAAAAGTCTGTAAGAAAGAGATTTGAATACACTTACAACTGATTTATCAATCAACAGTATCTTCCTTAATGTACATTATGACAATGTGTTAATTATTGATAGTGAATCTGGAAAGGAAACATGAATCAGTCATGGCAACTCAAGTTCCTGTCGTTGTTTGAGTCTTTCCTTCATTCATTGTTATGATACTGAAAATTAGTGATAAATACGTTTCAAATAGTAACATGTAGTATAGTTAAATAGTAACATGTAGTATTGTTAAATTGTAACATGTAGTATAGTTAAATAGTTGTTGTTGTTGTTGTGTTTAATGCCATTTTTCAGCACACGACAGGCTATACATGGCGGCCAGTATTAATGCTGGAGGAAGAACCTGGGAAAACCCCAGAAAGAACCACCAACCCATGAGAAGCTACTGGCAAGCTTTCTCACATATCCGCACTGGCTGAATCCGAGACTCAAACTGGCGCAGACAGAGGTGAGATGACAGTGATCCATAATTCAGAGCGCTTTAGACCACTCGGCCACTCAGGCCCCCCTAGTTAAATAGTAACATGTAGTATAGTTAAATAGCAACATGTAGTATAGTTGAATAGTAACATGTAGTATAGTTAAATAGTAACAAGTAGTATAGTTAAATAGTCAAACTTGTTGAACATGAAATAAAACTGGAATACATAAATTCATTTCAGACTGATTCCTTGAATAATCACTATTCAAGAGTATATCAACACAGAAAATACTATCATACTGAGACAACAGGAGCAAAGTACCTGATTGTGAAGTCACGCACCATGGAGGTTAACCAGGATTGGTCCTACCATGATTGGTCCTACCATGATTCCCAGCACCCTCCTATTTACAAGCCCACCTTGGTAACCATTGGCTCACTGAATTCATTTCTTACACCTTCCAATAAACTCTTCCGTCATACAAATCCCAGTAAAATATCTTTCATGCAAACTGACCAGACACTAGTGGTATCATGATTTATCAAAATAAATTATCACAGGTCAGAAAACAAAACAACCAAACATTTGATTATTATTTTTAATAGTCAAGTATACAAGTTTTAAATTGTCTTCTTTACAATACTATGTTTTTACACCTTTAATTTTAATGTTTTTGCTGTATTTAGGCATATTTATTAGACCAATGGTGCAAAATTTCATGCACACACTTGTATTGGTCATCAACTACAAGTACATTAACCAGTTATCCAGAAATAAGATCACATGATGACAGTGATAATTCCAGAAACATTTCAAAGTATGACAAAATGACCAATATCTCTAAACGATAAAAATGGAAGTATTGATTGGTTCTTTTGTACCTGTCTATTAATCTTTAAAAATAAACCAATTCCCAACACTACCATGCTTCCTGTTGTTTTAAACTAGTTTTTTTATTTCTCTTTAAAGTTTTTAAACCCAAGGGCCATAAACATAAATTTTTACATAGAAAGTAGTTTAATTAAAACTGAAATCAAAAAGAGCATAAAAACTCATTTGTACTTTGTCACCAGATACTTACACTGTTGAGTATGGTACATTTAGAATTTGATACCTTCAGAGCCAAAATATTAGTATACAACTAACCAAACTATTAGTATATGACTAACCAAAATATCAGTATACAACTAACCAAAATATTAGTATATGACTAACCAAACTATTAGTATATGACTAACCAAAATATTAGTATACAACTAACCAAATTATCAGTATACAACTAATGAAAATATTAGTATACAACTAACCAAAATATTATTATATGACTAACCAAATTATCAGTATACAACTAATCAAAATATTATTATTCTGAAAAAGATTTTCCCTGATGAAATCTGTTTTGTTACTATTACAATTTGAAAATAATATTCCAAAATATGAATCATTCATTACATTGTTCTTTGAGTATAGTCCTTTAAATATTTTGAAGAAACAAAAGTACAAGATATTTGCACTTTCACCTTAAATGTGAAACTGTCTTTATTATGTGGGAGGATTACCCACTTCAAAAGTGGTAAAGTTACATACATATTGTTGAAGTTTATCTGCCAAAGCATACTTCACATGGCTAAAAGTACATTATATATTGCATATCAAGTGATGAATGATGACAAGTTTTGTGGTCACTGAAGTTTCAGTCAGTGTAAAGAACAACAGGATATCACTGTCACAGTTGGGAAGATGACAATTGCACCTCTCAATCATGTTCACTATAGAAGAATTTGTCAATGGGGCAACCCTTGTGTCAGTATTTGTCAGTGGGGCAGTCCATTGTGTCAGTATTTGTCAATGGGGCAGTCCATTGTGTCAGTATTTGTCAGTGGGGCAGTCCATTGTGTCAGTATATGTAATTGGGGCAGTCCATTGTGTCAGTATTTGACAATGGGGCAGTCCATTGTGTCAGTATTTGTCAGTGGGGCAGTCCATTGTGTCAGTATTTGTCAATGGGGCAACCCATTGTGTCAGTATTTGTCAGTGGGGCAGTCCATTGTGTCAGTATTTGTCAATGGGGCAGTCCATTGTGTCAGTATTTGTCAGTGGGAAAGTCCATTGTGTCAGTATTTGTCAATGGGGCAGCCCATTGTGTCAGTATATGTCATTGGGGTAGTCCATTGTGTCAGTATTTGACAATGGGGCAGTCCATTGTGTCAGTATTTGTCAGTGGGGCAGTCCATTGTGTCAGTATTTGTCAGTGGGGCAGTCCATTGTGTCAGTATGTGTCAGTGGGGCAGCCCATTGTGTCACTATTTATCAATGGGGCAGTCTATTGTGTCAGTATTTGTCAATGGGGCAGTCTATTGTGTCAGAATTTGTCAGTGGGGCAGTCCATTGTGTCAGTATTTGTCAATGGGGCAGTCTATTGTGTCAGTATTTGTCAGTGGGGCAGTCTATTGTGACAATATTTGTCAATGGGGCAGGCCACGTGTCTCAAATACTGTACACGTACTACAATTGTACCTTTTATCACCCTTTAACCATCCTTCCATTACCCTTTCATCATCATTTCATCACCCTTTCATCATCCTTCCATTACCCTTTTCCACAATTTTTAACATTCGATAGTTCCAAATATTTATCGTAATACAGTCTTGAATCATAAGTGATTCATGCACTGAAACAAAAACACTTTTTCTTTCTAATATAGCATTAGGTGTTTGAAGATTATTTCATGCACACTTATTCCATGGTGTGTTATTTTTTCTTTCTCTGGCAGTATTTTTTTTATAGTTACCTTAATTTTTGCAGAAAGTAATTCTATATTAACATTCATACTGATTCTTACAAATATTGCTAAATCAAGATATTGATGAACTACTTTACTCTTAATGCTGGGGAGAGGGTTCAGGGGAAGAATAGAAAAAAGATACTGTATGTTCAGAATAAACCCTGAAATTTAAAACCAATAAAGTGAAAAATGCAAAATAATCATCAGTCACATCTGGGTCAATACTTGACATGACAAAGGCCACAACCTTACCCATAGTATTGAAGTACTGACACAATGCAATTTTCAGATAACTTTCACATCATTTTTGTTGAAAGTATCTTAAAGTAAATTTAGTACAAGGACAGTTTGCTTTACAACTAGAAATGTGTTCCTGGAACATAAATTCTCAATGACAATATCTGAAATGACTTAAATGCCAAAGTTGATCATAGTGTGATGGATAGACAGTATCAATACTATATGCATCATCATGGTGTGACAGATAGACAGTACCAATACTATAGGCATGATCATGGTGTGATGGATAGACAGCAGTACCAATACTATATGCATGATCATGGTGTGATGGATAGACAGTACCAATACTATATGCATGATCATGGTGTGATGGATAGACAGTACCAATACTATAAGCATGATCATGGTGTGATGGATAGACAGTACCAATACTATAGGCATGATCATGGTGTGATGGATAGACAGTACCAATACTATAGGCATGATCATGGTGTGATGGATAGACAGCAGTACCAATACTATATGCATGATCATGGTGTGATGGATAGACAGTACCAATACTATAGGCATGATCATGGTGTGATGGATAGACAGCAGTACCAATACTATATGCATGATCATGGTGTGATGGATAGACAGTACCAATACTATATGCATGATCATGGTGTGATGGATAGACAGCAGTACCAATACTATATGCATGATCATGGTGTGATGGTAGACAGTACCAATACTATATGCGTGATCATGGTGTGATGGATAGACAGTACCAATACTATATGCATGATCATGGTGTGACAGACAGACAGTACCAATACTATAAGCATGATCATGGTGTGATGGATACAGTACCAGTACTATAGGCATGATCATGGTGTGACAGATAGACAGTACCAATATTATATGCATGATCATGGTGTGACACATAGTACCAATACTATATGCATGATTATGGTGTGATGGATAGACAGTACCAATACTATATGCATGATCATGGTGTGATGGATAGGCAGTACCAATACTATAGGCATGATCATTGTGTGACAGATAGACAGTACAAATACTATATGCATGATCATGGTGTGACAGATAGTACCAATACTATATGCATGATTATGGTGTGATGGATAGACAGTACCAATACTATATGCATGATCATGGTGTGATGGGTAGACAGTACCAGTATTATAGGCATGATCATGGTGTGACAGATAGACAGTACCAATACTATAGGCATGATCATGGTGTGACAGATAGACAGTACCAATACTATATACATCATCATGGTGTGATGGATAGACAGTACCAATACTATACGCATGATCATGGTGTGACAGATAGACAGTACCAATACTATATGCATGATCATGGTGTGACAGACAGACAGTACCAATACTATAGGCATGATCATGGTGTGATGGATAGACAGTACCAATACTATACGCATGATCATGGTGTGACAGATAGACAGTACCAATATTATATGCATGATCATGGTGTGATGGATAGACAGTACCAATACTATATGCATGATCATGGTGTGATGGATAGGCAGTACCAATACTATAGGCATGATCATTGTGTGACAGATAGACAGTACAAATACTATAGGCATGATCATGGTGTGACAGATAGTACCAATACTATATGCATGATTATGGTGTGATGGATAGACAGTACCAATACTATATGCATGATCATGGTGTGATGGGTAGACAGTACCAATACTATAGGCATGATCATGGTGTGACAGATAGACAGTACCAATACTATAGGCATGATCATGGTGTGACAGATAGACAGTACCAATACTATAGGCATGATCATGGTGTGACAGATAGACAGTACCAATACCATATGCATGATCATGGTGTGATGGGTAGACAGTACCAGTACTACAGGCATGATCATGGTGTGACAGATAGACAGTACCAATACTATATGCATCATCATGGTGTGACGGGTAGACAGTACCAATACTATATGCATGATCATGGTGTGATTGATAGACAGCACCAATACTATATGCATGATCATGGTGTAATGGATAGACAGTACCAATACTATATGCATGATCATAGTGTGATGGATAGACAGTACCAATACTATAGGCATGATCATGGTGTGATGGGTAGGCAGTACCAGTACTATAGGCATGATCATGGTGTGACAGATAGACAGTACCAATACTATATGCATCATCATGGTGTGACGGGTAGACAGTACCAATACTATATGCATGATCATGGTGTGATGGATAGACAGTACCAATACTATATGCATGATCATGGTGTAATGGATAGACAGTACCAATACTATAGGCATGATCATAGTGTGATGGATAGACAGTACCAATACTATAGGCATGATCATAGTGTGATGGATAGACAGTACCAATACTATATGCATGATCATGGTGTGATGGGTAGGCAGTACCAATACTATAGGCATGATCATGGTGTGATGGATAGACAGTACCAATACTATATGCATGATCATGGTGTGATGGGTAGACAGTACCAATACTATAGGCATGGTCATGGTGTGATGGATGCATGATCATAGTGTGATGGATAGGCAGTACCAATACTATATGCATGATCATGGTGTGATGGATAGACAGTACCAATACTATAGGCATGATCATGGTGTGATGGATGCATGATCATAGTGTGATGGATAGGCAGTACCAATATTATATGCATGATCATGGTGTGATGGATAGACAGTACCAATACTATATGCATGATCATGGTGTGATGGATAGACAGTACTAATACTATATGCATGATCATGGTGTGATGGATAGACAGTACCAATACTATATGCATGATCATGGTGTGATGGATAGACAGTACTAATAATATATGCATGATCATGGTGTGACAGATAGACATCACCAATACTATATGCATGATCATGGTGTGATGGATAGACAGTACCAATACTATATGCATGATCATGGTGTGATGGATAGACAGTACCAATACTATATGCATGATCATGGTGTGATGGATAGACAGTACCAATACTATATGCATGATCATGGTGTGATGGGTAGGCAGTACCAATACTATAGGCATGATCATGGTGTGATGGATAGACAGTACCAATACTATAGGCATGATCATGGTGTGATGGGTAGACAGTACCAATACTATAGGCATGATCATGGTGTGATGGATGCATGATCATAGTGTGATGGATAGGCAGTACCAATACTATATGCATGATCATGGTGTGATGGATAGACAGTACCAATACTATAGGCATGATCATGGTGTGATGGATGCATGATCATAGTGTGATGGATAGGCAGTACCAATATTATATGCATGATCATGGTGTGATGGATAGACAGTACCAATACTATATGCATGATCATGGTGTGATGGATAGACAGTACTAATAATATATGCATGATCATGGTGTGACTGATAGACAGTACCAATACTATATGCACTTTCCACTGTAGTGGCATAGCATGACATGATTTGCAGTATCCAGTTATCATCACATTACTGATTATGCTAGAAGGTAAACAATGTAAAGTGGATACTTCCCAAAGGCAATTTGATCAAATTATATGTAGGAAAGAGATAATACAGCATCTTGTGTGATCATTATAGCCCCCACTACTCACCATTTCCTTCTGGTTTGTAGACAACTCTCCTAAAGGAAAACTATTTGCACACAAAGATAATTGAATAAATTAATAATAATAATAATGATAATAATATTAATAATAATAATAATAATAATAATAATAATAATAATAATAATATTATTATTATTATTATTATTATTATTATTATTAGTAGTAGTAGTAGTAGTAGTAGTAGTAGGAGTAGTAGTAATAGTAGTAGTAGTATCATTATTATTATTATTATTATTATCATTATCATTATTATTATTATTATTATTATTATTATTATCATTATTATTATTATTATTATTATTATTATTATTGTTATTATTATTATTATTATTATTATTATTATTATTATTATTATTATTATTATTATTATTACTGTTATTAAATATTGCTATTATTATTATTATTATTATTTTTACTTTTATAACATATTATATCATAATATCTACCACTTGTATTAATTTTCTTCTAAATATTTCTTCACCTAAGGTCATCCCAAACCCATGAAAATAACTGGTTTCATCACTGCAAATGACCATTTCATGTAAATGAATGTTTATATATAAAAAAGTCTTTTTTAAGTGAGTTCATTTCACAGTTGAGTGTTTCACTAATTTATACAAGTAACAAAATGTTTGGTTTGTAAATATAGTCAATGTTTGGACTAAGGTAACCTTGATGAACAGTCTATTCTTTCATCAACATCCATGGTCTGGTCTAAGATCACCTTGAACACATTCTGTTCTTTCATCAAAATCCAAGATCTGGACTAAGGTCACCTTGAACATAGTCTGTTTTTTCATCAACATTCATAGTTTGGACTAAGGTCACCTTGAACACAGTATGTTCTTTCATCTTTCATTAATATCCATGCTTTTAACTAAGGTCACCTTGAACACTGTTCTTTTATCAGCATTCAGTTTGGACTAAGGTCACCTTGAACATAATCTGTTCTTTCATCAACATCGAAGGTTTTGACTCAGGCCACCTTTAAGATCATCTTGAACACAGTCTGTTCTTTCATCAACGTTCAAAGTTTGGACTCAGGTCACCTTGAACACAGTCTGTTCTTTCATCAAAATCTGTGTTTTGGTCTAAGGTCACCTGGAACACAGTCTGTTCTTTCATCCACATCCATGATTTTGACTAAGGTCACATAGAACACAGTCTGTTCTTTCATTAACCTTCATTATTTGATCTAAGGTCACCTGGAACAAAGTCTGTTCTTTCATCCACATCCATGGTTTTGACCAAGGTCACATTGCACACAGTCTGTTGTTTCATTAACATTCATAATTTGGTCTAAGGTCACCTGGAACACAGTCTGTTCTTTTCATCCACCTCCATGGTTTTGACTAAGGTCACATAGAACACAGTCTGTTATTTCATTAACATCCAGATTTTTATTAAAGATCACCTGGAACACAGTCTGTTCTTTCATCCACATCCATGGTTTTGACTAAGGTCACATAGAACACAGTCTGTTAATTCATTAACATCCAGATTTTTGTTAAAGATCACCTGGAACACAGTCTGTTCTTTCATCCACATCCATGGTTTGGACTAAGGTCATCTAGAAGACAGTCTGTTCTTTTATGACAATCAATGTTTTGGTCTAAGGTCACCTGGAACATAGTCTGTTCTTTCATTAACATCCACAGTTTAGGCAAAGGTCACCTTGAAAACTGCACAGATCCAGATCTGCCATCACATTAAGAGTTGGTAGATCTGGGTGTGTGCAGTTTGTAAGGAGTAATCAGTAGAAGAAACAACATATACCTTACTCTGCCAGTGCATTCAGGATCTTTATGGTTTACAGTTTGACTCGACTTGTAAGTGAGTATATATGGTACCATAGTCTATGTATCTAGGTAATTAGGGGTTGCACATTTCCTACAAAGGGTAATAAGAAATCATTCTCAAAAGGAATCAGATTGTGATATCTCTCTTACTCAGCTCTCAAATATCTTTATTACACAAATGTCAAAATAATACCAATAAAAGAGGTATAAAATTTGTATCACTTGAAAATGTTACCACCAGGGGTGTTATAATTGTGCCATTTAGAAATACCATTCCTTTAAAATGTACAGGGTAAACATACTAATGTATTATATGGGTTTTTCTGTAATACTATGTTAGATGACTCGGGATTGAACTTATCTTAGGATTGCTTGCACCATATCAAATTATTAGATTTATATGGAAGTATCAAGCTGCCATCATTATGATGAGACATTTCTACAGCATACATGATCAAGACAATGTGTGTCACACCTACAATACCCAATGCAATTAAATTATATGATTTATGTGGATATGATGACAAATCGATCTACCTGTGTGATTACAAATTGATCTACCTATGTGGTCTTACTCGCAGGTTGCTGCAATATAGCAACCTAAATATGAAAAATTTTCATCCAGTCTACATTGTCATGTCAACAACCTGCAATCAATTACTCATTTTTTTCATGTAAAAGATGTAATCTAGGTTGCAGTTATGTAACAGAAATATTTCATCATGTAGACAGCAAGATTAACTGTTTTAAATAGATATCTTACCATGGATCTAATAAAGCTGAGCTGTCTTTTAGCTATGATATCTAAATGTGTCCAGAAAATGTGTGTGTGTGTGTGTGTTTGTTTGTGTGTGTGTGTGTGTTTGCATGTGTGTGTGTGTTTTTTTTTTGTTTGTATGTGTGTTTGTGTGTGTGTGATTTGGATTTTTAAAGTAGCTTTAAACAAATCTCAGTCATATCGCTATGATGTATGCAGTGTGACAGTTTATAGTGATGTCTAGCACTGGGGCATCATGCCGCAGACTTGTAGCATCATGTCCCACCCAGTCACATTATCCTGACACCAGGCCGACCAGCCCTAACACTATCCTCTTAATGCTGAGCACCTAGCAAGGCAGCTGTTAGTACCATTTTTAAAAGTCTTTTATCCAAAAATGTCATAGTGATGCAGTATATGTTCAGTATAACAATGTTGATGGAGATATAAAAGTGAATTGTGTTATATGTGAGGGAACCTTATAATGAGGGATATTCCAACAAGGCTATGTTCTAATAGTGTATTAAAATACAAAAGAAAATAATGTTTAGTACGAATTACATTATAATTGGTCCTCAAGGGCCAAGAACCAGCAGTTTCAAATAAATACTCTTACATATGCGGTGGAACTTAATGAGGAAATTAAAGAGACATAAGAAAATAAACTTTATTTTGTCCAAAAGAGCCCAATTTCCTCAACCCATTACATGTATCAGTTTCAAACAGGATATACTAAAAATAAGTATGGCCAATTAATCACTTATATAGCAGTAATAAAATAGAACTTTAAAATTGTGCTATTGCCCACAAAAACTTCCAGCATAATTGCTAGGTCAAGTGTACAATATCCTTTTAGGCAATCAAATATTTTTATTTATATTTGTGATTCACATTAGGGCATATTACCATATATACACACTTATGAGTTCAACTGCAAACTGCACACGCCCTGATCTGCTGGTGCTTTTGTGATGGCAGGCATGGGTCTATTTTGTATGTAGTTGGACCATCTTGTAATTGAGTTTACATAGTACTGACAAACAGGATGGCAACACTAAAGTGGGTCAAGAAAAAGCAAGTATTTACTAAAGATTTGGTCAGTACTTCATTGAAAACCATTCATTCTAACTAATTCATAAATAAATTTTAAACAACTGACAAGTCTCTAAAATCCACTTACAACCTGTTGTAAGTTAATTGCTTCTCATTCCAAATTCTAACTTAGCCATCACTATGTACACACACACACACACACACACACACACACACATATATATGTATATATATATTCAGCTTGATAAAACTTCATGAATATTATCTGATTTCCATAAAATTGTTGCTGCCATACTCCTAAAAAAAAAAATCTCAGTGTGCCTGAGTCCATGTAAGACCGATTTCTTTTTAGAGTTCTCCATTTTTCCTTCTTTAATATCATACCTTTTTCCCCAAGCAGATAAATGTAGTTTTTCTTAAATGGCTTACCTACAAGCATTTGGTTTGAAATTATTGTCCTTGAAAGCTGGCTCCTTACCATCTATTATTTTAAGGTTACATGTCCTTGGGACATTTCCCAGGTATTGTCTCACAGATAAGCCTGCTACAGTATTTGCATACCATGATTAAACAATTCCAGGAGCCACAATATATTTTCAAGTTTGAAATTAATTTCAATTTTATGTTTTTTTTATAGTGTAAAATTGAGATTTGTGATCAAATTTGTTTTGGTGCTTGAAACTGAGAGGTTTTGATTTATATGCTATTGATAATGTAACACTGTATGTTGGACTTGACCTTGTCCAAAGTCAAGTTCATTTTCTACCTGACCTGAATCATTGATTTTGGTTTCATAAACATGTTTATTTCATCTGAGTCTAGAACTTTGGAAATTCTCAATGAATGGTCAGGTCTACTTGTTGTTTACTACATATTGTATTATAATTTTAGTAATAGACTTCTAATTTTAACTAAGATTTTATCTTGTAAACATTTTGGAGCCTTCCAGAAGGAAAATTTCCATTAGGTAATCGTTTTTTATTTAGAAAATACTAATTGTGACCTGATGTCATTTAGAGGACTTTATAATCTTGTTTTCTAGAAATTAACTATTCATGTTATAATCTTAATTGTATTATTGTGGGGACAAGTAATTAATTTGGTCTGAAATATATTTATTAAAATTATTTAATTCAAATGATTCTTCTCTGGCAATACAAAGTGTTCTTTGAAAATAACATTTTTGGAAATATAGTTTTGAATTTATACTGAAATTTCAAATAAGGATATCCTCTAGGATTGTATTATTGTGATCCAACAAAAGACTGCACTACACAGGACACCACAAGTACTTCAACACTTCCAGGATTGAATTTGATTTGAATTTCCACTAAAGTTTATTCAAACCTATAACCATTAGAACTTGTGTCAGTAATTCTAGGATTAATTCGGATTTAATTCATAATACAATCAGTTCTGTTTTTTACATTTTCACTTTGTATTATAGGGGAAAAAAATTTTCTTCAATTTTACAAAGCTTGTTGCTTTTCACTCTTTTATATTCCTTATTTTAAGAGCATAGAGTCATAACAACTTATGAAAGTATTTCATTCCTCAATTGAATGTACACAACACAGTAAATTGGATGCCATCTGCAATGTCCTAATGCCTACATTTATACCTACTGTTTGTCTTCAATTTGGCAGTATGATTGACATTTGCAGTGCCCTAATGCCTACATTTATGCCTACTCCTTGTCTTCAGCTTGGCAGTATGGTTGTCATCTGCAATGTTCTAATGCCTAAATTTATACTTACTGTGTGTCTTCAGATTGGCAGTATGGTTGTCATCTGCAATGTTCTAATGCCTAAATTTATACCTACTGTGTATCTTCAGCTTGACAGTATGCTTACTATCTGCAATGTTATATTGCCTAAATTTATACCTACTGTGTGTTCTCAGCTTGACAGTATGGTTGCCATCTGCAATGGCCTAATGCCTACATTTATATTTACTGCTCGTCTTTAGCTTGGCAGTATGATTGCCATCTGCAATGTCATGATGCCTACATTTATATATATTCCTTGTCTTCAATTTGGCAGTATGGTTGCCATCTGCAGTGTCCTAATACCTACATTTATGCCTACTCCTTGTCGTCAGCTTGGCAGTATGGTTGCCATCAGTAGTGTCCGAATGCCTACATTTATACCTACTCCTTGTCTTTAGCTTGACAGTATAGTTGCCATCTGCAGTGTCCTAATGCCTACATTTATGCCTGCTCCTTGTCTTCAGCTTGGCAGTATGGTTGTCACCTGCATTGTCCTAATGCCTACATTTATGCCTACTCCTTGTCTTCAGCTTGGTAGTATGGTTGTCACCTGCATTGTCCTAATACCTACATTTATACCTACTCATTGTCTTCAGCTTGGCAGTATGGTTTGTGACTTGGCTTTACATTATGTTCTAAATTTTGTTTTAAGTACATTTCCCCACAGATCAAGGTATTGTAGCACTACAGTTGTGACAGACATGTGTGTGTGTGTGTGTGTGTGTGTGTGTGTGTACAGAGAGAGAGAAGGTGAAATATTTGCACACATAACATTATAAATAGAAGCCCATCACAAATATGTGCAATTTATGTATGACCTACTGACCTACCAAGCATGGTACACTCACACACACATACACATGCACACATCACTTTCAAGATGCATTCAAGATCCAATTCATCTTTAAGAACTTTACTTTTAATTGGCATCACATAGTTATTATTGTAATGATCTGCTGTTCCAAACTAAAACATGTACCATATATAATCACAAGACAGGTCCAAATACAAAATGTACAGACCCAGATCTGTCATTGCAATATGCACCAGCAGATCTGGGTCTGTGCAATTTGTAAGAAGTAATCAGTAGAACAAACAACATAGACCCTGATCTACAGGTGCATAATGTTAGAACATGTGTGTGTTCTATGAGATACTTTTGCACTATTATGTAAATATATTGTACCAAATACATTTTTTATGAAAATCAAAACCAAAAACATCCACTGAATTTAATTTACATGGTCAGTAAATTGGACCCAAACCACTGCATTACAATAATGGATCCAGACTATTGCCTTATGAAAATGGATCCAAACTATTGCCTTATGAGAATGGATGCAAACTACTGCCTTATGAAAATGGATCCAAACTATTGCCTTATGAAAATGGATTCGAACTATAGCCTTATGAAAATTGTTTCAAACTAATGCCTTATGAGAATGGATCCAAACTATTTCCTTTTGAAAATAGATCAAAACTATTGCCTTATGAGAATGGATCCAAACTATTGCTTTATAAAAGTGGATCGAAACTATATCCTTATGAAAATGGGGAGCTGTATATATTGTAATAAGTATTAAATTAGTACTGAACTTTGGCAGTTCCTTATACTGTAATGATGAACAAAAGGATGCATCAAAGAATAGTTAATACATGAGTAAGTCAAAATATTTTCAACAGGTGAACAGGAACATAATAGAACAATAAACATATTTGAAACATGAACAAGTTAGTCAGCAATAATGAAGATAATAATAATAATGAAGATCGAAATATGGATAGATTATAAACTGCAACAGAGGCGAGAGAAAATGGTTGTAATAGGATAACATATGCAGAGGTGTGAATGGTGGTAAGTATGAGGAAGAGAATAAGAACAAAATACTGCTTGCACATGTGGCTCAGGTAAGCAGACAGGTAGAAAAAGGTAAATGTATGTTTGTACATATAGAAGGATATATAACAATGCAAAAATTGAAAATAAAACAATAAAATTTGTAATGTGGCAAATGGATCAAAGCATAAAATATCAGGACTATGCTACTCAAAGTTTAGTTTATGATTTCAACTAATTGTAATGAGATACTGCATAAGGTACATGATGTTACAAAGAGATATCTATCCCAAGGTTGAATTTGTATTGGGAGCAGAATAATCTAGATGGACACCATTTATCTAAGAAATGAATCGGATTGAGTCTGGAGAAGTCAGTTTTGATTCCACATTTAAGTCTTGATAGAAAGAAGGACAACAGTGCACTACTGGTTGATGCTTCTTTATGGTAGTATGCAGTAATACATGTAATTCATATGGCACACTTATACTAAGGAATTAATAAGAGGTGTGGGTCCTTGAATTCTGCTTTCCGGGAATGAAGACTCCTTCAGAAAGAGTCTGAATTTCAGAAATGTGTAGAAGGTATTGAAAGAGTTTGCAGGTAGTTTTTTCAAGCATTTAATGACTAAATGTTGTAGTGGATGGACTAATTTACATTCTGGACTAAATGTTGTAGTGGATGGACTAATTTACATTCTGGACTAAGTGTTGTAGTGAATGGACTAATTTACATTCTGGACTAAATGTTGTAGTGGATGGACTAATTTACATTCTGGACTAAATGTTGTAGTGGATGGACTAATTTACATTTTGGACTAAATGTTGTAGTGGATGGACTAATTTACATTTTGGACTAAATGTTGTAGTGGATGGACGAATTTACATTTTGGACTAAATGTTGTAGTGGATGGACTAATTTACATTTTGGACTAAATGTTGTAGTGGATGGACGAATTTACATTTTGGACTAAATGTTGTAGTGGATGGACTAATTTACATTCTGGACTAAATGTTGTAGTGGATGGACTAATTTATATTTTGGACTAAATGTTGTAGTGGATGGACTAATTTACATTCTGGACTAAATGTTGTAGTGGATGGACTAATTTGCATTCTAAAAGTAGATGGTCAACAGTTGCTGTACCATTGCAAAAAGTGCATAATATTGATTTGGAAATCTTTTTCAAAAACATATTGTGTTTTACAGGTAAGATATTATGGATGGTTTTAAAACAGACATCTATGGTCATAGGATCTATGAATTTATTATGCAAATTTCTCCAAACATTGGGAAAGTTTAAATCAATTCAATGAATGTTTTTATTCAGGAGAGAGAGGAAAGAAAATATCAGTCAAAAATATTGTAATAATTGAAGTTTTTGAGAATTAACTTTTGTTTCATTTTGTTGTATTTACAGTCAATTTTCACATTTAATAATGTTTTTAAAAAAATAAAGATCTAATACAAAATCATATTATCATTTTTTATTTGTTTTTATTTTAAAGCTTTATAATTTTGGTCACAGGGTTCACAGTAGGGTATTTACTTAAGGGCACATAGATAAAAGCAAACTTCAGTTTTTATGGTATTACATTTATTTTTGAAGCATTATTTCTGACATTTCTTTACTGTATTTTGGAGATATTCAAGTTTTGTGTAGTGGTGTATATGATTTGAATCCATAGAATATATTTCATTCAAGGCATGTTAAAATCATCAATATACATGCAGTGACAAAATTATGCAAAAATATGCTCAAACTTTTGTTTGTTCATCATTGTCATTCTGGAAACACATTTTAATGAGCTAGATTTTTTCACTTTCACTGCAAAATAAAAATGTAAATACTGGAATATTGATACCAAATTCTAATATAGGACAGGTTATTTTTATAAATGCATACAGCAACCTGCCAATACTTAATTCTTATCATTGTTCAGTTAAATGATACACATCTGAATTAAGTAGAAATAATAAGAAAACATAGGAAAATTAAATAAATTTATTGAGTTTTCAAACAAATTATATTAACTGATGAAATGTCCATGCAATAATTCATGATGATCCTTAATTCTTAATTCTTAACCACAAAGTAATTTTTTGTGTTGTTATAATCAATAAAATACATCAGCCATTCGGTAGAAACAAATGTTGAGGGTTTCCCTAGAATTGTATTACATGAAAGAATTGCTATAATTTCATATCCAAATATTTACAAGTCATAAAAAAATATTTTTGAAATTATTTAAGTGTCCCAAGATTTATAGTGTCCCAAAATATACAGTCAATATGGTGCAATCAAGAAATAGAACATGGTCATGGATAAATAATTAGTGTTCCACATTTTCAGTTTTTACCAATGTTCACCAAGAAATCACCAGTTTTTTTTAAATTAAATCTTCTTTTATTCAAGGTATTTATTTTCTTAAATTCTGACTTTATGTTATTGTTGATCTTTGCAACTGTGAGATGCAAGCAGTCCTATCCTGTGAACACAGAACAGACACAGAACAGAGGTCAGCAAATTAAACAACATTTGATGTTTTCTGCCTGATTCATCATTTTTGTTTAGTGTCACAGTGAATCTAGAAGAAATCAACCCTTTAAATTAAAAGTAAAACTTGGCCTGAAATGTGTACATTATTAAATATGAAAACAGCATCCCATTTTTACCAAGCTATTTTAAAATGCTTTTAAAACAATTTCTTTTCTGACTTAATATTTTGAAAATGAAAACTGAAAAATTCCCAATGTTTTTAAAACAAACAAAAAATAGAAAATGCAGAAGAGTATGCATTAAGTAAAAGACACAAAAAAATGGAAAAATGCAGAACACTACGCATTAAGTAAAACACATAAAAAATAGAAAATGTGGAAAACTATGCATTAAGTAAAAGACATAAAAAATAGAAAATGCAGAACACTACGCATTAGGTAAAAGACACAAAAAATGGAAAATGCAGAACACTGTGCATTAAGCAAAACACATAAAAAATGGAAAATGTGGAACACTATGCATTAAATAAAAGACATAAAAAATGGAAAATGTGGAACACTATGCATTAAGTAAAAGACACACTTACAAACTATGAACCAGATCATTTATGGTTTGCAAATACTGTTGTAAGCTTATTAGTGTGTCACTGGTCTTGAAATGCCCCAAAGGCATACATGATAAAGACAAGACAGCAAAATATTCTAGGATAGCGGCAGAGCCAATGTAGATTAGGGCCAACATTACACTAATCCAAAGCACTGAAATAGATTAGGGTAAACATTATGCTGATCCAAAACACTAAAATGGATTAGGGTCAACCTTACACTAATCCAAAGTACTGAAATAGATTCAAGGTAGATTAAGAGCCAACATAGATTAGGGCCAACATTACACTAATCCAAAGTACTGAAATAGATTCAAGCTAGATTACGAGCCTTCATAGATTAGGGCCAACATTACACTAATCCAAAGTACTGAAATAGATTCAAGCTAGATTAAAAGCCAACATAGATTAAGGCCAACATTACACTAATCCAAAGCACTGAAATAGATTAGGGTAAACATTATGCTGATCCAAAACACTAAAATGGATTAGGGTCAACATTACACTAATCCAAAGTACTGAAATAGATTCAAGGTAGATTAAGAGCCAACATAGATTAGGGCCAACATTACACTAATCCAAAGTACTGAAATAGATTCAAGCTAGATTAAGAGCCAACATAGATTAGGGACAACATTACACTAATCCAAAGTACTGAAATAGATTCAAGCTGACATTACAATAATCCAAAGCACTGACATAGATTATGGTTGACATTACACTAATCCAAAGCAGTGACATAGATTAGGGCCAACCATTATACTAATTCAAAGCACTGAAATAGATTAGAGACAACATTACACTAATCCAAAGCACTTGCATAGATTAGGGTCAACATTTAACTAATCCAATGCACTGACATAGACTAGGGTTGACATTACACTAATCCAATGCACTGACATAGACTTGGGTTGACATCACACTAATCCAATGCACTGACATAGACTAGGGTTGACATTACACTAATCCAATGCACTGACATAGACTAGGGTTGACATTACACTAATCCAATGCACTGACACAGATTATGGTTGACATTACACTAATCCAATGCACTGACACAGATTATGGTTGACATTACACTAATCCAATGCACTGACACAGATTATGGTTGACATTACACTAATCCAATGCACTGACATAGACTAGGGTTGACATTACACTAATCCAATGCGCTGACACAGATTATGGTTGACATTACACTAATCCAATGCACTGACACAGATTATGGTTGACATTATACTAATCCAATGCACTGACACAGATTATGGTTGACATTATACTAATCCAATGCACTGACACAGATCATGGTTGACATTACACTAATCCAATGCACTGACACAGATTATGGTTGACATTATACTAATCCAATGCACTGACACAGATTATGGTTGACATTATACTAATCCAATGCACTGACACAGATCATGGTTGACATTACACTAGTCCAAAACACTGACATATATCAGGGTAATCCAATGTTTTTGCACATTAAAAATGGGCCAACTTTTCTAACATATGCTGTAAATGACTAAATACTTTTTGATAATCCAGTTAAGAAAGATTATGTCTATCTCCTTATGACCTAATCATGATTGATGCAATTCATTTGTGTGAATAATAGATTTGCCTTTTTAATAAATATGTGGACTTTAATAACCAGGCCTGTAGCCATCCTTGACCACTAAAACAATATTATGATGTAATATACATTGTTCAGCTAATTTTCATTTAATGGTTAGAGAGCAAACATCTTTTTTGCACTCTATGATACAGATATAAATGTTCTCTTGTAATTATAATCTCTCTCACAATAAGCCACACAAGAGCATTCCCTATTTGACACACACACACACATACATACATACAATTCTCTTTAACAAATTACATGAAAAACAGAATTCTGTGGATTTTAAAATTCTACAGATTGTTTTCACATTTGCTATTCCCTCAGTAAACCATAAACCATAACTATCACAAAAAATGATAGTACGATGGATACCAAGGGTTTCTGCTTTTGAGTGTTTTCACTGTTACATATACAGTTTGTTTTTTTACAGTGCATTTGATGCCAAGGGTTTCTGGTTTTGAGTGCTTTCACTGAACATATATTTTTGAATAGTACATTGGATGCCAAGGGTTTCTGGTTTTGAGTGCTTTCACTGTACATATACAGTTTTGTACAGTACAGTTGATACCAATGGTTTCTGGTTTTGAGTGCTTTCACTGTACATATACAATCATAATTATGAATTAATAAGATTTGCTATAAATGTTTTGCCATAATCCAGTATTTATTAGGCAGTGTATCCAAACCTATGTAATGACCATATTTACAATGAAATATGGGATTTTTTTTATTTTTTTTACATTGAGATGATTTTCTGTGAATTGCCCAGGAACCCTTTCATGATAAGTCTTTGAACCAAAATAGAATTTAAGTGTCCAGAGATAACATTAGCCCTCCATCCCCCCTTGCCCCTGCTATTTTTTTCTATTTTAAAATATGAAACTCATGTGTGTAGGTAGGTTGTGTGTAGGTAGGTAGGTTCTTTTATATGGTCCAAATTGGTGGTGGTGATTGTGGTCCGTAATAAAGCTAAAGTTTATACAGACTTGAAAAGAGTATGCCTCACATAAGATGACCTATGATGGAAGCATTGATATGTATTATTTACCTGCATGTAAAGAGACATAGATAATAATGCTGAATAAACATTTTATGGTACTAAAATAGGTCAAATAAAATAAACAGTGACCTACAAGTTTTCATGACTTATGGACACTCATCATCACAAGTATCTTCTTACCATGTTCTGTTCTTGACAAGAAAAAATTTAAAATACAGTGTATGATTTGGACAGGAGCAGAATAAGAAAAAAATATACATAAATAAAATAAACTAGAAGAAATTTAACTGGAAGTAATGGTAACTCTCTGTAGGGTACCAATCTACTAGATCCCAATAAATATACAAAGAGCACAAGAAGTCTCCATGGGATTCAAACTACTCTTATATGTGGAGCCTCCCTTGGAGTGCATCAGCACTTCCATCTAACACTTCTACTAAAACAATCATTAGAACAGATGTCTCTAACATACAAAACAGAAAACTGGACAATCCAGTTAATTAATGCCAAAAACCAAAGTATCTACAATTTCCTAACCACCTACTCCCACTTTTACAAAGACATTAGGAATATTTCATCCATGTCAAGTTAAAAAAGATATGACTTCCTCCAACAGTGCAACCTCAAAGGCAAACTAGCAAGACCATATCAAGTTACAAAAGATATGACTACCTCCAGCAATGCAACCTCAAAGACAAACTAGCAAGAGGTCTTAACATCAACTTGCCCCCTCCCCCCAAGGTTTACAAATTGACCCGATTTTCAGCCCTCACCAATCATTATGTTATGATGTGAAAACTCGAAATAATTAACCAGCCTGACCTTTATCCACACACTCAGTAGAGTTGGCAACTATGAGACTGCCTTTGAAAGGGCCAGAAACACTCAGTGTTACATGGATAAATCATTCGCAAATAAAGTACTGGATTACAAAGCAAGTCTTGCTATGGACAATAAAATCCAAAATCTTTAAAAGCACTTATACAAACCACGAGAGGTCATTGCACCATATGGAAGTTTGTTTTTGTACTCACGCATTACACAAGTGGTGAATCGTATGTAGATGAGACCAGAAGATGATTTCAAATGAGAATTAAAGGACACCCCCGGGACAGCCAAAAAATGAAGGACATACTCCACTGCCAAAAGAAGTGACTTTTATATGGGATTCACTCATAAGATAAGCTCCACAGAAATTGTCATTTTCTCAAATAATTGTCACTGATATAGTCTGACCATCATATTACCAGGGATGTAACTGACATAATCTGACCATCATGGTGTTAGGTATATCACAAACATAGCCACGCCATCATGTTACAAGGGATGTCACTGACATAGTATGACCATCCTGTTGCTAGATATGTCACAGACATAGCAAGACCATCATATTGCAAGGTATGTCATGTAGTCTGATCATCATCTTGCTATTTATGCCACAGACATAGATAGACCATTATGTTCCAAGGTAGGTCACACACAGCCAGATCATCATGTTATTATGTATGTCACAGACATAGCCAAACCATCATGCTGCAAGTTATGTCACAGACATATGTATGTCACAGACATAGCCAAACCATCATGTTACTATGTATGTCACAGACATAGCCAGACCATCATGTTGCAAGTTATGTCACACAGAAAGACCATCAAATTGCTAGGTATGCCACACAGTCTGACCATCATTTTGCATGGTATGTTCCAGAGTGTTATGTATATTTAATTAAATTGTTTGAAAATTGAGAGCTTGTCCAAGATGTAAATTTTGATAAAATATTTCAGAAAATTTTGTCTTTGAAATTTAAATTCCCCAAGTTTTAAATTTTGTAAAGCCCAATTTTCTGATACAAGTCTCTGCTCTGAAAATAAGCAAAAGAAAAGAGTGAAAGACAACAAGCTTTGTAAAATTTAACAGATAATTTATTTCCTTGGAATACAAAGTGAAAATGAGAAAAAAGAATTTATGGTATTGTAAATCCAAAAATAATCCAAGATCAGATCAGACACAAGTCCTAGTAATTTAAATTCCTGAATAAAATTCATTAAAAGTCCCAAAGAGATCCAAAACTGAAGGCAATGACTTGTCTGTGATAGCTATTGAAGTGTTGATGTATCAACAGTCTCTTGTTAAATCAAAAAAATATTATTCCAGGTTTGAATTCAGTATAAATTCCAGTGAGTGTCATTATCCAAGAAGTTTATCAGAGCACTTTTGTATTTCCAGAGAAAATAATCAATTGTATTCAATAATTTGAAGGAAATAAAATTCAGCCCAAACTGGTCACAACATAATGCAACTTGAAGGTGCTAAATGTTAAAGCACAACTGACTAAATCCTCACAATTACAAGATTATATAGTTCTCTAATTGACCTCAGGTCACAATTAGCATTTTCTAAAAAAAACACATTACCTAATGGAAAATAACCTTCTAGAATAATATAATGAGCCTTGTTTATTTACACCACAATAACCTGTAAAATTCACTTAGGAGTCTCCAAAACCCTGACAAAAAATAAACATATTTACTCCTTCTTCTTTACCTAAATAATAATCCTGATATTAAACTCATACACACAGAGAATAATTTAGCTATGTATTAGTTGTTGACATAAATGAAAGATATAAAAAAAAATTAAAAAGCCAATAAGGTCAAGCAGAAATGAACTCAGTCTTGGACAAGGTCAAGTCCTGCATACAATGTTATATTACAGAAGCATGTTATGAAATATAAAAAAATTAAAACTAACAAACAAACAATTAAATTAAACATACATAACAATAGCTTGATCATCATCATGCTAAGTATATCACAGGCATTGCCAGACTATCCTGTTGGTAGGTATATCATAGGCATTGCCAGACTATCATGTTGGTAGGTATATCATAGGCATTGCCAGACTATCATGCTGGTAGGTATATCACATACATAGTCAGACCATCATCTTGCAAAGTATGTCCTTGACACAGCCTGAACATCATGTTGCTAGGTACATCAATCAAATAGCCTGACCTTCATGTAGCTAGGTATCTCATGTTGCCAAGTATCTCATTGACACAGCCTGACCATCATGTAGTTAGGTATGTCATGTTGCTAGGTTTCTCATTGACAGAGCCTGACCATCATGTAGCTAGGCATGTCATGTTGCCAAGTATCTCATGACACAGCCTGACCATCATGTAGCTAGGCATGTCATGTTGCCAAGTATCTCACTGACATAACCTGACTATTATGTAGCTTGGTTTGTCATGTTGCTAGGTTTCTCATTGACACAGCCTGACCATCATGTAGCTAGGCATGTCATGTTGCCAAGTATCTCATGACACAGCCTGACCACCATGTAGCTAGGTATGTCATGTTGCCAAGTATCTCACTGACATAACCTGACCATCATGTAGCTAGGTATGTCATGTTGCTAAGTATCTCATGACACAGCCTGACCATCATGTAGCTAGGCATGTCATGTTGCCAAGTATCTCATGACACAGCCTGACCATCATGTAGCTAGGTATGTCATATTGCCAAGTATCTCACTGACATGACCATTATATAGCTAGGTATGTCATGTTGCCAAATGTCTCATGACACAGCCTGACCATTATGTAGCTAGGCATGTCATGTTGCCAAGTATCTCATGACACAGCCTGACCATCATGTAGCTAGGTATGTCATGTTGCCAAGTATCTCACTGACATAACCTGACCATTATGTAGCTTGGTATGTCATGTTGCTAGGTTTCTCATTGACAGAGCCTGACCATCATGTAGCTAGGCATGTCATGTTGCCAAGTATCTCATGACACAGCCTGACCATCATGTAGCTAGGTATGTCATGTTGCCAAGTATCTCACTGACATAACCTGACCATCATGTAGCTAGGTATATCATGTTGCCAAGTACCTCATGACACAGCCTGACCATCATGTAGCTAGGCATGTCATGTTGCCAAGTATCTCACTGACATAACCTGACCATCATGTAGCTAGGTATGTTATGTTGCCAAGTATCTCATGACACAGCCTGACCATCATGTAGCTAGGCATGTCATGTTGCCAGGTATCTCACTGACATAACCTGACCATTATGTAGCTAGGCTTAAAATAAAGCTTTGACTAATCACCTACTGAAATTTCTCTTGGAACGAGAGAACTAACGAAATGTATTATTTTGTTTTAATCTGAACACATTAATATGGTTATGACTTGAACAAATGCAGTGTAAATTGTTGCTTCATTAATTAACCAGAGCTCTTTTAGCATTGTGTGTATTATAAATCGGTATTAGCCCCAAATGACATAAGGGGCTTATACAGCTAATACGTACAGGGGTAATAGAGTTGATATATTTGGCATATATATGAACTGTTTTAGCCCCAGTTAAAGAGCTGTATCAGCCCTAAATGTATTAGCCCCCTATGTATCAGCTCCATTAGTCCCAAATTTATTAACTGTATTAGCCCTGTATTTATTAGCTGTATTAGCCCTGAATTTATTAGCTGTATTAGCCCCTTTTGTATTAGTTGTATTAGCTCCTTTTGTTTTAGCTGTATTAGCCACATATGCATTAGCTGTATTAGCCCCATATGTATTAGCTGTATTAACCCCTTCTGTATTAGCTGTATTAGCCACATATGTATTAGCTGTATTAGCCAGATATATATTAGCTGTATTAGCCCCTTTTGTATTAGCTAAATTAGCAACATATGTATGAGCTGTATTAGCCCCTTCTGTATTAGCTGTATTAGCCCCATTTGTGTTAGCTGTATTATTCCCTTTTGTATTAGCTGTATTAGCTCCATATGTATTAGCTGTATTAGCCCCTTCTGTGATAGCTGTATTAAATGTATTAGCCACATATGTATTAGCTGTTTTAGCTCCTTCTGTATTAGCTGTATTAGCCCCTTCTGTATTAGCCCTATTAGCCACTTATGTATAGCTGTGTTAACTCCTTCTGTATTAGCTGTATTAGCCACATATATATTAGCTGTATTATCTGCATATATATTAGCTGTTAAGATCAACATTTATTGGCTGTATTACCACCATATGTGTTAGCTGTATAAATCCCATATATATTAGCTGTATAAGATCCATATGTATTTGGTATACAAACCCTGTGTGTCTTGGTAGTCTCTCGAGCCAAGATTTCATCAATGGTGGATTCGCATGTGGCTCTGGAGTCCAAATTCTGATGCACACAGGTGGTTGCAGGTGGGGCATGGGACACCTGTGGTTGGGGATGGCTTGGACACAGCTCTTTGACATCTCTCACGAGCTGCAGCAAGATGCTGGAAGTGGTCAACCTCGAAAGTGGAACTGGCTTTTCTGTTCAGGGCTTGCGAGTGACTTCTGCTTGAGGCATCGAGCTCGAGTTTGTGGGGTTGAAGGTCTGCCCATTTGATGTGCGTATTGAGATTTTCTTTGTACCTCTTGCAAGGGCAGCCTTGGTTTCAGCTACCCTGGGCTAGCTCGCCAAAGAACAGATGCGTGGGGATTCTGTTTTGATCCATGTGGATGACATGGCTAGTCCAACGAAACTGGGCCTGGATTAGTTTGGCTTCGATGCTTGTTGTTTTGGCTCTATCAAGGACTTCCTAGTTGGTGATCTGGTCCTGCCACTTGATCCCCATGATGAATCTCAGGAAACACTGGAGGAATTGTTCCAACTAACTGCTATACCTTTGGTAGACAGTCCACGTTTCACAGCCATACAAGAGAGATGTGAGGACAACTGCATTTGACACCTTAATCTTTGCTGACAGGCATACGTCCTTGTGCTGCAAGACCTTGGTTTGGAGTCATCCTCGCAGTGATCTCTTTATCAAGGAAGCCATTACTGGATATTGTGCTGCCTAAGTTTTTGAAATTGTCCATATTCTTCATCTGGGTTTTGCCAGTGGTGATGCAGGGTTGTGAAGGGACAGATTTATTTTGGGGTGGGCTGGAATAGGACTTCTAGTCTTTCCTAGGCTAATTGTGACTTTAGTCAGCTCCTAAACTTGCCCTCATCAGTCAGCCTATCTGTTCTTGACTAAATACCCCAACAGCCAATACATGACCAACTGTATGTTCCGCCAATGATAGAGGAGTTGAAGATGGCCATTTAACAAATGAAATGTGGCAGGGCACCTGGAAATGATGGTATCCCAGCGGAGGTGTACAAGGCTCTCAAGTGAACAGACTGGAGGCATTCCATGATGTGCTAATCAGCATCTGGACAGAAAAGGAGATGCCAGACAACCTCTGCGATGCATCAATTGTGACCCTTCATAAGAATAAAAGCACATGTGCGGACTGCAGTAACTACAGAGGCATCTCCTTGCTCTCCATAGCTGGCAAAATACTTGCTCACATCATTCTCAACAGGCTTACTGCAGCAGTGTCAGAAGATCACCTCAATGAGTCTCAGTGTAGTTTTTGTTCAGGCCACAAAACTGTTAACATGATCTTCGCAGTGAGAAAAGACCAAGAAAATTGCCTTGAACAGAAAATGAATCTGTATGCTGTTTTCGTGGACCTGAGAAAGGTTTTCGATACAGTCAACAGAGATACACTGTGGGTAGTTCTCAAGAAGCTTGGTTGTCCTCGGTAGTTTACCAACCTCATCCGGCTCATTCATGATGACATGACTGGAGAGATTCTCTCAGATGGTGAACCCTCTGAGAAATTCACCATATCTAATGGTGTAAAACAGGGCTGTGTACTCATTCCAATACTCTTCAACCTCTTCTTCGCACAGGTACTGCTCCATGTAATCCATGACCTTGACCTTGGTATCTACATTAGCTATCACCTGGATGAATCAGTGTTTGATCTCTGTTGCCTAGCTGCAAAAACCAAGATGGTAGAAAGATTCATCACTGAAGTACTCTTTACAGATGACTGTGCCATCATGGCCCATGAACAGACTCACCTACTGGCAATCATGGACAGGTTCTCTGCAGCCTCCAATCTATTTGGACTGACAATTAGCCTAGGAAAGACAGAAGTCCTATTCCACCCCACCCCAAACACTGTATAAACCACATATGTATTAGCTGTATAAACCCCATATGTATTAGCTGTTTAACCACCATTTGTATTTGCTGTATTACCACCAAATGTATCAGCTGTATAAACCCCACATGGATTTGGTGTATAAACCCTATATGCATTATCTGTATAAACCCAATGTGTATTTTGTATATAAACCCTGTATGCATTAGCTATATTAGCACCATATGACTGATTTCACCACAAAATTAGTACCAGACATATATAAGGGAGAAAAGACAAATCATATTGATAAATCAAATCCTGTTTATTGTCCCTACAAAAAATGCATTTGACTTTTAAGTTGAACCATATAAGTAACCATAGTCATGCCTCTGCAGATAGATAATTTGTGTCTGCAAGAAATTCATACATTACATTTTTGTCACAATGTAGTTCAAATGTTTCCAGCAATACACTGTAAGTGTAGCATTATTTCCCCTGATATCTTAAACGGAGTAAAGCTTCCCTTCATATACAGCAAAGTGTAGCAAGGGTTCCCTAGATATTCCTTAGGTGAATCAATGTTTCTCTTAATATACATTAAGTGTAGCCTTGTTCGCCATGATAAACCTTAAGTTAAGCTATGTTTCCCTTAATATACATTGAGTGGAGCAATGTTGCACCATATAAATCTTAAGTGAAGCAATGTTTCCCTTGATATACAGCAAGTGTAGCAAGGTTTCCCTAGATATTCCTTAAGTGGTGCAATGCTTCCTTTAATATACCATAATAGGTGGGCATGCTATTTGATTGGATTGAATGAAATAGAGTGGTTAAGGTCAGAGTTTGTATTTTTAATACCGTTAAACAGACATAAAAAGAAATTCTGGTACCAAATATTCTGTGCAGGGCATACGAACCCATAAAAGTTGAACTTAGCTATTGACTTAACTGTCAGAATATGTTCCCTTCTCCAATTTATCGCCAGTGCAAATTGGTCTTATTCCTTGATAATATGATCATTTCACAAAAATATCAACAGGTCAAATTAACTGGATTTTCAGAAAACAGAAAATAATGCTAATGAGAGTCCAACTTCATCGAGGCATAACACACCATGAGGTAAAACAATTTTTACCAAGTTTCTACCAAACAAGAATGACGCTTTGGAATACATATAATTAAAAAGATATCTTGAGTGGCAAATAAGATAGCTTTGCCATTATAATGTATAAATAATAGCACTCTTTTACATCCATCAACTTTGATGGGGAACTGTTATGAGCAGTCACTGTTGACAGTCCAATTTATATTGGTGACCTGATTATGTAATAGAGCTATTGGCTCATCAATTTACTTCCTTCAAGGGTCTACCTAATCTCTTTCCATAATTTTAACATACAGGCTAGACCATGCAAGACCTGGTTTCCAGTTGATGAAAATGATTGGTATCATTGGTTCTTTCCATTAATTTTTCTCACAAATTCTCCAACTGTATGATTATAGAATTTCTCAAAAATTTATCTTGGTTAATCTTGGAATTTTTTTAAACATGTTACTGGCTGTAAATGTTAATGTATTAGACAAACATCAGAGTCTAGGAGGACTTTATTCACCATCCAGCCTAAACCAATACAAAACTGAGTCAATTACCTCCTAAAAATAAGGTCAATAGTGGTTTTTGATTGGCTGAATGACACTGGTTTTGGATTGGCTGAATGACACTGGTTTTTGATTGGCTGAATGACATTGATGATGTAATAATAGCATTATGGATAGACAATGTGTGATATTTTTCAAGCACCAGTTTGTGTATTTGTGTAAAATATTCTTTGAGTTGTGAGGAATTTCAACGAGATTTTTTTCCCAGTCTTCCAAATGTTGCGATATGAAATGTCAAAAAATGTCAGTTAGGTTCTGTATTACCAGGTTAAAATTGCATGGTGTATGCGCATACACTGAAATCACTATAATTTGTGCAATACCAATTTTCATAAATTTAAAAATGATTTGTACAAACCGTGACTTGAAAGATGTTACGAACTATGATTTTTCTGTGGTAACAATGGGACCCATTTTCCAAGCACTAATAAAAATGCCATTTTTTTGCATTACAAGAGATAACTGGAATGCAAACAATAATCTTTAATTGTATTCAAGTCTCATGAACCTGCTTTAAAATAAAATGCCCTGTTTTAAATGGATTAATTGCTGGTTATTAAAAATCATGTAAAGTAAAGTCTGTCCGTAAAAGATGTTATAGGGACCAGAATAACTGACCTTTATGGACAAGTGTTCTTTACACAGAGGTTAAGTACAAATCTGAGGAAAGGGATGTTTAAATATTGTCCTCTCACACCAGGTTATCTTGTACAGAGCTGCACACTAAGACTGGTTCCGCTGGAAATTCTTTGACAGAGCTATCCACCAAGACTGGTTTCACTTTAAATTCCACTAAGGATGGTTTCACTATAATATCAATTACAGAGATGTACACTAAGACTGGTTCCACTATAAATTCTTTTACAGGGCTGTCCACTAAGACCGGTTTTAGCAAAAATTCTACTAAGACTGGTTTCATAATAACTTCGTTCATCTGACAACCTGATCTTGAATGTAAGGGGTTTTCTCATAATACAAAAGAGCTACAGTTAAATGTATCAGTGTATACACAGGTTGTAATTATCACCTGGGTATGTACATGTAATCCTGCTGATTAGTGTAATGTCAGTTTATGTAGGGTTATTATTAGATTGTATATGGTAATGCTCCTAAGGTATTAGATACACATCCCCTTTGGTGAAATGTACTTTGCAGAACTATTTAAACAATTTGTTTACTTAATTAAATTCCCAATACAGCATTATCTGACGTTTTTATGAAGTATAAGGACTGGCACCAGGCAGAGGGATTTTTACCTTAGTCTATGAGATATAAATGGTATGGAAAATTATAATCCTGAATTACTGTAAAGTATCATTAACCGTCCCTCAGTTTATTCAGCTGTTGCTTTAAAAAATATGCCTTGTTTGGGATGGATTCTTTTTGGTTACCATATATACTCGCTTATAAGATGAGTCCAACTGCAAACTGCGCAGACCCAGATCAGCCATTGCATAATGTGCTAGCAGATCAGGTCTGTGCAGTTTGTTGGGGCAATCAGTTGAATAAACAAGATGGACCCTGATTTGCAGGTGTGTTATGCTATGGCAGATCAGGATCTTTGTTGTTTGCAGTCTGACTCAACTTATAAGCCAGCATATAAGGTAATATAAATTACATAAACTGTAATCTGTTAGTAAAAGATGTCTAACAATGATCTTCAGAAACATGCATTTTTTTTCACAGAGGATGAGAATGTACCAGAGGAAAGGAATATATAAACATTGTCCTCTAGGGGTAAGTAAGTATCTCTTAGTCTGTGCTGTCCGCAGGTATTACTGTAAATCTTTTAATTTGACAACTAACCTTTTCAGATTGGGGAATAAGTTTTCAAAAGCAAGAAGACTCTACAATTAAACCTATCATTTAAGCACAGCCTGTAATTTTTGCTAGAATATATACATGAAATCCTGCTGATTAGTGCAATTAGTATACATTGGGGTATTTATTAGATGGTATACGGTAATACTCCATGGTTGTCAAATACACATTCCCTTTGGCGAGATGTTTTGCACTTTGCAAACTAATTACACAATTTATTTACTTAATTAAATTCTCAATGCTGCCTTATGTTGACTTTGTACAAGGTTTGAGAATTGGCACCAGGCAGAATATGAATTGATTGGCCTGTTTCTTGATGGTGGTGAATGGTACTATGTTTAGTTGAATTGCAGCCATTATTGTCAAGCTTTCTTCCTGTCCAAGTGCTCTAAAATTTAACAACGAAGTACAAAAAGAGTTTTATTTGTAAATTTAGCAACCCACCCCCATGAGTTGGAGGGGTTGATAAAAATAAATTAGCATCATTTTTAAAAACTTTTGAATTACTGTCTGCATTTTTCCAAACTAGAATTCTGACTTTAATGCCCTGTAAATGTGATGTCAAACAGTGACCTATGCTTCCTTAAACTCATCAAGAAGTGAAAATCAAACTTGATCTGGTCATTTTTAATTGAAAGCTATATGCTAAATTTGATTTCAACCCATGAAGTCCTTCAAAAGTTACTGTGTGGAAATGAAATTATTCATGACAGATAAGATATGAAAAAACATGGCATGACACGATGCAGTTTCACCACCCTAAATCACAAGCATAAATACTGCTGGCCTTTTGCCATTGACTATATCAGCCAGTCACAATAAGCTTCATCACAATCTGCCATCAAATTTGGTTGCTGTTACTAACAAGAATTCTGCACAATTGTATGTCTTGCCTGCTCCACCATGGCATAATTCTAACACTTTGCAAAGTTGCTAGAGCAAAAACATGTAGGTCACTTTGACTTACTTCTGCCCATGATGAACAGCACCTCCAAGTTGAATACACCCAAAATGTTTACTAAATGTACATACAACAGTGGTGAAAAACTAATCTAACTGCAAAAGCTTACAATAACTGCTGAAAGGTGAAAAGTGGGTCCTTGTGACCTACTTTTTCCAACAGTGAATATTACCATCCAAGAAATTTCATGACTTTACATACAATAGTATCAAAGAAACTGAGCTAAATGCAAAAACTTAATGTAATCATACCAACGTAAAAAGTTGATCGTTGTGACTTACTTTGTCTCATGATTAATAGCACTATCCAATATGAATATATAGATCCAATTTTATGACTGCACATGCAGCAAAGAATGTCAAAGACACTCAGCTGAATGTAAAACCTTCAAATAATTGATGGAATTAACAGTAGGTCACTGTAACCTACCTTTCCTTTGCTTAGTAGTACCATCCAAGATAAATATAGCTATCAAGTTTCAAAAGTGTCACAAAAAATTAAGCTAAATGCAAACACTTAATATAGGGCTGGAGCATAAAAAGTAGTCAATATGACCTATGTTTGCCTATGTTGAGTAGAACATTCCAAGATGAGCACACCCATCAAATTCACTGCTTCCTTGGCCTAGTGGTTACAGCATCTGCCTCAGATGCAGGAGGTCACAGGTTCAAACCCCTGCTGAGTCATACCAAACACTGATAAAAATGGTACTAACAGCTGTCTCACTATGCACTCAGCATTAATAGGTTAGTGTTAAGACTGGGAGGCCAAGTGTCAGAATAATGTGGCTGGGTGGGACATCATGCTACATATCTGTGGCATGAAGCCCCAGTGCTAGACATCACTATAAAATGCCACAGTGCAGACATCGTAGCGATATTGCTGAAAAATTGTTGAAGCTGTAAGATAACCGGGTGGGATATTTCGGATTGACAACAGAACACGTTTTGACGACACAGATATATATGGTTTAATGTGGTGATTTATATGAGCAGTAGATTATGAAGATGTGTGCATATTTATAATCCAAATATTGGATTTATTTAACATAAAATGCACAGATTCAAAGATGGAAATAAAAATACGAATAAATTAGTTCAGTAACACAAAAAAAAACACAGGATAAATGATTCACAAATGATTCAATAATGGAAAGATGACTATAGTTCACTCAAATAGTAAACGATGTAAGCCTTTTACTCATAGTAAAAATGTATTCGCTCAGGTAGTGAAATTATGTTGCTAAACACAAGAACGGATATACCATCTATCTTTCCAGTCCTGAATGATACACTGGGTCTTACTAACCCAAAATTAGCATACAGCTAATAAAATACATGTATGGAGATACACTCCATTACCCGTGCACCATATCCGCTCCACAGCTCCTACGAATCAATTTCACAACTGCCACAGACTCCGGACCCTCGGAATACTATGATCACTCGGAACATTAGACCCTCCTGACACTCCAAATATTAGACCCTCCGGACACCCTGGTCCTTTGACGGCTTTACAGCTGGGTCACCTTAGGCACTCTCGACATTAGACACTCCGGACGCTAAACATTAGACACTCTGGCACCTTAAATGCTCCGGACAAATGGACGTTTCTACACTGAGACAACACCGGGCACCCCGGATGTTTCTACCATCCAACAACACCAGACACCCCCGATATTCCTACCCTCAGACAACACCGGACACCCCGGATATTCCTACCCTCAGAACAGCTGAAAATATACCCGATACAGTGTACTAAACTTGATACAGACATAATAACGTAAGGACGTCATACATGGTAAGTTATAAAGATTATATTATTATGGCAATTACAAGATGGTAAGTTCAATAGTAAACCTAACCCTGCTCGATAAGACTATAGTAAACAATTCTTTAAAAAAAAATGTAGTTTTACATTACCAATATAAATCCTATACTACGTTGCAACAAGAATAAAAAAAATGCATGCATTATGCTGTATAAAGAAAACTATATAACAAACATACAAAGGTAAATATGGTAATACACTAGTTATCACTTAAGACCGAAAAATTACCTACCCCTACCGCTGGAGTTGTGCGAATCCTTTAAGCAGGCCACTTGCTGACAAAACCATTAGTATTGTAAAGACCCTTTACATGCAGTAACGTATTTATACCTTTAGACTTTTCGTTTTGCCGTATCGAAAGCACCTTGCACGTGTGGCATAGGACGAATCGTACTCACGATTTCGAAATACAATAGACCATATATATAATCACCCTCGGGTATCATTGTACAGTGAAAAAAACGAAACCCGAGTACATGTATTTAATGAATAACATTTACACCATTCCATGACAGAAGCTATGTTAAAAATCCAAATCACACACACACACACACATAGAATTCCATGTCCAGACTTAAAAGTGTTAGAGAAAATGAACTAATGCAAAACCTTAAAATAATCAATGGAGCATAAAAACTAGTCACTGTTACCATCTTTTACCCAAAGTGAGTAGCACCTCCTATATGAATGCATTAAAATTCATGAGTGTACATTGCATAGAACAGTATGAGAGCTACCAGTATATGTAGAGACCTAACATTGATGTGACAATGACAATGCCATTGGAATAAAGATCCCTATGTTCTCCTTATTGCTTTATGTGTGAGATAAAATTAGTAAAACCTTTAAATGGCTCCTTCTGAAAAACCACTTGACAAAATTTTAGAAAATTAAAAGGCAGTCTTCTTGGAATGGAGACTATTCAATTTCATTACAAATGATGCAGTTTCACCATTAAATATCACAGCTGTTGTTATCAGTATAAAGCAACTCACAAATCACTCAAGTACAAAGAATTATTAAATTTATACAATGATAATAAACTGCCATCAAATATGGCAGCCACTACTAAAAACATGAAAGTCAATAAAACGTTTCAAAAGTGACTCCCAAGAATTTCACTATTTGACTGAAAGCATCTTATAAAGGTCTTTCCTATTCATACCAATGAAACCAATCTGCCATTAACTAAGGTCTCCAGTACTAAAGAATCATACCATTTTTCAATAACTTATTTTCAAAGTCTGCTCATAAATTTTTAAAACTAAATTAAGCAGAAACTATTCTGGAATAAAGACATTTCAAATTGTAGAAATGCCCATGAGAATGCATTGTGGCATTAAGGCTGTCAGATTGTAGAAATGATCCCCTTCAGAATGCATTGTGGCATTAAGGCTGTCAAATTGTAGAAATGCCCATGAGAATACATTCTGGCATTAAGGCTGTCAGATTGTAGAAATGCCCATGAGAATGCATTGTGGCATTAAGGCTGCCAGATTGTAGAAATGATCCCCTTCAGAATACATTGTGGAATTAAGGCTGTCAGATTGTAGAAAGGCCCATGAGAATGCATTGTGGCATTAAGGTTGCCAGATTGTAGAAATGATCTCCTTCAGAATACATTGTGGCATTAAGGCCATCAGATTGTAGAAATGCCCATGAGAATGCATTGTGGCATTAAAGCTGTCAGATTGTAGAAATGACCATGAGAATGCATTATGGCATAATGGCCACCAGTTTTATCCAGTTGATACTGTTATGTTTTCAAATACGGATGAAGATTACAAAAATGAGAAAACTTCAAGCTAAGCAATTTTGAAAGCAGGCTTCCAGCTAACCCAGATTTCTTAAACAACTGCATCCTCTTGTATTTGCATGTTAGGCCAATGTCAGCCAATGTCAGCCATTAAGTAACCTGAATGGGCCTCTAGCTTATTACTCTGGTGGCAATAAACATAAGCTCTACTGATAAGGTAAATGTTCAAACTCTATCCTCCAGCATGTCTTGACTATCAGACACAACCCTGTTATTCTGGTTCCATGATAATGTTCCAGCTGAGAGGGTCTAAGATTATTAAACGAGTCCAGTTTATATCAAGCATTTGGACTTTATATTTTGAGCATTTTACCTTTTTTGGCCTTTATCTTTCATTATTTTTACCTTTTGGGTATACCTAAACTTACTCCATACAGTATAGACAGGGTGCTGATGTGCTGTTAAATTGTATAAATATTTAGGCTTAATTTATTTCTTCCCAGATGGCAACCATAAATACAAATTGAAAACTTCCAATGACCCAGTAAAATATATTTTCTTGACACATTCCGTATTTGTCCAGGGGCAGTGAGTAGATCAGCCCGTCTATCATCACTGACCATATACCGTCAATGATGGAATGTTTAATCTCATATCATACCTCCTACAAAGGTCTGAAAATAATTGGAAGATATCTATAAAAAATGCAAGGCCATTCATTTACATGCTTTATTCAAGTTTACATTTCAGGTTCTTGAATGCTTTAAACTTTGATGATTACACTAAAATGAAGTCAAATTAAACACATCCAGGGGGCTAGGTAAATTTGTCACCTCGAATTAGCATAATCAATACTACCTATGTCCGGCTGTGCTTTTGATAAAGAAATCCAGGTGTACAAGAAATAAATCCAACCATTAAATTTGAGTGTAGTTAAACGGTCCTTGTCCACTGATAGTTATAGTCCAAACTGTTCAGAATGATACTTCTTCTTGCTTGTTTTACACCACCAATATCCATGGGATGAAAGAAAACAAAATACAGAGTAGGCAGTTTACTACAGTGTCACCTCAAGGGAACATAAAATGGGCTGGTTGATGATTCCTGTCTCATGAAGCCTAAGACCCCACAGAGATATCCTGGAGTGGCACTGGAAGTAACTGATGATTCATTTTATCAACAAAAAATATTGCTCTCATAAAGTGCATTAATATTGTTATGAATATTTAATTTGTATTTTATGCTGGCTTTTGCTCTTGATTTTATATATTTAATTTGTGTGATTGACCTTTATCCATAACTGATGGTTGGAATTGGGCCTACACGTCTAATTTCACATAGGATAAACATGGATGCTAAGTTTGAGTTCTGGATATAGCCTTGATTGTGACCTTAGAATTTTCTAGAAACACTAGAAACAAATTCTGTTTAAAGTTGATGGAAGTTCCATTAAGATGACAGAATAGTGGGGATCTATATGAGATTGTTCAAAACTTAGGAGTTTCTGTAAATGAACTTCTGACCCTCATCCTAATTCTCAGATTGTGTCTTAGGTTTTTATATTAAAGTTGATTATATTGAAATTGCTCATTCCTACCTTAAGATCTGAAGTGGAGCCAGTCTTATTGTTGTGTTAAGTTTTAATTTTAGAGAATTTATTTATCAAATTTTTTCACTGGAATTATAAACGGAAAGAGCTGATTAATACTTTTGCACTAAATCACTATTATGGGATTATTATGAATTAATTCAAGGACATTTTGGATTATATCATTATGATACATAACAACTATTGCAGGCTATAGCTTCTACAATAGAATTCATTTGGATCACCAGTGGAATTCATTTAGAATACTATAATTTTGGACTCGTGATAGAACTTTTAGTACTATTTGGAATTTAATTCACAATACAGAAGTTCTTTTTAAATTTTCACTTTGTGTTCATGGGAAATAAATTATGTTCATTGTTACTAAACTTGTTAGTTTTCACTCTTTTCTATTACTTAAAGACCACTGAATTATAACATTATGCAACTCATGGCCACTTAGCATTTCAGTTAATTTTTCAGATCTTGTCGATGAAAACTTACATCAGCTCATTTACTATGATTAAAAAGTATTTTAAATTTTGCATGGGAATTATCATCTCCTACATGGGTGTTTACACCTATCCCTTGATACCTTGCAAGCAAGGTGTCCATATACATCAACCACATCATAAGTGAGGGTGCAAGACATAAGGTGGATTATAATTTTGGTTAAACCTAACATTTGGTGGGAGGTGGGTCATGCTTCTGTTGAGAATTATACTACCCCTGGTCCAACACAAATATTCATAAAATGGATTTCAATACTACTGATATCAGATCTAAAGAAGTCAATTAAAGTCAATTAATTTACAAAACACACATGAACTAAAGCTACATAGCTAGCATTTAACTGGACAATTCCACCAGACACTGATTTTAAATGTCATAATAAAATTGTTTGCTGATAGCTCATGACAATGACTAAGTACAACTCTGTATCATTTGTACTGAAAACAAAGAGTCCCTACTATCAAAAGTGAATTTCAGGAAGTCAAGATAAGAACATTTCTTTTAACTGCCAAGTTGTGAAATCATCTCTGATATTCTTAAGTGATAATATTTTCAAAATTAACCACTGTAGCAGCCATTTTAGATGCATGATTGGCACCATTTTCATTTAGGACAAACATGACAACAATAAAATATGTTTGATGAAAACTCCATTCCAGTATAACCATCCAATGAGAACAATTGGTGACAAGATTTTCAATATTTTCACTGTGGCAGCCATACTGGATGTCTGCAAGACACATTTTCACTTAGGACCATCTAAATATCACAAGATGTCTGTTATTGAAAATTATATGTCAATATGGCCATCAATTCTGATGATAACATTATTTTTAGGGGATAACCAACATGGTGGCCATATTGGGTATCAGATCCGCATCATGTTCATTCAGAACCAATATGACACCTTAAGAAATTTTGCTTAAACTCCTGTCAGAATGACTTTTCCTTTAGAAGGGTAGCAATGAGAAGATTTTCAAGATGGCTGCTATGGTGGTCATAAGTAAGGATAGACTGGCAAAATTTTCATTATGAACCAACTAAATATCGTAATTAGTCCTCTGGTGAAAACCTCATGATGATGTGACTGTCCATTTAGGACAAAAATCTATATCAAGATGGCTGCTGGATATCAGATCAGCATAATTTTCACGGAAGACCAACTAGACATCATAATGTGTCTTCGGGTTAAAAACCCATGTTGATATAACTTTCCATTCAGGAGGAGAAGTAATATTAAGACTTTCAAGGTGGAGCCATGGTTCCCATGTTGATAGGATTATCCATTTATTACTTTTAAGATGGTGCCATGGTTCCCATGTTGATAGGATGATCCATTTAGTTTTTTTAAGATGGTGTCATGGTTCCCATGTTGATAAGATGATCCATTTCATACTTTTAAGATGGTGCCATGGTTCCCATGTTGATATAACTTTCCATTCAGGAGGAGAAGTAATATTAAGACTTTCAAGGTGGAGCCATGGTTCCCATGTTGATAGGATTATCCATTTATTACTTTTAAGATGGTGTCATGGTTCCTATGTTGATAGGATGATCCATTTAGCATTTTTAAAATGGTGCCATGTATCCCATGTTGATAGGATGATCCATTTAGTATTTTTAAGATGGTGCCATGGTTCACGTGTTGATAGGATGGATCCATTTAATATTTTTAAGATGGGGACCATGGTGGCCATATTAGATGTCCAAGCAGAATAAGTTTATTAATAACCAACTTCACATCATAATGTCTTCTGGGTTAAAACCTCATGTCAGCATGATTTATATTCAGGAGAAGCTGTAATAGAATGTTTTAAATGGCTGCAATGGTGGCCATATTTGACATCATATCTGCCCCATATTCATTTAGGACTATGATGGCCAATGTGGCAGACATAGTGGGCTTCCAAAACACCATTTTCATTGAGAACCATCTATAAAATTTCATGACAATCCTCAAAGTTGTTTGGATGGAGTAATGATAAAAAGCTTGTGCTAACAGACAGACGGACATCATCATGATGAACAATGGACAATGGTCATCTCATAAGTGATTCTGATCTTTGACTAATAGTGCTAAAATCTTTTGGCAGTTACACAATTCAGGAAGACTACATCTAGATCCAAAAAAACAAAAACAAAATGAGAAAACAGCAAAGATGTATTCATTTTATTAGAACTTGTGAGTGATTTTTTTAATGTATTACTGGCAGTTTTGAAGAACAATTTCCATTGTAGCCAGAGGCTAAAGCTTGGGAGTTGTGTGATATGAACCAAAATTTAACCTGACCCTACACCTGCATGTTACTGGGATGTTGTGTGATATGAACCAAAATTTAACCTGACCCTACATGTGGATGTTACTGGGATGTTGTGTGATATGAACCAAAATTTAACCTGACCCTACACCCGGATGTTACTGGGATGTTATGTGATATGAACCAAAATTTAACCTGACCCTACACCTGCATGTTACTGGGATGTTGTGTGATATGAACCAAAATTTAACCTGACCCTACATTGTGGATGTTACTGGGATGTTGTGTGATATGAACCAAAATTTAACCTGACCCTACATGCGGATGTTACTGGGATGTTGTGTGACATGAACCAAAATTTAACCTGACCCTACATGTGGATGTTACTGGGATGTTGTGTGATATGAACCAAAATTTAACATGACCCTACATGCAGATGTTACTGGGATGTTGGCACCAATCATGTATTGTAATCTGCCAGAAGTAATCAGTATTGTGCCATCATGTTGATGGACCAGAAAATGTGTAGAAGTTGTCAAAATAAATCCAGCTAAGCCATGGATTATGCACTTCATTAGGTTCTCACAGAAATGCTAGTGTATATTGTCATTATAGCTGATTGATATTTTTCACATCTGAATATAAGAGGGTATATCACATTTATTATGAAACAATTTCAAAGATAAAATTAAAATTGCAATTTCACTGGACAAGAGTTCTTTAACTGGTATTTATTTCATATATTGTTGCAACCAGTAGGCATTTACCAACATTTTCATTGATAAATATTCTAATCCTTAATCCTGTTACAAATTAACAAATATTGACAAAGTTTATGTTGATCAATTTTTTTTCATGGATGAAAAACCAGTGATATATCAAATTTTCATTTACCAATTTGAATTGCAATTTTTCATGTTAAGAAAATACAGCCTCAACATAGACAAATTTTGGAAACATGCAAACTGGTACATGTGATCTGGGATGACTTTAGCTCTGGTGAGAAATGGAATGAACACATGGACAATGTCATAATGAAATGTACAAAAATATTAGAAATATTGAAATAACATCTGCCATAGGTACTCACATATAAGTTGAACCCAGCTGTATAGAACCAGATCTTCCATCATGTACTGTAATGTTAAATCTGGATCTATACAGTTTGTCAGGAGTAATCAACAGAACAAACAATACAGACCCTGATATGCTGGCATATTATGCAAGAGTAGATCAGGGTCTATGTTGGATGCAACCTGTAAGACAGTATATACAGTACGTATTCATTTTGGGAAGGATGTGATTACCATGAAATTATTCAATTAGAAAGAATCCAAAATGAATGGCATTATCTAAAAGTGTGAAAATGGAAGACTTCTTTTGAGAAACCAGATGGTACCCTTGTCACAGCAATGCAATTTCTTTAAAACCTGACATAGTCAATACTATCAAGTGTTGGTCAAAATAACCAGTATGATTTAAGAAATAATTTTGATTTCAATCAATCTTTATAATTAGCTTGACTTGTCAGACTTATTTACCTGATGAATGAACAGAGACAAGTTGAAAAAACTAATAATTCACATGCAAGAATTTATACCTCAGTCATGCTACTTAATAACATGAATAAAAATAAAAAATACTTGTGCATGCAAACTATTAACTTGTTCTCAGTAAATAACTCATACACAGAAAATAATCTGATGCAAATTCACAGGGCTATTGGTAACTCTTATGCTGGGGTCAATCAATTGTGCATGCAATATGATTGCCTGAAAGTAGGAATTAATAATTTGCACTTGCATGCAGGACTTAATAATGTCCACATGAAAACTAAATAATTCCTGCATGGAATGCAAATAAGTTGTGTTATACTTTTCCACCAAGTAGATGAATAATGTGTACACAAAAATAATCCCCATGTACAAGATAATAACTCTCATGTGAGAATGATCCCCATGTACAAGATAATAACTCTCATGTGAGAATGTTTTTTTCAAGTGTCCAAAATCAGCAACCATGAAAACTAAATTGTAGTGTAATTTCACATCATTTAATGTCCTGTTTTTGTGGTTTTGTATTTAATATACAGCCTTACTTCAAATAAAAATCAGTAAAAGATGACCTCACTTGAAACATGGTACACTTGTATGGATCTAGTCAACCACAGTTACAATAAGGATCCACTGGAAAGTTGAGCTATTTTTCCTCTCAAATCAATATAAACCTATAATATCAGTATCACAACTTACCTGTGACAATGAAAACTATTGAATCAAGCACAACACCTGCATTCAGGTTAAAATAATAAACTGTGTTCTTGAACACAAAAGCCCAACACAGTGCCCCAGAGATTGATCTATTAATTAATGCTAAACTTAACTGGACACTGCCAACTATACTTGCTTATAAGTCCAAATGGAAATTGCAAAGACCCTGATCTGTAGTTGTGTAAAGCACCAGCAGATCTGGCTTTATGAAGTTTGTTAGGAATAATCTGTAGAACAAACATAGACCTGGATCTGGTGCTGTATTATGCAATGGAAGATCAGAGTTGTTTGCAGTTGGACTTGACTTATAAGTGAGTACGTATGGTATGTAGCTATGTGGTTTGATGCCTGGCAGGATAATATAGGCCATGCACTGTTAATTAAAAGTTACATTCGAAAACTGCAAAGATCAAAAATATATAAACGTTATAACGTAAACCGTTACATTAAAATAAATGATAGAGGCAAAGATGCTAACAGTCCACAAAATGTCCACAAAAGAAAAGATAAAGACAAAAGGTATCAAATTCCTAAAATATACAAAAATATTCAAAATTGTTTTACAAACTGCATTACCATAAAGCTAAATTGTTTTACAAACTGCATTACCATAAAGCTTCTTAACTGAGTTCACAGTTAAAATCTTCCATACAGAAATGGATGACTTCAAGGCAGCTTTGGCTTCTTTGTTTACACTTTCATTACTCTTAACACCAATATGACAAGACAGCCAACAATACAGAAAACTTTTTCACCACTCCAGTGGCCTAAGTGGCAAGAGCATCTATCTCAAAAGTGGGAGGTCAGGGGTTTAAAACTCAAAGTCATACCAAAGATTTGTAAAAATGGTACTAGCAGCTGCCTCACTTGGCACTCAGCATTAAGAGCTTAGTGTTAGGACTGACGTTGACCTGGTGTCAGGATAATGTGACTGGTTACGGCATGATGCTACATGTGTGTGGCATGATGCACCATTGCCAGACATCACCATAAATTGCCACATTGCAGACATCATTGTGACTATAATTGTTAAAGCTACATTAAAATTTCAAAAATGCAAACACACACAGAATACTTTTTCTAGACTGTATGAACAATTCATGTTTCTGTAAGATTTGAAATATTACAAGGTTGCCAAATTTAAAACTTTGCAATGTTTCCAGCTGGAAATGAAATTAGAAATTTGTTTTGAGCTGTTTCATTGCGGTTACAAGAGCTGGGTATTTTGTAATTTCTGAAGAAGAAATGGAAGCTTTATATGATCACCATCTTATGATGGTTCCATGGGGTGTTGCCATTGGGTGTTGCCACTGGGTGTTGCCATGGGGTGTTGCAATGGCAGCTGCTACCTTGTCTCCATCCTCTGATCATCTGTATACAAGGATGGATGGTCACTGTACATGGCTCTGTTTTCATTTATACAAGAAGGTAGGTTAAGGACTTTTTTAATTGAAAAGATAAAATATTATTTTGAGTGTTTTGAGAACCAAGATGGTGATTTGGGAACATATGATTCTTAAGTCCTAACAAGACTAATTTTGGCTGGATGAATTTGTATGCCAAAAGGTGGAATGAAATATAGTTTTTGAGCGTACAATGCTTGGTAAGTGGGCCTAATGATGACAGGCAAACCTCATAGTATATTGAAGAACTAATTTTGTTGATATGAGATAAACCAATGACTCAACATACAGGTTTTCTAAAGGGAAAATTCGAAATTCTTCCAAAACAAAGTCCAAGTCACTCATTGTGTAACCAATCTAAGATCTGTAGGCAAGATTTGCATGCTAGTCTATACACCACATTCAACTTGAGATCTTATTAGAATCTAGTATAAAAAAAGGTAAGACCTTCCAGTCTGTTCCTTAATTTGTGCTTGCCACTACTCATTACTTTTGGAAATTTGTCTCTGAGTTGTCTTACATGCTTAAGGAAGTTAGTTCATCATCCAAAAACAGTCCTATAATGCTTTTCTCCTCCTCAGAATGGACAAAATTATCACCTGTCTAGATAAAGGTTCACATTATCATAAATAATATGTACTTGACAGAATTACATGCAAACAACTTAGATTTTGAAATTTGAACCCATTCTCTTCTGTCCTTTTCTGAACACTATTCAAGTCTATGTCCTGACTAGCTGAAGATGGTTACCATGGTTACCATGGCATGTGTTTGGGCAGGGTACTTTACTCCAGTTGTCATAGCACTAAATAACCTAATTGTGTTGTTGTGCTGTACACCACCTAACCAAACAAAACTGTTGCCATTCAATAGCATGCAAACTCTTTCTTTGATGAAAACTTGTTGATGCATACTGGGTAATTGCTGATGCATACTGGGTAATGAGAAGTCAGTTCCCTGGCTTGAGGCAATTCACTGTGTTGTTAATTTTGATGCTGACAGTATCATGCCATGAGGCTTATCCATATCCAAGAGATATTTTTCAGAAAGGATTTGATTTACCTACCTTAATTCTAAAACTCTCTAAATGGAAAACAAGACAGGTAGGTGACCCCTCAGACCCATGTTGAACAAATCATTTATTCATACTGTACTCCCAAGTAAAAAAACATAGTTACTATATTTTGTTTCTTTATGAAAGTATTTTCTAATAAATGTTTAAAGTCTGACTAAAGAGTGCATAACACTTTTCTGGCATCTGAATCTGCATTGAAAGTCTGACTAAACAGTGACCAACACTTCTCTGGCATCTGAATCCGCATTGAAAGTCTGACTAAACAGTGACTAACACTTCTCTGGCATCTGAATCTACATTGAAAGTCTGACTAAACAGTGTATAACACTTCTCTGGCATCTGCATTGAAAGTCTGACTAAACAGTGTATAACACTTCTCTGGCATCTGCATTGAAAGTCTGACTAAACAGTGTATAACACTTCTCTGGCATCTGAATCTACATTGAAAGTCTGACTAAACAGCGTATAACACTTCTCTGGCATCTGCATTGAAAGTCTGACTAAACAGTGTCTAACACTTCTCTGGCATCTGAATGTGCATTGAAAGTCTGACTAAACAGTATATAACACTTCTCTGGCATCTGAATCTGCATTGAAAGTCTGACTAAACAGTGTATAACACTTCTCTGGCATCTGCATTGAAAGTCTGACTAAACAGTGTATAACACTTCTCTGGCATCTGCATCTGCATTGAAAGTCTGACTAAAGAGTGCATAACACTTCTCTGGCATCTGAATCTGCATTGAAAGTCTAAGTACTTTGCTGGATTCAAGATACCAAAGGAGCTGGCCATTTATCATTCCATGATTTTGTCAATACAAAATGTAAGTGCTCTGGAAATATAATTGGAATGGTTGGGGTTGTCTTTTCTTGTTTTAGGTTTACGTACTGACATAACAGTTGCCTCTTGATATGATGATAGAAAGTCAAATTGTCCAAATTCTACTGAAAATGTGAAATACTGAATAGAGAGCTGTACCTGGTAAGTGTTCCACATTTTGACAGTGCATATAATCTGGTCCTCCGAAGAATCATGGGCTTGATTAGTTCTCTGAGAGTGGAACGTTTATTGTAGTCTGAAGCATTAGTAGATATGATATTTAAAATAACATTGGTCATATTTTTGTATGTGGTATGAGTTTTAGAATAGTTCTCTTTTAAGAAGCTTTTTTCAAAATGTTTCATCCAACCATGTCCTTAAAATTTCCATGGAATCATGATTATGGTAATTTACTAGACTTCTTTGCACCTTCGAAACAGCTGTCTTTATTTTTGCCAATGATTTTACATACTGATTTAATAGGGAAGCAAGCATTCAACCTAGAGAAATAAAATCTCCATCTTGTTTTCTGTAATGATAAATGAGATTTGGTTAAGTACAGAAATGTTGTTTACTCAGATTTTCAGCTGCTGACTGGTATTAACATTTTTAGGAACTTTTTTCCATTCCCTAATGGCATCTTTGCAGCATCATTAACCATGGTTTGCTGACATGTTAAAGAAAGATCCAAGTTTTTGGTATTGTATCCAAAGCAATAGCCTGAAGTATGCATATATATAGAGGAGCATCAGATCCCCTATGTTTTGAAAACAATCAGCTGTTAAGTTGTATTCATGGTGGAACTAAAATGCTTCACAATCTGTGGTATTAGACTGTCTTTTGAAGTCTTGGATTATTATGTCATCTTAGGTATACTGAAAAGTGATAACAACCACTGGGTTCATCACCAACATTCAGATGGTCATATCTAAGGTTGAATAGATCCTGTGGCAGGGTGTGGGTAGGTACATGACATCATTAAGATGGTACGGATTGTGTTTCAAAATAAAGTCTTCTATTTTCTATCCACTCTCACTGATAACTTTGCAACTCCAAAGCACATGGTGACTGCTGAAGTCAAAAAGTAACACAAAAGGTGTTAGTAACCATTGAATAACATGGTTAAGGGTTAAGGTCATAATGGTGGACTGCACTGCCTGGTGGATGATATACTGAACTAAGTGCAAATGCTTTTTTGCATAGACACATGAACAGCAATGCAGTGATGATTTTAATCTGGCAGTAAATAGTTAGCCTATATGATGCGGTACTCCAGTAGTCTTATCAATATTATTTTTAAAAGTTGTATGTTAGGAAATTTATTTTAGATTAATTCCATTACATTCCTTTAATGAGGCCCCCAGAACGTAGACAGCTATTGGGTCATGTTGTTGAAGTACAGGACTTACGTCATCAATCTTTTTCTCTAAAGCATTTCTAATGTATTACCGTGTTAGGCATATTGATGAAAGTGGAGGAAGTACAGGACTTATGTCATCAATATTTTCCTCTAAAGAATTTCCATTGTATTAATGTGTCAGAGGTAGGATTTTCTGATCATTTTGAAAGTCTGAGGGATTGTTTTATTTACTCTTTGTGCAGGTTTGAGCAGACACATTGCCACAAGGGCCAGTATTTCACTGCTTTATTGTGTGACCATTCTGGCAGACTGCTTTTCTCTTTCAGCCATCTTTGTCAGGATCATATTTTGAAAGTAAAGCAAGAGATTAGGGATGAAAGGATCTACTGTGACATTTCTGGCTTTGATTGATGCCGGCAAAGTGAAGCAGTCAAATCTGGTTTTGATCACCTGAATATCAGCATGTCAGTGTTGGTAGGAATCAACTTGCTGTTTTGTGTTGAGTCATTTCACATGGAAGATATTCAGAGATGTGAAATTTTCCAGCATCCCAGACTCAAGCCAGACATATAAATTCCTTTATCACACAACACCTTTATACAAGTTTAGAGATTATTTTGGATATGTTCTGATTTCCTATATCCACAAACTGCTTTGTCAAAACAAATTTTCAAAGTGAGTTTTACAGCTGTGGTCAACAAGAAAATGGCCCAAGTTTTTTTTAATACCTATTTAGCTCAATAGCTACATCCTTGATAGGCTTTTGAAAAATAAAAATGCAAAAGCTTCCCATACAAAATTTTTCAGGCAGACTTAAGGCTGATTTTAGATTGGATTTTTATTGAAATGTCTATTGATATTACAATCACAAAATATCACTACTGGTATATTTTCAGAATTTTTAACAAAATCTCTGTGAAATTTCAATCACGTATTCTCCTTACATTTTCAGAAATGTTGGCAGAGTCAGTGAAATTTCAATCACAAAATTTCTCTGGTATTTTCAGAAATTTTGGTAAAATCTCAGTGAAATGTCCCTGAAATTTGGTGAGATACAATTAATTTAGTGAAAAAAAGACATTTGAGTGAATGTCACAAAATTTTCACTGTGATTTCACTGAAGTTTCATTCACATTTTCACTAGGGCATGATTTTTGTAGAGCATATTTTAATAGGAAGCAAAAAACATATTTTTCAGAGTAAACATCAGATCAAGTCCAAAATTTGCCTTGCACCAAATTTTCTAAGTCCAAAGATTCATCTATGCTTGTAGTTCTTTTTGTAAAGTTCAAAATTACGTCTAACATTTCTGCTAAAATCAGTGTAAGTCCATAATCCATCTTAAAGTAGGAAAATGAGCTGGACAATCAGAACTTTCCATTTAACAGTTATCCTTTAGGAAGAATGTGAGAAATAGTATGCTTTGTTATTAGACGGATTCAGTCTGTCACCTTAGCCATATTCCCAGTCCGCCTAAAGTCTATCTGAAATTTGGGTTTTATAGATGTAATACACCCTGAATCCACCTAAAATCCAGGTGGAATCTGCCTAAAAATTTGTACTGATTGGTTAATTGTTGGTTCCCATCAGTCAATTCTATGATGGGAAAACCTGGCAAATTGCCTTGACTTGGAACAGTTTATTCATCTGAATCTCTGGCTGAATTGTACTGATCAATTTTAAACTAGATCTCCCCCTATTGACACTTTGCAATTTTTTTTCTAATTTTTTGCATTCCTTATGTCATGGCTACAAACAGTCTTGACCACTCTGGTGGCCTAGTGGTTAGAATGTCTGTCTCTGGATATGGGATATCATGGGTTCCAACCCTGGCCGTTTCATACCAATGACTTATAATAATGGTACTAACAGCTGTTTGGTGCTCAGCATTAAGAGGCTAGTGTTAGGACTGGTTGGCCTGTGTTTAGGATATGTGGCTGGGTGAGACATCATGCTACATATCTGCAGCATAATGCCCCAGTGCTTGACATAATTATAAACTGATACACTACAGGCATTGTAGCGATATGACTGAAAAATTGTTAAAGCCACACACACACACACACACACACACACACTGTCTTAATATTCATAAACTTTATTTTGAGTGATTTATCAAAAATACAGTGGTGTTTTCTTTTTTAAAGCTAGTCACCCTTATAAATGTCAATGGTGCAATTTTTGCAGTTCAATGTGAAAAAATGGATGCATTTATGTCCTACCATAAATTTTTTTAAAAAGCCATTTATAATTATTATCATTGGTGATAAAGGCTTGTTAATTATCATTGTTATTATTATTATTATTATTTATTAGTAGTAGCAGTACTGCTAATGGTGATAAAGGTTTGTTAATTATCATTATTATTAAAAATACAGATACATTTTTCAGCACAAGATAGGCTATACATGGCGGCCAGTATAACTGGTGGAGGAAGAACCCGATACAGGTTTACTAATTATACTCTGTAAAGATGAGAAAAAAAGCAGCAACTAAGATTGGGGTCTCTAAAACAGTAACAATGACAAATCAAAACTAAAATAAAGCAAAGAAATTAAATATATAAATAAAGATGGTGTGAATAGGAAAAAAGTTTTCACTCAAGCTTAAGCCAACAATTTTCCCATGACATTAAGGTGGCAACTATTGGGGACCAATTATATATCTTTATACAAAGTACAAATTATGCCAATTTTCACATGACAGAACAGATTCAGTGTCTTGTGTGACTGTGCTGTATGATAAGGCTTAATTATGGTATGGCTTAAGTCACATGTGGTGAGATATAAAAACAACGCAGACCCCAGGACTGAAGAATTTTAAACTATTCACAGAAAATTGAATCTTCCCTAATTATGACAATTTAGCAGGAAGTAGAATTTAAATATGTTTAGCAGCTAATTATTAATTCAATCTTGAGGTGTATAGAAAAATTGTATAGTTATTATGTAGGATCCAGATAATAGGCCTGTATGGAAAATAATGACACATTGGGTCTCAGATGTTTCTGTAGCAAATTCAGTGAATGCAATCATGTGTAAAAGAAAAGCAAAGATGTAAATTTAATTTTCTTGATGATTATTTTGCCCCAAAGTACTGATATATACTCGATTGTAAGTCAACCCAACTGCAAACAACATAGATCCTGATCTGCCATCACATACTGCACTCATCAGGCAGATCAGGGTCTATCTTGTTTGCTGTACTGCTTGTTCCAAACAAACTGCACGGACCTATGTCTGCAATGGCAGATCTGGGTACAGTATGTGCAGCTTGCAGCTGGACTCAGCATATATATATATATATATATATATATATATATATATATATATATATATATATATATATATATATATATATATATATATATATATATATATATATATATATATATATATATATATATATATATATATATATATATATATATATATATATATATATATATATAGTGTGGGATTAGCACAACCATTATCTATTTGCATTACTCAGTGTTATTACCAACCATTATCTATTTGCATTACTCAGTGATATTACCAACCATTATCTATTTGCATTACTCAGTGATATTACCAACCATTATATATTTGCATTACTCAGTGTTATTACCAACCATTACCTATTTGCATTACTCAGTGATATTACCAACCATTATATATTTGCATTACTCAGTGATATTGCCAATCATCTTTCATTTTTTAAATCTAGTCTATAGATTTTTAGTTGCTTGAACTTATTAGATGGTGCTACAAGCATATAAAGGTCTTTCTTTAGACAATCTGTTATTGTGCCGTCTGTTCACTTGCTTCTGTAAACATATTTTGAACATTATATGAGATTCAATTGGTTATAATTAGAGAAATTACTATATATGTAATATTCTACCATTAGTTATTAATTATGATGTGTGAATTGCTCTGTCTTTAGATTGGTCTTACAATAGCTGGTTTAACTTAAAGTTAATATGCACAGAGATGACTCTAACTTGGGAGCAGAGCATGAGGAGATTATTCACTCAACATTGTTGGAACAAAAGCATGGTCTCCACATTCCTACTTTTTGATTTTCACATTTTCTTTCAGAAAAGTGTCTGTTCACTCAAAGTCTTTAAATTAGAAATCTTTAAAAAGTGTTTCAGAATCTTTCTTCTAGTGATTATGAATGCCATCTTCTTTCTTTTCCAGTGCATAATGATACTAAATCTGTAGAGCCTATCAAATGTGGTCAATAAAAAAATGCCCTTTTTCTGAAACAACCAGGATATATTGTTATTTGTGCAGGTATTATCACAGACTAATCTCTGCACAGTGTGTCCCAGATATAGCATTCATTATTATCCCCTAATGTTTTGGTTAATCCTACTATAATACTTTAGGAAATGTTTCTCCCCCCCCCCCCCGGCGCATGTGTGCATGGCACATCAGCACAATCCAGGCTATATAATGCAGAGAAAAGGCTAGTTAACATAACAATATCAAACATCTTGCCTAAATCCTCAGAAAGATGAAATTCAACCAAAAGTAAATATCCACCATGAGACAGAAGATAAAAGGAAAAGATTTTGCAAAAACTGCCCCGAAAAGGGCATGCAAGGGCAACAAGGGTCAGATCTTTAAACTGCCCCCATAAAGGCATACAATGGCTAAAGAGTCAAATATTTAAACTGCCCTCAAAAAGGCATACAATAGCTAAGGAGTCAAATCTTTAAACTGCCCCCAAAAAAGGCATACAATAGCTAAGGGGTCAAATCTTTAAACTGCCTCCCAAAAGGCATGCAATAGCTAAGGGGTCAAATCTTTAAACTGCCTCCCAAAAGGCATACAATAGCGAAGGGGTCAAATCTTCAACTGCCCCCAAAAAGGCATACAATAGCTAAGGGGTCAAATCTTTAAACTGCCCCCCAAAAGGCATACAATAGCTAAGGGGTCAAATCTTTAAAATACAAGGACCATAATGTTCTGTGTACATCAGAAGCTTTTAAAAACTCCAAGACATACTCATTTTGTGACAAATACTGAAACATGCACAGCAATTTGATTAACGGTTTTCAAACTGTAAAATACTGCAACATCAATTAGCTTGTAAATGTCATCAATTATTCTATCCAGCTAATAAAGGTGTGTGTGTGGTTTCTTCTTATCTAATTTAGATTAGAGAAACCTAGTCGATCAAAGCTTTTCACAGGTGGTAATCTGTCATGAGAAGCTGTTATCCTAACAACATATTTCAGGCATGCAAATAAACTTTCTTTCTTACTTCTAAATATGCATAACTGGGACTAAATTTAAAACATCAGTCGAAAGAAATAAATTGTGATTTTACAGAAACAGACATTAAACAGACATAGAGATAAATGGATAGATATAAAGATAGATAGAGAGAAAAACAGACACACAGACTGACAGATATCCCCATCAATTCATCCAACTGTGCATCCACCGAACCAACTGATAAAGGATATAATGATAAACTGTGAGGAAAATAATAAAAAACACAAGGTTTGTATGTCATCAGGAGCAGTTATTACATCGTACTGATAAAACTCCCAAGACAATTGCTCAGGTCCATCGATGACAAACAGACTACATCAATCACTTCTGAACTATACTAATTGTTTCTGCAATTGAATTTCACACGTTTAATTGTTTTCTTTGCTCTTCGGTTATTTTCTGCATGAAATTATATAACAAAATTAATTTGTTTTAAGTGGTTTTAGATAACAGTTATTGTTTTTATGTTCACTTTCCCTGGGTCAGTCAGGGCACCAGTACACTTCACACCTGCAAGAGATGCAAGTCTCTACCTAATACAGAAAGATATATATGGTAACTAGCTTACCTGGGGTATGTATTTAATATGTCACTTACACTATAATTGCCAGGTGTTAGATAAACTTTTTAGGTGTTGATAATAGTAAAATACAAGGTATTATCCTAATTTCTTCAAGGTACTTAACACCTCTTTCCTCAGTGGACAATAGCTTGTGGACAATGAGTGAAAATTATCAATATTTACCTACATTCTACACAAGAGGTCAAAGTACTGAAAATTGCATTTTGAGCCTTCTAGTTTTGATCTTTGTTGTGATTGTCTTATAAATTTATAACTGATAATAGAATTAAATTGAAGTCCTTGATAAAAGCAAAAAGGTTTCTATACTTAGCAGTCATTTATCACTTAGGATACTAAACATTTGCTACATGGATCTTATGCATCTCTTTTAAAACAGGGTCAGAAATCATAAAAGACTGAAAATAGTGCTGGGTTAAGGATTTAAATCAGACCAACGGGAAGGTCTTGGTAAAAGGTAACTGGTAATTTAAGATAACCCTGAACACACATCATAACTTAAAATGCTTGCGATACTGTTATGATCATACTGTAAACAGATGTCGGCTCTTTATTATTTATTATCTGTGACATCTACGAGAACGTAATTTTACAACATATGCACAGTTCCTAAGTGTGCAACTGCAAACAACACAGACCCTGATCTGCCATCACATAATGCACTGGGAGATCATGGTATATTTTGTTTGTTCTGTTTATTACTTAATTCAAACTGCAGAGGTCTGCACAGTTTGGAGTCAGACTCAAATTATGGGTGAATACATATTACAGTTAAATTACCGCTCTTCTTAAACGGCAATCAAATGACCACAAAAAATGTGTCCTTTATGCAGAAGTTGAAAATGATCATAAATATGATAAGGAACACACAGATGTGGTCTTTTCCAATCAAGAGTCCCTTATCTTGAGATGTCCATTAAGGCAAGTTTCATGGTATTTACCTATAAATGCATAAACAATTAAAAAAGAATCATTTGTACAAAACAGAATCTGAATTATTCAGTTTTACTGTTTTGTATGAGATACCTCTTACATTTTATATTTATTTAGGATCTGCAACAGTTCAGATGTTCAGGCCTTGGGCTTGTGACCAGAAGGTTGTGGATTAGTTTCCAATACCTGATCAGTCCAGACTGGCTATCATAGTGTATCCTGGAGAAGGTACTTGATTAAACTTGGCCTGGTGCAATATAAACTTTCCCAAAAAGTGTTGATCTGCTTTAAAATGACTAAAACTTTAAAAAGATAGACTTTATTTATTTACATTTATTATTTAAGTTCAGTCAATTAACTTTATTCATCTACTGTAATTTAGAGTGCATAAAGAACATCCCAAAACATAGACCCAGATCTGCCATCAATAAATCAGAGTCTACAACCATATATACTCCCTTGTAAGTTGAGTCCAACTGCAAACTGCACGGACCCAGATCTGCCATTGCAGAACGCACCAGCAGATCTGGGTCTGTGCAGTTTGTTAGGATTAATCAGTAGAACAAACCATATAGACCCTGAGCTGCAGGTGCATTATGGTACAGCAGATCAGGATCATTGTGCTTGCAGTTTGCTTCAACTTATAAGTGAGTACATACAGTACATTGTTTGCTTGGTATCATCAGTAAAATAGAACTGTGCTGACCCAAGTCCTACCACTGCATTATGCCCCCCACCCCACCCACGGGCAGCTGTGTGCTCTCATTCATAGATCGCTTGTACATCTCTCATGTCTGCATGGGTTTGTGTCTCAGGATCATCCACTGTGGGTATGGGAGAAAGCTTGCCAGTAGCATCATGTGGGTCAGTGGTTCTTCCCAGGTTTTCCTACTGGTTTTTCCTCTACCAAATATACTGGTCACCATGTATAGCCTATCATGTGCAGAAAAATGCCATTAATCCAATAACAACCAACCAACAACCAGTGTATTATGCAATGACAGTGTATTATGCAATGACAGTGTATTATGCAATGACAGTGTATTATGCAATGACAGCACATTACATATATGTATACAATACTCTGACCCAGATAGATCAGATTTTGATACAAGGTGGTCCTCCATTTGGGTGGATTCTGGAGAAAAGCACCAATATTGGATGGGTAACTGCTTACTAAAATGTAAAGAGTCAGTTGGGATTGCAGGAAAATAGTCATAAAAAAATCAGTCTTTTTACCAATATGACTAAGATATGACTAAACTGGGCACAGATTCATCCAGGTTGACAAACTGATTCCAGGGTTTATATACAGTCATAACAGAACAGCCACTGACCTATTTATTTTCCCACAAAGGCAGGGGTTTCTACCTGCATGAAAATTTATCTGGTTTTATATGGTTTTATTACTTTGACCAAAAAATTGGTTCAGCCTCTATTTTTTGTTAAAAAGTGTGTTGTTGACTTTGGTTAGTATGAAAAAGAAATGAATTCATGTTTAGAATTGGGCATAACCAAGGTCACCATAACATCTGAGTGCTGAATAAATCCAACCATATTTATGGTCACCAGTGTCAAAATACACTCTACTGACCTGTGTCCACTGATTGTTGACCAATGGATTATTCCATGCAGGTTAGCCATTTGCCTTATGTTGTCTAAACATTTATGACCATTAGTCAACATCTAGGTCATTGGTTGTTTGTTTGGTCAACAAACCCTGGAATCCATTTTTCTGAATTTGCATAATTTAAGTCATTGACATTGGTTAAAATTGATGAATGAACTGAGACACAAATACTGCATTCTCAATGATGTTAGAGTTTTGAATATTAGCAGTAATGATGATTTTGAATGAATACCATCTACACTTGCTTGTACGTTGCTTCGAATTGCAAACAGGAGCAGATTATATTCCATGTTGTTTGTTCTGCTGATTACTCCTACCAAACTGCACAGAACCAGATCTGCCAGTGCATAATGTGACAGCAGATCTGGGTCTATGCAGTTTGCAGTTGACTCATCTTATTAATGAGTACATACAATATTTTTCTCTGATCTTAACTGTTTACATTTAGCACCTGCTATTTTGATTCAGCAGTTTGATTTGGTTTGTTCTAAAGCACAACAACACAAATAGGTTATTTAGTGCTGAGGCAATTGGAATAAAGTGCCTTGACATGGTCACATGATCACACCATGGCAGCTGATCCAGGCTGTTTTGATGTTAGGATTCAAATCCAGACCCTCTAATCCAGACCACTAATCATTGAATCTTCATGGCTCCTTTAGCAACTGCTGCAGCCTGGGATCCAATTTGGTACTGCATTGGTGATCTCAACAGTATACCCATTTTTATTCAGTTATTCTTGTTCTGAAATTACTTTTTATGTTTCAGTGCCATTAAATAAACAAAACATTTTATTTCAGGATATGTTGCAAGTTTTGTAAGTTGGAGAATGAGTTTTTTATTCAACATGACATGACTGCAATCCTAATTTTAAAAGTAACTTGTACAATGTGAAAAATACTTGGAAAAATCACTTCATTCATATACTTGCAACAGCCAGTGAACAAACTTACAAGTCAAACCCTGAAATGAACATGAAAAAAATTGGAAATCTGCATAAAATTAGCATTTCAGAATATTTCCCCTTTAGAATTTCTCCTCACATCAATGCCTGTGGAAACAAGAGTCCCTAGAAGGATTTGATGTTCTATTGACTACAATTTTTATTTTTACAGAAATTCAAGATAAGCCCATTTCTTCTTTTTAACTGCTGAGTGCTGCAACCATCTCTGATATTTAAAAAAAAATAACAAGATTTTCAAATTAGTTTCTGTGGTGTCCATATTAAATGGAAGATCAGCACCATTTTCATTTTAAGACAAGCTAGGCTTTATTGAAAGGCTTTTGGTGAGAACCCCAGGGAAATATGACCCTACATTCAGGACGAGTGGCAATAACAAGATTTTCATGATGGCTGCCATGTTGCAATATTGGTTGTCAGATAGACATCAATTTCATTTAGGGCCAACTAGAATTTACAAGATGGCTCTCATGTTGGCCATATTAGATGACAGATTGGCCCATTTTCATTTAGGGCTGACTAGAACCAACAAGAAGTATTTTGGTAAAAGAAAAACAATGTTAACCTAGGATGATTCATGCTAACAAGGTTTCCATGAAGGCTGTCGTGGCTGCCATATTGGCAGTTACATCAGCAGCATTTTTGTTTGGGATTAACTAGGCATCATAAGAAGTCTTCCAGAGAGAACCCCATATCAATATGACTTTCCATTGAAGAGAAGTAATGAGAATTTTTTTAAGATGGCTCTCAAGGTGGCCATATTGGATGTCAGATTGGCCTATTTTCATTTAACAAAATAAAAGTCTGTTAGTGTAAAAAAAAAACAAACATGTTGATATGACCATCCATTCAATAGGAGTAGCAACAAAAAATGATTCGTATTGGTCACTGTGGTGGCCATACTGTATGTCAGATTGGCACCATTTTCATTCAAGACCAAGTAGACACTGTAAGACATCCTGTAGTGATAACCTCATGGTGATTTGATTTTCCATTCAAAGGAGTTGCAACAGCAAGAGTTACAACAGAATCACTGTGGCAGCCATACTGGATGTCAGAGCAACCCAATTTTTATTTAAAACTTTAAAAGAGTTCATAAAAGGTCTTCTGGTGGAACCTTTATCTGCAACACTACAATCAGTAGGAGTAGCGATAAGATTTTCAAGATAACTACCAATGAAGCCATATTGTTTAAAAGATCAGCACCATTTTCATTTACAGTCAACTAGACATGACAAGAAGACTTTTACTGAAAATCCATATATATATATTATGTGATGTGATTTGGATTTTTAACACAGCTTTAACAATTTGTCAGTGATATTGCTATGATGTCTGTAGTGTGGCAGTTTATAGTGATGTCTAGCACTGGGGCGTCATGATGCAGACATGTAGCATGATGTCCCACCCAGTCACATTATCCTGACACCAGGCCAACACTAACCTCTTAATGCTGAGCACCAAGTGAGGCAGCTGCTAGTACCAGTTTTGTAAGTCTTTGATATGACTCGGCCGGGGATCGAACCCACGACCACCCGCATCTGAGGCAGACGCTCTAACCACTAGGCCACCGGTGGTGACCCTCCATGAAATATATTCAAGAAGACCAATGTGGTGGACATATTGGATGTTCAAGTTGCACCATTTTTATTTGTGATCAACTACGCATCAGAATGCATCGTCTGCTGAAAACTACATGTCAGTACAAAAACAATTCTATTCAGGAGGAGTAGAATAAACAACATGTTGAAGTTGGCTGCAATGGCAGTGATACTGGACCTTGGATTTGTTGTATTTTCATTTTGTACCAGTGAGACATTAAAAGTGTTTTAATGAAAACTCAATATTGATATCACAAGACATCTTCTGGGGAAAACCACATGTCAATAAAAAATGTCTGTGTCATAATAACAACATATTCAAGATTACCATTGTTGCAGCCATACTGAATGTCTGAACAGCACAATTTTCATTTAGGACCAAGTAGACCGTGGGATGAATGTGTGTAAAGTTTCATGGCAATCCTCCAAGTAATTTAGAAGTACGCATAACAAAGTTGTGTAAACAGACAGACAGACAACAGACAACATCCCATAAGCTTTACAGATCTCTGACTAGTTGAGCTAAAACAACTGAAACAGGCCCCAGAAAGCCTAACTGTTATTGTCCGCCTGCCTTCATCAAGTATCTTTGACACAGTTATGACTCAGATATATTGTTATCGTTCAGTCAATATTATGATTCATACAGGTTTTTTCATACATAGTTTTGACTCTCTACATGAATTTAACACCACCAATAGATAACTATCAGTATGTTCACTTTAGTCAAGGAAATATTCAGGTTCCTTTTTGACGTAATTCTTTTCTTAAAAATAAAACTGAACAATAAACTATTCTGCTGACATGTGCTAAATTAGTTCAGCTCTAGAAATGCTAAAAATAAAATCATGGATCTTCAGAAGTTTAAAGCAATACATTCAAACCTGTCCTAAGCAGCCACTAGTGGAATGTGAGAAAAGCAACCTTCAAAGCCAGATGGACGCTTAGTAGAGGTTTGTTGCCTAAGGTATCTTGCAAAAGTTACTGTTTAAGAAAGGTAATTGCATAACATAGGTGATTTTTACAATGAGATTTTTTATTCAAAAAAGTCACCAATATATGTTTTGTATGCAAGGTTAATGAAAATTGATAACTGAAGTTCATCCAATAAACATTCTTTTCTGAATACACTGACTTATAAGTCAAATCCAACTGCAAGCAATGTACACTTTGATATGCCATGGAATAATATACCTGCCTATCAGGGTCTTTGTATTTTGTTCTACTTATTACTCCTAACAAACTACACAGACCCAGATCTGCCAGTACATTATACGATGGCAGATCTTGGTCTGTGCAGTTTGCAGTTCAGCCTGACTTATAACAGAGTATATATGGTTCCTTCCTTCTTGACCTTAATACAAAATCAGGAAAACAGAATAATTCAGGTGTATTATTATCTATCCATCAATGTTATGAATCATACAGCATGAAATTTTGAAGATCTAAGATACAGTTATATGTGCTGCATTTATAAACACAATAACCCAGCTCTGTTTAGTCCTCCATTTTATTTAGCTTAACTCTGCAATTAAAAATTGTACAAAAAAGTACAACAGTTTGTCACTTTACCACTGTTCAGGAGAGCCATAAAAGTATTTAATGTTCCATGCAATAAGCAGGTTGAAGTAAATTCATCCCAATATCTATGATCATAACTATGTTAATTGCAGACTGTGCTATGAGGGGTTTTATAAAGGGACCAATGACAATAACTATGTTAATTGTGGACTGTGCTTTACTAAGGAGTTTTACAATGGGATCCATGACCAGACCAATGTTAATTGTGGACTGTTCTTTACTGAGGGGTTTTATAATGGGATCCATGCCCATAGCTATGTTAATTGTGGACTGTGCTTTACTGAGGGGCTTTATAGTGGGATCCATGACCAGACCTATGTTAATTGTGGATTGTGCTATACTGACGGGTTTTATAATGGGATCCATGACCATAAATATGTTAACTATTGACTGTGCTTTACTGAGGGCTATATAATGGGGTCTCTGACCAGACCTATGTTAATTGTGGACTGTTCTTTATTGAGGGGCTTTATAATGGGATCCATGACCAGACGTGGACTGTTCTTTACTGAGGGTCTTTATAGTGGAATCCATGACCAGTCCTATGTTAATTGTGGATTGTGCTATACTGAGGGGTTCTATAATGGGATCCATGCCCATAAATATGTTAATTGTGGACTGTGCTTTACTTGAGGGGCTTTATAGTGGGATCCATGACCAGACCTATGTTAATTGTGGATTGTGCTATACTGAGATGTTTTATAATGGGATCCATGCCCATAACTATGTTAATTGTGGACTGTGCTTTACTGAGGGGTTTTATAGTGGGATCCATTACCAGACCTATGTTAATTGTGGACTGTGCTTTACTGAGGGGTTTTATAATAGAGAATTTGCTATGAAAGCTCACTGTGTTGTATAGTTTTATGCAGAGAATCAAAGTGCTCAGATTTCAAATTAAGTTTATGAAATGGTGGAATAATTTTTATTCTGTTTTTATCACTCTGACAAGGACAAGATAGAAATTATAGACTATAGACTCACTTACAAGCCAGGTCCAACTGCAGACTGCATAGACCCAGATAGATCTGTCATCACATAATGAGCTGGCAGATCTCGATCTGTGCAGTTTGTTAGGAGTAATCAGTAGAACAAGCAACAAAGACCATGATCTGCCAGCCAATTATGCAAAGGCAGATCAGAGTCTATGTTGTTTCCAGTTGGATCAAACTTACATGCAAGTACATACTGTACATCTTATTGGGATCACTCACAAATTAATCCTTAGATCTGACAGCAGAGGAACTGTATTTTTGATGATGATTAAAACGACTAAACTTTGGGGATCATTTATTGTCTTGGAATGTCTATGACATTTATACCCTGTGGACAGTACATTCATGTATATAGAATCTAATACACTGTTACATAAATTTGTGTCAGCAGATTGGAGTCAATACAGTTTGTTCTGTGACTTTAGGCACATAGTGTAGACCCTGACTTGCTGACAGGTCATGAAACAATAGCTCTGGGTCAGTGTTGTTTCTATTTGGGTGTAAGAAATATACAGATACATGTTCAATATCTTCCTTGTCCAAAGTTGTTTTAGAATGTTGGTTTTACTCTTCCTTGAAAAGTAAATTAACTGAAGACCATTATGCTAATTTGATATGTTCTTTTTGCATTAGTCATCTAAGTGCATCATCTGTATTTTTTTCTTTTGGTTCCGTTTTGTTTTAGTAAAATATTCTTTGGGAAAAATATGGCTTTCTTTTTTGGATTTTTTAAACACAAAATTTGCATGTACAAGTGAGTCATGCTTTATCAGAGTTCTTTGTTATTCTCTTGAAAAATTAATTATTTAAATTTTCATGTAAATTTAGCTGAAAAGGAATGAGTCATTCATTTTAATTAATTTTTATTGTTCAGTATGAGAAATAGCAAAACTTTTAGACAGTGAGACAATTTTGCAATTGATTCTTCCAAGTTTTGGTCTTTTGTGATGCCTCCATGGCACCACCATTATTTGCATAAATTGGAAATATTACAAGCAAATGCTGTTAAACTGAGTGAATGAGCACAAAAGAAAAATGAAATAAATATTTGAAAAGTGAAACTTACCCCAGTTAACATCAACCAGTTTATAATATTTAACAATTATGATAATTCTTTACAATTGGCACAATGATCATGCTCTACAGCAAAGTGATTCATTCAAAATGATGTTATGTATATTTAATTTATATTTGATTTAATTTAATTAGGTTTTTTTTGTTAGTTTTAATATTTTTCTTTTAAATCCATTACATGCTATTGTAAAGTAATTTTGTTTACTGGAATTTTACATTTTCCAGAAATTAATTTGACCTGTTTCTTTGTAAACACCTAGTAACAGAACTTTGTTTCTAAATGCTGACCTAGTTCCTGGCCTTGATTCAGAATCAGTAAGAGTTGGGGTAAACAACTTTTATTCCTTCTTTTTTCTTTTATTCATTCAAAGTGTGGGATTTATAAGTGAAATCCAGGATGTACTGGGATTATGTGGTGTTAAGCATGTAAAGCTTCTATCTTCTTCTAGAAACTGATCACGTGACTCTTATCTGGGCGTCTGTTTTACACAGTAGCCAGATTTAATAGTAATGTTTTGAGAAATAATTTTAGTCGGGCTTTTTAAACACTTAGACGTCAAGGTGTCTGTTTTGTTGTGACCAGTTTGAGTTGAAATTCTTTTTTTAATGGAATTATTAATTCTTTTCCCTGGGAATATGTAAGTGCTCATACAGAATTCTTGGACAAAGACATTTATTGAAATTTTATTTGGAATTCAAAACTGGAATATTATTTTTCGTGGTTCAACAAAGAACTGTAGACACATCAGTATTTCATTGACTACATCATAAGTCATCACCTTCCGTTTTGGATTTTGTCGGGACTTGAACTTAGATTCATTAGAACATTTTATTACAAGGACTTCTAATTTTTATTCTTGGATTATTCTTGGATTATTTTTGGACTTAATTCTTAAAACCGTAAGTTCTTTTCCTCATTTTTACCTTGTTTTTCTAGAGAATCATTTGTTAAATTTTACAAAGCCTGTTGTCTTCACTTTTTTTCATGTTACTGTTTATGAGAGCTTAAACACGTAACAATGCACAAAAGTACAATTATTGTGGAACTGGCATTTCCATAATATTTAAGTCTAATAGTAAAACAGCAAAAACTAAAACTATATCCTGTAGACTTGAATGCCCCTGCTAGTGTCAGACAACACCCCCTCACTGTAATGCCCTTCAATATAACACCATCCAAGTGATAAGGTGGGTATGTATATGATCATTATGTACTAGTAAAGGTATACATATAATGTATTTCATTATGAGATCTTCGCACTATAACGTGTCTACCCTTTGGTTGCCATGGACAGCGTTAATTCACTATAGTGTCTCTACTCTGGTTGCCTAGGACAGTGTTAAAATGATTGAGCACTGTATTGCTGAGAAAGAAAAAAAAACTTGTTTTACGATGTAACTGCAAGCTCTTAAGTTAAATGGAACATTAATTAGTCAAAATTTGACTGATGAAATGACAATCAAATTCGGACTGTTATCTTCTTTGTCTAAAGCCTTACTATACCAATTTTTTAAAAACTGTTTAAAATGGTATTGCATGATAAACTGGAGAGATGGACATGAAATAGGCAGAAATACATGCTGACTCATTATTGCCAGGACAGATAAAAAAAGGAGACTTATTAAAAGTTGCAAAAAATATTACCTTCTGACATACCTTCCTTAAAACAGTGGTTCGATCTTATTTGATGCATTGATGAATGTCAGTGTTTATTCTGGTGATAAATCATCATAAAACAGACATTAGATACATAGATGATAGCAGAAAGAAACAAATTAAACGATAAAACTGTTCACAATTAAACATTTTCTTTTTTCGTTCTATCCCTTTAAATCGAATTAGCAATAAGGATGCTTTCAATATATAGGTATCCGCCGACTTACACATGTTTGACTCATGCGAAATTTGCATTAACACAGTTTCATGTGAATTTTGTTTTAATTTAATTTCATTAGTGGAGACTAAAAAAATAATGAAATTATTTTTCTAAAACAAAACAATAAGTATTTGTAAACGGCTAAAATGAATGGCATTAAAGCTAGCTGAATTACATATTTTCAATGAAAATTAAAGGCAGTGAAACCAAATATTTTTAGTTACGCGACAAATCACAATTTGTGGTTTATGAACAGAAGCTCAATAAGGAAAGTTACATAAAGTAAGCTGTGGGAACTGATCTAACAAACTGGAATTAAAAAAAGAAGGAAATCTGTAGGAACTGTTGAGCTGAATTATATCATAGAAATATTATTGCTTTGATTTTGTTAAAATCTGAAGCATTTCTTTCTTTGACTTGGAGTTATAAGCCTATTAAAATGGACAACAAAAAAGAACTAGCAACAACTAATCTTTATTATCATTCTCCAATACTTGTTGAAGGATTGATATAATAAAACGTCAACGTCGGACGAGCGGAAATTCGTGCAAATTTAGTATTATGTATTTTCGAACTAGTAAATATGCTCATTGTCAATTAAAATAATTCATTTTGTAAAACATTTGAGTCTTACAAAATGCCTTTATTGCTTTAAAGTCAATAGTATAACGTCACTGAAACAATATTATTTATCTGAATAGCTTTGGTTCTAACTAGTGCAACATCGTACAGCATAGAGTAACAACAAATTCGAAACAGAAAATGACAGCTCATTTTATAGTACATTTAATAATCAGATATATGAACGTTTTCTTATTTATTACAACTTTTTATACCTCATTTGAAAGTGGTTTATATTAAATGTCACAAATATCACGTTAGTTTTCTGGAAAGATTTTCTGGCAATATCCATCATAATTGACCATCGGTCAAGGGTTCCATCTGTCAATCATACAAGGAATTATCAAAATTATTTCTCTTGGAAATCTTCTAATTGTCTAATTGTCGGACTAGCATAAAATAAAATCCAATAATGTTCGTGTTTCAGGCCTTACTCAGAGTGAAATAACTGAACTGTAAAGATCAAATTTACTTTTTATTATTGGACAGTAACTGGATCTGCATGCATAACGTGTGATTCGTTACTCAATGACATCTGTTGTCCGAATTAAGAAAACATTTGCAGCTAAGTGTGTTTATTGGCGTGAGATAGAGTAAGACATCTGGTTTCATTGGGCAAAGTCCGATTCAAGAGTTTCTAAAAATCCTTCTTACTTACTGAGGCGGGATTAAGATTTTAAGTAGACGGTTGTTACCAAAGTTCTAATTCTTAATGTACATCAGTTTTAAATTGTTATTAGGCTTTCATTAATTTTTGATGGGCAATGAACGTGTCTTGCTTAAAGACACAACACAGCAGCCGACCTACCTTTTCTGGAAATCGAACCTGGTACTTCTGCATAGGAATTTCAGCACGCTAACTACTAAACTGCTGTGCCTCCCGTGGTCAAATGATTTGATATATGGAAAGCTTGCACTATAACAATTATAAATTTGTAAGTGTGACTTCGTTATGTAATAGAAAAGTTAATACTTCCGAGATCCCACTTCTGCAACGTAATGAGCATTACTTCTTTAATCTTTCCAATAATGTATTGTCCTTTTCTTATTTAGATTTCTCATTGACCATATTGACAACAGGTGAAACCTATTGTCAGTAATGTAGGACGACACACTACACCCAAAAGCGACACTGGAATTAACATTTCGTCTGCCATCTTGAAAGCATGGCCCTCTAGCCTCAGTGGAAATTCCATGTTAAAAGTCCATAGGATTAACATGTGAGTGGTTCTCTGGCCTCAATGGGAATTCTAAATTGGTCCATATGAGTTGTTTTAGGAATGGTTTCAAAAATGGCCCTTTGATCTCAATGCGAAATGTACTTTATGGGGCCAGAGTACCATTTTTGTACTGATATAGTTAACGAAATCAGGCGATAACGGGAAAGATAATGCTAAAACTACACATACTGTACTGACAAATTAGTCCGAGTTTCCTCTGACCCTTGCCACCCCATTTTTGATATTTGGACATTTATGTTGGGGTGTAGGGTCAGAGCACATTCCGTATTGAAAAGTTGGAATTCGCCGACACCATTTGCTGTCGGAATGGGGTAGCCGCTTACTAGCCGGCGCAACAAACTTGAACGACCTTTCTTCAAGATATACCTGCATGAAATCGATAGGAATATGATTTATTTTCTCAGAAATTGCGATCATAGCATTGCTATGTCTTTAATCCGCTAATACACGGGACGAAAGTACATCGTTGCTAAAATTTGACCTGGATCTGACCATTTGTATTCCTAGTCACGTGACTACACAACTCTCGCAACCGACATTTCAGTGACATCAGAGGTCATAGAGTCACGTGATATCAACGACAGACCATTTCTAGTGTTGCTGTAGGAAAACAAATCGAACATATAAATAAAAGTCACATGACACCAACAAAACAAAAAAATCGCTGACACGTGCTCGGTACTTCTTGAAAATGGTTTACTCCACCCTACTGCGATACCGACAGGTTTCTGTTCGTTGTTCTCAGAATAAATATGTTGAGAATTAAGTGTGCATTATATTTATTTACAAATATTAAGTGACTTCTATATAATATGTCCAAATTTTATGTACAACAACGTGGGAAATTTGTTTATGGTCGATATCACGTGACTATATGACCTCTGATGTCATTGACATGTAGGTTCCGAGATTGGTATAATCATGTGACACGGAATGCAAATAGACAGATCCAGGTCAAATTTCAGCAACGACGTACTTTCGTCTAGTCTGTCAGCGGATTAAAGACATGACGAATGCTATGCTCACGATTTTTGAGAAAATAAATCATATTCCTATCGATTTCATGCAAGTATATCTCGATGAATGATCGTTCAAGTGTGCTTTGTCGGCTAGAAAGCGGCTACCCCATGCCGACACCAAATGGTGTCGGCGAATTCCAACTCGGCCTGGGTTCGAATCCACGACCCCCCGCATCCGGGGCGGACGCTCTAACCACAAGGCCACCGGAGCGGTAAAAAAAAAAAAAAAAAAAAAAAAAAAATGACAGTAAGAATTTGTAACGTTCTGCAACTTTACACGTATTAGTTTACTGTCAAACCTTACCTAAAATGAGTTCATTTCCTTTACAAATCTTGCAGTGTATAGAACTTTATAACTCTATGTGCCTAACCAAGATTGAGAGAGAGAGAGAGAGAGAGAGAGGAGTAATCAAGTTAGTTAAAAATATTTTTGGGTGGAACTACAAAAAAGATCAGTCAACACCAATATTTCTTGATCAGAATTTTTTGTATCAGCCCCGCCTAACTTAAGCACTAACACACAAATGAAGAGAAAGGATTGGGACTAGTCCCTTAAATTACAGCTGACACATGTTGAGCATGAACGTATTTACAATGCCGACATCGTTGCCGAGTAAGACTAGAGTTCCAATTATCTACTACAGTGTAATGTGCACATTGATGCACACTACGTTTCTGTGCTAAAGAAAATATATAGGCATAATGTTCACAAAACCCCTTTTCTAGGTTTCAATCGTTTCTTGGTAAATCACTTCCAAAATAATTCAGTACATGTTCTAATGGGAATCCAAAATTGCATTGATGAATAAAATGCACACACTATTGTCCATGCACTGTCGGAGCTGATCCTAGTAATCTTACATTATTGAATTAAGTGAATACACAATTTCTTCTCATAAAGTCGATGATATCGTCTTCCATTGCAGGTAATCAATATAAATCGCTAAACAAAATGAATGCATAAAATTGTTGATGGACGCTAGTCTAGCACTGGCCCCTGGATAGCTGTTGTCACTTTTGCGAACTTTGACATGTACAAGTAACTATTATTCAGATCCGAGTAATTTTCAGTTTGTCCAATGATTTCAAACTCGAGAGGTGATGAAGTAATTAAATCGAATAAAGCCTAAACAATGGGATTCTTGTATCGCCATTATCATGAATTGCATGACAAACCGATCAAATTCTGACTTGAAACATTCGCTAGAATCTTGTGCATCATTTTTGTTGTATAAAAATGTCAAAATCCATGACCGTTGCTCTTCCTTATTTATTCTTTTTCTGTACGTGTTTTTGAGGTCTGAAATGTCTTTTTCTGTCTTGCCCTTACTGTGGCTTAGAGAAGAAATCAAAGCATTTGACAGGAATATAAGTAGATGTATTTGAGGGTTGAGATCCATACAGGAATTAGCATTACCTGTAGGTTAACATCCATGGGCCGATATAGAGTCAGATGGGAAATCCTGTCAAAATGCCAATAGGTTTAAGATGGAGAATGATATTACAGAGCTGCTCTGTTAAAGAGACAAATGAGAGTTTAACATTGCCATACGTTTACATTTTTTGTTCAGTTAATGAAACAAACAGGAAATGCAATGTTATTTTTTTGTGATCACTATTCAAACACACATATACACCTACAATCCAGAACCCGCTTTTCGATTACTACCCAAACACACGACATATACAATCCAACGAAATGTGTAGGAAGTGTAAAGGCACATACTTTCACATAAAACATACTATCACACACAAGGGTTGGAAGTATTTATAGACACACAACTATACCCTTACATAGAAACATACTATCACACAGAAGGAGTAAGAGGGGTTTTAAGTTTTTGTTGTCGACAACATAGACATATACAAACATAAACATATACCAAATATAAAACACAAAACGTGTTGGGAAATAAGATTAGTATCACACTTTTCCAATGACCTGGATGGCCATGAAAAGAGCTGTTTGGGGTTTGTTAACCAGTGCTGTTAACGCAAGTGACATCGCTTCACTGGTCTTCTCAGACTTCGCCATACGGCTGGTCCGTAGATTAAGACGCGATTCAGACATTGTTGCCTTTCCACATAAATTCTTCTCTTCGATACTTTTGTTTATATGCTCCTGGTAATAGCCCACGATGCCTTCGCATATATGGTATACTCCGGGTTAAACATCATGCATGAAACACTAGTTTATTACTCTACACTAGTCAACGTCATCCTTGAGTTGTCTTGAGAATATGTGACACCATAGCAGAATGCTATTGTTAGATAGCCTAAGACCGGATCGAAACCGAATAAAATGTTCCACCAATCAAAACGTGCATTACAAAATCACTTAGAGCGTGTAGTCTCTCTTTAAATAAGAAGAGAACACATTCAATAAATAGGCGCACCCGTGTTCATACTGCTTACCATTACGGCACAGCTTGAGTACCATTCGAATGTCCGAAACAATGAAGAGAATGTATTGGGGTGCGCTTGCTTTGGATATATCGTATACTCGGAGTGATAGTATGTATCGTGACTACTACTACTAATGCAGCCTTGACCAGTATTCTTCTTTCATATGCATGAAAACGTCTGGAATGACAGAAATGGTAAATAGTTATTTTCCACACTTTTCAATACCCAAGCTAATCAACACGTTCTCCCGCGTTTGCCCGAAATTCTCTACTACAACTCTGACGGTATACATACAGAATAATAGTGAACATTCTACGCTTGGTATCAAAACTAGCTCTTTACAGATGTTTGACTTTCAAGAGGACATGTGGAAATATTGCCGATTCGACGTAAACATTTTACACCAGTGCTGTGCAAAATTTCGGATATTATTTCTGGATCACGGAGGTATCGATCCTTTGAAGTAAGCTTCCACCATCACTAATCTGTGTGGATTAGTGTACAGAAAAACGTTCAAGCTTAAGAACACACTAACTATCATAACCCCTTAATCTTATATCTCTGTCGGTTGTCGATATTCCAACAAAACATTTCGTTGTCTGCATTACTTGTGTGAAAATGAAGACAAATGGATACAACATGTTCGAAACGGTGGAGAAAAGAAAATTTTAAGTCTATCTGTGGATGACTGGGATTTTCGAATTTTAGGGATGTTTATTTAACGGATACCCCACGTACTTCACTAAAAGAAGCATGTAAAGCCCTTTCTCAGAGTTTACTAAGGAAGAGTTGTGCGACCAAACATACCAACGACACCTGAGGTTTGAAAGACAAGGATACCAAATGGTAGAAATCTGGAAAAGATGATTACGATTTTCTTTTTTGAAACCTATTCAAAATTTAGACGTATTGCTGAAAGTTACCACATGATGGACATCGAACCTTTGAAACCGTGCGACAGTTTGTTAGGATTACGAACCAATGCGACACGCTTGCTGTACGACGTAGCTGGATCTCAAAGAGAAAAAAATTAAATACATCAGTGTGTGTTCATTGTTACATTGGGTGTGCAAATATGCTCGATTTCTTACAGGACACCCTGAAATGTTGACAGAACACATCGACTTAAAATACATCTGCCAATACGAAGGATTGATCAAATGCGAAGTCTTCTCTACAATCTACTTGTACTACCCTGTCTTACCACATCTTTACCAAGGACAACTGACGTTTCTCTTATGTCGTATGTGCGCTGAAAAAACTCGAGGCCAACCTTGTTGCCAAAAAAATGAAGAAAAAAAATGTGGGTGGGTGTCGAATTACTTTGTACTCTGTATCTTGAATACCGTTTCTTAAAAATTACGAAATTTGAACTTGCCTACCAGATAACAATACCAAACAAAGACGACGACGAGTCCATGAATTTTCTCAGGCTACTTCAACGAATTTCTCAGAGACACATTCAAAGAACGGTATAAATCCTTAGAAGACATCACATCGAATACGTCGAAAAGAACGAAGCAAGACGATAGTTTGCTAAAGTGGTGTCAAATTATTTTTGGTGGAAATAGGTGGAACGTCCGATATTGCCAAAGACGGAGTCCTTGGCAGTTTGAAGTCGATACTTTTAACTGGTGGACAACAATGGAAAACTCATGAAACACGTGGAGGTCGTCCATGACGATTTTATTTTGGTCATTTACGAAGAAGCAACAGAGTTTGCACCACATTTGCTCCCCCCCCCCCGCCCCCGACGCATTTGGAAATACCATTGCAGCGTACGTGACAGCCAATGCCCATTTAAAAGCGTATGATGCCTAAGAAGTTTAGGGATACTGAGTCATCATTTACTTCGACACGGACAGTTGCGTGTACATCCATTGTCCTCATATCCATCTCCGAAAAATCGAAATAGACCGTTCAGTACATGGACGGAGGAGAACCTAGGTGATGCTATTTTCAGGTTTGCTAGCGGTGGCCCCAAAATTACGGATATCAACGCAGAGACCGACAGGGATGAATTCATATTAAACGCAGATTCAAAGGACTGACCCTCAACTGTCGATCGAGTCAAATAGTCAAATTTGATGTCTTGAAGTTTTACAGTTCGGACAAAATCAAGACTGTCGCGTGAAAACATTACAAATACACAAAACTGTACGTTTACAAAACCACCAAATGGTTGGTCAACCTTTAGAACAAGTCTATCAAATTGTGTACCAGAAACAAGTGCGACTTCTAGACCACAATACCTTACCGTAAGGACGCGCTGAGCTGCAGCATTAAACGGGGAAAACTCCAAGATGTACACTTTATTGCGACTACAAACGTCGACCGAGAACAATAATGAATAATTCAATAACGCAACCAAGTGAGGGACCCAATGTGACCTCCAAGTTCAATTTTACGGCTAGTATACTTGTGCTGATACTGACGAACTTGACACAGTATCCGAGTGAGGGATACATTAGAGACACCAAGTTCAACAATGAACTTTAGTGCGATGCTGAACCTGGCGATCAGAATGATGCCGTAGACTGCGATTTCAGCGATGCAGCACGACTTTGCCGCTCCTCTACTACCGTTGAATGAGATACCATGCGTATGCCTTGCCGCTAGCGAAAGCGATGTAGCAAGACCTTTCTGCATTATTGGTAAAAGTGATGCTATTCGTTGACCTATTAAAAAATTTCATCCATGCACTCGCAAACATCTTTAGATACCACTAGCTCATTGAGATGTACAATTCAAACAAGAATGCAAGTGTCCTGTGGTTTTGCCTGGGTTATTGTGACTCTGAAAGTCAACTCAAGTCGTTCAAACAATGGCCTGAAAGATCGGGATGGAATGCCAAGTACCAAATCGTTAGTCCGAGCCGGATTTTGTTTACTCGAGACGAGGAGACCAAGTACAGTGTTTCAGTTGTTGTGTGAAGATCCTAGGATATAAATATAAAGACTCAGCTTTGCTGGAACATGCCAGATGGTCACAGTGCTGTCACTACTTTCCTTTGGTGGGGTATTATTATCCCCACTGGTACCGTGCTGTCACTACTTTCCTTTGGTGGGGGATTATTATCCCCACTGGTACTGTAGAACAGAATGTTCATAGTTTGCCTCCTGAGCTTAGAGAACGAATTTACAAAGAGCTTGTACAGATTCACGTGAAAAACCAAAGCAACAATTAGAAACTTTACGCCTTGAACTTTTAAATCAGTGGTACCTGAATGTTATAACAGGGATTATTTCTTCGAAAGTGTTAAAATGGTCTGACATTGATCAACTACCCACGAGTCAGAAGAATTTTCGATGCCAGGACTTCTACATAGAAGATTGCAATACTACGTATGTGAAGTCTTAGAAGATAAACAAATATAGTGTACAAGAGGCTTCACGTTAAGATGAGACTTCTTCTAGATGTGTGTGTGTATGTGTGTGTGTGCGCGCGCGCGAATAAAACATGCCTGTTCCACTCTTTCCAGTAGATACCCTGTGTAGAAAGTGTGATTCTTTCCCCAGAAAGAACGACATCCCTGTATATAACTAGTTTAGAAGAGAATATTCGGAATTACTTTTGGAGCTACGAGCATGCATTTACAGAAAGCTTGTTGAGATACAAGTGAAACGCAAACTCAGAATCATTTCTCTATTTTGAAAATATTGCTGTTTCCACAGTATGAGAAGACTGATTCTTGGGCAAAAGACTATCACAGACACAAAACGCTACGTGGATATAGAGCTTAGCATTCCACGATTTTTGTCCACAGCGATTCCGCGACAGGAAGTCAATGACTGTGTACTGCAGGACTTAGGATTACCAAACCCTTTTGCAAGAACTGTTTCCTCCTTATACGATTCCACTGAATACTGGACAACGTGTGTGTGTTTGTATATTTGTGTGTGTGTGTGTGTGTACTTTTCTCGAATTTCGTTTCAAGCAAAGTCGTTGTCGACTATTTATCAACAAACAGTACATACATCAAAGACATGACCGCCAAAAGTTTATCTTTGAACTAAAGACAAATTATTTTAAAATTATTGAGAATAATGATGAAAATAAGAAGTGTACCGCAACGTAAAGAAGACATTTGTCGAACATTATAAACGTTCCATACTTGCCAAGAAGTGTGTTTATCTAGTTGTTGTTGTTGTGGGGTTTAACGCCATTTTTCAGCACACGATAGGCTATGCATGGCGGCCAGTATTAATGGTGGAGGAAGAACCCGGGAAAACCCTGGGAAGAACCACCGACCCACGAGAAGCTACTGGCAAGCTTTATCATATACTCACATTGGCCGAATCCTAGACTCGAACCCACGCAGACAGAGGTGAGATGGCAGTGATCCGTAACGGAGAGAGCTTTAGACCACTCGGCCACTCGGGGCCCCTGTTTATCTAGTAGTTACACTAATAAATTTACAACTGAAAAAATGTAAGTGACTGGAAAAGTCTTGGCTTCGATGCTTGGATACAAGATGTGGCTGGATATACCAAAGACACTGTGTCACTAATCCAAAAACAGACAGTTAAGAACTGAAAATGGAAATAAAGACAATGACAGGTACCAGTCGAAGAACCCAGGATAGAGGAATAAATATTACAAGTCGACTAGAGTACCTTTGTACAAATAGAAAAGAACGAGGAAGAATTTATGTTACTGGATAAATTAGAAACAGTGAATGTCACAGAGACTAGAAGAACAATACAGCGTGTACACAGGCTTCATGGGACACACATATGTCAGAAATATTCTATAATTATTTGTTTATATGCAGCTTTAGCCATTTTAATTAGTGCCCCATTAATTTATAGCGTCAATTATGCCTTATTAGTTTAAGTTTTATTTCTTGAAATGTAAATATGCATTTGTGGTTACATTTTTGTAAAAATATTATATGTGTATCAGATGTATGAAATGTTCTTCATTACATAGTATGGCTGCATCCTCTCCCTCCCCCTCCACTTCCTCATCCTCCTATGTTCTGAAAGTGATTGACGAAAAGTTAGATCGTTAAAGCCGAGAGGATTTGTATCTTCCCATCCTTCTAATTAATCGATTCTGGACCAAGTGGTTGAGGCAAAACTGAATTTGTCAAAAGTTTGATCGAACACAAATAACACTTGTTTGATCGTCAACCTGAACATATCACGTGGCAATCGGCTTACATATTACTCAAATAAGGTCAAGGAGAATCATTTCAGTTTGTAGACGGTATTTTCGTAATGACGATGGGATCGTGTCTTACTTTAGTCAAACACATCTTGTTATCTTCGATCACTTCTTAGAAGAATAAAAAAAAGAAATTAAACTTTAAATTTTGGTCTACATGAAAAGGACATTATCGTAATGCCAGTATTATTTACACTGCACAATTTCTTTTCAATATAGCAAAGCACATCAAACCTTCATTATCAACGTCCATTATGTGGTATTGTTCAAAAATCCAAGAAATGAATCTCAAGTGCAAGTGTTAGCCAAACAGTCAGGAACACGTGGTTATGCAGCAGGTTCACACAAGAAAAAGAAAAGTCCCCAGAAAAAATATCTCCCGCCAGAAAGGGAGGTACTACTACTAGGAAAGCGTGCGTACTCCATAAAACAACGCCGCGCGGTGACCACGTCTTTTATCGTCACTTCGACGTCTTCTTCTTTAGCGGTTGCTGCTGCTGAAAAGTGGCCTCTAAAACAAAAGTATAAGAAAATACAAGGGTGTTACAAAATTAACTGGATTTATCAAGACAAGAACTGTCACGATTTAGTCTGTTGAAAACATCTCATCGTCAGGTGATAGCCACGTTGAAGTTGACAAGACGTGCCGACAATTTGTGGAGACGAATTCCATTATAAAAAAACAGGTAAGTGTGAGATAAGATTCACTTGAGTGTGTTTGCTCCTGAAACGAAAGATGTCACCAAGAAGTTCACACAACCATTGTCGTCCCACGGTCCAACTTTCCTCAAAAACGGAAAACAAATAGAAATATCTCGTCGTTTAGCTAAACCGTGGGATGTTTTGTCAGTACTAAAACCAGTCATCTGATGCGAAAGCGAATCGTTCAAAAGGCACCCCAAGAAATCATCGATAATGTGTATGAATATTATTTGAATGTTTTAAAGTAATGGTAGCTTTGTTCAAGAAACAACGATTAGGAAAACATCGAAACATTCTTTTCCAAATGGTGAATAAGAAAATGCCCATCAGTCAAATAAAGCAGCAGGGAAGTTCTACAGACCAGACGGTTCCGCCAAAATAAAGCCTCCTACGAGAACTTTTCCCGTAGAAGCCTCAGATTTAAAAAATAAAGCTTCCTACGAAAATTAATTTGCGTAAATTCAACCTCGAGTGCATTTTTTGTGTGCAAAATATATCATTCTGGACAAGTAAAAAACATAACTTTTCGGGGGGGGGGGAATTTATTCTGGTGTCGGTGATGTTTGCAAAGTTGGGGCTGCGGATCCTAATTTTACCTCGCATTAAAACAATATAGTTGAAAATAATATGGGTCCAAAAACTAGTACAGTTGGAGAACCTCATTCTGCTAGATTAGCGCGAGAGCAATTAGCGGCACTAAAGAAGCTCATCCCGACAAAACAATTATTCAAGAGAAATGTTCGTGGTTACGAAGATGTACAACATGGAATTTCTGAGGTATCATCGAAATGGTTGAAGCCAGTTACCGGAACAATTGAGCAAGTTGTATTTGGTGACGAAAAAGATCCAGATACCAGGAAAAAGGGAATTTTCCCCGCGTTGAAAGGTATTGAGGAACAATCACGAACATTACCCCAGCGATTAGCAATAGCAGCGCAACAACAAAGAGAACGAGGGCGACCTGCAATTGCTTATAAAACAGGTAGTAAGGGAAAACCTAGCGCAGGAAAACCCGTAAAGATAAAAGGGAAGTTTAATATCGAAAATTTTAGAGAGAATTTCACCGATGAGGGATGGGAAATAATATCACGACCGCTATCTACGATGTATAGTTTAGATCAATTTGGTCAAATTGCGGAAGATATGTTTAGTGTTCGAAATGAATATTTGACTGAAATAGGAAGAGGAAAATGTCGAAGTCGTGATAGTTGGTATGGTATGTTATATAAAATTTATTCGGGAAGAACACAGGCAAGCAAAAGGGATCGGTCTTATGGAAGATTTTTAGAAGCAGCAGACGATAGATATAATTATAATAAGCAAAAAGCGGAAGATATAAAACAACAAGCGAAAGAAAGAAAACAACAGAAAAAGGAAGAAAAAACTAAAACACAAAAGAGAAAAGTAATACCACAGGAAGAAGATATTCAACCACAGGAAGAAGAATTTCAACCAGAGGAATTAGGAGCTAGACCAAAAGAAAGAATTCCACCTCAGAAAAAAGAGAGAAAATAAATAAAGAAAAAAGATCAGAGTGACCTGGAACCAATAATTCAACCAGAGGAATTAGGAGCTAGACCAAAAGAAAGAATTTCACCTCAGAAAAAAGAGAGAAAATCAAAAAAGAAACAAGAACAGAGCGACCAGGAACCGATAGTTCAACCTAAACGACAATTTCCCGAAGATATAGGGATGAAGGAAGAATATGAACTTCATCCAAAATTAATTGATACTAATTTACCCGCTGATAATTATTTAAACAAGGAAATGTTGCACTTACTCAGAAACGATGAATCAAGAATTCAGATGGCTGCGAATTATTCTCCGGAAAATAAAAGAATATTTTTGAGAAAAGATATTGCTGATAAAGTCGGACATATAGATTGGATGGCGATAATTTATTTTGGTGGTTTAGGAAAACCAATAGATTATTATGATAAAAATTTTCAAAATTTTTTATCGAAAGTTAATGAATACAAATTAACATTAATGAAAGAGGGGATGATAAGTCCATTACCTAAGAGGAGAGTAAGCCATTTACTTAGTCCAGAAATCGCCGCCAGCTTGTTACCGAGTTATCCAATCTTGAATATCCCCATCGAAAGACCATTAAGATGGGATATCCATCGTGAGGGTACGGAATTCAGGAGTACTCCTCCATCTTACCCAGAAAGAGAAACACATTCACCACTGTCGTCTGATTTGCCAGGGCCATCAGAACCAAAGACAGGCAGCGGATATACCATTTGTCCTGACAGTATTGTCAACGATGTATCTCGCCTCGAAGTATTAATCGGAGGAAAACGAGCCGGAAATAACTCCCGTGAAATAATCAACGAGGCCTCAGATATTTGTCAGCGATTATTCCGTGGTGGCATCATTAACTCTCATATTTACAAGGAACTTGTCGATGTACTCATCGATTAAAATAACACAATTGAAATAACATGATTGTTCACAAACATCAACGCAGACCTAAACAGGTCCGCATAGTAAACTCTCGATTGCCCGTATACAAATATATACACGGCAATGGATTCGGCGATATTATTGGAAGCCTTGTCACGCGAGTAATACCTAAAATCGGACCTACGATCAAGCAATTCGGGTTAAAAGCAATAGGAAAGATAGGCGAGACCGCTGTTTCTGGTATCGGCAATTTGGCCAGCAAAGGCTTCAATGTTGTCAAAAGTAAAATATTAAATTTAATGCGCAAAAAACAACCAATCAAATTACCTAGCACCAGAGAAATGCCACCCGAAGTCAGCAAAGCCATAAACGACGCAGCAAATAAAAAAATAAACGACCTAGCGCAGGAAGTTGCTAAGACAAATATAGCGCAGGAAGTTGCTAAGACAAATCTCGCAAATGAGGTTGCTAATACAAGTTTCATTTCAGGCAGCGGTCTTCGTTTTAGATGATATTCTTAATAATAAATGTTCGCACGAGTGTCAAATGAAGTATTCGACATGGACGAGCCTGTAGGTAGGGACACATCAGTGCGAGATTTCCAGTATTTCTCGTACGACGCAGTTGAACCAAATACACCTAATCGCTTGGAAATTCAAGTCCACGACACAACAAGATATTTTCTTCCATCTGAGGCATATATCGAAGTTACCGGGGAAGTTATTGAAACAGATAATACCGCCTATGGAGCAGATTTTAGAGTCGGATTTGTTAACAACGGTATTATGGCATTATTCAAGAGCGCCACTTACATGATCGACGGAAGGGAGATTGAGTCAATTACTAATGATGTTGATTTAGCAACAACGATAATAGGCCTAGCCAGATACTCGGATGATTTTACTAGATCAGCTGGTCCCGGCATGATGTTTGCCAAAGATAATTCTGATCGTCCCGATAGTAGGCCGCTTGACATCAGACAACCCAATGATCGCGCCCACCCCAATCCAGCCCCCTTTGCTATCCAAGATCTTCCTGTTGGTGTTAATAATGATTACAATCTCGGGTTTGCCACGCGAAAATCTATGCTACAAGGAGGTCGCAGAAGATTCTCTTGTGCTATTCCGTTATCCCATATATTCGGATTTTGCAGGTATTTCAGAAAAATTATCTATGGAGCGAAACATACCGTAACATTTATTAGAAAAGAAAATAGCGATGCTGCTATCTGGCGAGAAGGTAATATCGATTACGCTACTAACGCGATAAATGTCCTCGATGCGGGAAATGCCGGTAAGGTAATTTTACTCAAATTTACCTTGTGGATGCCAGCGATAACTCCATCAATAATCGAAGAAGAAAAATTATTATCATTCATGAACCAAGGCGGTAAATCTATAATGTCTTGGTTGACAACAACAACAGATTCCACAACTACCGATATTGATGGTGATTACACCTGGCGTATTGCATCGCAGCAAGGTACCTCTGCACCTAGGCATATCTTTATCGCTTTTTTGCACACGCGAAGATATCATCAATTATACAGCCATATGATATTCGATAGTATCCACGCAACAAACGTGTCACTGAGAGTAAATGGCCAACAAGAACCATCAGAGGAAATATCCATCAATTTTGAAAATTATTCGACAGCTCGCGCGTATCATCGATTGCTAAGTTTTATGGGTCGCGATCAAAATATCGATACAGGATTGCAAATATCACAGCTAGATTTTAATAAACTTTATCCTATCTATTACTTTTCCCTGGAGCATCTCGACCTGATAAAGCAATCCGTCGTTGATATACATTTCAAAGCTAGAATTCGCACTGGAAATAATTTATATAAGGTATTCGCGGTAATCCTCAGCGATAGAACAATGATCTTGGAAGGCATCAGTGGCAGAATGAGGGTCATTGACGCACCAGTAGAGAACATGTGATAAATTCTAAATTTAGATTAAGCGATTATTAATATGCCATACGAACACGTCAGTGTAACTCTGACCCCGGGTCAGATGAAAAAGCTCCAATCAGCGATATCAAAGCGATGCGGTATGAAATTAACCCTGAAAAACGATCAAATTCAAGGCGGGCCTAACAAACTATCGCTGAGCAAAAGTCAACGTGAACGTTTCTCCAAGGCCAAATCAGCAAATTCTGGCGTTCATGTGAGCCTTTCCATAGGCGCCATCAGAGACATGGTCAAAACAGGTGGATTTCTTCCTTTCCTATTACCTCTAGCTAAACTAGCTCTTCCGGCGATTGGAAAGGCATTAGGATTAGGCGCGCTCGGAGGTGTTGGTTCCCATTTAGGTTCTACATTAATGCAAAAAGTAATGGGAGGGCAATACCGTAAAAAAAAGGGATCCGGCCTTTATCTAAGACGACCCCCGTACGGATCCGGCCTAAGTCGAGTCTACCAGCCTCAAATTTAGATCTAATCAACGAAGTAAAGAAAAAAAAAAAAAATTTTTTCAGGGGCGTATTTATGCGAGATCAACTACCAGACAAACCAAACCCTACCGAGACAGGAATAATAAATCTCGATTCAAATACCGGTCCTGGAACTCACTGGGTTGCCTACGCGATTAATCCTCGCGAAGTCGTTTATTTTGATTCGTACGGATTAGCGCCACCAAAAGAATTTATCAACTACGTGTCAAAACTAAAACTTCCGGTTTTGTATTCGACGCTTCCAACACAAACATTAGCTGATCCACCAATATGCGGCCCGGAGTCAATTAATGTTCTTGACGCAATTTCAAAATCATCCGGTCCGTATCACAAAATTGTATTTGAATACGCCGTAGATAAATATCATGGTTGACATTTATGGTAGATCCCTCTACAGGAAGGAAAAAACAGAAACAGGCGACATCGATACATCAAAATTTGCAACCAAGAGTGATATTAACAATCTTCTATCGCTGTCAGAAGTAGATCCTGGCGAAGTTGCTGTTTTTCAAAATACCGAGGGAAGATTACACACCAGCAACGTGAAAATAGCTGATATAATCAAGCGAGAAGAATATAATGATCACATTAGTCAATTTACTCGCCAATCGGAGATGGTATTAAAATCTATCGCTGATATTAACGATATTATCGCGGAGTTTCCACCAAAGGCCGATCTCGTGGATATAAAACAAAAAAAATAGCGAGTTATCAGCGGCGATGCTTCTAAAGTCCGATAAGGCATCAACCGACGATTTCCAGGAAAAAATAACAAAAAGATTTAACAAGCTAAATAATGATCTTAAAAAACTCGACGACACATCAAGTAAATTCGGTAAAAAACTCGAGGAAGATATAAAAACATTCATCGATGCCTCCTCAACTACACACAGCGATCTCATCGAGAGAGTAAAAAAATCAACGAGGAAATTACCAAAATAAATATCTCGATGGGTCAGAAAACATCAATCGACGATCTCAACAAAAAAATCAGCGAGGAAATTAATAAACTCAGCGATGTTGTTGCTCCCGAATTTGCCAAGGGGGTTAACGCGATACGTGAATCGATAGATGAGAAAATAAAAAAAATCAACGATGAAATAAAAATCATCGAGGATAATCATCACAATGACGCTAACATATTAACTAATATGATATTAAAAAGGGTCGAAACATCAGTGCACGATAGAGAAATTCTAGATATTAACACGAAACTTCTCGACGCAACCACAAAAGTTAACGATATCAACACAAAAATATCGTCAATGAACCTCGGAAGATTATCGCGTATTTCGATGCCAGCGGAGGTAGAAACAAAAAATCTCCCCTGCAATGTGCCATTTGTGTTTAGGACATACAATTATACTTGGGAACCTGGAAACAGTATCGGGTTTTATTTCAACACGCCAATTACTGGCATATATCGAATATATGTGATTTCCGAGATAAAATTCAATATAATAGTGGAACGTGGCAGTAAAATTCATGAATTCTACCCTGGATTTTTTATTATTTCGCTAAGTAAAGGTAGCGATATGTTATGCGATCTAGAACCGCCAGACAGAACCACCACAGGACCGGTGAATTATTTTGTAATTTTCGAATATTTATCGGGATTGGAAACAGTTGGTATTCCAATATAAACATAATTGGTAATTCCGTAATTGTTATCGTAGATTAATAAATGACCGCATCTGACTACCGTTACAATCAGGCAAGGTCATGGCAGGATTCGCTAAAAAAACTTCTCGACGAGTATCAGATAAAAATAAAAAAATACCAGCGTAGATTAGTTATCATTGACGTCGCTGTGTACGCGGTATCCGCGGTAGTCGCTGGTGCTGGAATAATTTTATCCGCGGTAACAACAATCGCGCCGATCGTAGCAACGATCATAATTTCATCAACAACGACAATCGCTGGTGTTCTCAATATCATCGCGAAAAAAATCTCCTCATGCACGAGTGAAAAGTTATCTCTATACAAGAATAAACTAACCAAGGTCAATGACGCGTATTCGAAATTATCATCGTTGCTTTCTGAGAGTCTCAACGATGGCGTTATCTCCGATCTAGAATTTTCTTCGATGATCAGTATTTACTCGGAGATTGAACAAATGAATATTAATAATGTCCGAACTAGCCCAGATCGTGACAAACACGACACCGCCGACAACAACACTGATATCGCTAAGTTCAACCAAGCCAGAATTTAGCATAAATTTTTCAACACCAATCAGCGTCAAAGAAATTGCACTAACACAACTGCGTGTCTACAACAGCTGGCCCAATGTTAGATCGACGTCATTCGGTAAAATATTATCAAATAATTCGCTTGTTTTTGCCAACAAAAACAAACCCGATGGAACGCCCGATTGGATCGTCGTTGGCATACCAACAGGCAGTTACGAAATTGATCAGCTGGATAAGGAGTTTACCACCAGAATATCAAATATAACCGGCGATGCTACTCCGGGAATAAAAATATCCTCGCACGATCCAACTCTATCGTCGATGATAGAAGTGAAATCGCCGTACATGTTAGATATTTACCAATCATCGATTAGGACCGTGCTAGGTTGGCCCAAAATCGCACCTCTGGCAAAACCAGAAAAACCAGATTTTATTATTCCAGGTTGGCACGAGGAAGCTCCTCCAGAGCAACCGGAGCCAAAAAAATCAGATTTTACTACTGATGAGGTATGGAGGGAAGATAACAAACACAAGCCTCTGATCCACAGCGCCATCAACCTCATAAATAACCACAAATTTGACTTGGTAATGTTCGCTTTTACTTTTATTAACGAAAGAATTCTCTCGTGGTTGCCTCTTCCTAAAATCCCCCCCGGTGTGAAAATCTTCGACGCTACCAACATTAACAGGATAATAGCCCCCATAGACGGTATCTTGGTAAGAAGAACCATCGACGAATTTATTCAAGAACATGAACTACAATTAAATTTATTGCGGGGATTATTTCATGAATGCATCCTAAATAAATCAGGTTCATGTAGCGAAATTATCGGACGAGTGAAGATTTTAAATCAACTTGTGAATGATATTGAATATTATCATGGTATGTTCATTCAGGCGATAGTCGACGATATATCAATTGCCGATTATGTTCTTCCTATTAGCAAATTCGAGTTGATCAAAAATTCAGGAGAAAAACAAAAATTCATGAGAGTATTTGAATTAACCGAGGAAACGCTACCAAATTTCAAATTCCCCAATTATGACTTTGATGGCATGAGAAAATCCGTCACTGATACCATCGATGAGTTATTTCCGAAGTTACATGCCGCGTGGACTAAAAAAATACAATCAGAATCGATTCTCAAACACAATAATGATCCCGCCGGGCAAGGGCGGCATATCTCGCCAGGTATCGTTAACATAACGGAAGTTATCGCGATTTATCTTCACGCGGATGTTGTCGAGGGAAGCTACAATGTTGATTCGTCAATGTCAAATCAAGCGCAGCAGGGATTCATCTTGTATTCGTTTTCACCTAGCGCTTCTCCTGGTTATTTGATAATAAAAGAACCAGTGAATCCGTTTTATCTGCGATGTCATAATCGGTTGTTGTCGAGGATAAATTTCAAACTAACGGATCAGAACGGAAATCTGCTCGATATACGCGGGGAAACGATAAGTATCAATCTGCTGGTAAAATCGTAAAAATCACAGATTCTTAATTAGGGAATCCTCGATTCCTGAATCTGTCCACGGGGAAAAACAGGCCAAAAAAAATAAATAAAATCCGGGGGAATTTTCAAAATTAATATATTTTTTTAATTTTTGTTTTTTTTGTTTGCGGAAATCTTCAGGAAGATTCAAGAATCTCCGATTCTAACTTTACTTTCATCGACAAGCTTTTTCAGTTGTCTGACACGCGAGCTTGTAATTTTTCTCGACTCATATGCATCTGATAAAATCAACCTAGCTTTTTCTACCAGCGTCGATAATTTAACAAAATCCTCGATTTGATCATCGCTGACTGTCGCAAGTGATTGGTACATCGCAATCTGGATCTTTTTTATTAGTTTGTACTCGGATGGTAGCGTGTATTTGTATTCGAGCTTCCCCTGAACAATCGTCTCGAATTCGGATCGAATTTTATTCGCGTCCAACTCTGATGGAAGATTTATTTTTTTTTCTCAGTTCATCGATGGCTTCGATGATGTTATTTATATTTTCCTCATTCATATATACAATCCTGTAATTCAATTATTCTTCGATCTCACTTTCTGAGTCTGATATTATCGAAATATAATAAAACTCGATCCAAGCGTCAGAATTATATGAAAATGTCGCGTTGATTATTCTTTCTGCCGCACGATGCACCGATGCTAGACTAATATTATAATATTTTGCAGCGGCTCTCATTGACTCAAATACAAGCTCCTTTCCTGTTTCTTGATTTACCGATTAACCGCTTTAGCTGGTCGCCGTACGCCACCGGTATTACCAAATCTTGAATTTTCACTCGGAGTCACCGCTCGGAGATTTGACAGTTTGTTGTTAAGCTTATCACCGTCGATATGATCGATGACAAGATCACCTTTGATAGGTCCGTGAAAACACTCGAACACAAATCTGTGGCATAAATAACTTACTCCACTAAAGTTATGCAATAGATAACCCGAATTGCTAACCCTACCGACATTTTTCTTTATTCTCGCATTTCTGACGGTACCATCCGATGATGCTTCGTAACCCTCGATGGTTGGGTGTGATCTAAACTCGTATGTGATTGTCATTGCAGGAATCGTCGATTCTGGATCCATATACAATATTCCATTTGTCTAAATCGTAATTTGCCTTGAATCGATTAATATAATCTTCTTCGCAAGCTATCACCGAGGAAGATTTCTTTTCGTAATATCGGCGCAATTCCCGATAATTTTTCCCTCCACAGGACAAACACAACCGTGTCTTTCCTCGCGTGCCAACTTGACAAACTAAACATCGCTGTGGTCCTTTACTGCCTCGTCGAATTGCATATATATGAGCGCCGCAATAATCTCCTCTGCAGGATTTGTCGCATGATTTTGTTGATCCGATTGGTATCCATTTGCATTGCATATTATAATTTAAATATTTGTCTAAAATATAATAATGGATACATTTGATCTTGATGAGGCAGAATATATCATTCCCGAGGTTGATCGTGCCAAGAAGGAATTCTTCGATGATGGAGCGGTTCATGTTTGGTCGACATGGAAAACGAACTCTATTGATGCTACGATGAATCTGGAGCGAGCCAAAAAAATAATCGAGCATATAAAAACCGAGCATTCCGAGGAGCGATTTATCTTTGGAATAAAATTTATCGCACAAATGCCCGACTATATTTGGATTATTCGCGATAAACGAGATCCAGTGCGTGGCGGTAAGAAAAACGTTGTTCTCGATAAAAATTCTAAGCCCGGATTGTTACTTGGAATCGATGGCCCTTATTATGCTAGATCTTATCCAGCCAGCGCTGTTGTTTATGGAATTTATCGGCTAAATAACAACCCGGATGTGAAAAATCTACCTGCGATGAAAGAATCACCGATGATAAATTGCGTGGCCGAGCGTGTTATCGAGCACATGAAAAACGCTCGGCGTGGATCTGGTCTGACCCAGTTGAGGTTGAATAAAATTAACGCGTGGGCGAAGACAGTTGCTGATGGTGCATCGATTGACGATGTAGCTGTGTTGAGTAAGAAACTTAAATTTCCAATCACGGTAAAAACGCTATCGGGAGAAATATTATACTCGTCCCCGTATAGATCTCGAGGAGTACCAATCGAAATTGTTGATCATAATTCACATGCGTGGTCGCAGTCGGTAATGATATTCCCGCGGGATCGTGCCGTTAAATTTTATCCCGTGGAATTTTCCACGGTAGATACCGCAAAGAACAATTCCGATGCCATGTTCAGATATATCAAAATATTAGCCGCATCTGATCCGATATCGGTTTGGTTATTTTCGAGCGAAGAAAGGTATGATCAGTTTATCTTGCCACGCGGAGATATTTACCGTGATGAAAAATTACATGAATCGATGAAAAATATCGCGGTGAAATATTCGTCAAATCCTGATCAGTTATTAACGAATTGCTTTACTATTCCATCTGTTGCTGCTCATGCTGCCAGAGAGAGAAACTCATGGAAACCCACAAGGAATGAATTTCTCGCTGATATTCAACTCAGCTGTATCGAATACGGCCATGGAGGATTGTGGAATACCAAGTATTATTTCGAAGATATGATCTCCGTTGACATGAGCGCGTGCTATCCTGGAAGTTTCCTCGGATATGGCGATTGTGCAGATTATTTTGCTAAATTTGGCCATCCAACCAACGAGATGACAAGGGTAGCGATTAACGGACCGTTGCCAGATTTTGTCATGACCGGATTCGCTTATGTAACTTCATTCGAGTTTGCTGAAAATTTACATAAAATTTGTTATATTTGGTTTGGTCGGCATTTATCTCAACGCAGATGGGTCCCTACGGTATTGTTGAGATATATGCTGGATTCGTCAATGTTAGTATCGTTGACGGTGAGCGAGGCAATTATATCATACAGGAAACAAACTGAAGTGTGGTTGCCGACGGATTGTGAAAACGCGAAAGATATCGGAAGAAAAATAATTGGCAAATTTACTCAAGGAGGATCCGTTGATCATAAACATCGCCACGCTAGGTTATTTATCAATGATGCCGAGATGGACTTTATTATTGCCGATACAGTGTCACGAGGAATATTCTGCAACAGAGAAAATATTATCATTGATGGAGTAAAGTTAGGTACCGTAATTAGCTATCTCGACGGAGAATCAGCGCAGTATACGCACCTGCGGTCGTCAATGCTCGCTTATGTTAGTATAAATTTACTGTCGATGATAAACAAATTTTCTGATATCGCGGTAAGGGTCGCAACGGATTCGTTTTATATCGATAAGAAATACCAATACAGGCTGGAAAATTTAATCACCGATGGCTCTTGGGGGACGTGGAGGATAAAAAACGAGGATATCCTAGATTATTGTGAGGACGCCGATGTTGAAGATTGCGATAAATTTCATCGAGATAAATGCGAGGGAATATCGACGGCTGCATTCGCATTTGACCCGATTTCGCGTAACAAATTTGTCTACATGAATGGTCCTGGTGGTAGCGGTAAAACAACACGAGCGATAAATTTATTTTCAAATTCCGATATGATCGTATTAACTCCAACTCACAGATTAGCGCGAGAAATAAAACAACGCGGCGTTGATTCTTGCACATATCATAGTTATTTCAAATACAGCGGTGGATTATGGGATTCGGCTCGCATGGGAAATAAATATATCAACAAAATCATAATATTTGATGAAATTTGCACAGTAAATTTAGTTGTATTAAAATCATTCCTGACCTGGCTGGAGGGGAAAAATACCGCTGTGATAATGTGCGGCGATCATGGTCAGCCTGATCCTATTGATGGAGAATCTCCTCATGAGTGGCTCAGGAACTTCGTTGACTATTATGAGGAAATTGACGCCGATTATAGATCCGATGATAATTTACTGACCGAATTTAAGAAAATAATTCGATTACAACCGAATAAATTTCAATGTGACGTGATGAGAAGAATAATCGACGAGACTCCGATGGATATTTTTCTAAATTTGTGGCGTCCCGATCATCTGATTGTTGCTAGCAGGAAAATTGTTCGCGATGTTATTCAGGAAATGTTATTCAAGCTGCATTGCGAGAAATTTCCAACATTGCAGGTGCCGTTGTGTTACAGGCCCGCTGATACCAGAAAACAAAATATCAGTGTTACTTTGCCATGCGGAGAGGAAAAGATTTTGGTACTGAACGATATTATTCTTGTTGATATTAATCTTGTCAATGACGCGATAAACGCAGAAAGATCGCCATGGAAACTAGGATATGCAACAACGATACACTCATCGCAGGGATTGACAGTGCACGGTCAGGTTTGGATTGTCGATGATAGAATTTCCTGGTCAAATTTAGTTTATTTAGCCGTGTCGAGAGTAAGAAAATTATCCCAGCTAGGACGAATTCGGTTTTACATTAATGACGCTGGCGGTAGTTGAGTATCTTTCGGTATTATTTGTAATTCTTCCTTGGTAAATCCGCGTTGTGGCGCTAGTGAATCTAGGAAATAAATTGCTGGTCTTCCTGATGATCTTGTTACGGCTGATATTTTATGTGTTGTGACGCTCCAGTTTGGATCCGTTGCTCTTTTTCTTCCTCCTTCAGCCTCACCTTCTTTATATAAATACCTGACCGTGACGCTACCTAGCACAGGTGGAATAGTAGAATCTCGCTTTAGGGGTATATTCGGTTTTGTAATTGCAATTGCAGGTTTCATTGCTATTGTTCTCGTTGTCTCGTTATTTAGTGCGTTAATCACATGAGGCAACCTCGATACCCAATCATGAGATCGATTATCTTGAATAAATTCACGCGCGTACTGGTATCCGAATAATCGTTCTGCAAGCGTTTTATTGAATCTTTCGACGATAGCTTGATTGTGATGAACACCTACAATACCGCGACGGATTTTAACATTATTCTTTTTCATCAGTGAAGTAACCGCGCCAAGAAATTCTCGACCTGGATCAACCTGGAGAAGCTTCGGCCATGTCAACGGGGATCGTGAATAAATTTCGCTAAACGCCTTAGCGATCTCCGTTGCTGTTTTATTCGATAATGGCTCGGCTTCTTTATACCTGCTAGCGATATCAACGACTGTCAGAACATATTTGTATGTGACTCCGTCGACGGTATCGTAAGGAAGAAACATAAGATCAGCCTGATGGACCTCATTAGGGACACTGACAGAGAAACTCGCATATGGTATTTTTTTAGGTGGAGGAAGATATATTTGCCAGATTGCTTGTTTTGATAGCCACGATTCAGCAACGGACTGTTTTACTTTTGCTGCTTTGGCAAGTTTGGCTATTGCTGATTTTCCTCGCCAAAAACCTCGCGGAGAATAATATATCTGATCCATTATTATTTACCAGCACCGAGTACTAATTTACCTTTCATCGCGCCTTTTACCAACCAAGTTGCCAATTTCTCTTTGAAACTTTTGTCAGGAATCGCGTCTATTGCGTGAATTAGCTTGATATCAGCGAGATGCCTTTGTTGTAAATCCCCGCTGCGATACGCAAGATCGTGGTAGTAACACGCGTTATCGATGGCGTTTACTGGATCTTCACCGGGATTTGGTTGATTATTATCGTTGAGTCTTATATCAAGCCTCGTGCCGGGTCCGCAGTAATTGTATCCTGGCAGATGCTTCTCTCCGGGATATTTCGCCCAGGGCAGCCCGGGTAGATTTTTCATGGAGGCGGTAATGTCTCCTCCGGTTCTATTTTTTTTTTACAAATTTAAACTTGCGTGTCTTGCAAACTTCGCATTCTCCCTTGATTGCGTTCCTGTTGTTGCGTGTGACGATTTCGATTGGATTTAACGTAGCTGTGTGAGTGCGGCACTTAACACAATATAAATCCATGTATTCTAGTAACATGAATGTAATTGATTTTTCCGCCACGAAGCGACGCGAGCAAGTAAAACATAACGCGGTATTACCGAATTCGATAAGGATGATAATTATTGGCTCGTCCGGTTCTGGAAAGACGCAGTTGTTGCTAAATTTGATTATGCGATGGCTGAAATGGGATAAATTGTATTTAGTTGCACCATCCGTGGACGATCAACGCTGTTATCAAGTGTTAAAGGAATTTAGTGACAATACCGACGAAGGCACAATCGAATTTATCACAGACATCAATGAAGCTCCATCCGTGGAGAATTTGGACGGCGATGTTAATAATCTTGTTGTATTCGACGATGTTATGCTGGACAAGCAGACCAACCCGGCTAGGATATTCTCGCGTGGCAGACACAAGAACACCGATGTGATTTACGTGACACAGCGATACACCCAGATTCCCAAGGTAATTAGAGATAATTGTAATATTTTATCGGTATTCAACGGCGTAGACACACACACACTGAGAAATATCCATCAGACCTGGTGTAACGGTGACATGGATATAAACAAATTTAAAAATTTCTTCAGCCTCGCTCAGGCAACACCGCATGGTTTCATCACGATCAATCTTCATGATCCGCGTAGTAGGTATCGAATCGGTCTCGATCAAATTTATTCATAAAATTGCAGCCCCAACTTTGCAAACATCACCGACACCAGAATAAATTTCCCACCCCCACCCCCCGAAAAGTTATGTTTTTTACTTGTCCAGAATGATATATTTTGCACACAAAAAATGCACTCGAGGTTGAATTTACGCAAATTAATTTTCGTAGGAAGCTTTATTTTTGAAATCTGAGGCTTCTACGGGAAAAGTTCTCGTAGGAGGCTTTATTTTGGCGGAACCGTCTGGTCTGTAGAACTTCCCTGCTGCTCAAATAAAGAAAAAATGTTCCATTAAAGAACAGGATTTGTACCCGTGCTGATATGATGATTGGTAAAAGTGTCTGCTCCTTTTCTTATGATTGATTGCTTGACCACCTTTAGGAGAGTTATGAAACAAGGAGGAAGACAAAGAAGATGAAAAGGACACCCTTTTCTGGAAAGACATCACACTTTTTTCTTCTAAAGGAATTACGTAAACTCACTTTAATTCCACACAAACGATGGATGGAACTTCATCGTTGGTACGAAGGACACCGCCTTTACCTCCTAGTCCCAAACTAACTGATATGCTTGAGTTACAACAAAAATTACAATCGTTGTTGGATCGATCCGATTTGTCAAACAGAAAAATAACAAGGGTACTGACATCTATTCCAACGTCTTCAACTCTTTAACCAGTAACCTTTAGACGAAAGACCTCAAGACGATCATGAAACGAGAACCAAAAGTCAACATTACCTACACAGCCATGGGGTTGAAAGATGACGAATACACACGAGATATTGTTTCATACTGCGTCTGTTCCAATACCTAGTTATATTATTGTTTCCATATTCGCACCCTCCACTACTCCCAAAACAAAGAAAAGAAAGGAAGAGAGAGAGAGAGAGAGAGAGAGAGAGAGAGAGAGAGAGAGAGAGAGAGAGAGAAGTGAAAAATACGTCAAAAAAAAGTTCACCGCTTCACAACAGGCTTTTTCTCTTATCGCTCGTCTGGACACCCCAGGCCTCATCCAAACCAAAACCACAAGAATATATGACCAGTATCGAACAGTGGGTCACTTATTGAGGAGCAACAATAAGCGTAGTCGGGCCCATAATGGAGACACTCTTAGCTAGAATTGACTACAATCTTGCACATGCTACTGGTAATTGTATCGTCATGTTAAAACAGACAAAGGTACTGAATTCCTGAAACAAAACTTTTCAAAAGGAATTAAAAGACATTCATTTTTTTGACCAATGAATATCCCGAAACGACAGCTGCTGTCGTCGAACCTTTTCAAAGATCTTTGAAATAACGTATATGGAAATGTTTTACACATCAACATACTCTGAAGTACATGGACGTGTTGCCACATCTAGTCAGAGCTTACAGTCAATCGTACCATCGGATGTGCACCCGAAGAAGCAACCTCCGAAAACGAAGAGATGGAGTTTGGTCGATTGTTTGGAACCTCATCTACCACCCGAAAGAAAAAAAATGGTGTAAAAGAGTGGAAATTTCATTTACATTGTAAGAACCAAGCGCACCACGAATTCACTTGTCACGAGGGTGAGACTGAAAGGAAGTCATGATGAATACTGTCAGAAATACTGTCAGAAAGTTTTTTTTCTTCACTTCGGTATATAAATCAGGGCCAAATAATTCTTTATCAATTTTTGTCAATGTCGTTCTTTTAAACGCAATTGTTAGTAAACGATACAATATAAATTTATACTAGCATTTTTTTCGACCTAATTATATGCAGTTTCTAGTTTGAAAAATACCGCTTAAATAACATGATAAAATTTCCAAAATAACATACAGAAAATGCCGTGCTAATGGTTGGCGTGGTTCTGGCAATTAGTAGATTATATGTACTTAATACACAGGTAAATATGGGACAACGCATCAACATATCTAAAGCTGCAGGAATACGCTTTTTGAGGATTATTGCTTTTCGTTCTGGAAAACAGTTTTAGCCACGTTGTTTACCAGGAGGCAGGAGGGAAGATGTTTCGCAAAGGTTATCTTCCATATTTGTTTTAATTATGATTACGTTCATTCGGAAAGGTTTATCTTCACAAATATATTTTGATTTGTTTAGGGGGTGGGGCGCAATTCTTTACTTATAAATTTGTAAACTTCACACTCATTGGTACAATATAGCCAGTTTTGTGCTGACATAACGTTAAACTCCATCCATCCATCCATCCATTGCATTCATGCATGCATCCATCCATCCATACACACACATGCACACACACATACATATTACATACACACACACACACACACACACACACACACACACACACACACACACACACACACACACACATACATACATACATACATACATACATAATTTCCGTTAATCTAATGTACAGCTTAGCCGTGATTAACAATGAGGAGGAGCACGTCAGTGTGAGGAGGCAAATTTCTGTCGATCTACGAAAAGCACATTAGCTTGGGCCAGAGAACAATTAATTAGATTTATGGAGACAGGTGCTGGTTAAATCGCTATACTGCAATGATTACTAAAGTCTGGTCGGTAGAGGTAGAGATTCTTAAGCATTCGTTTACTTAACCGCGAGACGGACTATTAGGGACACGGTTAAACTTCGATTTCATAGTGGAAAACCTGGAAGGGCAGCTGACCGCAATTTTGTCGCCTAGATAAAAGGCTGTAGAAATATTTAATCCTACATGGTTACGCTAAATAAAGGACGTGTTTCCCACACAAAATTTCTTAGTTTTAAATATCGCCTCATCGAATAATCTAATTAGTCTAAGCTTTTCTGAAAGAGTAAAAGTACGAGATTCTCTCGTAAAACATTGTCCAAGGGAACGGATCTGGAAGGTCGACGGACACAATTTTGGCGGTAGAAGCGAGAAACGCTTGAAAGCACAAAAGGTATATGTGTCAATTTTCATGAGATTCGTTGATACCAATATAATGTTTTGCTTGAATTATTTGATAATATGTGCATGAATTTATTTGTTTAAATTCGTAGATCAATTATCTTGATATGAGTATAACTGTGTTGAGTTTATATATATGAATTGGTGCAATAATTTTCGTTATATAAGGTTGTTGAATTGTTTGAATTAGTCGTCTTGTTTGTATAGGAATTAGGTTCTAAGAATTTCATGTATTACTTTAGTTGATATGAGTTACGAGAATCCGTGTGAATTCACCTATCTTAGGTGATTTCACCTAGGATAAAGACTTTTATGTGTGTTTTCACTGAAATAGCATAGTTCATCCATATACATGTAATGAATTTCATTCATTCGTTTGTATAATTGATACTAGAACGGAACTGTTATGTCTTGTGTGCTAATGCGAAGTGTTGAATTAGCCATTAGGAAGTACATTAATCTTATGAAACTTTGATTGGATTGGTCTGCCATGCTTGGCCCGATTAAATAGCCTTTGGTATCTGTTTCAATACCGATAGTAAGATCTGATAACGAGATTGGAGTAATGATCTATCCCCAGTAATATAACCGACATAAATTTTAGGTTGTTCTCTGTCTGTTTTAAAAGGAGAAAATAGCTCTTCAGACGTATTCTCAGACGTATCCTCAGATGTATCTATGCACTGACGTATCCAAGTATATGTGTATCTACATGCTTACATATCCACCTACCTACACACGGTTTGAGGGCCGAGGGAGGCGAAACAGAAAGAAGGTTGGAGAGAAAAATGAAAAGGAAAGGCGAAAGGGCAGAGAACAGCTATATTGAAATTGGAGTGAACCAGAGATAAGCAGGTTATGCAATTGTACAAGGCAATGACTTCGATTGTTCACTCGATTGTATGATGAAATAATTCTATCAGTAAAACAGATCGGCTAATCGACCCACACCCTTTACAAAGAGAGGGCCGTTACAGTCAGTTGTAAGTCAATTTAGGAACAGTATTTAGAGACGTCTCTTTTCAAGCACAAACTAATTGTTAAAGCGCTCTTTACCCTATACAGAACAAACCTGATCAAGAAATTATGCCTCTTAAATATATAATTAATACCATCCACGCAGGCGATTATACTACGGAACTGATCATAGTCTTAATTTTCATGCATGTGTGTTTCTCACGGTTAAAAACAAAAATAAAAACGCAAACCCTCAAATAGAATCACAATTTAACAAGCCTACCTTACATGCACGACACCGAAGAGATACAACCTTATAAGGCTGATCATAACATCTCAAGAGAGACTATTTAAGTGTACGAGACAGCCACCTGTCACAAGAGAGACTATTTAAGTGTACGAGACAGCCACCTGTCACAAAAGAGACGTATTTAAGTGTTCGAGACAGCCACATGTCTCAAAAGAGACCTTTTCAAGTGTAAGAAACAGCCACCTGTGTCAAAGGGAAATAAAAATCAAATTATTTAACCTCATAGCTTGTTATTCAATACATGCATTTTCTTAAAATCTTATAGACAAATTTTCTTAAAATAAATGACATTTTTGGCGCAGGGTAGGAAAAAGTTTAACCGACTTCCTGGATCAAAAGAAAAAAAAATGAAAAACAGCTTTATCTGAAGCGACATTTGTTCTTTGTTAGGTCTTAATAAAATAAGTCCAACCAATGTTAATTAAATTCAAGCCTTTATAGAAACTGAAAGGTTCTCATATCGCATGATATTTGATAGATGGTATTACATGCACTCAACAAGACTATTGACACCCATCCTTTTGGATAGGTTTATAATAGTGGAGACACATGTCGATGGGGGTACAAGAGTAATTAAACATAATTATCAACCATTTATATGCAGACATGATGAGTTATAGTAGAATTAAAACGTGTTCCTGTGTCACTGTTTAAAGAATGACTGATTTCTGTGAAATCACATAATAAGTGGACTATGAAATGATACAGTTCTCTGGAACTTACAAGTTTTTGAATAGCAATTAATATTTTTTACCTATTACAATTGTTTTTAAATTGCAATTAATATTTACTGACTTATTATGACTGTTTATGACATAGCTATACTAAATAATGACATGTCTTTTCCCATGATCTTCAGTAATAAAAAGCAGGCCATTAAGAATAATGATATCAGTTTATTATTATTATTATTATTATTATTATTATTATTATCATCATCATCATCATTATTATTATTATTATTACTATTATCTTCATCATCATCATCATTATTATTACTATTATCATCATCATCATCATTATTATTATTATTATTATCATCATTATTATTATTATTATTACTATTATCATCATCATTATTATTATTATCATCATCATCATCATCATCATTATTATTATTATCATCATCATCATCATCATCATCATTATTATCATTATTACTATCATCATCATTATTTTTATTATTATTATCATCATCATCATTATTATTATTATCGTCAACATCATCATAATCATTATTATTATTAATATCATCATCATTATCATCATCATTATTATTATTATTATTATTATTATTATTTCATACTCCTATATCTTAACTCTTCTTCTAAAACAGTTCACGCTGTTCTATTTACTTCAAGTTAATGGTCTGTATGCATCGTATTCAAGAAGAGCGCATACTTGAGGGTGTGTATTTACAGAATGTTTTCTTGCATAGCAAACCAACAATGTTCCTTATCAAGACCAAGTTTGTCTAGACGTGCATTCACATCTTACTATCTTACTATTGTAGAGTTTGCAAAGATCTTTGAAAGAACTTTGGTTGAATTCTAGATGAAGAAACTTGATACTAGGGGAGTAAATTTGATATTTAGGTAGCAGGGTGTTACTGGTACGATGAGGTATAATTCGCATAAATTTGCAAATACTGATTTTACAAACAAACACTTCGGTAACGATTGGTAAGTGTATTGCCTACAATGTTGCCATGCGCAATCTAGGCCCCAGGACCTGTTCTTTTTTTATTAAACAGTTACATTTACATCAGACGGGTACATTAATAATCGCTATTCTGCTCACGCCCTGGAGGAAGTTGTACATGAATGGCTTACATTTTTATTAAATTTAAACTTTGTTTATGTTATGCAAATTGTACAAAATGCTCCAAAATACGTTTAACGCAGCGCTCTTTTTATTGGCATCATGACGTCATAGATCATAAAAATCGTTTGCCTCACCATGAAGTAACACTTATTGCCATCTCAAAGCAACATCAATTTATAAACAATGGATATCCAAAAGTCATCAATGTTGGCTCATGACAGAATCTTAAAATTCACGTTCATTTAACCCAAAGATTATGTGCATTATTTATGTAATATTCTTGTATAATAAGGAGCCAAAGTGGCAGGTGCTTAGTGCACAAGACTCGTAAACCAAAGGGTAGGTCGTACGTCTCGAATCCTACCATCAGATTTGCCCGGAGTCGGCTTCTGTGGTATGTCTTTGGGCATGCGCTTTATTCCAGTAACTTCTATTACACTGTAAAGAATTTGAGCATATTTTCGTTAAAGATTTTATCTTATTTTCCTGAATTATTTCCAATCCTATTTTATTTTGTTTTTACACTTTAGTTGGCATCATATAGCCACTACTGTACTGATAATCAACCTAGTTGCCCGGTCATTAAGCCCCTTTTTTCAGTTAATTTTCATACCCTGGAAATTTCTATCAGATTCATCTGTACTGTGATTTAGTGCCTCTACAATAACACACTGGAGAAGCTGTACAGTAAACAGAATGAAATACGGTCTATAATTGCTTATGAGCCAAGTCAAACTGCAAACAAAAAAGATTCTGATCTGCCACAAGATAATGCGCCTGCAGACCAGGGTCTATGTTGTTTGTGCTACCGATTATTCCTACCAAACTGCACAGACCCAGATTTGGCGACGCTTTCTGTGACGGCCGATCTAGGTCTTTGCAGTTTGCAGTCGAGCTTAACTTTTAAGAGAGTACATACGTAGCTAATTTCACCACTGTCCTTGGCAGCAGAAGTCTCCAGGTACAGGATAAAGCTCGTGCTTTCGAGCGAGTCAAAGGTTAGTCACGTTTTATAAATAAAAAGTACCGTATGCATATTTTTCCACTCTTTGAACTCGATGACCACAACTCCATCTTGATATGTTAGTACCATACGTCCTCATAGTGTGATATTACCTAATACTCCAAAGAACCCCAAATCTCTCAGCTACTTCAAAATATGTGTTTTAGATACAGCTTTTCATTTTCCAACTAAATTAAGCTTCTTTCCGTAAATTGTGAAGAATGCCTTTCATCTGAATACAACTTTAAGGTACCAGCGGTGTGTACGGATAATGTCAGATAGCAGACATGTATTACGATGTAGAACATGAAAACAGTCCAGTAGTGCTCATAAATTTTCCTGTTATGGGCATACGTCAACAAAGTGTCAGTTGTGCTTTACAACAAAGAAATCACGGTTGTACCTGGTGCCTATGTTTATAGTGCCTAGGACAAATAGTGCATTATTATTGCGTAAGCCGTTTTTACAGTGCTGCACAGCAAGTGCATACATTCTGCAATGAGTAAACAATAAGGCTTAGTCTTACACTACGAAAAAAAAATGTACAAAATGACCTTGGACCGACTAAAATCTCCAAAACTGTCATCAAATTTAGTACATATGTTTAACAGCTGACCAGCTTGGTCGATACCGAAGTTTCTATTATTGTTAGGTTATTAATTTCTTCTAAATGAGTTCAAAGCTCTTTTCTTTTGCGTAAATCGATTCATCACAGAGTACTGAGTGCATTGAATTCAGTCAGATTTAAACTGAAAATTAAATGTGAATAAAAATTATTTTCAGCAAAACGTTTTGTTTGAGAGAATAAAATAGTACACAAGTGTTGTAGATAAATTCATGATACAAGGCCACAAAGGAATCTTTTCATTCTCAGAAATGACTGTAAGAACTTTATTTATATTGCCTTTGGGGAAAAGAATGCAAGAAACAGCAATGCTGATGCTGTTGTCATCGTTGTTGGCGTAGGAGGCGTTGGCGTCCACTCAGTGTTCAAGGTTTTGTGCAAGTCCATAACTCATAAATAGTAGTAAGAAGTATGAAATGCTTTTCTTCTCTTTATCAAACTTAATACCGTCCCACGGGGGACGAGGAAGGTCAAATGTCACTCCAAATTTATAATATTCTAATCGAATTTTGTGCACATTTGCCGTGATGCGTGCTTTATTATTGGAATTTGGCATACGAAGACAATTATCTTTCTTCGTAAACCATCACTGCGCCTTGGTCGTGCCCCTGTGTCTCTCCTTGCTGATTGGATCCCAATCTCTGCGTTAAAATGTTGAAACCAAATAAGTTGATTCCGACGCTATCACTATGCATACACATTGTAGCCCTGAAACGGTCATCTCAGCCCCTTGCTCGCTCGCAATCTCTTGCAATCTCTCTCTCTCTCTCTCCATTATTTTGACATAGGACATAACTTTCAAAACAGCTCCACCCTGAATGTACTTGTACACTTCCTTGGCATGACAAAGGGAAATTAGCCTTATTGTAGCCAACAAAAAGTCGGTCGGCTGATGAAGCCACAAAAAAAAAAAAAAAAAAAAAAATGACGATGACACATAGAAGAGGAATTAATTTGTGAAGTCTGCATTGGTTCCTAGGTCTGCCTTTACCCTGTTGAGCGGTCATATCCTGGAAATTATTGAAATCTTCACCCTAGAAATATCCGTAAGCATTAGCAGCATGGAAAGGCCAAGGCATACATCCAGCCAGTATTGGTCCTGGATCTCTCACCACCCGCTATAAACTTACCCCTTGGTTATAACTGAGAAAATGTTTATAGACCCACCCTAACGGTCTAAATGCATTACTTCACTCGAAAAGGGAGATTCACCATCTGGAAAGCAACAAACGTTCGTTTAAGGAAAGAAAGTTAGTACGCCGCAAAACCCTTGTCCACTGATGCCATTATTACTATTTCATGATAATGTTGGTCTTGCTGCCCCGATTTACTGATATACACTCTGATGACGGATGAACACATATACATGACAAGTATGAATTACAGTACCACCCTAACCTGGAGGGACGTTTCGTACATTTTGCACAAGATTCGCTTCACAAAGTTTTTTTTTTTGTATTTTCTATAACCATATACTCACTGTTTCTTTTTTACTATAAAGTGTCCCTGCAGCTGATACACCTACATTGTAATTAAACAGAGGTGTCAAATGACAGATTGTAGCCTTTGAAGATCTCCATGTAGAACAGCTCATTCATTATGGGTGTCTATATAAAGAAGAAAAATAAACACGTTACGAAAGGTATTCATTTGAAATATGTATTATATTACGTAAATATGAAACTGTGTGTAATAAAGGGGAAATCTGAAAGTATGTATGTATGTATGTATGTTTCTATATGTATGTCTGTCTTTCTGTATGTCAGCACGTCTGTATGTATGTATGTATGTATGTATGTATGTATGTGTGTGTGTTTGTATGTATGTATGTATGTATGTATGTACGTCTGTTTGTCTGTATTTATGTATGTAAGTATGAATGTATGAGTATGTCTGTCTGTCTGCAAGTATGTATTTATGTATATTTCTGTTTCTATCTGTCTGTATGTATGTATGTACGTCTATGTATATCTGTATGTATGTGTCATGTCGCCCTCTTAGTAAGATGGGTGGTTGATTGGATTTGGCTGGCGTTATCTAGGGAATGACCTCCCTCGATTTTATAACCCTGCGGGAGTGAATAGATAGAATATCAACAGACAACTGAACAAGACTATGGGAAGAAATAATGCAATACGAGCCTCTTAGACAAGAAAAATTTAATCAATAACAATTAATACTGGCAACTCCAATTCAATATATGTTATGTCAACATAATTTAATAGCAGTGTCAAATTTGGGTTTATTTCATCATAATAACGAATGGTGAAAAGAGCGCAATGTCCACGACTGATTGCATCACCTTCCTCTCGTAACCTGTGGATCACGTCTTCCTATTATCTAGTCTTCCTACTATGAACGCTTCATTTCTTCTGGACTTCTTGGTATTTTATTCTGAATAAGTCATTAATTCCAGACTTCCGACTTCCGTCTTCGGACTGTCCTGTCTCTCCTAGACAGATGTTTCCTTAATGTTGTTCTCTTTCAGAAATTGTGCGTCCTAGCACTAAAACCTGCCTTTCTCTTGCAAGACAGCCACATGGTCCCCTTGTCTTGCTTAACGAGAAGAGCACTATTTTGTTTAGGCTTCCTCGGATCCAGACTTCTCCTCTCTCAGGATTTTCGGACGAAAGAATTTTGACCAAGGTCGTCACTTTAAATTCACATTACTTCCAAAGTGTATGCCTTAATTTACTCTGACCAGTCGTACGCAGCGGCTCCTAAATGTTTCCCAAGACAATCATTTCTTCCGTCAGATTTTGGATAGCCTATAATCTCTGAACTATGTTGCAATCAGCTTCCCTTTGAAAATGATAATTTGACATGGGTTCCTATCAAGAGGTTAAGGTTGGTAGCTCAGATGTTTACTTTCTCAAGACAGCGTTGCAATGCCCTAGTCAAATCTCAACGAGTCGTGGATGCTAGTCTTTCAAGTTTAACATTGACATGGGGGAGGGGGCGGAGAAGAGAAGAAAGGTAGAAGTGATCCTTCAGAAAGACTTTTCTGGCTTGAATGTGATAAAAACTTAATGCTCAATGCATTCAGCTTTAAGGTTCAATACTATTCAAAATTCGACACATTACATTATGTATGTAATTATGTATGTATGTATGAATGAGTGTGTCTGCTCTCTGTCTGTCTGTCTGTCTGTCTGTCTGTATGTATGTATGTATGTATGTATGTATGTATGTATGTATGTATGTATGTATGTATATGCAGGTTATTGGAATACTGGCTATATTGTAACCTATTTAAAGTTAAGTTCCAAACTTAATACAAAAGAACAATAGGAAGATAAAATCATTGCAAATAAACGTTAACAATAAGAACTACAAAATAAAAGACAAAACGTAAAGATGTTAAAATTATGTGAAAGGTATATCAGATAAAAGTTAATAGGGAATGAACTAGCTCATTAACACTTTTGAGAGGGATAGCAAAGACAAACTCATCAAATTACAGCTTTTACAATGCAGTTTTCTCCAATTTAATTTGACAATTTTTTTTTATAAATGTGGTATCATCAAAATCAAAGAACGGTAATTACTTTGACCTGAGTTACCTTCCCTAAATATTTTAATCCTAATAATGACATAACTATTTACCAACCTTAACCGAATTCTTTTTGTTTGGTACAGATTCGTCTCTTCTAACAATATGTCACATACAAATTTAAACTTCACTGTCACTTTTAATATCCATTTTCTGTCAAAGTTTGCATTCTATGTCAAATTCTGCCAAATCATGAAAAGAGTTCTGTTGAGAATTCTCCTAAGGCCATCAAGGCATAACAATCGCAAAAGATGTATGATGAAAGATTTTATTCTTTGAAATGTGCCTTTCACAATAGACGGTAGAGTTTGTTGCATTTTCAAAGTATTTTTTTTTTTTTTACATGAGTGAATGAAATGGTCTATGGTAGTCCTACGTGTACTCTTCAACATTGCTAAGAGTTACCATACTCCACCCTACTAGAGGTTGAAAAGAAAATAGGCTTCTTTTTAAGTGTAGAAATAAATGCGTTTTTATTTTTCTAGCATTTCACTTTTACTTTCCTGGTCTACAGCTGTAAATCATAACTTAGAACAAGACAGGCAACTGGCGCAATGTAAAAACAAAATGAAAAAGTCAACTTAAAAGTGACCTGAATTCATTCAGAGTGTCAGTAGACAAAAAATTGTTTTACAAAAAGACTAGCTTAATGAGGTTGTACCAAAATATATTGTATAGCGGAGGAATTAGAAACATATCAGGTAATAGTCATGAAATATATTCTGTTATCATATACATTCCTTGTTCCTGCCTTAAAGTGTTTTCATTTCAATTACCTTAAAAAAATTCGATCACTTAAATACCATCCATCACTCAAAGTCAACGGTAGCTCACAATTCCCAACCATAAAAATGCAGTTTCATAGCTAATACTTAAGACAAATTTCCACGCCGATTCTCATGTTCAACCGAGCAACATCTTGTTTAACCGTGTCTGTCTCGCGTCCTCTTCATCCATTCTTTCTTTCTGTTTGTCTGTAGATATATTTTTCCGTCTGTCTGTTCATATTTCCTCATTTCATCGACGCCATGTAGATAGATAGATAGATAGACACACACACACACACACACACACACACACACACACAGACATACATACATATATACATACATACATACATAACCTCTGCAATATCAAGACTGTCTCATATAAGAGATGTGTTCTTATTGGAAATTTGGAGACACAACAGTACCAACTAATGTGCAACTTAAATAAATAGGTGGCTTTAGGAACTCAACGACTCTTAGCGATATGGAAGAATGGAAACCAGTCTGAACATGGTGAAGATAAAATAGAGTATGCACGGTTTGGCTAGCCAGTATTGCTTTATAACTAAAGCAAGATTTAAGCAAAAATATTCTTTTGTGAGGTTATCCTAGTTGTGACTGGACAAACATAGAGACAATGTATTACTGATGTATTTTCAGTCCTTTTACAATCTTGACATTGGAAATCTCATTGTTGAAATTTGTACCGGACTCTTTGGTGCGGCATTGAAAACAAGTAACACGTGTAAATCCAATAAATGCGGCGCTCAATTGCTTTTCATAACATAGTAGCTGGCACCAATGATATGTCTATGCGGATAAATATAGGTTTGTTTATGAGCATTCAGAAACTGAAATTTATTGAATTTTAATATCTTGACGTTTCCATGTCTTTATTATTGGAGCTAAACTAGTACCGTGATTCCGTAAAAGGGGTGGTGGTGGGGTGTGCAGGAGTACTTCAAATTTGCGTGTCATTTGACACTGAATTAACGAACTCTGACAGCATAGTTATGTGCCAAAGAAGTGTTGAAAGGTCCAGTATAAATCGTTACATCAAAAGAAGTTCAAACTCTGGAGAAAGATGTGTTATCTTTTATTATGACATCAAGTTACCAAAGAATACAGAACTGGTATCTAGTTAGTTAATCTACTTACCTGCTTTTCATGTATCGTCTTTACTCGCTTATAAATAGAGTCAAACTGCAAAGAACACAAAGATCCATATCTGCCGTCGTATAATGCGCCTGTAGATCAGGGTCTATGTTGTTTGTTATACGTTATATCTCTATTAAAAAAAATTAAACAGACCCTGATGCGATCGCAGATCTGGGTCTGCGCATATTGCAGCTGGACTCATCGTATAAGCGAGTACATATGGTTAATATTTCAGCGGCACGTTTGATCTACGGAAGGCACACGCAGGTTTATTTCCTTCCAGCGATCTGCTAACATGGCTCATCTGTTCTTTAATATAGTTATCTAATCAAGTTTCGTGTTGCAGCTTCACTCACAGGCACAAGACAATTAGATTTAAAATATTAGTAAGGATGAGATGCAATGACCTTTGTGCGGCCGAACAATATATAGTATGTTCCTTTCAGTCCGATGTCATCACAACTGCAATATCTTCCTGAATCATTTTAGTGTAGCTTTCTTACTAACATCGTTTTGTCGCAAAGCCTTAATATATTAGAAATGTTAAGCTTTCAGACCTCTGTGAAACAAGAGTTCCAAGTGGGCCCATTGCAGCTCATTTGACTCACATTCATAGTAAGGTAAATATAAGAACAGTTGGCAATATACTCTAGGGTGAAATGCATTGTTCACATGGATTGCAATGGACGTCAAATGATTGCTCGAGAGACTTGGAAAGGCTGAACCTTAGTTGGAAATTTGTGCAGCGCATGCCATATACAATATTCCTACGTAGGTTTGTTAAAATTAGCCACAGAGTATTGGAGGACCTATCAGTGATGAGATAACTAGTTGTGATGGAAGCCGAACATTTGTAATGGAAACCAAAAAAGAAATATTACCACAACGTTTTGATCAAAATTAACCAATTGGTTTTGGAGGATTTGTCGAGAAAAAAGTTTTAGTTTTGTTTTCTATGCAAGCCAAATATTTGCATATCAGAACATTCATAAGAAGCAATCACACATAATTTAATAATAACTGGCCCAGAAGTTTTGGAGATTTCAATAATATGATAAATGTTGACGGAAGGACAATGGATGGCAGACGGTGCAGGGCTATATCATAAACTCACATGACCTTTAGTCAAATGAGTGAAATACTAACCACTATGGACACTGAGGAAGTAAATTATTGTATGTACATTTAACCCATGATATTTTATTCCAAAATAGGGAGCGGACATTGTGAAATCATGTCAGATTGTCAGAAAACAAGGTATGCATCAAAGCGTGTATAGGTTTAAAAGCACTTCGGTACAATTCTGGCTATACACTGCCAGTCAACTTATTCGAACCAAAAGTCAAAGATATTTTTCAAACAGTCCAAAAGGGACACAAAACCAAAATAACGGCAAAATAATCTAAACTGATTGAAATCCAAGGCCAACATTTTGCTATATAAACAGCATTTTAAAAGATATGAGAGTGAATATCCTTAACGGATGTATCTCAAAGAAAACAGGTTGCCTCCACTATTCACCTCATACTATATTTATGTGTCCGTGTATGTATGTATGTATGCATGTATGCATGCACGCTCGCATTCACGCACGTACGCACGTATGTATATGTACGTATGTATGAATTTAAATTTGACTTCAGGTGCTCCTATTTTTAACTGGACAAAACTTTGTTTTCTGTGGGTATTTAAGATATTGTTGTTTTCAGTTTGGTCTCTGAGGTAACCAAAGGTATCGTTTTAATTGTAATATGTAAGATGGTCAAAATATATTTTTGCTATTTCTAAGGAAATCAAAGATAGTGTTGTTTTGCTTTTATTTTTAAGGTAATCAAAGCACTACTAACAATTATAACCATGAATCGAGTGTCTCTTTCCATCATTGTCAAAGAATTATATTGGTTAATTATCCACGAAGAGCAACAAGATAAATGGAACTTCCTGAGAACTCGTTGCCAAAACTTGCGTTAAAAAATGTACACGTGTGAAAGTTAGATCACGCTTCTGGACAGTGCTGCTGAAAGTAATGAAATACTTTATTCAGGCAGAAATATGTGTGGAACAAATAGCCTGACGTACAAATAGCCTGACATATACATATACCTTTAACATTTAAGAATATTATTAAACTTCCCTAACGCATCTGCTCGGCCAGTTCTCATCTGCAGACTGACTAACTATTTGGATCACATTAAGGATGCTCAATAGTACCGTATATACTCGTGTATAAATCAGACTAACTGTAAACTGCATAGACATTGATCTGCCATCGCATAACATACCCGCAAATCTGGGTTATGCAGCTTGCAGAGAATAATCGGTAGAACAAAGAACATAGATTCTGATATACCTGTGCATTAATGGATCTGACGCATACGCTAAAATATACAGTAGTCAATCTCGATACATCGTTAAAACAAATTGTGACTGCTGCTAGTTTAAGAAACTTGTAAACGTTCATTTATTTATGCTACATAATGACAACGGAAATTACAAGGAGGAATAACAGCCTCCTATGCAGAAAAGAAATACTACAGTATGTACCCCTTTCAAGTATAGAGTGACTGCAGAACTGCCGTTGTATGCTGTTCTGCCATATCGTAGTCTATACTGTTAGTTGCAACTCATAAGTAAAGCAAACACCCAGCTATCTAACAGCACTTTACGTGATGGCAGATCTGAGTCTACAATGTTATAAGTTTGGGTGTGTTATATATCAGCATATACGGTGGCTAGCTGAGAGATGAACGTGACAAAAACATACCATTTTTCTCGGAGTTTCATGGAAGTCGTAATTTCACGTTGCTACTATTATAAATTCAATAAATTTTACACCTAATTAGCACATTATCACCAGATTTCGCCTTTCAACCATTACGTAAGAGCGATGCAAGTTTCAGATGTATTTTTCAGTTGTTGTCTGTTCTGGATTGCTTACAATACATGTTTCCTGCCACACCTACCTGCCTAGACATTCTTCCTTGCATTAAGAAAACAGGAGCTCAAATTCACAGATTATTATTATTATTATTATTATTATTATCGTCGTTGTCGTCGTCATCGTGAATTTTCACTTTTAAGTGCAATCCCTATTCACACGCACACGCGCACGCACACACACACACACACACACACACACACACGCACGCACGGGTATAGTCAAGAATCCTAATTTAGTACGTAACATACCTCATCATGCCGTTTTGCATGCAAAATACCCATTATGGCATAGTTTTCTTAGGACCTACCTCAGTATAAGATGGTCTCACATAAAATACAGAACTCTCTGATGGTTCCTGTAAACAACTTTATAAGGAACACCGAGTTAGTAGAACATTCTTGTGATGTTCTCAAAAATACAGAAATCGTATACAGCAAGCTGTCCCTTTCTGTTTGTTTTGATTGTTTTGGTTAAAATTGTACTTTAAACACATTTTTGTTTGTATCATGTGACTAAGAGACCAACCATTTCATTTATTTATTTTTTGGAATGTGAGGGTGTGGCAGTTTGATGGGTTTTTATTAAAAAATTCATGTTTTCTACTACCTTGAAGAAATAAATAAATGTTTGCTATAATTTATAGAGGGGAAAAAAAGAACCTATTGTATCCTTTATGTTAGTAGAGAAGAAAAAAAAATATCCCATGATAAAAGAGAAACAACAGAAAATAGCCAAGCCTTCCTCCCGAAATTTAAATTGTCTGTTACTAAATACTTTTTCCAAGGTCGATGACAGTCTGAGGCAGCCGGCTCGGGATGATCTGGATTAGTATTGAACCCGTGCCGCCTGGTTAACGAGACAGACGTTCTACCAACAGAGCTACTGCTGATCCGCACTTAAGACTGATATTGAATAAAAGAAAATTTAACAATCCGCCATTTTAACTCCTTAAACCCAAACAAGTTTATCTACATATTAAGGCACAGGAAATTCAGTAATAATTTTCATGATATACTGATACTGGCTGTGTGACTGTGCTCTTAGTGGTAGTATTGTGGTGGTGTTAACTGCGATTGAAGTATAATGGTGGTGATGGTTGTGGTGATTGTCATGGTGATGACAACGATGTTGAAAATAGAAAGTTTAACATCAGCAGCATTGATAAAACTGCATGAGTGAATAACAAAATAAATATATGCACACGAGACTGATTTATCTGAAAAGTGCAGTACAGAACTTGACAAATTATCAAGGAGTCGTTTTTGAATTACTTGAAAACTTATGTTGAAAGCTACTGCGTATTTCAGGAGTTTGAAGATAATATACGTTGCGTTGCTGATGTGAAAACCTTTCAAGAATTTCTCCTGCACAACAAATTATCGTCACATTGACTTGAGATGTTTCAAACAGGCATTTATGACTGAAATCTGAACTTTAATTAAGGAAATTTAAAATGAAGAAAACTTACAACTTATTCTCGCCAAGCAACAGTCATTAATCTTTTGGTGAAACTTTAGAAATAAGCAAGCTATAACAAAATTTGGAGGGTTTGGAATGTGGAAAGCTCGCATGTGCTGTACATTCTCTTCCAGCAGAACCTGCCACTCTAAGTCCGGTATATATCCGTGCAAAACACACAACCAGCTGCGAATAGATTTGATCTGAATCTACCATCGCTTAATGCACAACAAATCAGGGTCTACATTGTTCCCCTAAATCGACACAGCCTCACACCTGCTGGTGCATTATGGGACTACAGATCTATGTCTTTAGTATAATTGATGCTATTAGACATGGTCTTTTAGCCTTTCAGTGGCCATCGTTCTCAACATGCTATGTTTTTTTTAACTATGCTTTTCAAACTGTCTGTAATTATTGGCATGCCTTGCATTCTAGTTTTGTCAAAACGTATGTGATTATATAAGTTTATGAGGTGTTCATTCCAGTATGTATGTATGTATGTATGTATGTATGTATGTATGTATGTATGTATGTATGTATGTATGTATGTTTGTATGTATGTATATATGTGTGTATGTGTGCGTGTGTGAGTGTGTATTTATGTATGTATGTGTGTGTGTTTGTGTGTGTGTTTATGTATGTATTTATGTACGTACGTATGTACGTATGTATGTTTGTATATGTGTGTGTGTATGTATGTATGTATGCATGCATGCATGCTTGTGTGTGTGTGTGTATGCATGTGTGTGTGTGTGTGTGTGTGTGTATGTGTGTGTGTACACGTTTTCTTTATCTGGGTCTTAAACTAACGGTATATTGTCCGTTTACTCTATTGTTTTAAAACTGAACGTCATGTCTCACTGTATAATAACATCTCTATGTTTTTCTATGTGATGTGTTCGTATCCTCATGTCTAAAATACTCCCGCGGATCTCTCGAATGTTTTTTTGGAATATTCGATGATGAATAAAATTTCTTTTGTCTTATGTTTTACATTTAGGTGAGTATTACATTGCAGTAAATGTGGTACTGGTACTATTTATTAAATCTTCCTTGTGCGAGAAATCTTGAAGAATACTAAGCGGTGGTTAATATCATACACACGATATGAACAGAGACATCTATTTCACAGCGGTCCTTCATTGTAACACATGGTAGAGCACGGTCCCTGCTATAACACTAGTGTGGTAAAGGATCCAAATATTTTGGCTGAATTTTATTATTATTATTATTATTATTATTATTATTATTTGTTGGTGTTGCTGCTGCTGTTGTATTATCATGCTTGTAAAGTATCCCAGTATAAGACAGGATCAGCTATCACACGGAACACGCTCTCATGGTTTCTCTGAAGAAAGTATTATAATGAGGTGCCACTCTAAACGTCTCTGACCAGGGTGAGATCACAATTTATGGGCAGCCACTCTAAACGTCTCTGACCAAGGTGAGATAGAAAGTTATGGGCAGCCACTCTAAACGTCTCTGACCAGAGTGAGATCACAATTTATGGGCAGCCATTCTAAACGTCTCTGACCAAGGTGAGATAGAAAGTTATGGGCAGCCACTCTAAACGTCTCTGACCAGGGTGAGATAGAAAGTTATGGGCAGCCACTCTAAACGTCTCTGACCAGGGTGAGATAGAAAGTTATGGGCAGTCATTTTAAACGTTTCTGACCAGGGTGAGATAGAAAGTTATCGGCAGTCACTTTAAACGTTTCTGACCACGTTGAGCTCAGACATTATAAGCAGCTACTCTAAAATTCTCTGACCAGGGTGAGATCAAACGTTATGGGCATGAGTTTTATGTTGACATTATGGTGTGCGTAAGTTTCTTTGTTAATCAGTTCATGGATGAATGGAATGGGATATATGCAACACTACATACATGTTTTCTTCAGAATCCGCAGAAAGAATGAGTTTGTTA